>JAECWS010000086.1:14685000-15298713 GCA_018150905.1 Drosophila ambigua | reverse complement strand
AAATATTGCGAGTGAAAAGTTTTCGGGGAACGGAAGGACTACTTTACAATTTCAAAGGAGGCGTCGGAGCGGGGGGCGCCATAAGTTGAGTGAGGGAAACAAATGCTCCAATTAATCCACAAAGTATTTATAACTTTTGTTCTGGCTGCTGGCTGCGTGTCGAAACAATTGTAAATAATTAATGCAGCATTATACTCAATTACCGAGAAACTTGCATTTAAATCCCCAAAGAACGAAAACCGAAAGTCAAAACTTTTACAAGCTGCAAGCTGTGCGAGGCAAGTTTTTCCGAGAGTTACGCCAGACATCTGGGGAGCTCGTAGCTCGTCTCTCGAATCCAAGCAGACTTTAAACTGTTCCTTTCGCTGCGGTCGGGAGGATATTAAAGTGGCATTACAGCAGGACATCATTCTGTCCATTTATATGCAGTTTGGAGCCGAAGTTAGAGGGGGAATTCGCGGAATGAGGTCAGGCTTTGGCTTTGCTGCAATTCGGTGCTGAAAAGAGACAAATGCAAATGCTTTAAGTCACAATTTAGGATGTAGAATGCCCGGACGAGGGCTGGCAATCAACTACAATTTGCATTATTGCAGCCAGAGCCAGGGCCAGGCAGCCAGGCAGCCAGGCAGCAGTCCCTAGCATTTTCTGGCATCCCGTTGCCCACGTAGCGGTGGCTGCGCCAACAAAACCTCTCCACAAGCCCCACAAAAGCCAACCACAACGCCCCAGCAAAGGGGGGCGCCCAGTCCCGCTCCAACTATGCGACGACTCATTCCCCACGACATTGTATAAACAACAATTTTAGCGGATATTAAAAACAATGTTGCTACTCTCCTGCTGCACAGATGGTGAAGGCGGGGCAGGCATCCTGGGCATCCTCCTCTCCTCTCCGCGGCTTGGCTTGGCATTTCGTGAATGTCAAATTTCAAGTCGTGTTTTGTCATTTTCCATTCAGCTGTTTGGCGGCTGCTTTGTATTGCCCGACTCATTGTTTTGCCGTGCTCCATTGAACGGCAAGCGGACATCCGCTTGTCGCACTTAAACAGCGTCCACCAAATGCCGAGCATCCCCCATTGTCGCACTGTCGCTTTGTCGCTTTGTCGCGTTGCGGAAGTGCGGAAGCTACTCGGAATCGGACTCATCCTCAGACTTGTTTCGTTCTTAATTGAAGCCTTTGAAGCCTGTGAGGCTGAGGCTGAGACTGAGACTGAGGCTCAGGCTGTTGCTGTTGCTGTGTGAGTTCTCCATTCGAGTTGATTAAAATTTAATTTACAGAACATTTCACTAATGGGACAACAATGCTATTCGCAGAACAAAGTTCAACAAGTCCAAGGGAGAAGTTCGGGGAAGGGGAACTCAAACTCAAACTCAATCCTTTTGCTGTTCATTTGGCTGGTCGTTTAGGGATAGAACCGGAACAGGCTCTAGTCGGGTATTCTGACTATGGGATAGGCCTTAGAATATAAACACAAACTAAGGAAGGCCTGAAAGGAGGAAGGATTAGTCGAATCAGCAGCTAAGCCTGAGCCGGAGATTAAAGAGTTATATGGCCGGAATGCCCGCGAACACCACAAGTTTAGGGTATCGTAATCCTCCCACTTTTAATCGATATGCAAGCCGCAGGCTTTGGCCAGATCCTCACATCTGAGGGTGGCCAAATGCCACCTAATTGACACTCCCGCCCCAGGGGCCAAGTGTCTGTTTGCCTCTGTGGGTTTGCTGGTAGTAGGTCTGTGGCTGTGTCTCCGATAATGATAATGATGATGTTGTTGTTGTTGTTGTTGATGTTGTTGGTGGTGACTTAGATTAGACACCAATTGGGTGTGAATGGGAAAACAGTGGCAGAAGCAGCTCCACCATTAGCAGCATTCCAATCCAATCAAATCAAACCCGATTTTTGTTAATTCAACAAATTAAATTAAATTTTCATTTAAGTTGTTGCCGTATCAAATGGCACGCTGCGAGTCTACGACCCTGATTTGTGCCACTTTGGGGCAGAATTTGGGGCAATTAGCTGCCCGTTGCCGCACAAAGGCAGCATAGCCATCCAGGTGTGCGGTGCGCAGGTGTTTTGCTGCTAATTGGCACGTGTTAGCGCGTGTCTGCGCCCTTTGGTTATACATATTGGCTATTCAAAGGCAAAGACGCCCAGACTCCGCTCCCCTGCCCCGCCCCTCCCTCTTTGTTTGGTGTCAGTGACATTTGGTGAAGTCAAACATGAACCAAAACATTTGTCTATCATTAACTGCTCGACAATTTGTGCAACCGTGTGCCATAAAAGCCATTGACAGGGCTGTCACACGCACACGCACACACACGACACCCACCCCCAGCCCGTCCATTATGCCCTTATGCGCTTTTGGGCAGGAGCAATCTGTATGTATGTGTGTGTGAGTGCCGGGCATGGCTTAATCAACTTACGGCTAAACAAAAGCACATATAAATTATTTAATTAATCCTTTGGGTTTATTCTGCCGCAAAACACTTTCTCCGAGTGCCGTGCCCGGGTGTGTGTGTGCTCCAGCTTGAGTGTGCGTGCGGGCAATCGATGTCATAAACGCACCCACACAGCCGCACAGCCTGCATAGGTGTGAACTGCTTTGCCATGATTGTGATTTCCAATTAATTTTCTTGCCAGGCAAGAGGAATATGTTGCCGCCTGCTGCTTCGGAGGCTGCTGCTGCTGCTGCGGCTGCTGCCAGATGTTCGTGAGAGGTGAGAGAATTAAAGTTGAGTTATGAGCGAGACGAAGAGGTGGGTTTGAGCCATAAGCAAGGTGGAGTAGGGTTGAGTGGGGGGTATGGTAATGTAGGAGCTACCCAACTTTATTGCCAAGAAAGCGAACTTCGAAAAGGTGTTGTACCGCATAAACAATATAAAAACGAATGCAACTATCAGATTACCCATAAGTTACATTGTGCTCTCCAGCTGTCCCTTATGTAGTACCAATAATACCGGCACAAGGCCTGTATCCATTGCCAGTTATAATAGCACAAGTGTCCCCCCACCTGCATGTCCTATTAATTTCCCTGCACTCTCCAGAGATTCCTGGATATACGTACGTACCCTTTCAAGTCCCATGAATATTCATTGCCTTGCGTCGTACGACAGTGTAGGAGGGGCTTCAATTTGCGACAGAAATTGGGAGAGAGATATGCTGCAGTTAAGCAACTCTCTGGCATATCATTGTCTGGGGCCAGCCCCGTATTTGCCAGCAACAATACATCTGCACACAATCCAAGTTCATGCCGACACGCACTAAATCTTTGCTTTCATGTTTGCGTTTTTGTTTGAAAACGGACCAAAAACTAAACCCTTGCCCGGGCCAAGTTTTCGTCGGCTTTTGCCAACACACTCGCACACACACTCACACACTCACACACCAAAACCTGCGCAAGGAGGAAGCCCAAAGAAGGAAGCCCAAAAACCTATATTGTAGTGGATATAAATCCCTGCCACACGCCTTTATGCAAAGTTTGGATTAAGTTTTTGTCGAGCCCTAGTACGAGTACGGGCCATGTCTGTGCCTGAGCCTGGGCCTGGCCAGATCGTGAATGGGAATGGGACTGAGGCTGAGGCTAAGGCTGAAACCAAGAAAAGAAGACGAGGTCGAGGCAAGGTCTCGTTGCCTGGCAGGGACCGGCTGCTTTTGCATGACTGCCCAAATTTGTAAACAATCAGAAAATGTGTCAACTTATTCTTTTCTGGCGCTTCTGTTCTGTTCCTGCTGCTCCTCCTACTTGGGCAGAGGAGCGATGCCGAGACCCCGAACAACAATGGCAACACAATCTGATGCTTGATGCCTTAAGTAAATACATAGTTTGAAATTTGTTTTGTGTGGCTGGCCTGGCTCAAACAGTTGCGAAATTCATTTAAGCCGCTTAGTGAAATTTGTGCTAACAATAATAGCGTCATAATAGGAAACGATTTTAGCTTTTAAGCGGCGAGCGTTTAAATCGAACAACAAGTTGGTCCCCAGCTCGTAGTTCCCTGTTCCCTGTTCCCACAGTCCCCAGAACATTTGCATAACACTCAAAGGTCGATGATGCCAGCATGGAGGGACATACAATGCACTCCCTGGGCGGCAGGAGGAGGGACAGGGCCAATGGTTTGTCAAATTGCAATTGGCAGTGCGGAAAATGAAGTCTCAATGCAGTCTCTGAAAGTCGAATGAAAGGAAAACAGGAAGACCAAACACACACAAACACACACACACAAACACATGATGGTTAAATTGATATTGATCCTTTTGGTGGAGCAGTGGCAGGACATTGGACAATTGTCAGCAAAATAAATTGGATTTCGTATTCTTTGCCAGGCTTCTGACAGTCGATTTGTCCTTTGTCTGATTTCTTAAATATTTCATTTGGATAAATACTTGTAAACTGACTCAAGACAAAAGCCAATGGCTATTCCATTGTGTCACCGATTGGCCAGGCAGCCAGTCAGTCGGTCAGTCAGGCAGTCGTTGAGCAAACAATTAGTAAACCAAAACCATGCACACGCCAGTCCCACAGCAACGACTCAAAGGATGCCATCAATGCCTCTCCTGTTTCAGAGCCATTCAAATCAATCGATTTCAAACACTCCAAACACCGAAGCGACGTCAAGAATCACGCAACCATGGGGTGGGTATTATAATGTGATTCCCGTCTGAACATATCGGTGGCCCGCATCTGCATTCATAGCTGCCGCAACAAACGCGGTTAAACAGCATCTGTCTAGGCATCGGGTACAAAAATCAGACAAGTTTATGCAGGATCCTAAAGGGAAAGTCAAGGAGCTGCGTGGTTCCCAGTGGAGGCTCTAGAATAAACAGATTCTTTGAAAGCTGCAGGTGCCGTGGGTTGCACAAAATGTGTGCCTTGAAACCCATTCGATAGCCCCATGATTCGGAGACATTTTCAGACTATTATCGCAGCAATTAAGTAAGCAAAACATTTGCAAAAACTTTCGCCCATTTCATGATATTGCAGGCGCATAAACCTGGCCAATGGCTCCCCCCGACGCCAGATTCGGTTGTGGCGCTATAAATAAATTGGCAAATGTGCAAAGTTGCGCCACTCCAAGGGCAGGGCAGCCGTTCTGAATATGTCTGCGATGGTTAGGAGCAGCCACACTGCGGCAAGCGATACGATACTGTTGTGCGGCCAGCATCGTGAGTGGCATTGCCATGGAAATCGCACGTGTGGAGGGCCGCGCACACAGCCACTGACAACTGACAAAATTTCCCCAGTGACTGACGGACAAATTCAACATTTTGTGTCAAAATGGGAGGGGGGCAGGGGAAGCACCACACCGCAACAGCAATAACACACAGGACACATTCAATTGCGACAACCGCAAAGAGACACTCCCCTCACTGTATGTACGAGAACGAGAACGAGTACGAGTACGAGAATGTGTGTGTCGGGGAATGCTGCTCTCGGACAAAATATTTTTGCATATATTGGGAAACAATAAATTTTACAGTAATGCGCAGCGCTGTGTGGTGTGCGGTGTGTGGGTGTCAGCAGATGACCTTCGACAGGACCCCAAGCTGGGGAGCTGGCCTGGGAATCCGATGCCGATGCCGCAGCCAAATCCAAAGACAAAGGGCCCCCAAATTGCTAGACTGTGACAGCTGCGTGGCAGGGATAACTTAAATGGGTTAAAGGGATACGTTTTTGGCTGACTGCCGAGCGTGGGGACCGAAACAGAAACTGAGACTCAATCGGGGATTGCGGACGACTACTCGGACTCGGACTCGGACTGTACTCGTTTGCTATACATATATAGTATTCCCATCAAGCCAACACAAAGGGAAATGGAAAACGTATTAAACGCATGAGTTGCCGAAATTGAATTTTCTGCATACCCCAGAATCTAGCTAGATTTGTGGCACAGCTCCAAATTTAAAATGTCTTCGTTCGAAAACAATTTACAATTATAATGATAATCAATTTTACATTTTGGATTTCGCTTTGCTGCTGCTCTTCGTCTGCCCACTTTGCCCCTTTTTGCATTGCAAATTGTTTCCTTCATCAAGCAAAAAGTAATGCCAAAGTATTTTAATGCGCGAGCAAGAAAGCAGAAAAGCCAGAAAGCCAGAAAGCAAAAACCAGGAGGAAACAACATTAGTGAGTTGGCAGGAAAAAAGTTTATCCTCGACTAGCTTTCGCTTTCTATTTGGGCAATTTTTTCATTAAAAGCGAGTCGCGAAACTTTTGAGGGAACAATTTTAATAAACATTCGCCGAAATGTTAAGCAGAAATTTAATTATATGCACGGGCATTCATGATCAGACGAAATAGAGCCATCATCCGGAAAGGCGGCAGAGCCACAGCCACAGCCAAAGCCACAGCCAAAGCAAACATGGCCAGATGCAAACTCACAGATAAGCAGGGGGCCAGAAGGAGACCTTAACCCGGCTAAGCCGAAATTTAATATTGGAAGGCAATGAGCCAGTGCGCAATAAAAGCCAAAACCCCCCAAGGAATTGGCACTGCGACTGTGGATTGGAACTGGGAGTGCGACTGCTCGCAGACAGAAATAAGGGCCATCGGCCCCACTCATGCTCATGTGCCGCATGGTAATGAAGACTCCTCGTTCCGCCTCGTATACGTACTTCCTTCTCGTGGCAGCCAATAAAGTGTTGTTGTAGCCAGGACACAGCTCGGAGTAGTGTGCAGGTTGCTGGCTGTGGGCCCTGTCTCTCCATCTCCATTAGTCCACGATTCGATCGACAGGCTAGAACTGGGTGGGTCGGGAGTGGGAGAGGGAGCGGTAGGAACTGCTTGGTAAGCGTTCTCCCCTGTTCTGTGCTTTGTTACATAATAGGTGAAGTTTTATTGTCGAAAGCTATTAAACTTTTCCCATCAAAAGTGTACGATGTTGCCACATGGAAAAGGTGTAGAGCATTAAAGTTGCCCCAGTCAGAAAGTAGCCCCAAACTGAAGCAGTTTCCGCTGGCTAAGAAACGAACGGCTCATGATGACGATGACGATAATGGGAATTTTGCTAGCCATGGCCATGATCCATGTGGGCTTAAGGGATTTTCCGCACAACTTTCCGACTTAGCCAACAATCGAGCCAGCCAGCCAACTATTTAATTTTTGCAAGTTAATTGTGTAATTATTGTAAATAAATTCAGCCCCACAAAACTAATTTCAATTGAATTTCAAAATTGATTATGGTGATTGAACTTTTAATTGGACGGGGGAATTGCAACTGAAACTAATTGAAAATTTATTGATTGGCTCTGGGTTTTTGGCAGTCGGTTCGGTTCGTATTATGATGTAAATGAATATTTTCCTCAGACAATCGAACGCAACTTTACGAGTAATGTGGAATGCCAAATTTGTGCAATCATCGCATGCCACACATCCCTTTAGTACCCCGTCGTACCGTGCCCTGCCCACACCCCAGAGACTAAAAAACAATTGACTTTTGCGTATGCCAAGGAGGGGTGAAGTGTTTTCCTCCCCCCCTGCAGATGTTTGTTGTTTTTTGGCTTGTGCTGCCGATTGCTGGCATTCCACTCGATCTTCGATTGGGGTTTGCCGTGCAGTCGGGTCTCGGGACACGCATTGCGCATAAAATAGCTTCAATGTGTTTGCAGCGAGTGAGAGTGCGAGAGTGTGCGGGGCCAAAGTTCCACTTCATTTGGGCCCACTCACATCGAAGTGCGGGTCCGGGTCCGAGTTCGTATCGTTTCCCTGTCCGTGTCCGGGGCCAAGTGTGCGGTTGATGTCTACATTTTCAGTATGTTGGTTAAGCACTCGGCAAGTTTGCTTGTTTTTCCGGTTTTCTGGTTCTACTGTTTCCGCTTCTGGTGCGCGCTGCTTTTTTCGTGGAAATTGAAAAAGTTTATGAGCAATTTTAAGAGTGAGTTCTACTCTCTAATACCGCGGCACAGAGCCCCAAGAACGAGATTGGCTTAATTTGGATTTTGTTTCAAATAGTGCCAGTGAATGGACTCGTTGGCACTGGCGGCCTCCGGCCCTCCGCAGCTGTCAGCACTTGAAATGCAATTAATCAGGACTCAAAGATGGCAGGGAAAAGGGTAAAGTTTCTGGCCAAAACGATAACAGGGCCAGCCACAAAGAAACCTTGCAAACACACACAGACAGATACATACATATATCCGAACATACAGAAGCATGTTCGTGTTTGACAGTTTTACGGCTCACACAGAAGCACATAGGAAGGAAAATCAATCCCTGAGGGTCGCCGTTGCAGATACCCTAGCCGATGGATCGTTTCCATGGAAGGAATCACCCAATTTTGATCATATTTATAGCCCTTTTTTACAGGTCTCTGCATGATATCAGCGACCAAGAACACCCTACGTATACTTAATAAAATAATAAAATAAAATAAATACTTTCTGTTGTGCATGTGAACCAATCGTAATGGCCTCTAGGAATACCCTGCTGCAAGAACTTGCGTGCAAAGTTGGAGAAGGAATAATGTTGATGCAATAACATGCAACTTTGACACTTGCCAGTGCAGAGGCCACCGCCCCCCAAACAGGCTGTGCCCCCAGCTAGACCCCACTGTCCATGTGCTGCCCTCTGTGGGTGTGCCGAGGAGTGTCTCTGTGTGTGTGGCGTGGTGGCGTGGTGTTTGTGTGAGTTACATGCACTTAACGTTGATTTGTGCATCTACCGAGGGATCTCATACCCAGCCCGAAGAGCACTCGGGGCCACTGCACGCCACTCCACTCAGCATCGGCCCGGCCTGAGCTAAGTTTCATTTGCAATTTTCATCTGCAGCTGTTGCACAAGTGCCCAGCAAGCACACAAGGCACAGGCCCACAAGGAGTGCGGGGAATATCTCCGGGAGGGGAAATGGCAAAATGGAATTGGAAAAGCAAGATACATTTGTAATTGAAATGAAAGGCAGCTCTAATATTCGCTCTCTCAAGGTTGGCTGTGCATAAAGCACACAAACGATAAGAAACGATCAAAGGCATTCGGGCAGCTTAGGGAAGAAACAAGTTTTCAAGCTTTAAAATATTTAGGCAATACATTGTCAAACATAATAAATATTAAAATTAAGGAAAGTGTACGTGGCAATGTACAAATGAATTGTGGTAATTCCCTAACATTCATTTAACGAGAAAGTAACCTCCAGAGAAGCACAATCCCAGTCAGCCGGTGATGCCGCTGCCCCTGAAGTGGAAATTACATTTGCAGGTTTGGTTCGGCGTTTCGCCGTCCGTTCGTCTGTTCCCACCTGCCCAATGCAATTAAAATTAATAAATAAATATGATTTACAAACTAATAGCCAGCCAGAGGTAGGCACCAGGCCACAGGAGAGCCAGAAACCCAGCAGACACCACGGGGCGAGCGAGAAGGCCATTTAATTTGTCGGAACTGAACGGAACGGAACACCAAGAACTTGAAATGAAATTAATACAACGCGATATTAAATTATTTTTAATTGGCCGACGCACCAAACGAAAGCGGTTTGCTCTCTGCTCTCTGCAGGGGGAAATTGAATCAAAATTTTGAGAATCCCTCGGCACCCAGTGCCCACTCATTCCCGAAATTCCCTTGCGGCCTGCCAAGCAGGAGGAGTCAAGAAGCTGCCACCCAAGGTCAGAGGTCGTAATTACCCGATACTTGCACGCTTGTGGGGGCATCGTTATGGTACATTAGGTACGGGGTGGGGTCGGAAGCTTTGACAGTTGCCAACTGTGCCACAACTCCATTTGCAGTTGTCCGAGCCGCTGAGCGATGGGGTTTTCAAGCTTGGTAATTATGACAACCGCAAACATCACAAAACATTTCCCGTTCTGGAAGCTGCAATGAAAGCAATTCCTAATGGTTAATTAATTGATGCGTTGACAGTTCAAAAACCACACGAATTGCCCAGCCAAATGGTTTAAGCTCAATTAATTTGCACTCAAGCGGAAACACGAAGGGGTTCCATTGCATCAACACTTACATATAAACCTGTCCAGTCCATGGGCAATGTTGAAATTATTAAATAGTAGTCAGAGGAGCCTGGCCCCATCCTTCGAGGGAGTATGTCCAATCCAATCCATCTCCATCCTTCCATTCAATGACACATAACCGCCGTGAGAAGTATATCAGTAGACGATCAAATCGACTCCAACAAACATCAGACTAGTGTAGGCCTTTGGGCCAGGCTTTTTTATGGTTGCTGTACGCATCGTTATGCTCGTCACGTGCCACGCATTAATTTGCACACTCGATTTCCATGGGCCCGTTTGTGGGTAATGCACATTGCCGCTAGATGTGCTTTATATGAGCTGCCAATTGGTTGCTCACGTAAATGATTTTCATTTTCCAATCATAACATTACGCGTGCCTGCACTGCCAAATGCTCACCTGTCTGCGTCCCTGTCTCTGGGGCCTGAATTTGGACTGATTCAGGCAGTGGTTGGAAAATATTTGTGGGATTTCCCCAAATGGTTGCTGCTACTGATTACAATGAGGCAAATTGAATTAACATATTGGCCGCTGGGCAGAATTATGCATCATGCAGGATATGCCCCTGAGGCTGGCGCTTAAATTGTCTACAAATAATTTGTGGAGCGGAGTGGAGTGGAGCGGGCTGTGGGTGGCATTTTAATTATTTATGGCCTCATGCGCGACTTGTTTTCCTTTGTTAATGACGAGGCGAAAGCAAAAGGCACCAAGTGACGACAATTGGTGGAAACAGGAGCTGCAGGAGCAGCCGGAACAGAAGCGGAACCTAAAGCAAAGGAGGAAGGCGGATCAGGAGCAAAAAAGTTAATTAAAAGTGCAATCAAGCAGCAGCATGGACCGCAGCAGCGACGGAGGTAAGTGTCCTGAACGATGCTGACATTTTGCCTGCAACAGAGACGACAAAAAAGTATGAGAAAAAGGAAAGCAATTGCCAGAAAGCAAAGGAGAGGGAGGGAGGTGGCCATATGTGGGATATTGTACATAAGTCCTAGCGCAAATACGTCCACTCGAATGGAGGTGGATGAGGTTCGCTGCCCCCAGTTGCCCCTCTCACAAATTGCTGTAATTATAGACGCCATAAATTATAACAACTTAAAGGGAAAGGGAATAAGTGAAATACCGAAGAGAGAGATGGTTAAAAAAAAAGGGGGAAAGACAAAAAAGAGACGGGTTAAGAGCACAGCGAAGGCTTGAAGAGAACTGATGAGACTTGGGGAAATGCATTTAATTGATTTCCCTGTCTGTCCCTGTGGTTTACGGACAGGCAATATAATTTTTATTGCTTCTCATTCTCTTCCGAACATTTATTGTTCGCTCTTGCAGGTGCTCAAGGCCCTTTGATGATGATTTATGTGATAAAAACCTATCCATTTATTTTAGAAACCAAAAATAATGTTTGCAAACGATTTAAGCGGATAAGCCCAGCACTTTTGTTGGTTTGTGAACTCGAATGCAGAATTAGAGTTTTTTTGTGTATTTTAAAATCGTTTTGAACCATCGGATTAATGTCCCATTTGAGCAATCACTGATCTAGATAATGATCCATTTCATCAACTGAACTCATTAGTGTTCATTTTTTTAAAAGTTTCATGTTTGATGTTCCCGAAACAGAATCGGCTTTTAGTTTCCGCTGGCTTATCGGCACTTCGAGATGTACCCTCAGAGAAACGCTCTCACTTGGCTCATTGTGAACCAATGTTTAGTAACAGGAGTACTTTTGAATATCCTATATCATATATCACCACCCTTATGAATGCAATCTACTTTCAGATCACGTGCGTGTTTGTGCTCACAAAAACCGATTGTTTTTCCTTGGATGAGGGTTTTGGTCAAATCACTTGCTCTATAAAGGCAGCAAACCGGACACACAAAATTGTACTGGCAAAAATGGAAATATACAAATATCCTGTTACCAAAATCAAGGCATGTAGGCACCATTTATATATAAATATTATCCAGGCCTTTAAAGAATTCCCTGGTTGCGATCAGGTTAATATGGCACTCTTCAGGCGATACCATGAGACGAAGGCGGTCCTTTATAATTTCACCTTCGAAGCCTGCAAAGTGCTAGACAAATCCACCAGGAACCCTGTGTCTTCATTCTTCATGGAAATGTTATCGAGCTTCTCAAATTTGAACCATTCATGCCCCTACAATGTGAGTGTAAATCTTGATTTTTAAACCAGAACTGTTTTAACGCCGAACTCTTTTTAGCACGATTTAATGATGGAGCTACCATACGACTTTCTTGAGCCACGATTATCGAAACTTCTGCCCTTTCCCAATGGCGATTACCTCCTCGAATTGCACTGGCTTCGATTTGGAAATCGGAGCGCCTCAGCCAAATTATATTTCTCGCTACTATAATTACGTTATATTTGTTGCTCACGTAAATACGAATGACTTAATATAAACAAATGGGCTTATAAATGGTGGACTACATTATGGGCCATACAAAGCAACTAATTATTCAAATTACGTCTGTGTTTTGGTTAATTTTTGATCATTTTACGACCCATTTTCCAGTACAAATTCCCAATCAACACACAGTCGTAATTGGTTCGTCGACACTACAGGATGGCTGCCACGAAATCTCCTCTGATTCAGTTCATTTTGCAATTTCGGAAGTAATAATTGCAGGACAGGACACCTACTCCAACAGAATAAAACAATCCTCTTTCAGATCCATTCCCGGTTTGAGTTTTCAAACATCAACTGTACTAGAAAGAGAAATAATAGAAATGTCACCGAATTCGAATACTGCTCT
Organism: Drosophila ambigua; assembly: GCA_018150905.1. Taxonomy (NCBI): domain Eukaryota; kingdom Metazoa; phylum Arthropoda; class Insecta; order Diptera; family Drosophilidae; genus Drosophila; species Drosophila ambigua. The sequence goes on along the minus strand of JAECWS010000086.1, from coordinate 15,286,005 downwards.
CTACAAATACATTTCCGGAAGACTAAAAATGTATCAGTTTCCAGTTGCTGCTATTGTAAAAAACTAAAAATTATTACAATCCAAAATTATTCTCCATATGAATATTTTCAGATAAATGTGGCACTATCGAAGAGACTCAATGGATATTAAGCCTTCCTCCACATCATCACTGTGGGAGCTGGACAACATTGACAACAAGAATTCCAACCGGGTGGCGAAATTCTTGTTTGAAACTGTCATGAATAAAATTAATGATGAGCGAAATAAATCAATAATCGTTGCGAGCTGCGCAGTCATTGAATTCACATTGCTAAACGATACTGTAAACGATAGGGAGTTACTTTTTTTGGTTAATTGGCCATTTAAAATAAATAATTTGAATCACTCAAATGATGTCAGCTTTTAGAATTTAGAACTAGTCTTCGTGGCACCATTGAAATAGAAGCATGGGCTCCAGAACGTATTTTTGGGTCCAAATCATAGTGATCCTACATTTATTTATGGAAGTATATATCGAAACACTGAAATTCCATTAAAATATGCTGATGCTGATATTACAATATTCAAGATATATTCCCGGATCGAATTTACGAACATCAACTGCACTTCAATGGATCCGAAAGTCGGGGAGTTTGATTACTGCTATCTGAAGTCTGTGAATCGCTCCTATAAATATGTCTCCGTAAGATTTAAACTTTACGTGCTTCCCATCAAGGCTATGAGGGTATGTTCAAATATGTTCAAAATATAAAATTTATCAGTTTATTCCGTACAGATAAATGTTTCATTGTGGAAGAGATATAATGGTTATAAGCCCTTTCTATACAATCTTACTTTTGATGCCTGCAAATACCTTGGCAACATCAACTCCAATCTTGTGATCAAGTTCTTTTACGAATCGTTTGCGGCCTTCTCCAATGTGAACCACACATGTCCCTACAATGTACGTAGAATCGCAGACCCTTTGAAAATGGGTGGTTCATATGGTTCATTGGGAGCTTATGGCGGCCTCATATCAGCATTCTAATGAACCAAAACCTTACTTTGTTCCCTTCAGCATGATATCATTGTTGAAAAGCTGCCGACTGACTTTGTCAATCACCGGGTAACTGAAATTCTTCAATTTCCTGAAGGGGACTATCTCGTTGAAATTCGTTGGATTCGATCGGGAAATTTAAGTGCAATGTTCAGAATCTTTGGAACCCTCTCTTAAGTGATAGAAACAAAGAGTTATCAAACGATTTGAGAAGCTCAAAGTAAATTTCCATTTATTCAGTATTTAAATCTATTTTAAATTAAATTCCCGAGGGCGATTATCTCATTGAGGCATATTGGTCTCGCTCGGGCTCTCCTTTCACTGTGGTCAAGGTGAATGGCACCCTTTCTTAAATAAAAGAAAGGGAATAAATGTATAATGAATGTCATAAATAATTAATAAAAACTTTAACAAATTTGAGGCAATTTTTTGCCTTTTTAATTCCAAATGTGTTTCTAAACGATTTCATACAATTGAAAAAAAACTGTTGTTACAAATCTATTTTAAAATGCTTGAATAAATGTGTTTGAATGACAACAGATTTTAATTAAGAGAGGTTATGTATTAAAAGCCAAACACAAATTTCTGTGGCGATGCAGTCTTCTTTGGTGCGTCGAAATAACAGGATGGCTCATAAGATGAGTCTGGTGCGGATCGTTTTGATCTTACATTTAGTTACGGAAGTATGGAATAACTACAATAATATTGATGTGGCATGTACAAACGAAGAAAGCTTCTAGATCCATTCCAGGTTTGAGTTTACGAACGTCAAGTTCACGTCGCTGGATAAGAAATTCGGGGAGGTTGACTACTGCTTTCTGAAGTCGGTGAATCGGACTTATAAATATTTGTCCATGAAATTTAAGCTTTATCAACTTCCGGTTAACAATCTAAAAGTATGTAGGTCGCAACAATAATTTCTTTTAATAATTAATAATTATAATTTCAGTTCAATTTTGTGTTGATGAAGAGATTCAACGGATACAAGCCTTTCCTCTACAACATTTCTGTCAACGCCTGTAAGTTTTTTTCCAATCCCAAGTCCAGTCCTGTGGCAAAATTCTTCTATGAATCGATTGTGACCTTCTCCAATATGAACCATTCATGTCCCTACAATGTAAGTGAAAGGTGTAGCTGTAAGTACCATTAACTCATAACTTCTTAACTCTTTGCAGCATGACATTATTGTGGATAAAGTTCCTGTTGAATTTATCAATCACCGATTTACACAGATTCTGCAATTTCCCGAGGGAGATTATCTCATTGAGGTATATTGGTATCGCTCGGGATCTCTCATCGCTGTGGCCAAAGTGTATGGCACCCTTTCTTAAATAAAAGAAAGGGAATAAATTAATAATCTATGTCACAAATAGTAAATAAAAACTATATCAAAGTAGCTGCAATTTATTGCCTTTTTAGTGCCAAATTTGTTTCTAAACGATTCCATACAAATGAAAAATAAATTATTGTTACAAATCTTTTTTAAAATGCTTGAATAAAAGCAGATTTTAATGTTCAATTTTTAATCACAAATGCTGTTATGTGTTTTATTTTATTTTAATAGATTCCGTTTTCTTAAATTCTTTTGGTTGCACACGACTTGTCATGCTAATAGAATAAGCAAAAATTAACCGAAGCTTCATTGAGGGATATAGATGTATGTGTGTGTGCTAAATATTCATTTTTTAACAATAAACAATAACTAATTTGCTCAAATTACTGCCTTTTTAATTCCAAATGTGTTTCTGAACGATTTAATAAAAATGAAAAATAAATTATTGTTACAAATCTATTTTAAAATGCTTGAATAAATGGGTTTGAATGGAAACAGATTTTAATTAATGTAGGGGATGTATTAAAAGCCAAACACAAATTTCTGTGGAGCTGCAGTATTCTTTGGTGCGTCGAAATTACAGGATGGCCCTTAAGATTAATTCTCTGGTGCGGATCGTTTTGATCTTTCATTTAATTATGGAAGTATGGAATAACTACAATAATATTGATGTGTCTTGTACAAACGATGAAAGTTTCTAGATCCATTCCAGGTTTGAGTTTACGAACGTCAAGTTCACGTCTCTGGATAAGAAATTCGGGGAGGTTGAGTACTGCTTTCTGAAGTCGGTGAATCGGACTTATAAATATTTGTCCCTGAAATTTAAGCTTTATCAACGTCCGGTTAAGGCTCTGGAAGTATGAGAATCGCAACCATAATTTCTTTTAATAATTAATAATAATAATTTCAGTTTAATTTAGTGTTGATGAAGAGATTCAACGGATATAAGCCTTTCCTCTACAACATTACCGTCAATGCCTGTAAATTTTTGGCCAATCCCAAGTCTAGTCCTGTGGCCAAATTCTTCTATGAATCGGCTGTGACCTTCTCCAATATGAACCACTCATGTCCCTACAATGTAAGTGAAGGCTGTAGCCTTTAGAGCTGTAAGTCCCATTAACTCATAACTACTTAACTCTTTGCAGCATGACATTATTGTGGATAAGGTTCCTGTTGAATTTATCAATCACCGATTTACAGAGATTCTGCCTTTCCCCGAGGGCGATTATCTCATTGAGGCATATTGGTTTCGCTCGGGATCTCCCTTCGCTGTGGCCAAAGTGTATGGAACCCTTTCTTAAATAAAAGAAAAATAATCAAATTTTAATTAATGTCATAAATAATAAATAAAAACTTTAATTAATTTTCTCCAATTTATTGCCTTTTTAATTCCAAATTTGTTTCTGAACGATTTCATACAAATGAAAAATAAATTATTGTTACAAATCTATTTTAAAATGCTTGAATAAAAACCGAATTTAATGTTCAATTTTTAATCACAAATTCTGTTATTAGTTTTATATAATTTTAATATATTCCGTTTTCTTAAATTCTTTTCGTTGCACACGACTTGTCATGCTAATAGAATAAGCAAAAGTTAACCGAAGCTTCATTGAGGGATATAAATGTATGTGTGTGTGCTAAATATTCATTTTTCAACAATAAACAATAACTGATTTGCTCAAATTATTGCCTTTTTAATTCCAAATGTGTTTCTGACCGATTTCATAAAAATGAAAAATAAATTATTGTTACAAATCTATTTTAAATGCTTGAATAAATGGGTTTGAATGGAAACAGATTTTAATTAATGTAGGGGATGTATTAAAAGTCGAATACAAATTTCTATGGAGCTGCAGTATTCTTTGGTGCGTCGAAATAGCAGGATGACCCATAAGATGAGTTCTCTGGTGCGGATCGTTTTGATCTTTCATTTAATTATGGAAGTATGGAATAACTACAATAATATTGATGTGTCTTGTACAAACGATGAAAGTTTCTAGATCCATTCCAGGTTTGAGTTTACGAACGTCAAGTTCACGTCTCTGGATAAGAAATTCGGGGAGGTTGACTACTGCTTTCTGAAGTCGGTGAATCGGACTTATAAATATATGTCTTTGAAATTTAAGCTTTATCAACGTCCGGTTAACAATCTAAAAGTAAGTCGCAACAATAATTTATTTTGATAATTAATAATAATAATTTCAGTTAAATTTAGTGTTGATGAAGAGATTGAACGGATACAAGCCTTTCCTCTACAACATATCTGTCAATGGCTGTAAATTTTTAGCCAATCCCAAGTCCAGTCCTGTGGCAAAATTCTTCTATGAATCGATTGTTACCTTCTCCAATTTGAACCATTCATGTCCCTACAATGTAAGTGAAAGGTGTAGCTGTAAGTAACATTAACTCATAGCCACTTAACTCTTTGCAGCATGACATTATTTTGGATAAGGTTCCTGTTGAATTTATCAATCACCGATTTACACAGATTCTGCAATTTCCCGAGGGCGATTATCTCATTGAGGCATATTGGTCTAGCTCGGGATCTCCCTTCGCTGTGGCCAAAGTGTATGGCACCCTTTCTTAAATAAAAGAAAGGGAATAAATGAATAAATAAATCAATGTCATAAATAATAAATCAAAACTTTACCAAAGTTGCTGCAATGTATTGCCTTTTTAATGCCAAATGTGTTTCTAAGCGATTCCATGAAAAAGGACAACAAAGTATTTTAATATATTTTAAAGTGTTTATGGAAACACGTTGACTTCGTTCTGGAACTCTTCTTGCTATGCTCAAAGTGAACATAATCTTTAAATAATTGAGTAAAACAAAAAATCATTCAGAGGGTTTACCAACCAACGTTGACTTCATTTGGTTGAATATAAATATCGTAAAGCAAATGCACTATAAGCCATTTTAAAATTGGGCATTATTTACCTACTTGTATTGGGACATTAGTTTGAATTTAAATAAATGCCCTAAATGTTTTATCAGCCATTGTTGGCTTATTTAATTTATAAACACTTCTGAGGTCAATGGGGCTATTAAAAATTCATTTTGACCGGAACAATGTTACTATTTTGTTAGATTTATCTCGACTTGAACGAAGGCACAGGTATTTGGACTTAGCCTCTCCTTCTTCCTCTCCTCTTCAATTAACAAGTTTTTATGGCCCTGCTTTAACCCAAAATAAAGTCAAACACAAACTGGGCCCCAGACAGGGAGTAAAATATACGAAAAAAAGAGGTTTGGGAAAATTGTATAAATGAAAACTAAATATTTATTTTGGGCCCCTCAATGAACGTCTGAGGAAAACAAAAGAAATTGGAGAAAAAGGTTCCTATGAGCGTTATCTATGAGCGTTGAGTGCCTAAATAAGTAAGTCAATAAATCAATTGAATACAAATTTGTGCTGCCTTTTTTGTATATGTATGTTTGGAGTTTTGGCTTTGTTTTTTGTGAGCTCCTTCTGTTTTTGGCAAATCCCAAGCAAACAAATGTGAGGAAAGCAATCCAACAAAAAGTTTGGCTCGGAAAATGTTTGGCAACGAGAAAGCAAAGAGTGAAGAGTGTGAGTGGCATTCAGGGGTTAAAAGCGGGTCCAGAGGGCTGATGGCTAAGACCAAAAAAGACACATAAACAATGATAACTGCAAAGTTTATCAATTTGTAAAATGGCAGCCGCAGACATGAACAATATGTAGTTGACATTCCAGACTAGAGGTTACTCGCTGTCCGAGATGCACACAAAAAGTCGTTCAACAATGAGTTAAACAGATATGGTAGTAGGTCTTTAGTGGTGAGCTGAAAGATGGAACTATCTCAAAGGCTGTGGATGCCGCAGGATATCCCTGGAATTGTAACAGCATCGCGTACAATAATCTCCAGAGAAATATCACAAAAACACAATATCTATACGCATTTACTCTTCCAGTACAGGGTATAAACAGAGAGATTTCTGAGCATTGCCGATTGCACAGCTGTTTAACGGTGGGTGGCTGTACCTGCTGAGCTTTTAGAGCCTAAGCTTTCACTATATCTGGTGGATGAGATAATGAAGGAATATTTATTGGTCTCATACGAAAGGAAATATATTAAATTCACTTAATGAAAGGAAGTGAGTGCCTGATAATAAATTTAAATTCTTATTTTGTTATAGCCCACAAATTGGCCATCTCTCAGCCATAGCCCACATACATTATTTAACTGTATTGTTTAGACAGCGACCACAAAGGGAACCCGAAACAGCCGCAGATCGGAAAAGCAACAAAAGTCCAAACAATGAATGAAATGTTTTCGTTACGTGTCAATATTATCTTTTCAATACGTTTTGTTTATAAGAACTGAATCAGCGTCCGTCTGAGCATAAAAAACTTTGTTTTAAAAATACTCGACCATTACGCGTGCTCTTCAGATGCTTTTGGGTAAAAGTATTTGGCTATTTTCGCACTTTCAAAAATATACATACATATGTACATGTGTACATATAACAGATAGAAGACTTTGTGACATGCCAACATGACGAAACGAGTGTTCAAAGTGTCAGCGCTGATATGCCAACAACTTGACTCAACCTGACTGGCGAATTATTCAAGCAAATCTCTTTGGGGTGGCGGAGGAGGAGGAGGAGCAGGAGCAAACACGGCATACCATGTGCACACCCCGATGAGCACGACACATGCATGTACATGCAATTCAATTAAATGTGTTTAGTCTAGTGGCACTACTGCGACGAGTATATGGCTCTATCAATTCCGAGTGTCTCTCGATTAATCTCCTGCAGATGCGATCCCTTTTCGCCTCTTAATTGCACTTACTCGTACGCTGCCAGCGATATATTTTCGGCCATAAAACTGAGCACATATCAAAAGGTGTATATATAGACACCGCCGGCTGAAGAATCGGAGCAGAGCGGCAGGACAGGGGTCTGGACTGGGCCGAGCTGTCAGCGCATTTGCCAAAAAGTCGCGGCTAGAATGCAAATCGCTACCAGTGCCCCACATCATCTGGTTAGCACCGGAAAGTGCTTTCTTCTAGTCGTGTGACTGGCCTTTGTCTCTGTCTCTCCCCCTCTCCCTCTCTTTGGTTCCTGTGTGGGCGTCAAAAGAAAAAAGATTCGTCCACTTTCTGCCAAATCGGCTGCTCCGAGTGCTATGATTGCATCGAGTGCCACTCGTATCGATGCGCATTTCGCCAGCTGCGGCTGCACTGGCATTGATCGAGATTGATTCCACACCGGGCGACATCATTCCCAGCACTGAATGATATATACATACATATACATATGTATGTGAATACATATATCGTTTCAGTCCAACAGGCAGCGTACATATCAATTGACCATCACGACAAAAAACATTGACAAGACACAAACACACAAACCGCACGGACATGACTGTGTATGGGTGTGCACACAGATGGTTATTAAAATATTGCCACGCTCCGCATAAAAGTTGCATGAAATTGGGGTTCCACCAGTGGCTCTGAATGGCATGCAGAAGTGGGAATACCCTTATTACTTTTTATTCAAAGTTAATACTAAAGGAAATAAAGCTCCAACCAAAAAAAGAAATGCGAGAAGTGAGAGTGATTGACCGGTAATTGACTGCAAAAAGTACTTGCCTCTGCCCAATCCCAGATCGCTGCAGATATACCCGATTGATGGTAGAACACTTATTGTATATATTTTTGCACGAGGCGCGCACAAAGTCAAGACTATAATTATAGCGACACCCACCTATTGGCGCCCAATTTCTACCAAACACACACCCATACAATACACCAATGAATATGTATGTATACCCATACGCACACAATCAATATCACGGACAAGCGGACAACGATGCGTCTCACGGTCAAGTTGAGAAGCATTGAGAGCGGATGTGGAAATGGGAATGGGATGGAGCTGACAATGGGGGGGAGCAAAGGCAGATGTGTAAATGTCTATGAAGGTCAGTGGGACCGCAGAGGGAGCAACAATCGAAGAAGGGCAACGCCTCTCACTCTCTCTGACACACGAGTGCGTGTGTGACATTAACCCAATAAAAATAGTTCGACATGCATGCAAACACACACACACACATGTAAGTATGTATTTATGCTCTTGCAGCCAGAGCGGAGACAAGAACCCTACGCAGCAATTACGAACGAACACGAACGATCAGGAATGATCACGAACGGTCACGACAGAGACATGTACAGAGAAAGAGAGAGGTGTATTTATAGAGAGAGAGAGAGAGAGGGAGAGGGAGAAAGAGCACGTCAAGGGCGTAGCTTGAGAGCCAGTGAGAGGCTGGGAGAGCCTCCGATTTCTGCCGATCGTCTTCGGGCTTTGATTTGGTTGCGCCAAAAAGTTCGCTCAGTTTCGAGGAAAATTGCGGCGCGCCAACTTGGGATATGCGTTGCGTGGTGCCCTAGTCGCAGTCCCGTTCCGAGCAGCAGCATCCACCATACAGCAACCACCATTAAGACCAACAAAGCCCCCAAGGATTAGGCTGCAACCAAAGTGTGACCAAAGTGTGATCTATGTGTGTCGTCGCTCCTCTATCTTCGCTGATTATTTGATTCAACGATTATTTCTATTTCTATTTCCATTCTCGAATGGCTATTTGGGTGCGCGTTTGTTTTTGTGGGTAATTAGCACAAAGTGTCGAGCAATTTTCCGTCTCAATTGAGCTCAAGTGCGCTGCCCTTCTGCCAAGAACAATGTGATGACTACATGAAAAGTTAATACGTCGCTGAATAATTGCCCGAAATTGAAATATTAATGGTTCAACATTTATTTTGTGTGCGCGAAATACACGATACTACCCGTAGTTGTCTCTATAGATATTGCCTGGCTAAAAATATACAAACATATGCATATGAGAGTCCACATCCATACAATATAACAACAAATTTTATTTATTGCCTAAATATGTATATTTGTGTGTTTCTTGTGCGGGTGTGTCCCTCGTCTGTGTCCCGCTGTCCATAAAGCGACGCTGGCCCAACGATTTGCCGTCTAATATTTGAAAATTCTTGTGCTAGTAACACTTTCAGTTCCCCCTTTCACCGCCCCAACAAAAAATCAACTCGTTAAAATTTATATCAAGCAGCAGATTGAAAAAAGGAATCAACAGCAAAAGTAGCAGTGAAAACACATAAAGAATTAATAAAAGACTAAAAAACAAAACGGAAAATAAATAAATTCAACAATCATGTCCGCCTCTACGCGAACTTCGGTGACGAGAAAATCATCGCTGAGCAAAAGTTCCACGGCGGAAAAATCTACAAAGTCCTCGACAAGCTCCTCAAAGACCTCATCGACAGCAGCAGCCCCACCAAATGGAGGGAGCAGACAGAAAATGCAGTACACAAAAACCAGGGAGCGCATGGTCGATGGTAAATTTATATTTCAATTGGTTCTAATAATTGGGGGACAGGTCTCGCCAGCGGATATTTGTCTGAATTTTATAAACTGGAATATACATGGGGAGAAAGTCCGCTCAATCATTTCTGATAGATTAATATCTCCCTTGGTGGTACTAAAATACTTCTAGCGTGGGTGTCCTTCCAAGAAACCTGCCATTATGTATACGATACGAGAAAGAGATTCCCAATACAAAGCAAATCTTCCTCCGATATAATCCCCGATTCAAAGTAATTCTTGAATTATTCGGACCTTTTATATTCTTTATGGAGAAACCTTTTCCTTAAGCGTGCAGCTTTCCTGCAAATGGAAAATGAGATGTTCCCTTCCTCAACTGTTGCTGCAAGGGATAAGTTGTTTGTGCCAACGCCGCTTCCCTGTGTGTCTGTATAGAAAGAGACAAGTCCCAATCATGCATGCGACCAAACCCGAATCTCTCTCATGATGATATCTTTATTGACATGGAATCATGCTTCAGTAGAACTCTGATGTATTGAGTGCATTAATTAAAATCAAATTAAATTATTCTCCCTTCATATCGAGGCAAAAAAATGTTGCATAAAAGTTGGAACATATCAATCAAGTTCAGCTTCAACAAAGATGTACGAAATAGTTAATAAATATAATTATGAGGGAAATCTTGAATACTTTTTAAATTCTGTGACGTAGAAGTCTAAATGTTTTTTTAAGATGTCATTCTCCCCATTTCCGCACACATTTCTCGGCAGTTAATTTAATAGTTTCGATATATATTTGTGCTGAATTAATTTCCGGAAAAGCTTAAATACAAAGGCGGGTCTCTTTGGTTCTGGTTTTATGGGTGAAATAAGATTAATTTTAATCATCGTCGAGCACCCATGAGAAATAACAACGGGAACTCATTGGCATTTTATTGGCCATTGCGTCAAAATTTTAACATTTTGCCCAAATTATGACAATTAAAAATGGCTTAAGCAATGGTGTGCGCGTGTGTGTGTGTGTGTGTCTCTGTGTGTTGTTTGTTTTTGTGTGTGCCAATCAATTTTCGACTTTTATATTCACTCATTCAAAATTTTGTAATTAGCGTATGAAATTCATGTGCCTGCCGATTTGCCGGGGCTGTCTGCATCTATTTTTTTCACCCGATTTCTTTTTGGCGGGGCCCATAAATCCGCGATGCAAAAGAAAAGCTGCCAAACCCGAATATTGGCGATAAGTTGCAGCGGCTCGTTAACCCACATCGAGACCAGACAGCTCTGCTCTGCTCTGTTCTGTTCGACCAGTCCGGGCCAGTCCGGACCAGTCAGTGCAATGTTTATTACAAAACTATCAATGCATTTGCATGCTCCCCCAGATGTCCCGCTGCCGCCCACACACAAGCTTACAATGTCCGAGGTCTACGACGACGAGAAGACGGGCAAACCCAATTTCGATGTACTGCGCAAGCATTTCCTGCTCGAGGGCCGCGTCGAGGAGTCGGTGGCCCTGCGCATCATCAACGAAGGCGCCACCCTGCTGCGCGAGGAGAAGAACATGATCGACGTGGAGGCCCCCATCACCGTCTGTGGCGACATTCACGGACAGTTCTTCGATTTGGTGAAACTTTTCGAGGTTGGCGGACCCCCAGCCACAACCAGATATCTCTTCCTGGGCGACTACGTGGACAGGGGATACTTCAGCATAGAGGTGCGTCCAGTTATACCTTTTAAGGTGTGCCTGAAATAAGTAGCTATTCGATCGTATCGTTTTCAGTGCGTTCTGTATCTGTGGTCCCTGAAGATAACCTACCCCACCACACTGTCGCTGCTGCGAGGCAATCACGAGTGCCGACACCTCACGGAATACTTCACCTTCAAGCAAGAATGTAAGTGGGGGCTTTCACTCTCATGTTGTGTACTTTTTCCATAAGGTATAGATGATGCACAAGACTTTAAAGGCATATATATACATGCATATATAGTATTCCATTGCATCACAGCCATTTTGCACTCTTCCGAAATCCGTGGATATCGGAATATAGCTTTTCGTGATGTTGTTGTCTTTGGCATTTAATGTGTTTTTAAAAGCTACAACAAGTGCATAAATCTTTCCCTATTTGTGACTCTCTCATTATTCTGTTTGAAGGCATCATCAAGTATTCGGAAAGTATTTACGAGGCCTGCATGGAAGCGTTCGACTGCCTGCCCCTGGCCGCCCTGCTCAACCAGCAGTTTCTGTGCATCCACGGCGGTCTGTCGCCAGAGATTTTCACACTCGACGATATCAAGACGGTAATGCTCGTAAATAAGAAACCTGCTGAAATCTTTACAGCATTTATAACGCTCTGTGCTCCGGCTCTGTTCTCTGTGCTCTGTGTTTGTGTGTGTGTTTCTCTAGCTAAATCGATTCAGGGAACCACCGGCATATGGACCCATGTGCGATCTGCTGTGGTCCGATCCCCTGGAGGACTTTGGCAACGAGAAGACGACCGAGTTTTTCTCCCACAACTCCGTGAGAGGCTGTTCCTACTTCTTCAGCTATTCAGCCTGCTGTGAGTTCCTGCAGAAGAACAATCTGCTGTCCATAGTGAGAGCACACGAAGCCCAGGATGCGGGGTGCGATTAAATCTCCTATCCTTTTGGCATCATTCTATATATATATATTTGCATATTTCCATCCCATACAGCTATCGCATGTATCGCAAGAATCAGGTAACTGGCTTCCCCTCACTCATCACCATCTTCTCCGCCCCCAACTACTTGGATGTTTACAACAACAAGGTATGATCTCTCTTCCCCTCTTGCTCCCAACTTAAATTGTTTATTCCGTTTAGTTGTTAGTTTTATTGTTGCTATTTTTAAATAACGAAATTTATATTGGCTGCATTGCGAGCTGGTGCGCGTTTTATTCGCACCGCGTTCGCAATACCTTCTCTATTCGGTGGATTCGGTCAACCCCAACGAACGCATTTGACCAAAAGGCAGCTGTGCTCAAGTACGAGAACAACGTGATGAACATTCGGCAGTTCAACTGCTCCCCCCATCCCTACTGGCTGCCCAACTTCATGGATGTCTTCACATGGTCATTGCCCTTCGTCGGCGAGAAGGTGCGTTCCATCCGTTCCAATACAAAATTTGTTTACGAAACTAACGAAAATTTCACATTTCAAATAAATAGGTAACCGAGATGCTGGTGAATATCCTCAACATTTGCTCGGACGATGAGCTGGTGGCCGGACCCGATGACGAGCTGGAGGAAGGTAAGTGGGCGGGGGCTTCCAGCAGCGGAACTAATATCCATAGAAGGGGCTCTAAATATCGTAGTGCTTTAGTTGTGTGTTTGTGGGCAACAAAAACAGAAATACACTGGAATTACAAACTAATCTTCTATTAAAAATATTTTCCAAAATCCCCAAAACAAAATGCGACAACTGCAATCTACTACTCGATCCTTCCCTAATACGTATACCATTTAAATATAAATATAAATATAAATGTTGTGTGCACACCAAACAACCAACCGACTTTCCACTCAAAAACACCAAAAACCACCAACAACAACAACAACAACAAACAACAAACAACAAAACACCTCCTCGAAAATAAAGAGCTGCGCAAGAAAATTGTACTGGTGCCGGCGAACGCGAATAATACCAATAACAATAATCCGCCCAGCAAGCCAGGTAAGCTCCGTGCCAAGCGCAGGCCAGTGCCAAAGCCAAAGCCAAAGACAGCATCCCTGCCAATGCCATTGCCAATGCCTAAACCAGGGTCAGAGCCCGAGGCACCGCCAACGCCGCAGCAGCAGCAGCCGAGAGATAGAAAAGCTTAGTGAGAGCTTTGCACTGCTTTAATCAGCTTTAGCGCCAGCTTTGACGCTGCTTCCCATTACATTCCCCACACGAGCAGGAGAGTTTCAGACTAATCGAGCCCTCAATTCGCAGCTTCCATGTCGGCGCTGCGCAAAGAGATAATTCGGAATAAAATACGGGCCATTGGCAAGATGTCGCGCGTCTTCTCGATTCTCAGGTAAGTGCACACACATACTCTCCCTCAATAACTTCACATCACTCCAATAACTTTGCAGAGAGGAATCCGAAAGCGTGCTGCAACTGAAGGGTCTGACGCCAACGGGCGCCTTGCCAGTGGGTGCGTTGTCTGGAGGAAAGGATTCCCTGAAGGAGGGTAAGTTTGGGAGGAGTAGCTTTCGGGAATGCCCCCCATCTCTCAGTACCAAACTGAAAGGTGAATTTTTATCCAAAAATTGACCCCAGAAAAAAGCAAAATATCTGTAATTTTGTTGTTGACAAAGTTAATGGAAAGCTTTTGTATGCTGCAACCGAAAAAGAGTTGAAAATAATTAATTTAATACAATTTACATTTAAATTAAATTAAATTTTAATTTAAACCAAGGGTTTCACCTATGAAAGGGTGCCATAGACTTTCACCACAGCCCGTTTGATGTCGTAGGCATACCAATTGGTTTCTAAAAGGTAATCCCCTTCCGGAAAGGGTAGAACTTTTGTAGCCTGTTCATTAACAAAATCAATGGGAAGCTTTTCGAATATCAGATCGTGCTGGACACAAAGAAAAAGCTTGAATTATAAATGTATAAAGAGTAAAGTAACAGAAATCCACTCACATCGTACGGGCATGCATGGTTCATATTGGAGTACTTTTTAAAGAAATTAAATAGGTATCCTGCGACGGGGTTGGACGACGTATGCCTCAGGAATCTGCAGGCATCTATCGTCACATTGTACATGAACGGTCTGTAGCCGCTGAATCTCTTGAACAGGGCTCCATTCACCTGAAATGTCAATGTGAAACATTAACACCGATCAGATCCTAGTTTCCAACACCCTGAACCATACATACCTTGATTTTGGTGATGGGAGTGTCAAATAAATTCACCTTCACGGACATATACTTGTAGGTACGATTGATCGACCTCAAATAGCAATATTCGAAATCGGAAAACTTTGCATCCAATGAAGTGCACTTGATGTTTGTAAACTCAAATTTGGATGATATCTTAACGAAGGAACAAACAATAGCAGTGGAAATCTTTTGGTTTATAGAGGGAAATATAGATACCTCAGCGATGGAATACAGTAGCACGACAACCGACACCAGAAAGTTAAGCTTGTTAAACATCTTTGAACATTGAGGGACTGACGCGAACTGAGCTCGCTTTACGATACTTTCGATGGAACACTAACCACTCGCCAGATATATTTAAAAATGAATCAACGAGAATTAAAATTTGGTACCTAATGTGGCATTTCATTAGATACTATATATTTAATTTTTGAAAATCAGCAAACTATAACCATCAGTCGTTGCCATCGGAATCGTTAACGTATTTTCATCCCCGATGCCTCGTTCTGTGTTTTGTGTTTCTGCAAATGTTTCTCAATTAGTGAATTTAACAGTTCTATTGGCCGATTGGCTGACTTCGCTATCTGTATCGCGCATCATAAATTAAAACACAAAACACTTTGAAAATAAATAAGGCGATACTAGTTATTATTTATTTACCATTATGGTTATTATACCGACACCATTTTGAAGTTAAAATTTGGCAGATATTATATTTATTCATTTGGAAATACCTCACTTACGAAAGAGTTCCATAAACTTTGACCACGACACGATTGATGTTTTCTGTATACCAGTGGGTTTCGAATAGGTAACTGCCATGAGGAAAGGGCAGAACTCGTGTAACTTGATCATTTATAAAATCAATGGGAAGCTTATCCAAAATAAAATCATGCTAAGCCCGAAAAGAAAATGAGAATAAATTTATCGAGTGAGATATCTGACTTAGAGTACTTACATCAAACGGACACGAATGATTAAAATTCGTGTGGCTACTGAATAGTCCAAACAAGTAATTGGCAACAGGGTTTGCCCGAGGATTCCTCATGAACTTACAGCCATCCACAGTGATATTATAAAGGAATGGCTTATAACCACTGGCACGTTGATACAAGGCGGCATTTACCTATGTTTAATAAATAGCAATAGAATCTACAGGATTACTTTTGACACTCTAATCACCTTGCCATTGGTAACGGGACCTTGCAAAAATTTCGCTTTCAAGGAAATGTACTTGTAGCTGCGATTGACTGACTTCAGAAAACAATAATCAAATTTGAGATATGTTTCATTCAGAGAAGTGCATTGCATGTTGGTGAACTCAAACTTTGAATTGATCTGGAATGCAGATTTATTATAAGTTCCCCTACTTGAGTACGAGTTTTCCTGATATTCATACCTCAGCCACTAGATAAAGGAGCACCGCAATCCGCACTGGACAGTTCATTTCGAAAGCAGACGAGAAATGGGAAGAGATGGGTTCATTTCCACAAATAATGTTTATAAATCTTGATTTGGATTTTGATAGGACCGTCCATAAGCTGCAATGGTCTATTAACTACAATTATTTGTAATTGCCTATCCGGTTCGATTAAAGTAATTATTTTCGGTATTTTTTTATACCAAAAGACGAGATTTATATATATATATTTATATATATTAAGTACATTGACTTTTACGACTTCTATTGTTTCTATCTATCCAGCAATGTGCGGGCAGGATTTGGCTCCAAGAAGTTCTTCCTCCTCCTCCTACTCGCACTCGCCTGAAATGATTATGATTTCTGTTGATGTTTGAGTTTCTGTTATCTAGATCTACTTTTGTTAGCTACCAATTTTATACGAAAATTCTGTGCTGCAGCCTAGTCATCTGAGGGAGGCCTCATACGAGTAGAGTCTCTCCCTACCACAATCCTGCAACTGCAATATTAGCAACAATTTATACGTGACATGACAAAATATAGTTCAATAAAATGGCAGCAAATAGCTCAAACAAAATTATTATTTGTTTGCCATCCAAGTGCGGGCCCTCGAAGGGGACAATGCAACTGCAGCTGTGCCTGCCATCAGTCCCACACTCTGCCCCACTGCTCTACTCAGGCGTAACAGATCATCACGAGGCCCAAGACACAGGGGCGGAGTTAGTCGCTAAAAACCCAAAACAATTTGAAAATAAATCAGGCGATACTGGTTATTATTGATTTACCATTATGGTTATTATACCGACACCATTTTGAAGTTAAAATTTGGCAGATATTATATTTATTCATTTGGAAATACCTCACTTACGAAAGAGTTCCATAAACTTTGACCACGACACGTTTGATGTTGTCTGTATACCAGTGGGACTCGAATAGGTAACTGCTATGAGGAAAGGGCAGAACTCGTGTAAATTTATCATCTATAAAATCGATGGAAAGCTTATCCAAAATAATATCATGCTAAGCCCGAAAAGAAAATGAAAATAAATCTATCGAGTGAGATATCTGATTTAGAGTACTTACATCAAAGGGACACGAATGATTAAAATTTGTGTGGCTACTGAATAGTCCAAAAAAGTAATTGGCAACAGGGTTTGCCTGAGGATTCTTCATGAACCTACAGCCATCCACAGTGTAATTATAAAGGAATGGCTTATAACCACTGGCACGTTGATACAAGGCGGCATTTACCTATGAGTAATAAATAGAAATAGAATCTATAGGGCTACTTTTGACACTCTAATCACTTTGGCATTGGTAATGGGAGTCTGCAACAATTTCACTTTCAAGGAAATGTACTTGTAGCTGCGATTGACTGACTTCAGAAAACAATAATCAAATTTGACATATGTTTCATCCAGAGAAGTGCATTGCATGTTGGTGAACTCAAACTTTGAATGGATCTGGAATGCAGATTTATTATAATTTCCCCTACTTGAGTACGAGTTTTCCTGATATTCATACCTCAGCCACTAGATAAAGGAGCACCGCAACCCGCACGGGACAGTTCATTTCGAAAGCAGACGAGAACTAAAATAGTTCTATGGGTAGAGATGGGTTCATTTCCACAAATAATGTTTATAAATCTTGATTTGGATTTTGATAGGACCGTCCATAAGCTGCAATGGTCTAATAACTACAATTATTTGTAATTGCCTATCCAGTTCGATTAAAGTAATTTTTGTCGGTATTTTTTTATACCAAAGGTCGAGATTCATATATTTATATATATTATATACATTGACTTTTACGACTTTTATTGTTACACCGATAGAAAAAAGCCCTGAAATTTTAATCATTTTACTTAGATTTTAATATTTTTTGTTTGTTTGTTTGTGCCATTGATTTTTGTTCAAGAGTGGTTGTATTAAAATTGAATATTTTTCACTTAAATTTTTATATTAATATGAAAATATTTAGATTTAATATATTTTATATTTAAATTCAATATATTTTATATTAAAATTGAAATTGTTTCATATTTAATGCTAATATGCTTCATATTTAAATTTAATATGTTTAATATTTAAATCTAATATATTTATATTGCGTATATTTCATTTTTAAACTAATTGGTTATTATTTTGCATACGCGGACTACATTTCAAGTCCTCATGGTATGAAATTCACACTGTGAATTGGTTAAAGTTTTCAACGAGAAATAATCGCAACATGAGTAGAACTGTATTGGTTGTGATTATGCCCCTGCGCAAATTTTTATTTAATGCTGCAGCAGCGCGAACCAGTTGGGAATTCGAGGGACATAAAAAATAATATGAACATATTTAAAATAAATACAAAAAAATAAAAAGATTTCCTTTTGATTTTAAAACAAAAATTTTTAAATCAAGTCATAATAATATTCAATTTAAATATGAAACCTATTAAGCTAAAAATGTAATATATTATAGTTATTTTGAAGTGTTTTGTATTTAGATTAAAATGACCGTATTAAAAAAGCATTTTTAATACATTTATATTTGAATCCAAGTGAATTCTATTTAATTTTACTATGTTTGTATTTAAAAATCGCATTTTAAATTCAAATATGATTGTAGTTATGCCTTTTTTCTATCAGTGCATCTATCTATCCAGTAATGTGCGGGCCGGATTCAGCTCCAAGAAGTTCTCATAGTGCAGAGTTCTCTCGCCTGAAATGATTATGATTGCTGTTGTTTTTCGATTTTCTGTTATTTAGATCTACTTTTGTTAGCTACCAATTTTATACGAAAATTCTGTGCTACAGCCTAGTCATCTGAGGGAGGCCTCATACGAGTAGAGTCTCTCCCTACCACAATCCTGCAACTGCAATATTAGCAAAAATTTATACGTGACATAACAAAATATAGTTCAATAAAATGGCAACAAATAGCTCAAACAAAATTATTATTTGTTTGCCATCCAAGTTCGGGCCCACGAAGGGAGTGCAGCTGTGCATGCCATCAGTACCACACTCTCTACTCAGGCGTAACAGATCATCTCGAGGCCCAAGACACAGGGGCGGAGTTAGTCGCTAAAAACCCAAAACACTTTGAAAATAAATCAGGCGATACTGGTTATTATTTATTTACCATTATGGATATACCGACACCATTTTGAAGTTTAAATTAGGCAGATACTCTCTTTATTCATTTGTAAATACCTAACTTACGAAAGAGTTCCATAAACTTTGACCACGACACGTTTGATGTTGTCTGTATACCAGTGGGTCTCCAATAGGTAACTGCCATGAGGAAAGGGAAGAACTCGTGTAACTTTATCATCTATAAAATCGATGGAAAGCTTATCCAAAATAATATCATGCTGAGCCCAAAAAGAAAATGAGAATAAATCTATCGAGCGAGATATCTGACTTAGAGTACTTACATCATAGGGACACGAATGATTAAAATTTATGTAGCTACTGAATAGTCCAAAAAAGTAATTGGCAACAGGGTTTGCCCGAGGATTCTTTAAGAACTTACAGCCATCGAAAGTGATATTATAAAGGAATGGCTTATAACCACTGGCACGTTGATACAAGGCGCCATTTACCTATGAGTAATATATAGAAATAGAATCTATAGGGCTACTTTTGACACTCTAATCACTTTGGCATTGGTAATGGGAGTCTGCAACAATTTCACTCTGATGGAAATGTACTTGTAGCTGCGATTGACTGACTTCAGAAAACAATAATCAAATTTGACATATGTTTCATCCAGAGAAGTACATTGCATGTTGGTGAACTCAAACTTTGAATGGATCTGGAATGCTGATTTATTATAAGTTCCCCTACTTGAGTACGAGTTTTCCTGATATTCATACCTCAGCCACTAGATAAAGGATCACCGCAATCCGCACTGGACAGTTCATTTCGAAAGCAGACGAGAACTAAAATAGTTCTATGGGTAGAGATGGGTTCATTTCCACAAATAATGTTTATAAATCTTGATTTGGATTTTGATAGGTCCGTCCATAAGCTGCAATGGTCTAATAACTACAATTATTTTTTTTTTTTTTTTTTTTTTTTTTTTTTTTTTTTTTTTTTTTTTTTTTTTTTTTTTTTTTTTTTTTTTTTTTTTTTTTTTTTTTTTTTTTTTTTTTTTTTTTTTTTTTTTTTTTTTTTTTTTTTTTTTTTTTTTTTTTTTTTTTTTTTTTTTTTTTTTTTTTTTTTTTTTTTTTTTTTTTTTTTTTTTTTTTTTTTTTTTTTTTTTTTTTTTTTTTTTTTAATTTTTTTTTTTTTTTTTTTTTTTTTTTTTTTTTTTTTTTTTTTTTTTTTTTTTTTTTTTTTTTTTTTTTTTTTTTTTTTTTTTTTTTTTTTTTTTTTTTTTATTATTTAATTTAGGAAAAATTTTTTTTTTTTTTTTTTTTTTTTTTTTTTTTTTTTTTTTTTTTTTTTTTTTTTTTTTTTTTTTTTTTTTAAATTTTTTTTTTTTTAAATTATTTTTTTTATTTTTTTTTTTTTTTTAAAAAAAATATCTTCCTTTTATAAATTTAAAAAAAAAAAATTTTTTTTTTTTTTTTTTTTTTAAAATTTTTTTTTTTAAAAAAAAAAATTTTTTTTTTAATTTTTTTTTTACCCCCTACTTTTTAAAAAATTTGGTTTTTTTTTTTGGGGAAAAATCGTGTTGACCAGTGTTATTTGTAATTGCCTATCCAGTTCGATTAAAGTAATTTTTGTCGGTATTTTTTTATACCAAAGGTCGAGATTTATATATATTATATACACTGCTTTTTACGACTTTTATTATTATCTATCTTTATACAACTTTCCTTTCACTTTTATACAGCTCTCCAAGGGCTGACCGCAGCCTCGCACATCCACTCGTTCGCCGAGGCCAAGGGCTTGGATGCGGTCAATGAACGGATGCCGCCACGTCGCCCTCTGCTGATGAGTGCCAGCAGCAGCAGCATCACAACAGTCAGCAGTACCACTACAAGCAACAACAACACTAATAATAATAATAATAATAATAATAATAATAACAATAGTACTACGACAAAGAACAGCATCAACAGCAGCAGCAGTAATGCCACCACAACCGTGACCAAGACGAGCAGCAGCAGCAGGAGCACCGTGAAATCGGCCACAACCAGCAATGTGCGGGCCGGATTTAGCTCCAAGAAGTTCTCATAGTGCAGAGAGATTCCTCCTCCTCCTCCACCACCTCCTACTCGCACTCGCCTGAAATGATTATGATTTCTGTTGATGTTTGATTTTCTGTTATCTAGATCTACTTTTGTTAGCTACCAATTTTATACGAAAATTCTGTGCTACAGCCTAGTCATCTGAGGGAGGCCTCATACGAGTATGCAACTGCAATATTAGCAACAATTTATACGTGACATGACAAAATATAGTTCAATAAAATGGCAGCAAATAGCTCAAAGAAAATTATTATTTGTTTGCCATCCAAGTGCGGGCCCTCGAAGGGGGCAATGCAACTGCAGCTGTGCCTGCCATCAGTCCCACACTCTGCCCCACTGCTCTACTCAGGCGTAACAGATCATCACGAGGCCCAAGACACAGGGGCGGAGAACATTGTAATAATAATCAACGAAATGCAAACAGTAGTAGAACAGAATCATACACCGCCGGGCGTCATTTGCCGTGGAAGATTCCCCCCCACCCGTCTTTTATTTTGATTTGGGGCTGGCAATGTCATTTGGCAACGTGCGCAAGCAGACAACGGCAGATATTCGTACAGATAAAAATAAAGAGAGATTAGAGGCTAGATAAAGATTTACAGCGAGATGAGATGATTATGAGAGTCGTGCGGGATGGGCAAATGTCAATGGTGACTCCAGGTATCTGTGGCATCCCGAGGGATATTTGGAGTCTGGTGTACAGTTTTGAATTCCAACAATGATCAAGTTCCACGACGATAGATCTGGATAGATCTACAGAAAGTATAACTAGAGCAGCACCCAGCACAAATCAATGACAATAGGCTGGCCCCAGCTCTAGATTAGACCCCATTGTGTTCGCGAGACGTCATGTAACAGTGCAAACAAAAGCATGGTGTAGTGGGAGACAGCACGTCAAGTGGGTGGATTCACAAGTGGCATTGAGAGGTCGGAGGAGATAAACTCTTTCGAATGTTTGCCAAATGGCAGGGCGGGCAGCCCGAAAACACCGAAAACACCGAAAGCAGCGACAGAAATGCAAACAACACGCATGCGACGCATTGTGGTCCGATGCTACGAGATACGAGTACTAAAAGCCGACTGTTTTATCATTTCTGATTAACGGCAAACAACAGCATCAGAAACATAGCGCCATCAGAAACATTCATCTGCAGCCCCACGGCCAGAGATAACAGCCGCACGAGCCACGGCAGCCGCTTCACGTGCAGAATCAACTGTAAATCAGCGCATTGACACATGAGTCTCACGGGGGAAGTGCTGAACGAAATCTCCGAGCAAACAGCGATCGTTTAAACGTCCATACTTAAGCTTTATGGCGGGGGCCCTGGGCTTTGCTTTACTTTGCTTTGCACGTTTTTATGGATTTATCTTCGTAGAGCTGTAATTTTAATAGGGCCAAAGCGAAACGGGGAACCCGACGAATGATGGCGCTTCGTGCATGGCTGTTCGGATCGTCTCGTTTGCCATATAACGGCGCTGGGGGCTTGGTGCGGTGTTAGTCGCTAATTGGCATCCACACGAGACGCGGGCTCTGAGCCACAGAAAGCCACAGTTTCGCGCATTCCGATTCAGATCCATTCCGATGGCCTGTTAAACAAATCTGCGCCTCAAGCTGAGCTGTGATATAAATAGGAATCGGAACAATAGTACACCCCCATCCCCAGCAAGAGCTCCTAAATTGCCCGTGTCGTATTTCAATCTGCGTCTTGTGCAAATGCATTGCCTCCAGTTCGTCGCTTTTGTCGCGTGGTGCGGTGGCCTGATCCCAGGAAGCTGGACGGCCACCCTCCAGCCACCGCCACTGATCCAGACCCTCAGCGCTGGCAGTGACATTGGGCCAGAGTTCAGCCTGGACCAGCAGCCCCAGACACAGGAGCCCGAAGGTAAGTGCCTCGTTTTCCCCTACTGCGACGTTCCATTCAATTTGACATTCCCTAACTGCCCGCACGTGCAGAACCCGCACTAAGGCAGACAGCCGCCCTAGGGCGCTGCTTAAAGTACGTGAAATTATTCCTATTAGTTGAACTTGAACCGTTCCGCCAGTTCATTTATGCACAAGCACTTTTAGCATTGTCTTTCCATAACCACACAACAAAAAAAAACATAAAAACCACACAGAAAAGTGTGTCTAAAATTGCTTTATAGTGTAACAATATAATCAGGTGGAACAACGCGCATTACTAATTCTGTTACGCAAATTATCAGACTTTTTTCTATGAGAAAAAAGTACCTAAAATGTAGCGAGTAAATTATTATTTAACAATTTTGTGATTTGCATGCCTCAGTTAGCAGCAGAACTCTAATCCGACTATTAGTTTGGCCTCTCCATTGCTTATCATAATCAGAGTTAAAACAGATCAAACGATTGCATATATATGTAGATGCCATAAACTGTAGAGTTTCTGCCAAAGAAAGACGCCATGAACTTTTAATTTCATTGTCAATCCCAATTAGCAGTCGAGCAATGAAGCTTAACTGTAACCTGCCTCAAAGTCGAGGTCATAATTGGCACCTCAATTGAATTTTAATTATCGCAAAACGCCGATAATCATGTTCCAGCCGGAATCAGCTAATGTTCGATCCATAAAGTGCAAGGGAAATGCAAATGTTTAACGAGTATTCGTATCGGAAAGTGATTTGTATTCAACGCACTCAAACTTTTGGTTGCCTTTCTTTTTGCATAGCAAAGAAATTGATTCATCGAAACAGAAGCTACGAAAATTTGGCCACTTACAGAGCAGATTGCTGGCCAGAAGGGTTCTACTGGAATGCGTTTTACCCAGCTTGCGACTTGGATATTCTGTGTAATTCTTGATTTTGTAAAGATCATACGTATATTGATAGTACGATTCGTAGAACTAAATATAATTTAAAGTTCTTAGAAGGCTGACAGCTTAAGCACTTCTATCTGCGATAAATAACAACTCGAGTGCCAATATTGACAGATCTCTGGATGGGGTATGCACTGAGCGCAATGCATTCAAGTAGAGTCTATATAGTAAATAAAGAAAACAGATACTATAGAATATATAATTTAAGACCCAAGCCTGTCGTACTGTAAATTAAAACAGAGCCGCAACAAATTGAAACGCCACTAGTGGGGGATATTCCAGCAACTTATTCCAAGTGCATAAATTAAAAATAAAAAGTAATTTGAAGCTCAAAATGGGGGATCTACAAGCGACTTGTAGATGCATTTCAGACACAAAATAAATCTAAATAATTAGCAGTACGAGAATGTAGTGTAGGAAGTCTCACCAGACGCGGCAAGTGAGAGCAGAGGCGACAGATCCGGATTGGGATGCCCATTTCAATTTCCATTACAATTCTCGCTTGCAGATGCACAGTTCTGGCGCAAGGTGGGCCTGAAGCAGCTGGAGAAGACCATCGACCAGGCCAAGCGGGCCGATGAGCACTCGTACGCGAAGAAGGCCCGCAACATCATCATCTTCATTGGCGATGGCATGGGCGTGTCCACGATCAGTGCGGGCCGCATCTACAAGGGGCAGTACCTGAAGCACGGCCATGGCGAGGAGGAGACGCTCTCCTTTGACAACTTTCCCAATACAGGAATGGCCAAGGTATAAAAATTCACAGAACTTGACCGAAGGACTTGTAACACTTACTTGAATCTTCACCCTTCTCGCGTTTCGCCGACAGACGTACAACGTGGACAAACAGGTTCCGGATTCGGCAGGCACGGCCACGGCACTGTTCACCGGAATCAAGACGCACTACGGAGCCATTGGCGTGGATGCCACGCGCTCCAAGGTGGATGCCAGGCAGGGGCGCATTGAAACGATCATGGAGTGGGCCCAGAAGGAGGGCAAGCGCACGGGTGTGGTGACCACAACGAGAATAACCCATGCCACGCCAGCGGCCACCTTACGCCCACATCTACGACCGCGACTGGGAGTGCGAAACGGAGGTGCCGGAAGGATCGGTGGGCATCCATGTGGACATTGCGCGGCAGCTGGTGGAGAATGCCCCAGGCAACAGGTTCAATGTGATCCTGGGCGGTGGCATGTCGCCCATGGGCATCCTGAACGCCTCCGAGGTAAGGCGGACCAAATTCGAGGGCCCCACCGAAACGATCTGCAGTCGCAAGGACAGGCGCAACCTTCCCGCCGAGTGGCTGGAGCACCATTCCGAGGACAAAGTGCCACCAGCACTGGTGCACAATCGGGACGCTCTGCTGGCTGTGGATGCGAAGAAGGTGGATCACTTGATGGGCCTGTTCCGGAACAATCACATCACCTACTCGATTGCGCGGGAGGTGGGCGAACCGTCGCTGCAGGATATGACGGAGACGGCCATAAAGGTGCTGGAGCGGGGCGACGATTCGCCTGGGTTTGTGCTCCTCGTCGAGGGCGGGCGCATCGATCAGGGCCACCACATGAACTACGCGCGGGCCGCTCTGCACGAGGTGTACGAGTTCGATCTGGCCATTCAGGCGGCCCTCAACATGACCGATGCCGACGAGACGCTCATCCTGGTCACGGCTGACCACTCGCATGCCGTCACCTTCAACGGCTATGCGCTGCGCGGCAACGACATCTTGGGCGCCTCGAACCTGCACGAGAAGGCGGACCCCATGGTCTACGAGACGATCTCCTATGCCAACGGGCCCGGCTACTACGATCACCTGGCCAACGATTCGCGGCCCGCGAACAGCTCCAACATGTGGATGCCCCTTAAGCTGTACACCGAGGAGGAGCGCAGGGCCCCCACGTACCGCCACCTGGCGTCCGTGCCGCGCAAGGACGAAACTCACGGCGGCGAGGATGTGGCCGTGTTTGCCTCCGGCCCCGGTTCCAGCCTGGTGCGCGGCGTCTTCGAACAGAACTACGTGGCGTACGTGATGAGCTATGCCGGCTGCATGGGTCCGGCCAAGCACTTTGACGACTCCTGTGAGGATCGCAACGAGAAGAAGCCGATCACCAGCAGTGCTGGCAGCGCCGGCAGCGCTTTGCGAGCGGCCATTCTTCCCGTTCTGGCTGGCGCCTTCCTGCGCGGGCGCCTGCTGTAATTGTTGTTGATTTAAATTAGTTTTTACGGATTGTGTAGTTAACAGTAGCAGAAGCGGAGGAGCCGACGCGAAGAGGTGTGCAAATTACCAAATATTAAACACTTAAACATAAAATGATTCCGTTTAAATTAGCAACCGAAACACTTGTTGCGCCCGAGCAGACAGCAAGAGCATCGATAGCTGCACAGCGAATAAATCTGTTAAATTACGTTACTTATTTATTCTTCACAATTACACTTTCTCGCACAAGTCTTTGCCGTTTACAAAAGTCTCGCAAGGCCGCCAACAAATAATCAACTCAACATAAGAACTGGAACCCTCGTTTCGTCGTTTCTATCCCGCTTTGGCGGCGGGCACTGCAGCCTTGCTGCCAGCTGGCGCCTTGGACGCCACTGGCTCCCCGTCCAGCTTCTTGATGCGATTCAGGTCGACGCATTGCCGGAACTGGGCCACCTCCTGCATGCACTGCAGCGTCTCGCCGGGATGGGCGCGGTAGCAGGCCAGCAGCTGCGACTTCAAGTCCTGGCAGGGGGGCACCTTGTGCGCTGCTGCGGTGCTGACGAAGCGCTTGTGCACGTTCTCCACGGCATTGGCGTACTCCGACTCGAGGATGGTGTTGGTCTTCTTTAGGTTCTCCTCCAGCTTGACGAGGCGCTGGCGCCAGAGCTCGTCGTTCTGCTGCAGCTCCAGGTTCATCTGGCGCTGCACATCCGCCGCACTGATGGTTTGTCCGCCGCCCTGCACATAAATGGGAGTGGCGGCCTGGTAGGAGGGAGTCTTAAGTGCGGACGCGGGCGCTGGCAGTACTGCTGCGGGCACGGCGGGTGCTTTGGCTGCCGGTTTGGTCTCCTCCGCAACGGCTGCTTGCTGGCGAGCTGTAACAAGATTCGAAATCAGTGCAAAATCATATTTTCCTCGACGCAATCCCCATTTCGACTATTGTTGCATAACAGTCGGTCTACGCAATCGCTCGCCCGTTGGGAATGTCTTGGGAGGCTGTACGTTACCCTGCTGTGAGATGCCCGCCTTGAGGCGCTTCACCACATCATCGGATATGTCGATGACGCCCGCAGGAGTTGGATTCTCCATCGAAACGGAACGTGCTTCGCGCGACTGTGATTGCCTGGCTCCCATCGTGAGGATGTGTGTTCTGGCGGTGTCTGGTCTTTAACGCAACAAAACCTGCAAGGAATATAGATTAGCCGTGAGCGCAGTACATAATTGACCCTGAACCAGCACCCAAATTACTTATTTAAAACGTTTTTTAACCTTTTTTCCGCAGCCCAGTAATGTTTTTTTAATATTTTGTAGTGTGACCGCGGATTTATCGACAAAAATTACTGCAACGCAAAAATGAGTCACAGTGTGACCGCGAATTTATCGAAAAAAAATAATGTGAACGCAAAAATGAGTCATCAGTGTGACCGCGTGTTAATAACATAATATGGGCTGGAGGCCCTTTAATAACCGTTAAGATTCAAAACAAAGGAATTGAAATATTGGTTTTATTTTTTGTTGAAAATCGTACGATTTTATTTAGGTTTTAGCTTGGTTTGTCTTTCGTTTGTGGATTTCTTTCAATTACATACACTTAAATGGCATTTAATGGTGTGTTTGTCTGGTATCTCTGATGATTTGCAATTGCCTTTCCATTGATTTTCATTGCCTTACTTATTGTATATTATTTTACGATTACCCTTCAGTTATTAATTATTTATGGTTTACTCTGGAGTGCTGTTTGGTGTTTATGCTTTAAAATTTCATCGATTAAAAATCGTAAGTTAAGCTTTAGTTTAATTGTTGCTGTGACTGGATTCGCTGCTTTTATTCTGCTCAGACATACATAATCATGGTTTAGTGTTTTGTTAGTTTATAATTTGAAATACTTGCTAATTACATAAATGTGGCGTGCACCTATCGATAACTCCCTCGATTCCCTTATTAACGTATCATTCGTTTATTAAGTTTTCATGTGTGTTTCTTGTGGTTATTCTTTTTGTATTTCATATCACTGTTGGTGGTTTGTTAATGTTCAATTACTCGCGTTCTTTTTGTGTTGACTCGATTTCGATTTAAGTTTAATTATTTGTATTTTATTTGATTTTATTTATTAGTTCGAAAGTACTATTCTCAATTCAATATACACATACATTTTAATTATACAAAATCCTGAAAATTACTTTTACTTTTTGCATATTCTGTAATTTCTCTTCAATTTGTTAGTTTCTCTATGGACTCTCTGCATATTCGCATCTTTAGTTTTTCATAATTATTATGAATCAGTTTTGCTTTCAGTTTTGAATCTTCATCTTCGTTATCCCCCCCGATAAAATGCTAATTGTTTAGTATTCTTTTGTATTCTAGGAGGAAAATCACACATAAGTATATAATTATTCATAAGGATATTTATGGATATTTCATATGTACACTGAATAAATATTCGGGTTGTATGCCAACTGGAGAATCTATCTAGGGGAAAGGTGATCTGATCTCTCGTGTATAATAGTTGGTCGAGTTGTTGGAATAATCATGAGGGGCGGTCGGGGCTGGGACTGGGGCTGGGAGTACCAAATGCTGAACGAAAAACGGAAAATATAAAAAACAATTTATAAGAAATATCACGTAATGCATTTTTATTTAAGTTTCTTGCGGTCTGATTTCTGATTTCTATATATGGTTGGCTGTTCGATTCGTAAGTGTTGTGTGTGTGGTGTGTTCTTTTTACTTTATAGAGGCTGTCATCTGTCGTCTATCGTCCGTGGAGTTTTACATTGTTTTACGTGTTCTCATAAGATATAGTTCGTATAGTTATCATATATTTATATATATTGTATAGTATATATAATTTTTACCCATTTTCTCTTGGCGCATTTAGAAATTAAGATAATTTTTTTGTTGCATTTTTGTTTTATTTTTTATGGTTTGGTATTACTTATAGACAAATTTCATATTATAGCTATAATTTATTAGCTAGCGTTATGTAATTTTAGTGCCCGTCGACGATGGACGGGTCCTACTCGAAATGTTAATGCAAAGGTTTTGTTTGTTTCTTTTGTTGTTTTCTATCGCTATTTTTTGTTTTTGTTTTTTATGTTCTCTATGTTAGTTACATCCCTTGGGGCATCCCCGCCGATGGAGGGACCCCTTCTACTCGAGAAATGCGCGCAGTTGAACAGTTTTCAATGGAGAAATATATGAACACATCCAGCGAAAGCGCAGACCATAAAAGTATATAATGGTACATATATAGCATGATATATATATATATGTGTTTGTAGCAGATATATGGTAACATATTGTGGGCGTGCAGGGACTGGGGACTGGGGGCTGGGGGCATTACAAATCAGAGTGATGCTTAAAGCTAAAGAACCCTCTCAACGATATATCGTAATGTAGGTTCATCTTCGACATGACAGTGCCTCGATAAAATTATCTGTAACTGGGGGAGCGCTTAACCTAGGGTTTGTTGGGGTTGCTTGCATCGGGTTTCACTATCGCTAGATCTCTAGACTAAGGTTAGGGACACCCCGACGAGTGGAGTGTCCTTTGTTTCTTTTACACAAATATTACACTTACATTCAAATCTTTTTTCAGTGATCGGGCTGCACACTAATGCTATCGATTCCATATATTCATCATTGAATATAAATCAGCGTTAGCTTGATGTTTTTTTCAGGGTTCAGTGTTCAGTGGGGGATCGGGGGCGGGGACAAATTGAAAAAAAAATCGAAAAAAAATTAACAAAAAAGTCGAGCAAAGAGGCAGTTTTGGGCACAAATGCACTCTCTTTCAAGCGTGTGTCGCTTAGTGTCGTGGTGTTGTGTTGCACTGTGTAAACGTACAGTACTGTAGGTAAATGCTAGCTCTTTGCTCCTGCTCTCTCTCTCTCTCTTTGTGTCTCTCCCGCCGCTCACCCCTTTACAGGGCTCTGCTGATCCTCTTGAGTGTGTGTGGAAGATGTTGCCGTTTCTTTCTGTCTTGCAGCCAATTGTTGCATTCGTTTTTATCAACTAAAATTATAATTTAAATTAATCGTAATCTAGATAATTATTTAATAAGCTTTGCCACGCCCTATCTCGATCCTCCGGGAGCGGAAGTCCATGTCAAAGCCGCAACAAAACGAAAATGTACAATGCAAGAAAAGCGCTCGCTCCGCTCCGCTCCTCTCCTCTCCTATCATCTCCACCGACGCTTTCTCCCCTATTCCTCTCTCGATGTGTGTGTGTGTGATCGTGGGGCAGGGACCAGGTCCTCCTGCATGGTACCGCATATATAAAGCATGTGTGGGGGTGTAGGTGTGTGTGTGTGTGTGTGTCGGTATATATATAGGGCATATATAACTATGTATTCTATAGTTGCTGAGTTTTTTGTCTACTGTGTGTCCAGCG
The DNA here is from genome assembly GCA_018150905.1 of Drosophila ambigua. Classification (NCBI taxonomy): domain Eukaryota; kingdom Metazoa; phylum Arthropoda; class Insecta; order Diptera; family Drosophilidae; genus Drosophila; species Drosophila ambigua. The sequence continues at coordinate 15,255,357 of JAECWS010000086.1, read as the reverse complement.
CTGCATCTAGACCATAAAATATTATTTAGCGTTCCGCACGTCGCCCACCACACCGCCGCTCTGGATGCTGCCAACTCCGCCACCACCACCGCCGCCTCCCTGGCGCATCCGTATCGAGGGACGGCGCTCCGGTGTGTCGTAGGGCGGCCTCGAAGAATTGGTGGCCGCCATCGAGTCGTCCATGTTGAGGCCTCCGTTGCCGCCAATCAGCTGGCTGCCTCCATTTCCGCCGCCGCCCAGCATTGCCAGGGTCTGTCCGCCCTGGGAGCTGGTGCCGAGGAGCTGCTGCGTGCTGCCGCCCGCTGTGGCCAGCGTCGTGTTCACCTTGTGCTGCTGTTGGTGCGACGAGGCAGCGGCAGCCGCGGCCACAGCTGCCGCCGCAGCGACAGCATCGTGGCCCACCTGGCCATCGGTGCCATCCTGGCCCTGCTGGATCGCCTGGGGATTGCGAGGTCCCCCAAACTTGAGCAGATTCCAGTCGAACACATAATCGTAGGTGAAGCCCAGCCGATGGAACAGGTTGCGGAAGAGCTTGCGCAAGTGGCAGTAGTCGGGGCGCTGGTCAAAGTGCATCTGCCGGCAGAAGTTCAAGTAGTTGACGAACTCGCTCGGGAAGCCCTTGCAGAGCACCACTATCGAGGTGGAGAGCTTCTTTTCTGAGATGCGCTCGTACTTCTGGCGCTTGTTGGCCGCCTTGAGGCCCTGCCAGGGCAGAGCGCCCAGATTGAAGTACATGAGGACGTAGCCCAAGGATTCAAGATCGTCGCGGCGCGACTGCTCGATTCCCAGGTGTGTGTTGATCGAGGCGTAGCGGGCGGTGCCCGTCAGGTTCTTGTTTTCCCGATAGGGGATGTGCTTCAGGGAGCGGGCGTCGCGGAACTTCTTGGCCAGGCCAAAGTCGATGATGTACACCAAATTGCCCTTCTTGCCGAGACCCATGAGGAAGTTGTCCGGCTTGATGTCGCGGTGGATGAAGTCGCGCGAGTGGATATAGTCGATGCGCGAGATCATCTGATCCGCCAGCAGCAGCACCGTCTTCAGCGAGAAGCGGCGCGAGCAAAAGTTGAACAGATCCTCCAGCGAGGGGCCCAGCAGCTCCATCACCATGACATTGTAGTCCCCTTCGCTGCCGCACCAGATGATCCGCGGTATGCCGATCCCGCCCTGCATTGTCTTGTAGAACTTCGATTCGATGTGCAGTTGGGGATGCTTTGTGCGGATACACTCCAGCTTGATGGCCACCTCCTCGCCAGTGTTGATTGTGGTTCCTAGGTAAATATCTCCGAAGGATCCCGATCCGATCTTCCTGCCCAAACGGTACTTGTTGCCCACACGCAGCTCCATTTTGTCTGTGATTTTGTGTGTGTGTGTGTGTGGAAGAGTGAGAGAGAGAGAGTGTTTGTGTGGATTTGCGTTGCCTGCTGCTGGGGAAGACAAAAGGCAAGATTAGTTGAGAATCTCGTCATGGCTCTGTATCGCTAGGGTGGATACATATTTATCCACCATTTCGAGCCATCACTGCACTTTTTCCACAAACCTTGCGCGCTGTCCTTTCGTCTGAGCTCCACTTGCTGTTTCCTATTCTATTTTTGCAATATTCCAGACAGTCGCTTCAAGGCTTTATTGTTGCTGAAATAAAAGAGAAGACATTTTGTCGATGAGTATCGGCTTGCAGTCTTCATTCTACACTCTGTTTGTCATTGCCGTTATAGCGGTAAATGAGCGACGTGCCCGCCACAGGGCCAGCAATGAACACTGACTCTCCATAAAAACAAACTTTTATACATATATACATATATACATATGTTTGTCTCCAAAAACAAAGTGCAGCGTCAGTTCTTTTCAATTTGGTCGCTGATAAGAATTTACTGCCTACAAAGCCACCAGCTCCGGGGGGTGGTGGGCACCGCTGGAATCGAAGTGAAATGAGACGACAATGCGAAATGCGAAAGGCAGATAACACAATGAGAAGAAGCTGTCGATGTGACAGTTAGATAAGAAAGAGCACGGAAATCGCCTAAGCTGCGCTCACGTTGACAAAAACATACAAGTGGGAGAGATGAGAGCGAGCCACACAAAGCAAAGCCAACTACAGTTTCGCATATGATATGTCACAGCCAGAGCCAAGGTGCATTAATATAGGGGTGCACCCTTTTTGCCTTTGTAAATTTCATTTTCTAAATGTTTTTTTTAACATTTAAATAATCCTTAATTGTTTTACTTTTTGGTACAGTTGAATTTCAAAAGGCAATATCACTCTCCCACCTCATATTTATACCCTTTGGAAAGCCGCTACAACCCAATCTACGAATATGCAAAACAAAGCGCGAGATAAGGTCAGATCCGGACCGACCCGAACCTCGCACAAAAATAGAGTTTGTTCCTCAGAATCGTCCCTCGCTCCCCAATATGTGCGTCACGGATTCTTGAATATATATGCATTTTTATTGATTAGGCAATTGTTACACGCTATGTTTTATACTGATGTAATAAATTTCGCCGAAACGGACGTGGATTTGTGTTTTTGACGCTTGAAATGTAAATGTTAAAGATACAATATTTTATCTACGAAAAACCGAAAATATGCGATTAAGAGGAAATACTCACGAACTAGAAAAGAAACAATTAAATTTACCATGAAACAATCGCAGGCGGATTTGAGCTGGACAGTGTATCGAAAAAAAAAAACAAAAATAAATGGCTTTTTCTTAGGCCGAAACTTTTGATACCCTTTCAGATCGATCTTTGATTTAGGAGCTGTGGTACATGGTGATCCACAACAAGAATAGTAATATGTACTTTATGGAGTTGAAAATGCCAGATTCGTTAAATGAACTATACCCTCTGCAAGGGTATACAAGAGCTTAACAAAAGGCAACCGACGAAAAAACCAGCAACAAAGATACATATGTACATATGTATGTAGATAAAAGATATGGACGTGTGTATGAGAAGAGAGGAGTAGACCATTAGAGGCAGACAGATAGGGGACCGAAAACGAAGTGACAAAGGGGAGAGACAAAATCAAATAGTGACTGTTAAAAAATGCCATTTAGATGACGCTTTCCGAAGGTGAAAAGCACAAACAAACACGAAATTAAGTTGCGGAAGAGTAAACACAGAAAGCAGATGAGTTTTCCCCGGAATAAGTGACAAAAATTAAATTTAATTGTTGTTTTTTCTACATTTGCTGTTTGGGCGCCATTATGATTGCACTCTCGCACACATTTGAACGTACAGACATGTCTTTTCTCGCACCTCTCTTTGCAGTCGCTTTCTTTGACCACTCACGCATCGCACTCTCTCTCCCGCTCTGACCTACGCCGCAGAGTTGGGGGCCGCCAACACCACTCAATTCTAACCTCAAAAACTGGTCTATGCACAGGTATGTTGTTGTTGTCTTTGGCTTTCTTTTGGCTTTTTTCTTTGATTTATTTAACACTTTTCTGGCTGCGTGTCCCCCCTCCCTCTCTCTCACACACTCTGTCTCCATCCCACTCACAGAGTTGGCTTCTCGTTCACCGAAAGTACCGTTTGACGGTGCGTTCAATACGAGTTCTATTTTCTGAGCCGGACCGCCAGGTGAGTAAGCGAGATAGCCGCAATGTCTATGCACTGGTACATTGGTTGTGTATTCTGTCTGCATGGGTGGGTGGAGGCGGGAGCGAATGTACATACATATGTAAGTGTGCGTGACATAGACCCCAAAACAGGAAACAGCTGATCGAATGTTTTATTTTTGGAAAATACAATATGATATTTTCCACAGACGAATGCACTTATTGGGTTTATTTAAAAACTGTATAGGGGCTAAGTGGACGGTAGGGATTGCATTTCTCGCATTTCGAATTCTAATCTTAACATTGTGCACACGGTAACTATTGGTCGTATGCTCTCTTTTACAAAAACAGCTGCACGTTGCGTTGGCGGGTGCCGAAAAAGCTTCCGCCTGCCCACCAGCACAGACCCACAAGAACAAAGAGGAATCAGAGAGGCAAAAACACAGCCGGAGAAGTCGGAGAAGGGGGGGAAACAGAACAGTTGTTTAAACAGAAAGACAGCGGGGCGCCATAAAAAACGCAAACACAATTGCAATGCATTGCTTATAAAAACATTGTTCTATGATTTTTTTAGTAATTAATTTTATGAGTCGCTGACGTCGGCGTCGCAGTCAATGGCCTCGCGGCCGCTGCTGGAGCTCGAGGACGAACCGCAACACTAACGGCAAAACAAATGCACTGACAAACAACGAAACGACCAGGATAAGGGAGGGGAGGGAATTGTGCAGGGGTTATTGGCGCCTACCTTGGCTATCCCGTCCGTCCCGCTTCAACATGCACTTGCACTTCCACTGCTGCTGCTGCTGCTGCTGCCTCCTCTGCTGGCGTCCGTGAGTGCTGCACTCTCCGCGTCTTCTCCTCTTTCTTCTTTACTTTCGCTCAATTCGACTGAAAACATAGAATTTTTTTTTTCAAATCGTTTAATTGGATTGATTCACAGTTTTCTTTGTTTTTTTTACACAAGACTTGTTTTTGGACTGGCGCCCCGCGCTCCACCTCATCCGCAAAGGCACACTCATGCACAGGCACACAAACACACTCACATTTTTGGGGCCACACGCAAGCGCAACATATTTACGCAATGGTATTAATAATTACAATACATTTCTGCATTTGTTACAGCCATTTGTCCGAGCAATGGTTAATCATGCGATAAAATAAGTTTTTTTTTATATTTCGTCTTTGTTTTCATGAGGGTAGGGGGCGGGGACAAACACACACGCACACGGAGCGGAAAGACACAAACACACAAATTAATGCAAATGCAAAGACACAATTATAAAGTGCATTAAACGGTTAAGAAAATAATGTCCAAAACGGAACTGCGGCGACGGACGACGACGACGACGAAAAAAACCTAAAACTTATGTGAGAGTCGTTTGCCCTGGCTCACACATACACGACATACGGTAGCTTATTCGTCGAACAGTGGTTGTCTCTCTTCCTCCTATGTTGTTTCTACTGGGAGCACGTTGCCCCTCTGTATGACTGTTTCAGCATTTTCACACCAACACACGGACACACACAAACACACACACAACGAGCCATACGACACACAAAAGTAGCCTGCTGCTGACCGAGAAATCTCTTATGGGGCCCCTTTTCTCACGCGCATTTAACACTGCTTTTTCGGTTGCACTCAATATTTGGGATTCCTTGGGCGAAACACTTACGTTTTGCAGCAAAAGCGCGCTTTTCTTTTACAATTTGGATATGGAAAGAGGTGTCAAACCATCGAGGGCACTATCGATAGTATCGATATTTTGCTTGTAGCCTCTATTATCGATGGTTTTGAGACTATCATGATGGTATCGACTGTTTTTGCAAAACATTCGACGTAGATATTCCTCGATATTGATATTCTGTTTAATATTACTAGCTAGCTGGGCCTCTCAGCCCTAAACAAGTAATTTTATCCGATAGATACATACATTTTCCACAAGACTAATTAGTTTTCAGAAGTCCTTTTATTGAATTACTTACATATTAAGGTTCAAACAAAAAGAACATAAAACGAATGTGACGTCTTTTGTGACGCTGCCAGACTCGCACAATTCGTAGTTGCGGGCTGCCACCTAATATTTTGCTACCCGTTTCATTACCGATTCGCCTGGAACCGATCTGGCAGCCCTAAAAACAAAAGCAGGAAATAAGGAGAAGGTCAATTTTTCGCATAAAGGAAGAAGAAGAGCCTATGCGCGCAATAAGGAAGACCGGAAAATACTTAACAATTATAAAAAGATGCAAGGTGTGTGAAAATTCTGCCATGAAAATGTGCGGCGCTGCGGTACTTGCAGAAAGCGATTGCTGAAATGCAGCCCTGTAATTGATTAATCGAAAATCGACCGCAAAAATTCAAATTGTGATACTTTTGTGCGATAGTCTTGCGTGGAGTAGCCAGACCTGGAAAATAAAGTGAATAAGAAAAAAACGAAATTTTTAATAATTGGAATGGAAAAGAAAAGGAAATGTTTCTGGCCCCAAACAGTATATACAACTATTCTTGATCTGTCTCAATAGTCGTTAAAGCTAGATCTCAGAGACTTTAAATGCTAGAGAATTTTTAAATTTTAACCCTCCCTCACCCTACCATTACCAGCAACAACCAATTTGAATGCTGAAAAGCCAGCTCAAATGTAATATTTTCCCACCAATTTCCCAAAAAGGGGGTGGGAGTGGTGGCAGATGCCAATTTGAAAATTCCTGAGTTACAGCAGTAACCAAATACCTGCGCCAGTGAGTGCCGGAATGCTTTTTTATTGCTGTCGTTTCCATAAAGCGAAACACGTGTGAATTCCATTAGACTGTTCCCCCGTAGCTCCGCTAACCCTATCCACCCTCATCGTTCCACCCAACGAATTGGAAACCCAAGAAAATGTGACATAAAAAATGGGAAAGCAAAAGCAACGGGTATAGGGAGAGATACAGATACACATCCATCCACGGGAGTGTTGCTGGAATTGCTTGGGGTAGATAAGCAATCGCTCAAAATTGATAAGCCATTTTCGTTGGTGTGAAGCGAAAATAGAGTTCGGAATTGGAGTTACTGGAGGTAAAACAAATCAAAACCTTACTTAAAATCAAAGTTACTGAGAATGTATGTATTTTCTCTATGCAGTAGAGTGCTCTCCATGGATATTTGCTGATTGCATTTAAGATCACTTAAGCCTAGAGGCCACGCCCCTTTCGGGTACGCTGATTGGTTGGCCAAGGGGAATGAAAAACAAAACAAATCCACGAAGCAGTAGAAAGAACAACAAACAGTAACAGTAACAAACAAACACACACACATGCACATGCATTAATAGTACCAGAGATCGTGGGCGAATGGAAAACCGTCGTCAGCACGAACCTGAAACCGAACGACAATTAAGGTGTGAATTACAAAAACAAAGCGAGAGAGAGGCAGTGGAGACAGACAGAGAGAGAGAGAGAAGCTTCGTGAGTGCGTAAACGATCTTAGGCAGAGAGGGATGGAAAGACACTGTGAGAAAATATGTGAGAATATGACTACGAAAGGTAGCTGAAGATATAAACGACATTTCGGTTAAAGATTATAAATAGTAAGCATGAAAAATCACAATTAAATGTGCTGTATGCATATCATTAATTCTCTCAGTGTTGTTATATTACTTTTGCATATTTCCTCACTCTTCTTCTCTGTTTCCTTTTGTTGTTTATAAAATATTTCCGCAACACAAACACATGTCGCACGGCTGTCTTCCACATACTTCCTCTCTCTCCCACCCTCCCACACTTCTTCATCTAACGGAACAGCCTACGAATGCGCCATTTGGTTTCGTTTAGCGCTGTCGCTGCTGCGCTTTCCTCTGCTGGCGTCGCTGCCGCTAGCGCTGCCCCTGCCGGCGGCTCAGATCAAATAATGCGATTTCATGCCATGTCGCAAATTGTCAAGCATCCGCTGCTGATGCCCCTGCTCCACCTTCTACCACTCCCCCCCCCCGCCACACCCGTCAGGGGATGCATTTGCTCCAATTTGATTATGAAATCCCTTAACAAAAAGTGGCTACAAAAAAACTAAAAATATTTGCTTTGAATATTTTTTAATTAATTCAAAATATTTTTTGCACACTTTTTCAGTGTCCGCTCTGAACATTTTTCGTTTATCAACAAGTGGATTTGCGCGTTTGAAGTGTGCCGCTGAAAGGGAGTGGGGCTCCAAAGAGTGGGGGGACGAACGGGGGAATTGTTAGAGGCTGGGACCATTAAATTTTTCTAGACGCGAATCAATTTTCCAGTTGCGCTGCAGTTCACCGAACTGGGGGCCGACGTCGCCGTTGACTTAGAGATGGGCATCCGATTCGTGCGTAGTTCCACTCCACTAACAAATTCCATATGATCTAAGATGCTGCATAGTCTGTGCTTTCTGCTGGACTGCCCATCTCTAGCTCCAGCCGATGTTGTTTTTATGGAGTACTATATAGTTTTCATTTTGATGTCTTTTATGACACTTCCAAAAAACGGGCGCTGCTTCGACGTCAGTTCGGAGTTAGTTTTTGTTTCCTTTCCTCATATTCCTTTGGCTCGTAATAATTTCGGCTGTTAATCTCTGCGAGCGTTTAGACACACAGAGAGAGAGAGAGAGAGAGAGACATAGAGAGTATCTGAAATGGTCTAGGTATTTATGATTCCGTTTATGCATTTTTCTGTTTTATTGTTTAATTTTTTGTTACTTCGATTTGCTTCGATCTGTTCGCATCGGAGCCGGCGGCAGCGTCGTTTGAAAAAAGTTAATTGAGTTGTAAAAATTATAAAGTTGTAAAAAACCCCCCTCAACAAAAATCTGCCGGATAAAAGTTATTCGATAGATGCAGATACAGATTGTGTGCTATAACTTCCAGTTGAAACCAGCTGGTAAACAAAAGCGTAACAAAAATACACTTCTTCGAGGTTTTACGATCGTGAAATGAATAGGCCCGGCCCCCTCGTCGCTCCTTTCTTTCTTTCTTTTCAAGGGGTTAGGCACGTTTTTCATACGCGCTGGCCCGTGAATACATTTCGAACGCAAACCGGAGCAAAGTGGATCCGAGCAGATCACCTGACCCGCTCGAAAACTTAATTTTGGGGCAGCAGCAGTTCTTAAGTTTCAGCTCCTTCCATATGACAAACATAAAGCCAAATCAGATTCCAGGTTCCATTTTTGTGTCAATTGAAATGGATAGTTGTCCCTAATGGAAGAACTGATCCGCGGACTGATCCTTTGCATTATCAAATGCTAATCAATGGAAATTAATCTTCGGGAAATACTTTCCCCTAACTTAGATAGAGATACTCCTGCAATGAAGTCTTATCAATGTGTACAAACGATCCGCGATCCACGACAGTAACCCCTGGGAACCCATCGATCTTCGCCCCATTATTAAGATATTCCATTCACTTGTGCTAACCCCCAAATCCCTAATGATCGTATCGACTCCTCATTAGCCATCGTTATTCCCTCCAACCCTTATGCCCATTCAGGTGGGTTCCCTATCACATCCCCCGGCAAATACAGCTGCAACAAGTGGCAGGTCCCTAACGATCCCAAGAGTGAGTCCCAGGCGCAGCGCCTGTCCACCCCCGACGCGATGTCGAGGTGTCATAAATCCACATGTGGCTGTAAAGTGTTACTAATTTCTGTTTCTGTTTCCATTTCGATTTATGTGTCTCTGCTCTGTCAACCGATCCCCCCCAGTTCCACCCCCAGCCCCATCCCCATCAGCATACCCATCCCCACGATCTTCGATCCCGCTCCGGGGCCACCTAATTTCACATGAACATGTTAATGTTTACACGCGTACCGCGATTTTTATGTTCGCCCCCGCCGCGTATCATCAGCGGCAGTCGAGTCCCGGTCCCTCGCTGCCCCCCCCCCTTTCACCCATTTAACGATCCAACCAACCACCGTCTTTAGCTTATCTGAACGATCCGACGGCATTTGCCGAGCTCGTCTTGGGCCCGCCGACCACCAGCACTCGGGCCGAGCTCCAGGCCCCAAAGATCAGTCGCAGTTTGCTCGTCAGCCGCGGTGCCTCGTCGTGTCTCGTACCACAGTACCGTTTCGCATCGCATCGCATCGTCTTGCCCTCGTCTTCCGATCTGTTCCGAGAGTCTGTCTCAATATCTGTGTGGGTGAAAAAGCAAAACAGCGAAAGATCAGCTCTGATCTGCAGCGATCTGAGTGTGTTTATGAGTGTATGTCGCCACTTGCCGTCGGTGGTTGAATCTGAGATCTGAGGTATTTTGTTGCGGTGCGGAGATGAGCGAAAGTCCCGACTCGAACGGCGCCAAGGATCGGGCCAAGCCCGTGGAGACGCTGGTCCTGGCCAACTATGCTCTGAAGGCGGAGCAGAAGCGTGCCGCCGGACAGGGCGGCCGCAAGGAGGATGAGCGCATCACCAGCGCTGTCATGAAGGTCCTCGAGGGCTACGATTGGAATCTGGTGCAGGCCTCAGCCAAGTAAGTGACCGAAAAAACGAGGCAAAGTTCTGATGTGTGTAAATCGATCCAGGCAGTGTGTTAGAAATTCATCCAACAAGTGTTTCGAGGAGAGCCTGTCAATTATTATATTTCGAAATTATAATTGGAAAGATCTTAACCTGGGATCTCGCAGTAGTCCCGAATGGCGAATGGGCAGAAAAGCAGGCTTAGTGTTCTGGTTTTTGCATCTTACTTGCATCTTTAAGGATGTCTTTTCGGGTTCTCTACGCCCAATTTGTGGATGGTATATATATCTGAGACAGGGATTTTATCGCTGCAGGGTAGGCTTCCCCTTCTAGCCCCAGTAATCATTCCCTAAAGAGCAGATCGCGTCCTCAATGAACCCATTCCGAGCCCATGAATGACTAAGCGTGAGGCATACGAGTAGAGTTCTCCCACCTTGGACGATGTGGCTGATTAACACAATTTCTATACTGCATACACATGTATGGGTTTTCTTTTATTTAACTGGATAAACAAACGTTGGCGAACCGCAAAGCAAGAGAGCAAGGCAAAAAAAAAGAGAGTGAGAGAGGCGAACGAAACGATTGGGAATCTGTCGGCATATGTAAATAAAATGAATTTACACATTCACACATATTAGGCAAACCAACAAATGAACGGATGAACGTGTGTGTGGACGGGGGAACGCAACAAATTGGCCAAAGGCACAAATAATAGGAAAAGGAAAGAGATACAAGACACAGAGACACAGCAATACGGCAATACAGCAATACAAGCTTCAATAAATGTGTGACGGCGTTGAAAGATGCTCGAAAATGTCGAAGAAAACGACGGAGACAAATCAATTCAGGCATAAAAAGCGAATAAATATGTTTTTAGCGTAAAGACGCTAACTGCTAACCAGCTGGGGGTGCCGGGGATGGGGCCTGGTGCTGGGTAGGGTAACCAGCCACAAACAGAACGTAAACCCAATCAACTGTACCAAGCCGAACGCAACTGAAGACGGAGCAGAACAGTCTGCCTGCCTGCCTGCCTGCCTTCCGTTGACACTTGACAAAAGATGACTAGACGCTGGAGATCGTCAGGTCGTGAGAAAGCCAGAAGCGCAACCGCGGCCTGATCTCTGTGATCCTTGGTTAGTTCCTTCACAAATCTTCGGCTTCGGCTTCGTCTTCGTCCTCTGGTGTTTGTCCAGCAATTAGCAAATTTCTGGGACTTTGTGCATGCTCCTACTGGTCTTTGCTGATACCCTTTAGGAGAGTAACTCGCACTGCAATGAGCAGAAAGCCAAGTCCCCCTGTTTCTGCATCCTTTCATATCCAGATCCTCCTGCTCAAAGATTTATGCAATCTTTGAGCTTCGAAGATAGTCCAATCAAAGCCTAAAAGCTTAAGAGCCTAAATGTTTTATCTTTTTTTATCTTTACTCAGCAATCATCGCAACGATAGATCTTCAAGGGTATCTGTACCTTCGGCTCCCTCCTCGGTCTCTCTCCTCTCCGCTATCGTGTCTGTGTTTGTCAGTTGTTGCCTCGTCGCTTCTTTGTTCTCGTGTTGCTGTTTCTTATCAAACCCCCCACGGGGGGGGCCTGCTGATGGCCAGGGACAAACATCCTTGGGGCGAGCATGTATTCCCCTTACCGCTGCTCAGGGGGGAGCTGGCCCCTCGTTGGAAACTGTGCAGAAAGCGCTGTCAAGAGCACGTGTGTGTTTGCACAAGGATATGGGCGCCATTTTCCTGCCTCTATCTATGCACAGTTTTGTTCTGCCCCGCACCACACCCTTTTCTCCAGAGACAGCCACCTCTCCCCCCTTTTTCCACTCCATAATCACACCAGAAATTGTTTACCTTGCGCTTTATGAGCCTTGTTTATTTCCACTTAAAATCGCTTAAATGCACATCGCCATGTCCCTCCTCCTGCTCTCCTCCTCCTCTATAGCGAATTCCCAACCGAATTCCCCCTGTCACCTGGATCTGGATTGAATCTTGTAATTTCTAAAGAATGCTGTAAAGGGAAGGAATTTAATTGCTACACCCTTTTTGAGGGCGCAGATGAAAGCAGAAAACGATTTAACATTCCTTTTGAAAAATGAAAATTAAAGGGAGGATGGATGCAGGAAGGATTATTCCCTATGGCTGAGATTTATGAGCTTTAGAATAGTGAATTTTAAACTCTTCGTTGAAGAGTATAAGCAGAATCGGCATGAAGATATGGAACTGAAAATTTTAATAGTTCAACTATTTAATAGCTTAGATATTAATAAATTCCATAGATTTATGCATCAGCAGAGCTTCCCCTTTAAGTGTCACAATTTCTTGGAACTCTTTTACAGCTTGTGGCTACATTTGCATAACAAAAGCCCAGAAATAAGCGCCATGGAGTAGTCTCCCAGAATAGAAGAAGAAGTGGTTATAGCAGTACCATTTTTTGCTGGATTTTCCTTGAGCGTTTTCGTGAAGAATTTCGGCTTTTTACCATCCCGTTCTTCCACTTTAAATTAGAGGAGATCTCACACTCCATCCCTTGATCAATCCATCAACCAAGTGGCCCGAGTGAAGCGCATAGCAAGTGTCGCCTAAGGCTGAAAATGTGGTTGCTTTTTGCTAATTTTTTATAGCCCCCACTCTCTCAGGGTGTCGCATCAGAATTTATATTTCTGTTTGATTTGGTTAAACGAATTTCGAGTGAATCACTTTCGGGAACGAAGCCCAATAAAAATAGGAATAACAAAATGCCGAGCAGCCACTTGAGCCACCTATGGATACTCGTACTTGCAGAGACACATTCCCGTGTGTAGTTATGGGAGGGTTTGTTATTAAATAATACATATGTCGCCCCATACTTTGCCGAGGGTTGCCGTATGTTGCCTGTTGGAGCAGCCCCTTCCTGCCAAGCGCTTCGGAGTCTTATGCGCCGTACTCTATTTGCTCGCCGATAAGATATGGGGCAGGAGGAACCGCGTCTCCCTGTACGACTTTGGCGACGTTATAAATATTTTATTGCTTATCTGGGTGTCCGGCCCGAGGTGTTATCACACCCCACGACCAGGTGGGGAGCTCGGCCCCGGCCCCGGCCCCGACCACAGCTCTGATATCACCGAGAGACACTACATAGTTCTTCGCCAGGGGGATGTTCTTTCTCGGGTACGCGGCGACGAGTCGATTTACATGCGCCCCAACAAGTCATCTCGGCCAGCCTAAACCAACACTCCCCTACGCCCCATGTGGGGGCAGTTGGGAGCTGCAGCAGAGTGGAGACTAAGAGTAGAGGGTCTAACCACGTGACCCCCTTCCGTGCGGTTAATTGTGGGAGAACCATGCGACGTGGGCGTGCGGTACAGTGGAACTGCCCAGAGAAAACTGACAGATTTCTCTATGGATTGTGGCTTGGGTGGACAAACCGCTCATCTCAATCTGATGATCATCGCAACAGCAGCGAAAAATCCTTGGAAATGAATTCTGTTGCAAATGGATTTTTATTCACTGTGGATGGGGATGGCGAGGCTGACAAGAACGACAGATATGTTCCATGCTGTTGCTGCTCTACCTCCTGTCCTCCTGCTACCCCCTTTCCTGTGTCAACCCATAGATATGCTACCTCCTGGTGACCAACAGGCAAAAGTTTCTGCAGCAGCAGCGAGCAGCGCCATCAACGAGCTGGGATACACGTGAGGCTTACAAGACAAATATTGATTTTGTTGCTGTTGTTGCCGCTGGTGGTGCTGTTGCTGTTGCTGTGGCACGGCGGGTCCGTGTCCGTGTCGCTGCGGTAGCCATAACCACAAATGCCAGCCGAAAAGTTTTCAGCACCCCCGACGACGCCGACTCCTCGCTTAGCATACTTTGGGGGGCTGGCACTTTGTTCGCTGCAGGAGGCTGCAGGACCTTCTTCCATTCGAACCCCATTAAGCCCGGGGGAACCTTCTCCCCAGAGCTGCTTTTTTGTTGTCATTTTGTAGCGTGGCCCCCTGGTGGGGTGTGGGAGGAGATTTTATGACCAGGTGAAGGCGGCGACAATGGCCGAAAAGTTGCGCCGCCATCACCGCGTGAGTCACGGCGCACCATTCATGATGTGCGATGTGAATAAAAGCCAGTTGGGACTGAAGGATTCGTGAGATAAATGTGCAGGGGATTTCCCATATAATTCGTGAAACTCTTCTGGGAGCAGCCAGCAGAGGGGCCGAAAATCAAGTGGAACATCAAATTGATGAGCTGCAGTGCAGAGTGTGTTCAGATTTCAGCAGTGGGAAACTAGTGAGGAAAGGGAAACACCACACAACACAAGAGCTTCTTGGAATCACACAATTGTTGCTGATTGTAAATATTTAAAGTACTTTAGTTAACATAAAACGAATTCCTTGGCGCCACGAATTGCTTTCACTTCTCTGATCAATATTTGTCCATATCCCTTCAAGGGTATCTGCACTTCATCACAGCTCTGTGCTCTGTTCCCTTTTGTGAGTGTTTTGCAAAATATTAAACAACATTTTCGCATAAAATTGAACGCATGTCTGATCCGGTCATAAGCTTTTAGCCCAAGTACAGCTACCAGCAAATCCGTTCGATATGCCATTTGGAAAAGGGTTCAACAGTTCAGCGATTGATGTCCTCCTCCGCCTGCCCCCTGTCGATGGTGCTGGCAATCCTGTGGACGAGGGCAGAAAACACCCACGAGATTATGGCTGGCTCGGATGCCGACTAACCGGATATCCATTTCCAGCAGTGTTGCTCGACGGCTGCACGGAAAATCACCAGAGGCAAATAGGTGTGGCACAGCCAAGCAGAGGCGAATTTCCCCCAGTGTCGAGGGATGCGAAAAAGCGCGCCGCTCTGCTTATTACACTAGACTTCATGGGAAGCGAAACATTTGAAGCAACTCGATGATTACATGGAAATATTCCATGAATTTCATTTGCATTTCGGTGAATCATTCAAATGTATTTGCACTTGGCATTTGTGTGTCTGATGTTTGAAGGTGTGCAAACGGCTGGGCTCTTTCGGCTGGGCATGATTCATAGGACACATGGAAAGGGGCGAGCAAGGGGTGACTCCCTTTTGCATGCAATAAATATAAAATATTTAGAATGGCAACAGAAGCCTTTGTTGGGTAGTGTGATTGTTAGGCAAGTGTTTGATTCAGGGCCACTTCACGACAATCATCAAATCATCAGGGACATGTCGCCTAGCGGGCTGACATCCTATATAGCCATTGATTGTACGGGTAGGGTAGTTGGCCCAATCACCCCTGCACCCATCCACTCGCATATCCACAAACAGGAAAAACAACAACGCGGCGATGACAGGGTTCTGTTCTTTCGGTGGAGCTGCCGCCTGGCACTTAAACTGTCGCTCTTCATTGCCAGCTCCTCGCACATACGCCCCCCAGCAGCCCATTCCAGCCATGTGGCAACGTTCACGCCTAGTCGGATACTCGCATCGAGTTCCTTCCAGTGCCCAGGCGGTCGGTCAATGGGTGTCCTTTTTCGGCTCCAGCTCTGCCCCGCCACTTCGTTCAAGTGCGGCGGCACAGTCGCCGTGCTGTAAAAATAAATTGACTTGGAAATTGAAAAAAAAAGAAGAAGAGGAGGGGAAGAGGCAGAGCCAGTGCCAAATGAAATGATAACAAAGAATGGTCCCTGGATGAAGTGGGCCAAGAGTCGGCTTAAAGCGAAAGCGAAAGCTTAAAAGCGAACTAGGCTCTGAAGGGTTTCGTTTCCTTTCGTTTCCTTTTCGCCCAGTCAATCCCTAACCTAACCCAAGCCAAAACCCAGATGATTATCTGCTTCCCAGAACTGTTTCAAAGTCAATGCCAATGCGGACTCATTTCCACTCGACAAACAGCCGCACAAAAGCTGAGCAAACTCGGATGCAACTCTCACGGTAGCAGCCTTATCGGCTTATCTCGGGGGCTCTCACTCTGACTCTGTCCCCCCAATGTTTGACCACCTTTTCGGACTAACTTTTTGTGAGCCAAGACCGCAAAGCAAACAGCAGACAGCCAGCAGGCAGGCAGCCTGTCTCCGAGCAACTGCATCCGTTGGATGCATTTCAATGTGCCTCAAATTTGTGTTTGACAAAAGTGTCGTAAAAGAAGAAACGTTCGGCCGCGACGCGTCGCGTAGTGCGTGGGAAAATGTGTGCCCTGACTGCTGCCTAAGCAAACAAGCTGCTGCTGCTGCTGTTGCTCTGTGGCGGCGGCTGCAATTTGTTTACACGCACTGTATCTGTTAGATACATTTCATATTTGTGAACTTGTGAAAATCGCAGAGCCGCACTCCCGCCTCCGACGCTAATTAGGCGCGTTTGTCCTCACATTGACATGCGCTTACAAATTGGACACGAAAATTACATGAAAATGGGCATGGAAATTTTCGTGGGGCTCTGTTAAAGCTGTAAATATTTGGACTCGCCCTCCCCTCCCTCCACCAACCCCTGCTCATTCCAAATTTAATAACAAAACCCGCTAATGGTCCATGGCAGGGCTGATAAAGAGATGCGCCCTCAAAAGCCAACAAAGTATCTCTGGAATATGCAAAAACGAAAAACGAAAAATAAGAAAAATATGTACTCGTAATGTAGGAAAAACGAAACAAAATTCTTGGCGGTCTTTGCTCATTTCTCATCTCATATTTGCTCGGCAAGCCAATGGCCACTTGAAGATATCACTTAATGAGATTTGCGCATCTCCGAATGCAACAACAGGCAGAGAAAATGGCAAGGCAAGAGCCTGCTCTTCGAGCACGAAGCTTGGGATACTCTCGATTGGCTTTTGCAATATTGCAGCTTTCTTCTGTGCGCTGCAAGCGTCTTGTCAGAGTCGCAGTGCCCTCGTTGGCGAGGGTATAATAATGAAGACGTGCTTGAGTTGCCAAGTGCCTGTGGGGGATGCTGCCATTCCTCATGAGGCGACTGCAGTGGAGGAGGAGGGGGAGGAGGAGGCACTGCAGCATCTCCCAGTACAGCTAAACGAACATCACTTGATTCTGATTAGCGTGCTGTCAAGCGTGAGAGTTGCATCCACAAGCAAACACAGATACAATGGCGTTGGGAGGGGGGAGATGGGATCACGACGCCGACGATACCAACGGCAGATAAGCAGAGCCTCGGGCCGACAATCCTCCCCAAACTCCGATGTCCGCCCGGCGCGTTTTTAATCGCTTAATAAGCCTGGGCTCAGGCAAACCCATAATTAAGTCCAGGCGGGGAGCAGTTCCTCCAAGAGGGGAGAGAGAAACTTAGAAGAGCTTTGCACCTAGAAAACCACAGCCAAAGGATTCATTCAGTGCTTAAACCTTTTTTGTAGTTATTTTATATTCCTTTTGTGTTTTTGCTCTTTTAAAATGTACGTTAATCAGTCACAGAGTTAAAGCCCCGACAGAAAACAAAAACCATTTATCTCTTATTTTGTGAATGCAATAAAGAGATTTTTGGTTCAATGATTTTTACAATCGGATAGGTACATCGCAATGTCTGAGTTCATGTTCAAAATAGCCTCGCTGAATAGTTCCACGAATTCGCATTTATTCATAAATTCAAATGAAATATCAGAGAAATAAATGCATTCACGCAAGGCCATCGAATTTGATTCCAGCAAATAGTCACCCTCCGGAAAGGTTACTTGGTGATCTGTTCCACCATTAAATCTTGCTGGGAACACGAATAAATTCAAATATTAACCAAAGCCAGAAAATTTGAATGGCTTTACTTACATCGAAGGGGCAAAGGTGCTTCAGATTCGATTGAGTGACGAAGAGTCCATAAAAGTAATTAAAAATTGCTTTCGATTTGTGATTTTTTAGGAATTTACAGGCATTCACAGTGACGTTATAAAGAAATGGCTTAGAGCTATTGAACCGCTTCAGCAATGAAAAATTTACCTATCACGATGTAGGACGAAGGAGTTATATGCGGAAAGATAGTGACTTTTTGTGTTCTACATTTACTGTGATTTCCGAATCAGGCTTTTTGCGCAAGTTAAATATTAGGGATATAATAAATATATAAATATATAATAATAAATAAATAAATAAATAATAAATAATAAATACTTGGAAGTTCCAAAAAGTTAAGCGGTATCGAAAAATATACTTTAAATATTTCCTTGCCTGTTCTACCATTTTTGACTCTGATTAAAGCCCCAGCATCATGTCCAATTCACTTTCAATGATTTCCGTTCGGCTGATAATCGCTTGTAGAAAATATATTTAAAGTTAAACAGCTTTCGGGAATGTTAGGCATCTTTGAAGTGAGTCTACCAGACCATGAACCCTCAGGAATGCTTTACATACATACCCCTGTATGTATGTACATCTAACGATGTGCGAAACTTGGTCGGTGCCTCTCAGCAGATGCTTTTCAAGGACACAAAAATGATGCTGCATGTTGCACACAAGTAGGTGGAGAATGGAGCATGGAGAACATTTCGCACATCTCTTTCTGCATGCGTGTGGAATTATATTTATGTGGCACACTTTGTGTTTTAGTTGCTTCGATTTGAGTGCAGAGATTTGGAAAAAACACCTGAGAACATCTGTTTATTGATTCGCTTTGATTGAAAACGGTGTCTGTCACTATATTTTTTTTGTGCTGAGTTGAGTTTGTTGTGGCCTGGCATGGGGTGCAGCCAGGCATAGCAAATAAACTGCCACAGAGGGAGAGCATTAGCACTCCCCCACACACACTCATGGACACGCACACATAGAGACAGTCGCTGGCAACTCAATTGAAAGATTTACCTAACAAATCTGTTGCCCTGATCATGTTGACTTAGGATAAATAATTCAATATATGCATGTACATACATGGCTCTATGGTAGTAGATGGCCCTTAAGGAGGGGAATCGCTGGCATTGTACTATCCAATCCAGCCCAAGCACCGCCCCGCTTGGCACGCCTATCTACTTGATTGAATCTGTGCCTTCATTGTAGTCTTTGGGGCTACAACATGCTAAATAAAAATGAATAAAGACAATGTGTGAGAGGGTATGCATATATATACTCGTACCCGTACTCCGTATGTGTGATGCAGAGAAATATAGGGGGAGTAAATCGCAGGAGTATCTGTGCACTGCTATGTACTCGTATGTGCGGCATTGTGGCCAAGCAGTTATCATACGCCTCGTCAGTTTTATTTGAATGGGCTCGGATCGAATTTGCTGTACAAAAAGGGAAGCAGAAAGAGCAGAGACTGAGGCCTAGAAAACAGGACGAAGTTGCAACGAATATTCCTTTATTATATAAATCTCCCTGTCTATGTCCCATAAATATTTAGCAGATAAAGATCCAAGTAATAGGTATTTATAAGTCGACTTTGGCCTATGCTAAAAATACACTCGGTGGAGTGTCAAGCCTTTGGGCAAACACTCAAACAATTCAAATTAAATTTAGAGCAAATAGCAAGCTAAAATCGATATTTAAGCCGAATTTTCAAACTGGTTTTGGAGCATTCTTTTGCTCTCTTCACAACAATGATTTTTGATGATTTTCCCGGACTTTCGTGATTGCTTTTGTTTTCAGTTCACTGCCATTTCCCGCTGCGCTGCAAATTCCTCAATCGCAAAAGCAAAACTATATTTTGACTGCAATTTTTGAACTTTTATGGCCTGTGGCCTGGTTAGCTCACGTTTTACTTTATTTCTCTACTTCTACTTCTACTACTCTCTCTCTCTCTCTTTTTACCCAATTTTATACGCTCTTTTTCGCTTAGCCCATGGGCACATAAAAGTTTTAATTGCAATTTTCAGTTTGACATTATTCGTCGTTGTTGTTGTTGTTGTTGTGGAAAAGTGTTCTTTTGCGGACGTTCTTTTTGCAATTAATGGAAACTTTTTTTGCTGGCCAGCAAGTCACTGCGCACTTGTGCAGCCGCTACAATTTTCCCCTGAATTTCCCCGCACACCTCCGGTGTCTGGTTGCTTGTTTCTGATTTCTGATACTTTTCAAACTCTTGCAGGGCGCCCACGGATCGCAAGAAGGAGCACATCAAACGTCCGATGAACGCGTTCATGGTCTGGGCCCAGGCAGCGCGCCGCGTCATGTCCAAGCAGTATCCGCATCTACAGAACTCTGAGCTGAGCAAGTCGCTGGGCAAGTTGTGGAAGTAAGTACATATACCCCGTGCGGAGAAGGGCTGGTGGCAGGGACCACGACCACGACCACTCGAGGCAGAAGGCAGAGCAAGAGAAACGCCAAGAGGGTTCACCACTGGGGTGGGGGGTGGGGTGGGGTCTGCAGCACGTCTCTGACAGCGTAAACGCTGGGGCATGAACCACTTGGAAAGTGTCTTTTATAAGCTCCACTTGTCGTCCCTGCGAGTGCCGGGCCAAGCTGCAACTTGTAGGGGAAATAAAAGAATAGCAAGGAATAGTGGAGGGAAATGTCTCCTTTAAGGGGGGTTTCGGGACAGGTGCAGGGAATTGCATTAGCAGACAGTTGGCAGCCTGCTGAATTTTCTCAAAAATCTTAAATTAGATAAGCCGAAACCGTAACCTAAGTAGCTATGGAGGAACACTGCACACTGCATCCTGCATCCTTTATCGCACTGTTCGCATTACTGATCCACTGTGGCTCCCCATATCTGACGTCGCTGCATTAATTGAGAGCTGTCAGGCCAAAGATCGACCCAATGTTGCTTCCCCATGCCGCACAATATTGTTAGTAATAAAATATTGTTCGTTTCGAAATTAAAATTTCACAGTTGAGCGCGCGCGGGGCGACACACACAGCCGATAAGAAGTTGAATCTGCCGCTGGCCGATAAGGGGGGCACAGCCCAAGCATCCGCCTCGGCTAATTGGGAATGCGGGGCTGGACCAATTTGTAGACCAATAAATAATTCAAAATCGACTGCCACTGCCACTGACACAGACCGTTTCCCTTTCTGATTCGCAGAAATCTGAAGGATAGCGATAAGAAGCCGTTCATGGAATTCGCCGAGAAGCTGCGCATGACGCACAAGCAGGAGCATCCCGACTACAAGTACCAGCCGCGCCGCAAGAAGGCAAGGGTCATGCCCCAGCAGCAGGGAGAGGGCGTCGCACCCGCAGCAGCGACCGGGGCCAACCCTGCCGCGGTTTCGGTCGGTGGCAGGCAGCAGCGCAGCTCCAATTCGGGTATCTCCGCCACTGGCCAGCGGCGTGCTGCGAAGGTAAACGGATCCAATCTGTGCTCCACAGCGGGCTCCAGCTCCAGTTCCACCTCCACCTCCGCCTCCACCACCACCTCCACCACGGATGTGTTCAGCAACGAGGCCTTCATGAAGTCCCTGAACAGTGCCTGCGCCGCCAGCCTCATGGAGCAGGGCCTCAGCCTAAACAGCGAAATGGGTCTGGATTCGCCCTGCTCCACGGCCAGCTCGCTCTCCTCCCTGACACCGCCGGCCACGCCGTACAGCGGCTCCTCCGCGAAGCCCACTCCAGTAGGAGTCTCCTTGAACAGCTCCAGTCTGCTGCTCCGGCAGCTGAGCGAGCCCAGCAGTAACGGGGGGAATGCGGACTACGGGGTCCTGCTGGATGCTGGCCGCGAGTACATAGCCCTGGGCGAAGTCAACTACAGCCAGCAGCAGCAGCAGCAGCAGACACAGGGGGGCCCGGAAATGGACTTTCTGGAGAACATCAACGGCTATGCAGGCTATGCGAGCAATGGCCGGGGGGTGAACTATCCCGGCTACTCTTACACTGCCGCTGGGGGAGGAGTGGGCCACGGAGTGGGCCTCGGAGTGGGCGATTTCCAAGAGCAGCAGCAGCAGCAGCCCCATCCGCATGGGGCACAGGCCACAACGAGCGTCGGCGCGTCACAGGCCAGTGGAGCCTTAAATTACAAGTCAGCCACTGACATCGATCCCAAGGAAATTGACCAGTATCTCATGGATCAAATGCTGCCCATGACGCACCATCACTCGCCGCCTTTGAACTCCTCCGCCTCGCTCTCCTCGGCCTGCTCCAGCTCCAGCGCCAGTGCCAGCTCCCAGGCGGTCGTCGAGTGCGCGGCCTACTACGAGCAGTTGGGCTACCCCCCCGCACAGAGTCAGAGCACGAACTTTGGCCCCCACCATGCAACATATGTTTCTGGGGCTCCTCCACTCGCCAATTCACATCCCCATACACATCCCTCTGCTCTCGGTGTGCCTGAAACGCAGCAGGAATTGCAGCCCCATTCGCAGCAGGAGCAGCAGCACCAGCAGCAGCACCAGCACCAGCAGCAGCATCATCTTTGGGGCACTTACACTTATGTCAATCCCTAAGATACTTCATTTGCGCATTTGCTGTCCTGCGTTGGAGCTCCCCCTCTTTATGGGTCACTCGAATGTCTTTCGTTTATTGGTTTATTGTCTGTGCAATGTGTTTCTGTGTCTGTGTGTCTGCGTCTGTGTCTGTGTGTGCCTGTGTGTGTGTGTGTTGAGCTCGAGGGTCTTTTTGGAAGATTTTGTGCAATTTAAGCTAATCGCTGCGATTTTCCTTTATGGCTGCATTCTCCCTCCCTCATCAATATGCGATTCTGATGGGAATTTATTCTCACAATAGAAATGCGAAAGCAAATGCAAGACAATTCCATGGTAAAATTACTTCGATTGCTCATAAAGTGTACCTCGAAAGTGATGCTTGAATTCATAGTTAAATGGCAGAAATAAAATAAAATAAAATAAAATAAATAAATATAGTTTTAGCAAACTCTAAAAAAACTCTAAAAATAAAATACGTGTAGTACTTAGTGTGTACGGAGGTGTAAGCGAAATATGAGCAATTAAATATGAACTAGATGTATTAAAATATAATTAATTATGTGAAACGATGGCCATGCTTGCATGGGTTTTTTAATTGAACAAACTTTGAAGCAAAGACTGGAAAAGTAAGTACAAATTTGTGTAAAAGATTTTGCACAGAGAATGAAACTTTTTCAGGTAATGAAACTGAATTCAATTTCCATGATTTTTCTGGAAAACAAACACGCAATAAATACGAAACATCTCCAAAGGTAGGGATAGCCAGCCCACTGCAGGGGCGTGGCCTGTGACAGTTTCCCCACACGCTGTTTTGCTATGTACATCTGTATCTACATGTGAATTCTCCATTTTTGTATCTCCATCTTTCGATATGGCCGTGTGAGCGGCACCTGTAACTGCTGTAAAACCGAAAAACAAATTCCAACGAAATTAACACCCGCCTACCAAAACGAGTGTGTATTTGCGAAACCACAAACCAAGATAAAATGGAAAACATACTCATCCGCCGACTGACGTTAGATACGAGTGTTTTGTTCGCTTTTTTTTTTCTCGGCTAAAATTTTGTTATTTAGCACGGCATTTATTTTATTTATTTAAATTTGAGGGAGCTTAGGTTCAATTTGCGCCTGTAACAAGTTGTTGTTAATTGAAGCGCAAACAGGAAAGGGCAACAAAGGCACAGCGAGCAAAAGAAATACAGAAAAATTCAGAAAAGCGATGCGAACGATGAAAACGAACATTAGAAAACGAGAAAACCAAAAGCGTTGCCAAAATGGCCGGCAGCACAAAATGGCGGAGCATAAACAGAAATTTATTTATGTGTACACGCATTAATTTAGAAAGTTGGCCAACAAAAAAATTGCACACAGAGCAAAGTTTTGGTAAGTCAAATTAACACATTTACTGGACTCTTGAGTATTTATTCCCATAATTTATGCACAATATTTCTTTAACGGTATTTCTTTTTCTTTTCTTTGCTCTCGAGTCACTTTCTCACTAATTATGCAAATTACTTCTGCCGATTGCCAGTCCGATTGCCAGGCTTGGGTCAGAAAAGATTTGCTTGAATTGATTATGACAGTCCGATTTAATTTAGATAGAAAATACTCACTGTGTAAATACTCAGGAAATAGCACTCAATTTAATTCGATTTATAAATAATGTATAGCCTTTCGAAAGCCATGAATAGTGAGGGAAATTAAATGTTCACTTGCCATGAATATTATCAGAATATTATCCAATTTCCTTGCAATTCATTTTTTTAACAATTAATTTCGTTATAAATTTAATTTTCGTTTTAATTTGGTTTGCGCCAACTCGATAATTATCAACAAAAAAGGCCTGCAGATTAGGTGAGTAATTTAATAAACTCAATTTTGGCTGGCGCGTGGCAGTCGGTGAGGCGGCAATCCTCTGGCTCTGGACACGTGGCAAATCGGAGGCCAAGCGGAGGTGGAGTGGAGTGCAATGAAGCACTAAATGCGAATGTCATTCCTCATTAATTTCAGAGGCGGACAAACAAAAACGGCCTAAACAAATGTTATGGCTGCCAAGGACAAGCCAGCAGACTCTTTGTGTGGCTTTGCGGCTCCGTCGGCTTATTTTGGTTTGTTTAAATGTTATTAAAACTAATGACGTTTGCAACAAACTTTGCCATTGCTCCTTTCATATGGCTGGTCATGCAACGGGTCGTATGCGTAATGAAATTTCGTTGCCTGGTGCTCTCCGTGTGACTCAATTAATGGCCACAGAGACGACGGGCACGGCCCAAACTTTGGCGATGCGGTCTCACTTTAAATTCACTTATAAGTTGAGCTTGTTCCCCTGCTGATCCGACCGTGCAGAGGGGAAATCTCATCACACCAGAGGCTTAGCACCTGAGCGCTGGTCCGAAATGAAATGGTGTCCAAATTGGGCTGCACACGAGATCTGCCTAATGGTCGTTGAAAACTTTTGACCCGCAAATACAGGGAGAGGAATCCAAAGTTGGAGAAGCGTAGCTCCTCGGAGGAGGCGGCAGTGGATGTAGAGGAGAGGCAGGCAGGCTCATTCTAATAGATGGAGCAGAGGCCTGAGAATAATGGCAGGCATTCCTGCTTCGTGTTCTCCTGTTCTCCTGCAATTTGGTTTTAACGGCAACAAAATGTGATAATGTCAGGCACTCAAGCATCTCCAGCACAAGCACACAACAAAAACAAAATAAAAGAAAAGAAAATAATAATGTGGAACCATTTGAATAAAATATAAGGCGAGAAAAGTTAAATGTGATGCGAAAGCCACAGTCTCACAGTCTGGCGGTGGCACTTTCCTTCCCTCTGTGCTCTTGAAAGTAAATTGAAATTTTGTTTCGATTTGTAATACCCTTGCAGAGACCTGCACGCTGAGGGCGACGTTCGAGATGCTGATGGGCATGTTTCAGAGATGAAGTCATTGAAATTTGAACTCGCTGAAAGGACATACAGGAGACTTAAAGCTAGCGGAAATCTCACAGCTCCGAGTATGTAAATCTAATCGATATAGTTCGCCAGCTACTGAATGCACGGAAACCAGAACTGGAGAGCCGTATAAAGCTTTAAAGTGCCCGCCAGAAAGTATGCAGCAATATTTACGCCAACGCATCGACTACAGCAAAGTTCAGCAAGAAAGAGCGAAAAGAGAAAGAGTGAGCGAGAGCCCCATGCAACTGAAACTAATCAGCAAATCTTCTCGCGACGAATATGATATTTATTAACAGCTTACGCAAGCGGTCACCCTACAAATGTTTATGTAAGTGCATGGATCCACAGCTGCAGTTAAAAATACTATTGAAATGGTAGTAATTTGGCCACGTGACCCATGAAGAAGGTGCTCTGCGCGTCTTTGATGGCGAAAACAAAGGGATGATCGACGATGAAAGGATATGTGGGTCCTGTATGTATGTTTTTCGATAAAGACACCGCTTCCACAACTGCCATGAAAAGATGTTAGTCACTAAAATTCTCAAATCGTTACTGGGTTTGACTCACAGGTGGCGGCAGCGGCAGTGGTTCCGTGCTCGTTCACATCGATAAAGGCCTTGTGCTTCACTTCAGAGATCGTCAACTTCGGGCCCTGGGAAAGGCTCTTAAAATTGGCTCTGACACTGAACATTGTCTCTAGACCCAGCTGAAAGAATTATCAATCGGTTTATTAACCGCCGTCCAGCTGCCCTTCCATCACATAGTCACCTTCCTCAGGGTTGACACCAGGGAGGCATCGAACTCTATCTTGAATTTGGGCAGCTGCAGCTGCACGTGCTCTGATTTCAACTGCGAGCTAATCTCGTTCAGGTCCACTCCACTAAGCTTCTCTTCGAGTTCACCCAGTCCCTGCTCCTCCAAAGGCAGAATGATAAGGAACACAATGTTCGTGCCTTTGTAAGGCATTTCCAATGCCTTGGCCTTCAGAGAGGGCAACTCAGCGTACCTAAAAAACTCCGTCTGATGCATGGTATCAATCTCATCTTTGCTCCCATCGAAGGACGCAAAGGTTTCGGTGTTCGTCATGTCTTCGGAGAATCTGTTTACCCAGTTGGCTTTGAAATAGATCGCATTGATCAGAATGGCGGCCGTGTCATCGGTGAGTGAGTCGGGGCTGACGAGGTCTTTGATTTGATGATGGGTCTTTTCTTCCACCCAGGAATTGATTTTCTGGGACACTTTCAGGCTGTCTCCGAAATTCACATTCTCGGCGGGTGCGTTGAAGTATTTACCCACCAATTCCTGAAAGGCCTGAACAAGCACGAACCTCTCGGCCACGTAGATACGGTTGGCGTAGCTGAACTGAGCTTCAAAAATTCCCTTCTGCATTTCTCCCTTGGCCAAAAGTTGAGCAAATCCTTGGGCCACCTCGTTCTTGTCGGCTCCTTCCAGTGAGAGGGTCTTCCTTAGCTCCTCCTCAGTGGTGCCTTCGGAGCCCATGTAGGTCATGGCAAGCGCTGTTCTGATTGACGACGGCGAGAATACGATATTCCGATAAGATGTAGCATTGGCCAGCACTCCGAATAGCTTTGAGGCAAAAGTGCTGTCGCCTGCGGAACTGTAGAGAGGAGATCCCAAAAAGAGCAAAACGGAGAGCGCGTACATGGATGCTGGGGAGAGGCATAGAACAGAACAGAGGATTGGTTAGAGTAATGGCGAGAGCTTTGCTGGTGTGTGGGTCTCCTACCCATCATGATGAAGCTGAATGAATTAGCCGAGTACCGTATTGTTCCTTTATACCCGTAGAGCTGTAATTTAATCGTTCGCTGTGACGAGAGGCGCTTCAAGAATGCATCGGGTGTGTGGGTTCGTCTCTGAATCTAAATCTTTAATTTGTAAAACTTTAGTGATAATTTCTTAGCCTTATCCTGTCTCTTTGCGATCTAGCACAGACCCTTCGCATCGCTTCAGAAAGTATTAGTAGGAAGGGTGATGGGTGTAGACACAGATTTACACAAACATATGGTGTAAGTAGCAGTTAAAAGCTTGATGTCTTAGTGATTTAGTGATTTTTCGAAATAAAGTTGTACCGTGTTGTGTACATTAATCCGCTTCAAATGAGCAAAAATATGAAAGAAAGTCGCCAAAAATACAGAGAAAACGAGAAGGAACGTGTGAGTCGCTTCTGGGGACGCGACTCTACTTATACCCGTACTCATAGAGTAGATGCATTTTTGGGCTTATAATTTTTTAGAATATTAGAATTAAAAAAAAAAATTTTACATTTTAAATTTTTTTGCTACATCTGTTATCTACATCTACATCTGAAATGTATATTTTACATCTAACATGTAGATTATAGATGTACCATTTAAATTCTACATCTCCACCGCTAGGGGTTGCTCGCGCACTGAACGCGGCAGAGTGTGCGAGCGAGAAGGGGATAGAGTATCGTTTCTCTTGTGGGAGGGGGCGGGGGAACCAACTGAAAATTAATTCGTCATTCTGGCTATAATTATGATCCGATCTGATTCAGATTCGGCCATCTGGTAGATATGGGCACTCTCTACGATACCGCATTTTTAGTTTTTTCGTATCTTTAAAATTGTGCCTGCCACAGATTTTCGTCCTTTGCGCGGGCGGAATGGGGCGGGGCGAAATTTTGAAATACACTTGTAGCAGTGTGTTATCACATGAGTCTGGAAACCAAATTTGGTTGCCCTAGCTTTTATAGTCTCTGAGATCCAGGCGCTCATGAAGACGGACAGACGGACGGACAGACGGACATGGCTTAATCGACTCGGCTATTGATGCTGATCATGAATATATATACTTTATGGGGTCGGAAACGTTTCCTTCTCTGCGTTGCACACATCCACTTTTACCACAAATCGAATATACCCCTTAACTCTTTTTTGAGTACGGGTATAATTAAAGTTTACTTTGCTGATCGCAGTCCAAAAATTATCAGTAGCATTCGCTTACTGTTCAAGCGCCCTCCCCCCATATATTCCCACGTTACATTGCCAGTTGCTTTATGCAACTGAAACTAATCAGCAAATCTTCTTGCTACGAAGATTATATTTATTATTAACAGCTTACGCAAGCGGTCACCCTACAAATGTTTATGTAAGTGCATGGATCCACAGCTGCAGTTAAAAATACTATTCAGCCGTTAATAATTTGGACTTGTCACGTGACCCAGGAAGAAGGTGCTCTGCGCGTCTTTGATGGCGAAAACAAAGGAATGATTGACGATGAAAGGATATGTGGGTCCTGTATGTATCTGTGCCGATACATACACCGCTTTCACAACTGCTATGAAAAGACGTTAGTCACTAAAATTCTCAAATCGTTACTGGGTTCGACTCACAGGTGGCGGCAGCGGCAGTCGTTCCGTGCTCGTTCACATCGATAAAGGCCTTGTGCTTCACATCAGAGATCTTCAAGTCCGGGCCCTGGGAAAGGCTCTTAAAATTGGCTCTGTCACTGAACATTGTCTCTAGACCCAGCTGAAAGAATTATCAATCGGTTTATTAACCGCCGTCCAGCTGCCCTTCCATCACATAGTCACCTTCCTCAGGGTTGACACCAGGGAGACATCGAACTCCATCTTGAATTTGGGCAGCTGCAGCTGCACGTGCTCTGATTTCAACTGCGAACTAATCTCGTTCAGGTCCACTCCACTAAGCTTCTCTTCGAGTTCACCCAGTCCCTGCTCCTCCAAAGGCAGAATGATAAGGAACACAATGTTCGTGCCTTTGTAAGGCATTTCCAATGCCTTGGCCTTCAGAGAGGGCAACTCAGCGTACCTAAAAAACTCCGTCTGATGCATGGTATCAATCTCATCTTTGCTCCCATCGAAGGACGCAAAGGTTTCGGTGTTCGTCATGTCTTCGGAGAATCTGTTTACCCAGTTGGCTTTGAAATAGATCGCATTGATCAGAATGGCGGCCGTGTCATTGGTGAGTGAGTTTTGTCTGACGAGGTCTTTGATTTGATGATGGGTCTTTTCTTCCACCCAGGAATTGATTTTCTGGGACACTTTCTGCCTGTCTCCGAAATTTACTTTCTCGGCGGGTGCGTTGAAGTATTTACCCACCAATTCCTGAAAGGCCTGAACAAGCACGAACTTCTCGGCCACGTAGATACGGTTGGCGTAGCTGAACTGAGCTTCAAACATTCCCTTGGGAATATTCGGGTTTTCTCCCTTGGCCAAAAGTTGAGCAAATCCTTGGGCCACCTCGTTCTTGTCGGCTCCTTCCAGTGAGAGGGTCTTCCTTAGCTCCTCCTCAGTGGTGCCTTCGGAGCCCATGTAGGTCATGGCAAGCGCTGTTCTGATTGACGACGGTGAGAATACGATATTCCGATAAGATGTAGCATTGGCCAGCTCTCCGAATAGCTTCACGGCAAACATGCTGTCGCCTGCGGAACTGTAGAGAGGAGATCCCAATAAGAGCAAAACGGAGAGCGCGTACATGGATGCTGGGGAGAGGCATAGAACAGAACAGAACAGAGGATTGGTTAGAGTAATGGCGAGAGCTTTGCTGGGGTGTGCGTCTCCTACCCATCATGATGAAGCTGAATGACTTAGCCGAGTACCGTATTGTTCTTTTATACCCGTAGAGCTGTAATTTAATCGTTTGCTGTGACGAGAGGAGCTTCAAGAATGCATCGGGTGTGTGGATGGCTACCTAGTTCTTATGATGAAGCTACTTCGCACAGACCCTTCGCCACGCTGCAGACCATTATGCAACTAAAACTAATCAGCTAATCGGCTGCGATTGGCCTAGGCGCCGGATGACATTTAGTTGTTTCATGCCTGAAAATAGGGCCACGGCACACATATTGTGTTAGCGCACTGATTTAATGAGTACATCAATTTGCACATCAATCAAAGAGTTTTTCACAGAAGGAACGCCGTTTTATTTTTTTATATGTTACAGTGAGTGGTGGAGAGACAGGGAGCAGAGAGAGGGAGCTAAAATTCACTTTTGGACTGACGCCCGCGCAAATCTGTCATCAATCAGCGTCAGGCAAATGCTGCTTATCATATTGCCAGTAGACGAAAAACGCTTGCCACTGCATCAAATTGATATTTGTCAATACTTTTTTTCGCTGCTCTGCTCCTCCTCATCGCCCCCTTGAAACTTCTGCGGCTGGTGTGGATGCTGCTGCTGCTGCTGTGATAAATGTCATCTGACATGACAAAATATGCTCTCTCTGCGGCTGCACAGCGACGTGACAAATGTCGTCAGGCTCCCTGCCGAAATGGTGGAACCTTACCTACATATGCATAGATTGTCGAATAAATTGAATTAAAAATTCGTGCGGAAGAGTACAAATGTCTAGTGTGCCTAGTCAAAGCTAACAGAGAGATTCACAATGGAGACTCAAACTAACGTTTTCCATTATTTATACGCATATCAAAAAATAACTATCCTTCAGTTTTATTTGATATACAAAAAAGGGTTTTAAATTCTGGAACAAAAAATGTTTAAAAAATGCAGAAAATGCATCTACAAAAAAGAGGGCGAATTTGTGCAGTGTATCCATCCAGCAGGGCACTCCACTCCACTCCCCACCCACAAAGGTTGTCAGGCAGGTGGTGTTCACCCTTCGGTGCTGTGCCAAGAGCTTCCTTAAGTAAATCAAATATTTGTCAATATTCTATCTCCGTTGAGCTGTGCTCACAGCTAATATTTGCTCCGCTGAAGACCCAATTCCATCGAAAGCACAACTATCAACGAAGCAGGAGGACAACTTTAATGTACACAGCTCTGCCATTAATAGAGGCTCCTCTGAGCCCGGAGCTGTGGAATGTAGATACAACCATCAACAGAGTGGGGAGGGAATCGTGTTGGGCTCTTGAGCCACTTGCAGTTGCTACTTTGGCAGCTTCTTTGCCACGATACGAGCTCCCCCATGTGCGGGTGGGGGTATCTGCCAGCTTGTTTTCAATTATCAGACATTACACTTAGATACACACATGGATACACACACCCATGAACTTGTATGTGTGAACGAACACTGAGGAAACTTTTTATGGACACGTCTGCATTTTACATTCAGGGATGGCAAGAGAAAGGTGGTTAGAGGGGCGGTCTATGCTACATATAACTGAGGATGAGGATATCTGCCCTCACTCACTCACTCACATGGCTGATTAGCAACGACACAACTAACCCCCTGAGGCCTACAGATGTGTGAAAGGAAATTGAAATTACCTTTTCACCCTACACTCCACTCCACTCCAATCCAATCCACTCTTTTTTGTTCTTTTCTTTCCGTAGTGAACAAGGACTTGGCAAGTTTTAATTAACCCGATGTGTCGCTCTTCCTGCTTTGCGCCAGCAATTATCATACGAGTGCGAGCACACCCAATCCCAATATGCGCGACAAAACGACGCTGACAGTCAGCAGTTTTTAATTAACTTTACGAGGCGCTGGGGCGTGGCAGCGGCAACATAAATTAGCGCCTAAAAATAGCCACGATTTGTGGAAATCGTTGCGGTTGCCTTTGATTTTAGACAAGAGCCTTGGAATTACATAGGCAACAGCCGGAAGAAGTTCGTGGAAAATGTACCTTAGCTATGTGAATGAGTTGGTTCTGCTTGGGGATGGCTGCTCAATGCGGAAATTTTGTGCTTCTGAAAAATATAAACTATACCCGCGAGTCTACAACTACAAAATGAAAAATAATTGACAGAGTTTTCCACATCAGACCACTGATATGATTTCCCGGAATGTTTTCCCTTCAATTGTATCAAATACAATTCATGGAAATAACAGCTAAGTTTGTTAGTTGGTTTAAGCTGCATTTGGAGAGCAAATTTAATGCACCCCCAAGGATAAACGTATCCTTCTCTTTGCTCCAAAAATTCCCGGAAAACTTCCCGTTTAATGAGAGAGAAACTTTTCGTTCCTCTATCTTTTATAGTTTCGCCTAAATTTCTGTTTTTTTTGCATCCCAAAGTTTTTGTAATGTGTGAAATTTGGTGCCTGCCACAATTCTCCTTTTTGTTGTCGCTTGTGGCGCCTCGAAAGTCTTTTGTCTGCGGTTTCTTGCAATGTGTGTGTGTGTGGGGGGGTGTGGTTGGGTGGGCGGCGTATGAAAGCTGCTCGGAGCGTCTTAATTAGCTAATGGCTGCCTTGCTGCTCGTCCTTGCAAGGCACGAAAAAGAGCTTAGGCTGCTTTCCAGCTCAAACTCAATTTGCCACGTAACAAATTGCCCTGATTGGCATGCAACAAAAAAAGTGGCTCCCAACCGGAGCCGCCTTCACCTTCGCCGCTGCCGTCTTTTCTCTGCATTTTGGATGGTAATGCAGGCTGGCAGGCAGATAGCTTTTCCGTTTCTTTTGGCAGGCCTTAATGCATTTGAAGAGTTCTTGCGGAGAATGAAATTTTAATGCAGCACAGCCTCTCCTACTCCTGCTGCACTAATCAATTCGATGCAATTTGTGGCATGTCCAAGGTCGGGTTCATGCCCTTGTCCATTTCCCCGTACCTAGGATCCGGGGAACCATCTGCTAGAGTACACTTAATGCTTTATGTAAATTCGTGCTCTCGCCTGGCCCCTGGAAGCGACTTTTAATATGAAACATTTCGCTGCTCTGTGGTTTTTGTCCAAGCGTATATCTGTTGGCTTTTATGTAAATGGCTGGCTGACTGGCTGGCTGGCTGGCCAACAGTGCGTATGATGTACACATAAAATGTTTACGAGTGCCGTAATAAAATCAAATCAAAATTTAATGCTTATACAAGACAGGAGTGGAGTGGAATGCTCTGTTGGTCAGCCAGAGGAGAGCCTTTTATGCCTTTGCATCCATCAAAATGTCAAATGAACACACACACAAACACACACATATACTGAAAATAATACATACACAGGGTTGGCTGACCATATGGATCCATATCCTGGACCAAGCATCCCTAAAACATTGCGTACTTTTGTTTGCATACCAGACCCGATCCCTCCCCCGCCCCCGCCCGCGACACGTCTTTTGACTTCACAGGAGCATCAATCAGATCAGGCTGCAGTCGGGAAATGGGCAAATGAATGCCAGTCCATGATTTACGCCTGGCGCCTGGCAAAAGTTTCTCCTAATCCGTTTTACGTGCCTGCCATGAATATCCCAAGGCCACGTCTCGGCTCCACTTCATTTACCGCTCTGGTCGAGCATAAGAAATGAATTTACTTATCTGTAGGGGAATATTCATCTTTGCTGTGCCGACTGTACGCCTACACCTACCCCTACACCTATTCCTCATCCAACTTCCGTTGGTGATTTTCTCTTCCGGCAAAAGTCATCATCAAAAATCCCAAAAATACACAATTCTCTTTCACTTAATCTATGTAAATGAAAGAGGGCTTAGGAGACTTGTTTCAAGCCATGGCTCGACCCAATTATCACACACAATTTAAATATAAAATAAAACAAAAACCTTTTAAACTGACCTGACGAAAAGCTTAGTAAAATTAAAGTTCCAAATTGGCTTAGAGGCTGAAGTAATTAATTGAATGATTTAAGTCTAAAAGCGACTTGGGATTTCAATGTGTTAAATGGCTAAGTAAAATGTATGTACATATGTCTGCATGTATTGCATGTTTGTTTTTGTGCAACTACATTAAAGGAAGAGAATTGTGCAATATTTGTGAGTAAATAATCAGATTATTTAACATTTACTGATTACTGGAAGCTGATTGATTGGCTGCTGCTGCTGCCAACATATTAAAGGAGTTTGGGCATGCAAACTTTTCTCAAATTCCCTACAAGATTCTCGACCAGCCTCGGCAAATACTGGGAAGAATGTATAGAATTATCCAAAGAAGTTTCAGGGTTAACATTGAACTTTTGCGGCGGAAATAATTTAGCTGGCCTTGAGGTCGGGCTCAAGAGTTTTGCGCTCCTTAAGAGCCAGCCTAGCGGTGAGTTCAGCCCCGTGCCACCCGCCCACCGCCCACCAGCAAGTCAATCAAGTTTTAATGATGCCACAATAAAGCCACCCGCTGAATAATTTAAGAAATGTCCACGGGGCATTATTCTCGGGGTGTTGTGTTTGTCCGTCTTACACTCTGTGTGTGTGTGGGTGGTGTAGATTGTTGCATACTTGGGGCGCTGGCAGCGGCAGCGGCATCTGAATCTGAAATTTTAATTGCTGGCCATTTTCCTTAAGTGTCTGGCAATCACTTGTAATAATTCATGCGATTCTTAATGAGGGAAACGAGATTGCAGAAATTTTTTCATTTTCGATTTCGATTTACA
The DNA here is from genome assembly GCA_018150905.1 of Drosophila ambigua. Taxonomy (NCBI): domain Eukaryota; kingdom Metazoa; phylum Arthropoda; class Insecta; order Diptera; family Drosophilidae; genus Drosophila; species Drosophila ambigua. The sequence continues at coordinate 15,220,929 of JAECWS010000086.1, read as the reverse complement.
CAGTTTTATTTATTGAAAAATACGTTTGGTTTCATTTCTTCGTCGTAAATAGGTTTGCATTTCGCGGTTTTTGGGTCTGTGGAGGGGGAGGGCCGTTAGACATATGCATTTTATGATATGATTTCCATTTATGGATTTTCGTATTCGACTAGCTCAAAATACTCGTCGTACACACACACACAAAGATATACCCATATACATACATATTTATGTTTATATTTTTATGTTTAAATTTATGCACTATAACTTGGTTTTTAGACCCTGACTAAGGGTCTCGTAGTTGAACTCTAAAAATACAATATGCTCTCGTGAGTTTGCTTCAATGTTTGGGGTTTCATTTAGCGACCACACAGTCTAAAAGTAATTTTTGTTTGTTTGTTTTCTTTGGTTTTTGCCAACGGCTGCCATTGTTTTGCCAGATTGGGGTTTAATTCATTTTCATTAGGGCGACAAGCCTAACCCCGGGTCCGCCCCAGCGTCAATCTTCATTATCCAACAACAGGGCCAGAGCCTGAGCCCGAGCCAGCCGATTGTCCATCCATTCGTGCGTCGCCGCTGGACGCCGCCGTAAGTAAGCCTCTCCGTCTGCGTAGCATTGGGGCACGGCCCCATCCGGAGGAGACTAATTTAAATTTAGTTTACCTCTGTCAATGCCACTGTCTGCCCCCCAGCCACCCACCAACACAGTCGCCTCGGGGGCTGGGCTGAGCTGCTTTGTCCGAGGCACGCCCTACAACAGCCTCTCCAGATCCTCGCTCTCCGCGTCGCTGATGAAGGAGTCGGTGTCTGTGAAGTAATCATCGTCGCATCGATTGCGCCGACAGCAGACGCGTCGGCCCATCTCCTCATCGCTCCAGTGCTCGAACTCCTCCTTGTGGTGCTCCAGCAGCATTAGCGAGGGAAACAAACTGTCGCAGCCACTGCAACTGTGCAAAACAAGCGAAGGAAAAGTGAGAGCGTCAGCGTCAGCGTTAGCTGGCTTAATTAAGTGCATTTCCCCTTACCCGAAGTGACGTTTCTTCTGCTGGTGCGATGCCAGTTGACGGTGACAATGGAAAGCCCGGTCGCACACGTTGCAGGTAAGCGACTCATCTGAAAGTGCAAGGGATTGAAATTGACTCTCTCTCCCTCTCTCTCTGTGCACTCTGTGCAAGTCTGGCCCATCAGTTGGCCATTATGGCACACGGACACAACACTCACCGTAGTCATCGTCATCGTCAGCCATGGCCAGGGCATGCAGTCGACTTATTGTGTTTTCGTTAATCTCCTTCGATGTGGATGTGGCCCCAGCAGCAGCGGCGGCCAGCTCCTTTGATGTCTTGCCTTTGGCCTGGCACAGCCCCAGCTCGCAGAGGGCGCTCTCCACCACAAAGTTGCCCTGGCAATCGGCATCCGTGCAGGCTAAAAGTGACAGACTGCCGTTCCCATTCCCATTCCCATTCGCATTCGCGTTGACATTGACGTTGGCATTGGCTTCACCTGGTGGCTCTCCATTGCCATTGTTGGCATGGCTGCTGCAGCCGGCACTGGAGTTCGCTCCCAGCATTTCAAAGTCGTCTAGCTCATCGAACGGATCATCGATTTTGTGGCCCAGTGACACGACATCGTCGGCCTCGGCACTGAGGCGTCCGTACGCCTTCCGTGGGGGCCGCTTCACATATTTGTCTGCCATAAAATAAGGGGAGAAATTTCATGACTGGAGGATATTGATAAAACTTGCAGTGTCTCCTCCTAAATTGTCTACTTTTCTGCGCCACTTTCTTTGTCTTTGCCACGGATGGGGAATTGGGAACTGCTCCTCAATGCAGCTGACAATTTATGGAGGCCTTTGTGCGGCCTTCGCTTGTCACTGGGACAAAACTGTTCCTCCTTTGCCCCATTCATTCTCTGCCTGCCTTGCCGCGAAAGCCGTGAAGTGATAAAAGGCGATTTATTGAGGGTATTGTGTGTGATTGGAGGGGAATAAACCGTAAATAGTTTCCAGACTCCAGAATACTATAAACCTTTCATTTACGGCCCAAAAATTAATGGCACGAGTGTGTTGGATTTTTATGACCAGTTCGGCCATTCGAGGTCTCATTAGCAGCTCATTATGTGGGCCTGCCTCGCTGCTGCTTGGCATTGCACTCGGGCTCAACAGTGCGTATACGTGACGACACGAAATTCCCATTTCTGGTTAAAGCGCAATTAAGTGCTTGAGTAAGCCACAGAACAAGTGTTTAAATAGTGGTAAAGAATCGAAATCCACTTGGAGAATGGTTTCTAATGAGAAACCGAACGAATATGAACTCCACGGCGAATCCTGTGCAGTTTAATAAAACATCGTTTAGTGGTTCTCTTGTTGTCCGTTCCAGTTGTGGTTGCTGCCCGACCAAGGAGCGAGCACGAGCATTAAAAGTGTGACCAGCAAAAACCCAAACAAGAAAGACCGCATGGACGCGGTTGGGATGCAGAGAGGCAAGGATGGAGATGGCGCTGAGTGAAACTCAATTTTATCGTCAAATTGTGCACCACCATCCCATCCCATCCCGAATCCCACCAGCGTCGGGGTGCCAAAACGTATGTTGCAGACCTTAAAAGCAATGTTCACCGCGTTGACTGCTCTGGGACGGAGTGAGTGCTGGCGATGAAAATTTATGACACAAAATGCGAGTGAACGGTACTGAACGGAACGGAAGAGAACGCCTTAAAGTTTAGCAAGAAAATACAAGAAAATCCACAGTGGACTGTAATCTCGCCGAGATAAAAGTTTCTGTCGATTTTGCTTTAGAATTACAGCACAAATTATTACAAATGATGCCGCCCGCCGGCAACAAAATATAAATCATGGCCCAAACAACAGACAACAGACAACAGGGGGGCCAGCGTTATTAATACGCCAGATAAATGCCTAATAATTCTTCTCCTGCTGAGACCCAAAATACATATTTCCAGTGAGCAAGAAAATGCCAACCATAATTTATAATATGTTCTGTTGTTGTTGTTGCTATTATTTCGGTTGTCTGGGACCCAGAGCTAGTGATGCCTGCAGCCAAAGAGAGAGCCAATGAACAGGGAAAGCCAACACAGGGCCGTAGACTTAGATCCCTGTCAGATCTTTTATTCCTATGGGAATGGCAATATATATATGATCTAGTCGGCTGCCACTGTAAGCCGCGTTACAAAGTTAACTTATTTTTTCTCTGCATTGCAAATATTTGCTCAATATCGTAACACCCTCTGCAAGAGTATAAAATTACAAACAGCAAAGTAAATATTTCGCTGTAACCACAGCTAATTGGACACACATAGATATGCAAACACACGCAAGCACACACACACACACACACATACTAATTGCCGTTGCTTGTTTTACAATTTCGCTCGCTTCTCCTTCTCCCCTCGCCACGCAGCAGTTTTCACAAATTGAATGCACAAACGCATTATTATCAATGACAAATGGCTGTCATAATTATCGGTTAATGCTGCTGCCATATGTTGCTCCAGCATTTGCATAACAGATTTATAAGTTTCATTCGGCCCCACCCTGTCCTGCCTCCCTCTGCTCATGTTGAGGATGTGCGAGGACAATATACATTGCATGTTGACAAAAGCTTAAGGGCGCGTCTGCCGCCCTACGTGTTGTTGGCATTTGTTCAACTCGGTAAATGTAATTTTTTCTGATTAAATTTCCCATTTGCCGAGAGCGTTCGAAAACATAACAATTTGTCCATTGCCATTAATGGCGCAAAATGTTGGCGAATTTGTAAAGTGAATAATGGCAATTTTTAATGTGCGGAAAGGTAAGCAATTATTGGAAACGAAATTTTCAAAAATACTTTAGTTTAATTGGAAATCAGTTAATTTCTTTATTTCAGGCAAACATCTTCAGAGCAGTAAATCATGTTCAGCCTAAGCCTTTAAGGCAGAGCTTTGAGCATGCGGCACAGCTGCCTTTGAGGAGACTTCAACAAGCTGTCAGCAGGGCTTCGACTGGATTTAGCAGCAACTCAGCTAATCCTTTTCTAAAATCCTTTAACTAATCAACTAATTAATTGGAAAACTAAAACAAACGCAGTCTGGCAACAATTTACATAGCTAAAATTATGGAAAGCAGATTGCTCGCCACGAGCCAGGAATGTTGGTGAAACTATTTTCAATTGTGGCTAAAATTGTAATTGCCAAATGGCCGTGTTTGCTTTTAATTTGTTCCACGTGAACCAACAAATTGATATGCACAGACGGCGAGTATGTGTATTGGCCGGATATACAAATTGGGAGATTTCTCGGCGCTCTAAGCCGTGGGGGGATTTCATGTTTGATCGGACGCTGCGCAGACAATGCAGGAAAAATCGAACAAACCAACAAAAAGCAACCAAAAATGTGGATGACTTTCCTCCGGGATGCCGCTGTCTATCTTCCCCCAATATCCTGTGTGGGTGTGCGATTTAGCGCCTAGACAAAAGCATCTGGGGACCGAAAGCCCAAAGTGTTTTATTTTCCGACAGTCACATCCGTGCCACGTTTAGGTTCTGACACGTGCGGAGGCTCATTATTGCTTAGGTTTCTAGGGTCTCCCCAATTTTATTTACTTTACTTTGGTGTTACCCCCACTTCTTGTGTTACCCCTAGACATTCGCTGGTGAAGCACCATCCCCCATGCACACAATGCGAGTGCGAGTGCCAGTTCATATGTGCCAGGGTTCCACAAGTCATCACGAGAATTTTAATTAACTTGTTCTGATAACGAGTCTGAGTTGGGCTTACGAATGGGAGCCGGGATTTAGCTGGAACATGATTTGCATTTAAAGCAAATAACTTCAAGGCTCTTCAACTTTCATCAAGAATTCGGCACGAGGCTCAATCTGAGCTGCAGCTAATCTGATGACAACAAATGTACTGCTATTTAAATTAGAGTTATTACTTTTTTTTTATATTTATCATGGATGTAATTTAAAGATGCTACCAAAATAATTGTCTGCGACTCCAGTGCAGTTCAGCCCCAGATCTGTTGCCTTTCTGTTACGCTTCCTCGAGGAAACCTCCCTTGACAAGCCTTTCTGGAGGCTTCAAAAGAATCTGTTTATGCCTTCCAAAACTTGCATTCCATTGATAATTATTATAATCTTTACATCCATCCAAGCCACAGGTTTCGCTCGCAAAAGTTTGAGCCGTAATTGTATTAATTACCCACGAAACCAATAATTGATTAATCATCCTAATTAATGGCGGGCGGACTCCTGCAGCAAACTAATTGCTGTCCATCAGCGATTTACCTTGTGTGCTGTTGCTGTGGTTACCTCCGCTCGAAGTGTTCCTGGAGAAGCTGCAGTTGTTGTTGAGCGAGTTGAAGAAGTTGGCGGCGCCCGTGCGGCGTAGAATCCAAAACATTTTCAATATTCTTAGTGTTTTCTTTGATATGTGGCAATGCGGAGAAGTATGCTATGGCCAATGCCGCACCGACGGCATTTCGCTGATAAGCGAAATACGGACACTGCGCTACCTCGGTAAAGCGATAAGCGTTAAGCGACGACGACGACCAGGACGAGAACTCACGAGGAGCGATTGCCGAGCACTGCTGACGACCGCGTTGTGTCGATGTCTTCAGCCAACTGACGGGAGGCCGCCTCGGGACTCGCATTTTATAGCTCGCTCTCTCCCACAGAGACAGTGAGTGCTGAGAGAGAGAGTGAGAGTTGTGTTCTGTGTTGTGTTGTGTTCTCCCCGTAACGTAAGGCCTTACGTCGTGGACTGCTCACTTGATGTCCCGCCCGTCCGCCCCCTGGGGCTGGGTAAACGCTAAACTTGACCTTCGTCAACAGTTGCATGTTGTGGGTCTGCGTCCGCTGGCAGCTCATAATTTGTTTTGTTTAATATTTGATTACGTATGCGCCGTGTTGACAGAACCCCCGTCACCCGCAATACACCCGATTGAAGCCAGCTGTCAGTCCGAGCTGGAGCCACTGAGCCACTGCCTATCAATCATGCAAAACCGGAACCGGAACCGGACACAACATTGTTGTCCCTCATTACGCAGACAGACAGTGTTTAAAGTTTTATATGCATCTTATCGGGCTGCGCTGCGCTGCTCAATTAGACGGTGACGGCGACGGCGACAGCGACGTCGGGTTCTGTGACTCTGTGGAAGCGGAAATGCCCCACGACACGCACCCGAACGCCATTCCACTTAACTGCCGGCAACACATGCATCCGCAGCAAAGTTTCCACTTTATGGTTAACGCTTTCCTACGCAAACAAAGCAGGACTGAAGGGTGCTGCAGATATTCAGACGCGAGGATACCTGGTACTCGCCCAGCCCGGCAAAAACTCTGATTGTCACCGGCATGGCATTTGTTTGCCTTTACGTAGAGCTCTTTGGCGCTGTTTCCTCCTACCTCCTGTCAGTTGAACGTTGTACCATTAGGCGAGGAAATTAAGGGGTATCCAGCTACCTACTCCCGCGCCATTAGCACTCAAGTGCAAGCGCAGGAGGCAGAGCGCAACAACAGTTCATGCCCTGCGAAGTGTCGCCTCGCATTTGGCTTCGTCTCAATGCGTTCATTTGCTGCACGCGCTCTGTGTTCTCTGTGTTAAAGCGCTCTCAACTTTAATGCCGCTCGACAAATGTCTGGCCACATGCCACAGGACTAGGACCAGGAGCAGGAGCAGTACCAGCCATAGCCATCAGCAGTGATTTGATGAGTCAGTTTCGGGTCAGCGCTTTTGTTCCTTGGCATTGTTCGGGGTAACACGATACTGATGCCATGGAGTGTCCCTTTATAATGCTGTCCCCCGTGGGAGAGGTAGGCGGGAGGCGACTTTAGTGCGCATAATATAGTTGCAATGAATTATTTAATGGTAGAGTTGACGTTCAACAATTCAAATTGCCACAAATTGTGCCCTGAACTTTTGGCACTGCCACCAGCAGCATTACAAATTCATTTGGTACGTGCCAAAGTCACAACGAATGAGTCCGAACGGATCCCAATGATTTGGCGTTTGAACTTGCCGATACTCGCATGTTACGCAAACTTTTGCCACATAAATTATGCACTATTAAGCGCTCATGGGTTATGCATGTCCTTACCGAACATCAATGGAAACAACAAGCCACTGGCAGCACCACTCAGACAACAATTAGATACATTTCCATTCAGAATGCATGTAACGAGATACTTCGGCCAATCGATGTCACATCAAACACTTGAACCTCACCATTTGGATTTCATCTTGGAATTTGAGTCTGCCGCACGATTTGATTGTCGGTTAAAATTTCCCATTGTGCCTCAAATGCCTCCGGTGAAGGCAAGAAATTAACACTCTTAATAGTTGTATTTATTCAATGTGGTCCTTGCAAAGTTCCAGACTTGCCGAGCTATGTAAAGTTGACAAACTCGACCTCAATCAATATTGATGGGCGGGGGCGTTCGGTTTGCTCTGACTACTTCAGCAACTTGGCATAGAATGTTCTGTGCTGGAACTTAATTCTGAGCACACAGCTGCAATTAATTTATGCAAAATGATTCGAGCGGCTGACCAGTTTTCCAATCACACTCACCCAATCAGAATAAACGATATTAAGTAGAGCGCCGCGCTGAGGAAGTTGAAGCCGCCCGGCTGGCTGGCCTGGGAGCCCTTGTAGATGGCCGTGTACAGGGGTGCGGCCACTGCAGGCAAATTATGATGGATAGGGGAAAGCGTTCAAGGGCAAAGTCACTCACCAAATGGTGCAACCGATTGCACAATGTTGCCAATTGCAAAGAGTTTACCTGCAATCATTTGGAATCACAGTTTTCGAACTCACGCGGCTGATCATGCTCCATACTTTATCATACTCATACCCGTATCAGAAGCTGGCACTATATTGGACACTATGGTGCGACACATGGGGCCCTGGATAGAGCGGAAGACTCCGAGAGCCACCGACAGATACAGGTGCCAGGAGAGGAAGGCAAAGCCCTTGGCCAGGCTGCTGAGTATCTCCGAGACGAGCGAGAGCAGGGCCAACGCCACCACAGATAGACCGAATATCTGGAAGAAGAATAGTCAATAAAAACGGGCTTACTGCGCAAATCCTTACCTTTTTTAAAATAAGAAAGCCAAGCAGCGCTCCTATCATGGGCACCGATTGACTGACTGTCTCGAAGATGGTGTACTCGCGCACAGTCATGTGGAACTGCTGGCGCACATACAGATACATCACAGTCATCACGCCGTCTGCGGAGGGGGACAGCGCATCAATCATAGATGTAGTCAGTTGTAAGGGAAGCACTTACCGCCAACGAAGATGGAGACAAAGCCAGCCAAAGTCACCAGCCAGATGATGGTGTGGGCATTATTCTCCCTGCGCTTGAAGCAAGTACTGAACATACCTCTGACGTGTTTCAGACTGAATAGACCAGGTTCACTCTCCTCCAGCTGGGAGGGCTTGTCGGCAGACTTCTCGGATACGTTCAGCTGCTGGTCAGAGATGGTGATGCTCACAGCCGCATCCCTTTGCCTCTCTGGCATATCCTCATCATCCTGCCGCATGCCCAAGCTCTCGGGCAGATATAGCACTATGAAGAGGGTGGCCAAGACGATCATCGAGCAGGAGAGACTCTGCACGAAGGCCGCGCTAGTGGCCGCATAGACAAAGCCGGAGAGGAGCGAGCCACTGGTGAGGGCCACAAAGAGAATCAGCTCCATGAACATCATTCTGCAGACAGGAACACAACACGTTAGAAACCCTCTATTGGCCCTCTATTGCGGCAATGTGGTATCCACCTATAGGGCCTGGTTTTAACATCCGTTGTGTCCGATATGAAGCAGGAGGCGGCCACCGAGAACACGCACAGACCTCCCAGCATGGAGTGGGGCACCGCGGCCACAGTGTACCACCAGGGATTGACCATATAGTAGCTGGACAGCCAGCAAATAATCGAGGAAACCAGGGAAGAGGCCGAAAAGCCAATCATGGATACCATCAGCAGGGGCTTGCGTCCATAGTGATCCGACCAGGAGCCTATAAACAGTCCACAGATGGCCGGGACAATGCTCTCAAAGAGCGTGCGGATCAGGAACATGTTGGCCACATACGATTGCAGCTCTGTTTCGATGGCCTACAACAATGAGCAAATTAAATGTATATCAATTCTTGGGGTTGTATTTTCGCTCACTTGTATCTCTGTGGAGGTGTTTTTGCTATCCAAGAGTTGGCAGTCCGTCGCGTTGTACTGGAAGATCACTGTGCAGGTCTGGTAGATCAGCTGATTGCGCATGATTGTGCCTGAGGTGTGGTTGGAGTGTACTCAACGATCTGCTAAGCAAGGTCATGTTCAGCTCACCCGACAGCACATGCGAGAAGATGAGCATAAAGACAACCGGCTCTATGTAGAACATATTGAAGAGACGTCCCCATTGCAGACTCTTAAGCTGCGCCAGTGTGGCCTTCTCCAGCATTTTTGCAAGGTTTGTATTCAATTAAAGTAGTCGGAATCACCTGCTTTCATTTACTAACCCAAATTGCTGAATGTCAATCTGATAAGGCTTTATGTAATTTGTTATTCTGTTATTTGTTATTCAACCTCCACCAAATATTTTGCCACACGTTTATTCAGATCACAACCAATTATTAATTATTGAGCTGAACTCATCGCTTCGCTGGTTCCACGATTCACTCAGGCGACACGGAAGCAGCAACGGGAGCGCGACAACTTGTGGTTCGATTTCGGTGGAAATTCAAACATGAAATGAGCAGCCATCCCGCCACTCGCACGTTTATATAGAAAGTTTCGCGAACCTGTTAGAATTTAGGCATTTTGTATGGGGTTTTTCATGGGGTATCTCTACAATTGGCAAACGTGTATCTACTGCTAAGCACACGGAATGCAATGTTTGTAGTAATTTGTGTGTTGTAGTTGTTCGTTTAGTTTTGTTCTGATTTATGTGATATGTGATCTGTGATCTGGAGACTTGCCCAAAATAAGCTGTGTGAAATCCAAGTACAAAACTTTCACAATTTTTAATACAGGGCTGTGCACTTAACCCTTTTATGATGAGGAAACTTTGCCGGGGCCACGGGGCACACGCCCCCACAAAATTGAGTAAAAGTGTTTTGTAGTCAGGCGGCGCCCAAACGAGCGCCCAACTTTGCTTGGGTAAATTACAGGCCAACACTTCTGGCAACTCGCCTTCCCCGCCGTTGCTTGTTTCGCGCTTTTTCCACTATTTTCCCCCCTTAGTGCACAGCATGAAATATGCATAAAGATTTTAAGCTTAAAAAAAAGGGGAACAGAGCAGCCAAGAGCCTCGACGCACAGATACTGGGCAATAAAAAACCTTCTGACATTAGATGTATATTTAAACACAAAACATGCGAATGGTTTTACCCGATTTTAAGTGGGGAGATACCGTATTGCCTGGTATTGGGTTCATGACATATGCTTTGGGGAGACGGAAACGCTGTTGCTTACAGTTGCACAAGCACAACATACCCTTCAACGCTGTGAGTGCTCTGTGTAAAAACGGAGAACAGTTTACCAAAATAATTTGATAATTATTTTTGAAGCTTGGTTTCTTTCAGCACAAAGTGGTGCTCGTTTGCTGGTTTTTATGAACTGCCTGGCATGGTTGCAATGCCCTCCAACAAAAGATAGACAGATAGAGTCGGCGATACGGAGGCACTGCAGCTTTGTTCTCCTTTTGGGAGCGCATCACGCATACGCCGAGTGTGCCGGGGCCATTGTTAACAAGCTAATTGTAAACTCTTCCGCTTGGCGTTTCGTTTTATTGTTGTTTTCCCGGACTCAAGCAGAACAAAAGAACAATATTAAAGTCCCGGACTGGCTGACTGGCACACTGGCAGTGGCGAATGCCCCAACAGGAGGAGGAGGAGCAGCTCACTCGGCACATTCTCGGTTCATGCAACTATTGTCTTAGATGGCATTGCGCAACATGCAGCTGGAACACTGGAATGAGACTATGCGGCGACTGTTGGCGATGTGTGCGGTGCGGCTTTTGTGCTGTTGACACACAACCCACGACAACGACAACGGCAACTTGTGCAAACTCAGACGTAAATTAAAAAAAATAAAAAAAACAAAATGAGCGGCAAGGCAGCAAGCAAAAGAAGAGTAAGGGAAATACCAGCAAAAACATAAAAGGCCAGAAAAATGTAGCGGACGAAAAGCAATTTCTTGAACGCAGCACGTGCAAAAATTCATTTCAGTTTGCCTTAATTATGCCAAGATGAAATGGCAAAAGGGACACAAGTAAAGTACTTAGAAATCTTCGACCTCCGGCTCAACAATTGTCGGCAAGCTGTTCTTACACGAAACCTTTTCCCCCGGCACTTTGTGAGAAAAACTTAAACAAATAACTTTTCTTTCAACGGTAGAGCCCGGCCCTTTTACAATCAGTATTCCATGGCGCTGCCGAGGGTTCTGTTATTGGATTAACTGGTAAAAGCAGACGAGAATTGTGTGAAAAGTCCGTCGGTGGAATAGTTGAAGTGCAAAAACAGCGTTAGTTTCTGTTTTAGCATTTCTCTTGGTTTTTATTTTTCCAGGATCCTGCCTTTCTGATGACTTGTGAATGTTCTGCGAAATAAATTTACTTTTCGCGGCACGATAATCACGACCTTGTTGGTAGACACTCCAAGACCTAGTGAGACTGGGCGCAGTAACTGCGGAAGCTGCAGCACAGATAAGGCACAGATCCGAAGAAAACAAAGATAAGATGCGGCTGCAAGTGGTCTCAAAGGCTTTTATCTGTTGACTAAAAGATTTACAATTTAATTATACTATTTGCACTGTACATAAAGAATAGGTTCAGCCCTTTAAAAATATAAATTTTCCATCAGTTCGTTTTCCACTTTAATGTTGTGCAAGCCTCACCCCGTTGGCGACGATTTTCATTTGCCTTTTTGCCAATTAAAATATTAAAAAATATTCTTTTGATGGGGCAACCTTTATTATGTCAAGTGTCCTTTACAATTAGGCCTGCAGGGGCTTAGCGGCCTTAAAGTTTTTGATCCGTTTTAAGCCGCCACAGCTGCTGGCCATTCGGTTGATAATAAATGTTCAGTCCATCGATGCTCATTGCTGGATGGTCGATGGTTTTTAATTTGCCGCCGGTACACAGAAGCATGTGGTTAAGGTCGGGGATGGGCTTTTCATGCCACTTCTTTCTGCGGATTTTGGCACATTGTTGAACATTTCGAGTGCGAGCTTTGCGGCCATAAAACTGGCAGCCCCATTTTGCGGCGGGATTAGTTTTTGGCAGTTTTAATTGCTTGGTCAGGGGCCGGTCCGGGCCGGCCTTTGGCAACTGTTGCGAAGCCCTGGCTTTGGCGCTGCATTTCTGTATTTTGTGCACAGCCACAATACTATATATCCGCCATTACTCAACTATAAATGACATATGGTTGTGCTGTAATTGCCATACAATTCAGAGCATTCATTGCCTAATCTCTTTGTCCAATCTGGATCTAATATACGTACTCTCTTTCATTCCAGCTATAAAGTTCCACACACACACACACAGGAGGAAATTCAATGTTGGTTTTTGTGCGAAATGGTTTTGACAAATTTCCGCACATCAAACAAATTTGTTATGAGTGTTTTCACAATTTTTGGCACATTACACACACGCCACAGAGGCCACAGCCAGCAGCGCAACGCATCCCATGGCCCACTGTAGCCCATTAGTCAGAGCAAATGTAGTAGAAACATATGGGTTTCCCCGCTCTAAATACGTACGCGGGGCAGTGCATTATTCGGGGGCAAATTAATGAACTCGTGATGTAGACATGTCTCACTTGGATTACACACATCCTTCATGGCGCTGAAGTGGAGCTGGGGCCCCTGAAGGGGTCATGGCGCATGAATCTTTGTTTCCTATTTGCAAGTCTGGCTGCAATTTGCAGTTCGCTCGCTTGACTGGCATGGGATGTGCGATAAATATTTGATAAAGAACCTTTCTGCATCTCCTTGGTTCAGTGACTCCACGGGGCGTCGCAAATTACGCTGAATTTCTCGCATTTATTTTCCATTTATGTGCTGAAAAAACTTCCATAATCATAACTCTGTCCTGGCTTGCCATTGATGTTGCTGCTGCTCCACGCTGCCACCACGAATTTCCCTGAGTTTTCTATGCTCGTGCGAGCCACGAATGGAAAATCAATACATATTTATGAGTTCATGTTGTGGGTGCACGTACGAAATAGCAGGCAGGGCAACACTCACGGCTATGGGGAATACCTAAGGCATACATGCTCGTGCCCGTCTGGATGCCTGGCCATTTGCACGTATCGATTCATAAAATATCTCCAGCACACTCGAAGGAATGCCGAAGGAGAATAATTGTTAATAGTTGCACATGTCCTGGCCGGCTATCCTTTCGGGTGTGCTTGGGAATGTACGAACAAATTAGAATTCCAAAGGTGGAATTCCAGCAAGTGGGCACCAGAAAATGTACAAAAAGAAACAAGAAAGATATGTGGCTGCTTTAATCGAATGTAAGGAAAGAAAGGATTGTCACTGGGAGCTTCAGAGAGACATTGCTCTAAATGAACTAATAAATAAAGTGTTTTGGTCTCCTTTATGCAATCGTTCTCTCTGTCTTCATTCACCTCCCAAGCTGCACAACTTGTTCTCGCTTCATTAATCGGCTATTCAAACAATTCATTATTTATCTACAATCAGTTTCCATATGCGCCATAGCTGGGGTTCGCAGAGCTTTCGAACAGATAGTACATCCCGGAGTTCCTGTGAACGGTGGCTCCCCGGTGGCTGACGGTAAGCGGCTTAAGAGCTCCCACTTGTGAGTGCAATTTGCTGCAGCAAATGGATTTGGAATGGCCCCCACACAGCAGTTGCCACTAAGCCCGATCACGGCGACAGCCAATGGCATTAAGAACAACTAATTTAAAATGTAATTTTGAAAAGGATGGAAAGCGGAAAAGACCATTTCTAAGGCGCCAAGGCTTTGATGGAAAACTTTCGGGGCAATGGCCAAGTCCCAATCGAGCGTAGCTTCAATTTAAATTCACTTCATTCCACTCCGCATGATTTCGTTTAGTTTTCGAGTGAATGAAATCGAAATCAAAGCAAACATTTCACGGGTGCCTCGAGCTGGCTTAAATTTGTATGGCTTCGACACTCACCAGGTGCTCAGCAGTGCCTGGCAGTCGTTCCGGAGTCAATGTCAGTGAAGTTTAGGAATGAATGAATGAATGAAAGAAAGAAGCCTTGCTATAGAAAATCAAATTGCACTTTTCCACCTGCCAGCTCCTGGCTCCTGGCACCTGGCTTCTGTTTCTGTTTCTGGTTCAGCTTTCACTTTCATTGTCTCTGCATTGCAATGCAAACGAGTTTTCCATGCTTTTCACATTTTTGATTGATTGCAATTGATATATGTATTTGTGTGTGTGTATGTGTATAGAGAGAGAGAGAGAGAGAGTGCTTTGAAATGGTTAGACTTGAGTGAAATATCGATTGAATTTGTGCTTCTGTTTCTTAGATAAATGCTTTTATATGCTCGTTGCTGCCACACACAGGGATATATCGATGCAGAAAGGAGTCATATTTACGCCCAGAGTTGCACACAATAAGAAATAAAATTTAATTCATGTCAGAGATACATAAAACTGGAACTTAACACGCATGATTTAGATGTCATCAGTAGACCACAGGGATTCCAATAGACAGGCAACCTTAGGGAACGCTTAGTTGAAAGCTTGTCCAAAAACAGATCATTCTGAAGAAGGTGTAGAGAATATATTTAGAAATAGAAATGGTTAATAAATGTTAAGGAACTTACATTGAAGGGACACGAATGGTTCATGTCGAAGTCTGCAGTTGGGAGTTTCGTCTGGAGTTAAAAAAGCTGCTGAACTCTCGACTTAATTGCTACCCAGCCAAATCACTGGGAATGTCAATGCACACAGTCCTATGGGCATATGTGGATGTGTGCCCCTAGAAATCGCTGTGTCGTATGAGGGTCTAAGCCCGCCCATTGATAAGAGGCCGGGTCGTAGTGTCAAATCCAACGAAAGGCAATTTGATTTAGGGCCTTCTCAGCAGACTAATGCGGATTGGGGTTGCCTGCAAAATGCCTATGAAGGAGAGTGGATCGGCATTAGGCCCAGTGGGTGTGGGTGTGGGTGCGGGAGTCGGGAGTTTCCTTTGAGCTGCGGTAGGATTTCAAATGTAGAAACACAATGCCGGCGAGTGAGTTAAATATGTTTTTTGTGGTATTGTTGGACTCGTAAATAAAGCGGCCTTTAAGCCATTTTGGATACGGGACCCTTTGCATTTGCATACGCCATTAAATATGCACAGCACACTGATTCCCCTGCCAATCCTCTCCGCACAAACGGACGACAATAAAATGACCTATACTATATACGTATTTATCTCCGGTTGTCAGCAACAAAAGGAGCCGCACTAAATGGCAACATCAAACCGAACAAAAGGCCCCTGCCAAGGGGTGGTTCCTGGCTTTTCTTATCGCCAGGTAAAAGCAGCCAAGTCAGCGCCTTTTGTTTTTGATAAATGGCTGCCATTTGCGGGCCAGGTCCATGTCCAGACCCAGCCCCAGTCCCAGTCCCAGCCCATGCAAATCTATTCCGCAATAGACATTTGTCACGAGTTCGATTCAGGACCACCACACGGCACTCGATATAATTGAAATTGTGTGCAATAAATGGAAATGACTTTGGCATTATTTGATGAACATGCGGACCTGACCTTGCGGACTTAATCGCCCTTCCATTTGCCTAATTGGACTGCATTGTCCGGCGTGGTCCGTCTCATCCTGCGGCTATCAGTGCCCGACTGGCCTTCAGTCCAGACATGGAGTCCAGACTCCGAGCAGCTGCTTCCCATTGCCTTCCCAAATTGTCTGTCATTGCCACTCATTTCCATTTTGCCGCTCATCCATGGCCTGTTAATCAATACTGTTTAGAGCGAGATCTGTTTATTGAAATGTCATCGGGCTGGCGGTGGCGCTTCAGTTGACAGTTCCAACAGTTTCAGGGGCACCCAATGGCAGCCTGTGGAATGTGCTCTGTCAGCGATGACATTGGGTCCTGTGATGGGTCCTCTGATGATGCTTCGCCGGGACTCGGTGCAAATACTCAGATCGTCAGGGCTGCGTTCTCCTGGTTAATTATCCCGAGCACTCGTACATTTGCATATTAATTGGAATTTCCGCTATTTGAGGAGCAACAAATTGTTGGTTTATTTATAAGCGAAAGCCAACACAGCCGCGGGATGGCGGACCAACAAAAAAAAAATGCTCTCCATTTGCAGGAGTTGCCATGGCAAATTAAAAGTCAATCTTTCTTTGGCGTGAAAAAGAAAATGGTGCCGCCCCCCCCCGCGTACCCTGAATTATTTATGCTTTACGGGTGGGGGCTGGGGGCTGCGGCTGAGTGAGTGCTCTGCTGTGATGCTGTCAAAGTGGAAATCGACAGTTCAGTTGATTTTCCTTGTGCTCCATTCATTTCGGCTTTCTCGCGCTTTTCACGCAACATTAAGTGCTTTCCCAAACTCCCACTCCAACAGTCCCCCAATCTCGCATTTGAATCACAATGAGAGAGCAGAGCTCGAGGATGTCAGTCGGCAGGTGACAGATCCAGAGTTTAACCTTTGGGCCGCCAATTTATTTCCGTGCTGTGTTTGCTGGCAGCTGCTGCAACGAGGGACCCATAATGGAGTATTGACCAAACACTGCCGTGCCGTGTGCCGTGACCTGCGGCAGTTTCGGCTCAATATTTTGTATAAAAATAGCTCCCCCTGTGCTCGCCACACAAATATATATCCTATAAGTATATGCCTTTTATGGCTGGTAGGTGGGCGCCGTCCCGCCTACGTCATAAAGTGTTGATGGGCAATTAAAACTTGGCCGGTCAGTCCCGTGGACTGCTCAGTCCGAGCTTAGGCAAACACGGTGGGTGGGGGGCGAACAGAAATTCCTGTGCGGCAGCAGAGCAACCACACATCGAGAGCCGCAAATCCGAGCTTAGCTTGTGAAGCGAGTGCAATCAGGTTAAGTGTCTAACGCTTCCGTTTGCGTTTGTGTTTCCTTTTGCCACACTGGCTGGCAGCACAGTGTTACCAGTGGGAAACCATTTTAAGATGTTAAGAGTCTTCGATGTCCAGTCTGGAGGGGCGTGCTGCCTACGTCCATTTCCAAGCTCAGTTCACAAGGTAGCTGGTGCGAAACATCCATCAATGATTGGTGAGGCTGGCTCTGATTTATCGAGTTTCTTCCATCGATGTGCTGTCCATCTTCTATGACGCTGCACCACTGTGGCCACGGGCTACGGGCCACCTGCATTGTATTCGTATTGCGCATTCTGTATGCCGTCTTTTGTGTTGTGTTGTGCTCTGCATTGTGCATTGTGTTTGCATTCCCACTGTCACTGGCATTGTCAGCACTGTGATCAGGATCAGACTATCAGAGCTCCGGCAACAGGAACGAGGCAGCACCAAGGCAGAGTTCAATTGTGTGGAGTCCTGAATGTGTTTGTGTTTGTGTGTGTGTGTGTGTGTGGAGTGCAAGTGACGCCGAGGACAAATGGAAACGAATTGGTTTTACAATGCACACTTTCGCATCCAGCAAATCCTATTTGGCTTTGGCTCTTTGGCTTTGGCTTTGGGTCTGGCCCAGACCCAGAGACCTGCAGGATTTATATGTGCCACTAATTTCTGGTTTCGACACAGACTCCCACTCCCACACGCAGTCTAGTTTTTGCTTTTGCTTTTGCATTCCTGCCTCTCCATCAATTCACTATTCATGTCCACTCACATGGCCGCCAGACCCCAAACAACTTTTTATTTCGTCTCTGGCTGTGGCTCTGGCTCTGTCTGTGGCTTTTCGCAAGCTGGTTGCTCGCTGTTGCAGACATGTCGGAAAAAAATCAATATTGGCATGCGGCTGTTGCTCTGCGGCTTGCAGTTAAATGGGCAAACAACTGAACCAAAATGAATCTCGCCCCCAACACACACGAAATGCGAAACACGAAACAGACAGCCAGAACCCAAGGCAGTACACAACGGAATAGTTGAGTGCATCGAGAGCACAAAAGATACTTTTTCTCTCTCTATTTTCCCTTTCTGAACATCGGGCTGGGCATACATGTCGTATACGGCATGTGAGCAAATTAAGTTGCCAAAAAAGCATAAACCAAACTGAAATTGAGTCGAGGCGAGTCGAGTCGAGTGCGACTGGATGATAGTGGTTAAGCCAAAGTTGTTCTGATTTTCTGGCTTTTCTCCTGTTTTTTTGTTTGTCTCAGACAGATGCCAGCAGATTCGCATTTCCATTTTCATTGTCATTGTCATGTGACCGAGTCAAAGGGCGTAGAAGTGCTTAGAAATTAATGAAGCAAATGCTGTTACACTTTGAAAGTATGTTTAAAAAGGGTTGACATTGTGAAAGTGGTACCTGTCACATGGCGAGTGCCACGCCGCCGACTGTGACTCTGGCTCTGGCTCTGACATTAGCATTTTGTTTTTCCCTCCAGACAAAATAACCATATGGCTGACATATACTCGTACAGCAGGAGGAATTCAAGTGGATCCGAGCATTTGCATATGGAATGAGGAGCTGGAATGAGAAATTGGCTGTTGGCTGTGGGTGGGGCTTTATCTTAGGAAATTTATGTGCTTTAGTCATTCCAGCGTAGATGCATATCATAGAGGCAGCTGGCTAATTTATGGAAATTTTTGTACTCCAACATATGCAATGGAATACCAAGAGCTCGTACATATATGAATTATTAATGTTCCAGGAACAGGAACAGGTTGAAAAACATGTAATAAAATCTAACTGAGTGCTTCGGAAACTTTGAGCGTCCTCTCCCATGCAGTACTCAATTATTCAATATTTTCCGTGTAAACACGAAATTTACTTATCTGTGCTGTGTGGGGGAAATTTCCATAATTCCATATTTATGGTATTTTTGCGCCATTTCGAATGCAATTTATCTGCGCTTTCATTTAATCTATTGTGTTTGCAACAGTAATCAACTCTGACTGCAGTGGAGGGTCTGCATAATGCGGATGCGCCAAAGAGCTGTGCTTCCTCCACATAGCACACGGACACGGGACACGGACCGTAGAGCACATAAATTCCATTTTTGCAGTTCAAATATTACGGAAAACTTTTGCATTCCCCCCTCAGCACACTGTGTGTGTTTGCGTGCCATTTTGAACTCTGAACTCTCGCTCCCTCTCTCGCTTGAGAGTTATAAATTTGCAATATTTCACCATATTAAGTAATAGTTTGCCAGTTTGTCCGCTTGGCATTCATAAGTTCCTCCTTCTGTCTGTCTGTCTGCATGTCTGTCTGTATCTGCAGGACGAATACGTACGAGTATGCGGCAATAAAGGCGGCCACTTGGGCATAATGAGTTTTATGCCGGAATTGTGCAAATAACGTTCATTGCATTACTTTGTCGAGTGGCACAGAGGGGCACGCCCTCAGGGTACACACTCTGCTGTGTGGCACTTGTACGAGTAGTGGCTCGCATTGTAGCTACTGTGTAGTGTCGTGTCGTGTCTGTCTAATTAGCCAGCATCACGCGGGAAATGGAAAATGGCAAAAATGTCTGCTTAGCCTTTGGCCGGGCACGGGCACGGGCACGGACACGGCCACGGACCGGGATGCAGCACGACACTGTGACATGCAACAGCTGTCCGCTTAGCGCTGTTCTCATTGTATTTAAATGCTCGTAAAATGCAAAGCAAACAAGTGATAAAAGTTGCACACACACACGCACACGCACACGTAATGCAGCCAGGAAGAGTGCTCCGTAATGTGGCAACATAAAAAATGCATCAACCGCTTGTAAATGCTGCTGCAGGGCACTCGAAATGGGGCAAGGCAGGACCCCTGACTCCCGCCATGCTGCATAATCGTAAGGGGTTTTGCTCTGAGAAAATACTGAAATTTCGAATTGTAATGGATGTATCTCCCGCCCGTGGCATGAGGTTACGCAGGGCTTTATGCCTGCTGTTTTCCATTAGCGAAACTTTTTATGTCCATGTCCGGAGAAGAGGGTACTCTCGGGTACTTCCTGCCGTGCACAAACCAAATACGCGGGCAATTAACCCTTTTTTTCCGGCAATTAAGTCCGTGCTTGATGCCGCATTTTTTCCATTTTCTGCACGTGCTTTCCCACTGCTCTCCTCTCGTTTCCTGCCATGATGGCTCTTTTGATGTTTGTTTTACGGTTGTCAAGGATTCAGGATGATATTAAATTTGTATTAAAATGGAGCAAACAGAGGTCAAATGGAATATAATTGGAGTTCAATTTACCCTGGGGTGTAATCAAAGTCGGCTCTTAATTGTTTCATATGGGTCGCAAAAGCCGAGGCCGACATGTTGGTCGAATCGAAAGGCATTCGCCAGGCTGTGTCTGTGTAGCAAAATAAGTATCGACTTTAAGCGCAGTCCCACGTAGGCCCATAAATGTGTACAGGAAACCACACGCAGAAATAAACTTTGTAGACTACAGACGCCGACAGACTGATACTGACGAATCGATGACTCTCTGAATCTCTTTCATGCACATCTCCTTCAGCTGTTGGCATACATGTGTATATCAGTGATAAAAACGAGAGCGAAAGTTTTTTTTCGAGTTACTCACAGTGCATATGCGTACATGGTCATAGAGAAAGAATGAAACAGTTGGCGCGCGATCACGACACAAACAGACACGATTAATGAACGCTTTGAATGAGTGTGGGCGGGGGAAATGCAAGCTTTGATAAGAAAGTAGTGGCGCGGATGGCTGAAGAGAGACAGCAAAAGAGAGAGAGATAGAGAGAGTCAGCAAGATAGAGAGTCAGTAAAAGAGAGAGAGAGAGAGAGAGAGAGAGAGAGAGAGAGAGAGAGATAGAGATATAGAGAGAGTCAGTAAGAGAGAGAGAGAGATAGAGAGAGTCAGCAAGAGAGATAGAGAGAGTCAGCAAGAGAGATAGAGAGAGTCAGCAAGAGAGATAGAGAGAGTCAGCAAGAGAGATAGAGAGAGTCAGCAAGAGAGAGAGACAGAGAGAGATGGAGAGAGTCAGCAAGAGAGAGAGAGATGGAGAGAGTCAGCAAGAGAGAGAGAGATAGAGAGAGAGAGAGATAGAGAGAGTCAGTAAGAGAGAGAGACAGAGAGAGATGGAGAGAGTCAGCAAGAGAGAGAGAGACGAGAAAGAGGAGGTACTCACTCTCTACTGTTAAATAATTCCGAGAACAACAGCTGCTTACCTGCAACTTATGAGAAGCGCATAGAAAGGCGCTGTTAAAATACTGAAAAATGTTCATGTTATGTTAAGTGTTCTGTTAATATCTAACATTGAACATGAAATGTAAGCATTAACATTTAATGTTACTTAAACAGCATGGCGCTGCTAAAAAGAGAGCCAAACAGATAGTCACTCTCTACTGTTTACATATTTCGAAGAACAAGGTACAAAGTACAACTTCTGAGCAGCTTGTCAAACTTGTTTTGTGTTACAGAAAGCTTATCTTGTCTCGGGCCGTGACCATGTGCGTGTAGTTGTAGGCGCATCAAATTGAAAATCTCTTTACGTGACCTCGCTGCGGGGCATGTCCGTGCCTGTTTTGGCATCGTTAAGCATGCTACAAAATGCATGTGCAGCCGGCGAAACTTTTCCCTGAGTAAGTCTGAAAGCTGATTTACGAACGCTTATTCTGACATTAGAGAGCAACTGGAAGCTGGAACCTGAGAGCTGGGAGACGAGTGGAGGCGGAGCCGCATCTCTGAGTGGACTTCTTTGTCTCCGCCAGAGTGGTTTTTCATTAGAAACATTCGCCAGGCATTGTGGATGTCTTCCCTGCTGTTCTCAAGCACTTCATTTTGTCGCATCTCGAGCAAAAGTTTTCACTCACATCCCTCCGAAACGAATGCGTAATTGAAAACTTGTCCCAGTTTTTCCACAGCAGCAACAACACACACACACAAAAGATACTCCGAGTAGGAGTATGTGAATGGGTGCTTTGAAGGATTCCTTTCGATTGAGAGATTGGGTTAATTTAATCAACTAAAGGCCATTCAACCCATTTCATTTGCTAGACAATTTCCGGTGCAAAGTTGAACGGAATTTCCAATCAATCGCTGTCGAACATGAGCTCGAAATATAATCCAACCCAACCCACACCAACGAAGCTCGGCTCAGGGGTAGCTTATGCAAATGCCGAGGCCTGCAGGGATTGCAGCCAGAACCAGGACAACAAGAGTGCGGCACGTGTGCCACCGGGGCTAATCCTGTTAGAACTTGGAGCCAAACATCGTGCATCGTGTGCCAGGGTTTATGGGGCAACTGTTGCCTGGCGTGGCCCTCAGCTCGAAATGAAATTAGATGATGCTGGAACAGCAGCAGGAGCAGCAGCAGCAGCAGTGCCACCAGACGTTGTAATTAAATTAAATTGCTTCAGAGTTGGTATAAAACATACAAACTGTCCACGGGGAGAGAGTGGCAGAGTGGGCCACATGTGTCGTGTCGTGTCGTGTCGCAGTTCACGCGGCATCTGCATACGCGCATATTTGTTGCCTTGCCAATTGTGTAAAATGAAGGCAGTTAAAAATTGTGGCCATAATCCGACTATGCCTGACAGGGTCTGGCGTCCCGTGTGTGCTCCCTTCCCGTGCCTCAAGAATCACCCTGTATGGCAGCAAACATTCAGCGTAGCTGCCTAATTTCATTAAATCCCCGCAACCTGTTGTCAGAGCCCCAGAAAGGAACCCGAACTGAACGAGTTCTGGGGAAAAAAATCTAATTTAACTTTGCCCGCAAGCCAAAATGAATTTCTTCTGGCTGCAATTGACATGGCCAGAACGACGGGGTGGAGGTGTGAAGATGCCGAGCTGTGGTTTGGTTTGGTTTCTGCGGTTCGTTCTTCTTTTTTGGGTTTTTTTTTTTAGGGCTGGAATGAAGAATGGCGGCGCGTAATGAGCATAATGGATCCGATGCCATCTGCAGCGGAGCAGCAACATTTGAGTACCGCCTCCTCTTATGCATATGAGTTATACGGGGGATGTGGGGAGCATCTTGACTTCCATTAAACATTTCCCCAGCCGGTTTTCGCTCAGCGTCAACGAGGCATTCAAGTGCTTAAAAGCCAAAGCAAAGTTTACCAATTTTTATTGAACGAAACGAATATAATATAATGTGTGCTCAATGTTAACGGGGCGAGCGTGCGGGCTTTGGAGAGTCGTTAAAAGTGCGTAAATGTCGGCACGGCTCATTGCCCGCCAGCTCAATTTAAGACATCGCTCGCTCCTCTCCTCGGAGCAGCTTTTTCTACTCAAAATCTACCCTAATCACATTTGAGCCCCCCAGCCATGTTGGGGTCCCGTTTCCCCCTCGTCTCGTAACCTTGTCAACCAGCCAGGCAGCCAGACAGCCAGTCAAGTACGACCACCAACAAGTGCAACAATGCTGATGCAGTTGAGCTCGGCCCTGGGAAAATTTATTACCATCGTTGGCGGTCACACGACCGCAGAGCTGGCAGTTCTGGGAGCTCTTTTGAATGATTTCCTGTCTGCCACAACGTGCACTTGTTTATCCCAGGCACTTGTTGCCCCCCAAGGAAGTGTGCTTTGAGGGCTTCTTCCGCTATTCCGTTGGTGGCTCTGCTAATTGGATTTTGGGTCGGACATAAAAACTCAAGAACTGCACAGTCCCAATATCGCAGACAGCGAGCGAAAGAAGCCCAATATTTCGTGTGGTATTTGCACGTTCCTCATATGCCAGTCACCCTGCTGGCCCCTGCTGGCGCCTTTGCTAGCAATAAGGGAAGAGTGAACCGTGTCAGGATGTGACACATTTGATTGAATGCCTGCAGTCCCATCAATTTTTGGGCCCAATGATGTGTATGGAACGTAGTATATCGGGTTAGTATTTGAATTCGTCAGCGGCATTTGACTGATAATTGAAAACGTGTCAACAAGCCAACAGTTTCCGCAACTCACACGGAAGGAACCCACGCAGCTCTTCGGCTACGTGCCATGGAAGTTGGTTATAAAAATTACATTTTGTCACCCAAAAACTGGCTTACAATGTCAGTGGCGGTGCCTGCATATCCAAGGTGGATTAGGCATGCTCGCCTCCTCGTAACTCTGCAGTTTCAGTTGATGATAATCGTCGGAAGCAAAGGACGCAGAGGGAGAGAACATTGCTAGCTGGCAAAATAAATTGAGTTGCGCTGCAGCCTTCCTGGATAGTTACTTCCCCTGCGGCTATCTCTCTCAGGAAACACAATTTCCGCCGCCTTGGGGATGGTCAGTGACTTACATTAATCGCTCGCCTCGTCACACAATTGGTGCTACTTCCTCTAGACCGCTCAAGCTTAATCTCAAGCATTTTGTGACCCCACTATCGCCATGGGTTATAAGCTCAATATGATTCAATATATCAATCAATCCACTCAATGTTCTCTGGGGGACTGACTCATAAGGTGCTGTGCAAGGTGGGTTCATTAGACCCCCGGACTAACATTCGTCACGTTGCGGCGATTAGATTCAAATTAAAATGTCTCACGACCAGACTCTAAAATTAAGTTTTCGAAAAACATGTTCTCTATTTCTGAATGTAAAACATTATTGAAAGCATTACAATGTGAATGACTGCACGACGAGGTACTTGATCCCTTCCCCGTGAAGGAAAGAAGAGCTGCAAGAAAAATTCTGAAAAATATGTAAAAACCTCGCAAAGTTGTTTGCCAGAACAAAGTGACAAAAATTTCAAAAAATAAAATGCATTAAGTCATTCGGGGTGATTTCTGCTCGCTGCTTTCCAAGTAAATGCCATAAACCTCTTATCTCCGAGCGGAGCTAACAAATTTCTCAATGAATCAGCGAGGGCACTCGTAGTGTGTGTCTGTATGGGTGAGTAAAAAGGCGTGAAATTGTGGTTTGCTCAAACACAATCCACTCGATGGCGACGTCACAAGTCCAGATTTATATTATCGCTCCATTGCCAGGGCCCTGCTAATGGCAGTGTAAATATCAGCGAATAGAGCTAGACCTTGCGTTGCGCCTTATCGATACCAGATACTGGCACGCACTGTAGTACTGAACGAAATGGGAGAGATCAGAGGTGGAAATTAATTACATTTAAGTATTAATTTGACGATCGATGGGTGAGTAGTTCTCTTGGGCTATTTTTATTCCTGTTTACAATAATTTATGAATTATATGAGTTCAGTTGTCTGGGCAATAAAGCCATGATAACAGTTTGACATTAACCTTCACTGCATCTTTGCCAGCTTTGTTAATTGTATTTACACAAACATTGTGAAATGGTAATAATTGGTTCAACAAGCAAGTTTAAGGGGAAGTGCAGGTGAGCGCGGAGTACGTGCTCGGACAGAGGCAGCCAAATGCTCCGATAAACGATCGTGGTGTCGATTGATAACGCACACCAGACCGCCCCAGTGTCTGTGTCGCTGTTGGGGTATGTTCTGGCCTGGGAAATGCTGAGCGGACGGAAAGTTCGGTGTTCCGAGTTCAGTGCTGTGCGTTTCTCCGCTAGAGTCGGACGTCTTGGTAGTACACGTATATGTCGGATCGGAGCAGTGAGGAAAGATAAAAGCGATTCATGCGACTGAGTCATGCGAAAATGAATTCGTTGCGGTGCGTCGTTCTCTTTCTGGCCTTGACCCTCCCATGGGAGTCGGAGGCTCTCATATCTACGAACAGATCCTCCCCCTACTCTGATGTCCGCACAGCTTTAAGTTCGCGAGGCAAACGCGAGGATTCCAACGAAAAATGTGCGAAGGAAAACAGGGTCTGTCGCTTGGAGAACGGCAGACAGAAGTACCACGACTGCGATCGGAACATACAGCGATCGGATTTTGTGCGTCTGCAGTTGCTGTACTGTGAGGCCACAAGCTGCGAGCCGGAAGCGTTCCAGCACGACTACATCGTGCGGAACCACGACCAGACACCGCACACGAACCAGTGGAAGCGGGCCAGAGTCGGGGAGAACGCCACCCTGCACGACGTGTGCATCCTCAGGAACGGAATGCCGGTCACGCGGAGGTGCGAGCGCGACGACAACAGGGCCAAGTGGGAGAAAATAGATAAGTGGCAGCCCGTCGTGTGCCTGAGACGCTTCAGGGAGCGGACGATCAGCGTGGAGCTGAACAGCCTGCACGACGACATCCTCGAGGGCAGGCGGCGCGCCAACGACACCCAGGGCCGGCGCCAGATGGCGGCCACGATGAGGGACATGTTTCGGCAGCCCGACAAGAGTGTCCTGCCCGCCGATGTGCATATGACGGGGCAGGTCCTTGGCGCGCTGATGGAGCAGGACAAGGATGCGGCGGTGAGCGCGGACTTGGTCAGTGTGTACAAGGAGATCATGTCCACCGACAGCCAGGTGCTGCGCCTCTCCGCCGAGCTGAACTCCACCAACGCTCTGCTCAGCCAGTTCGAGGACTACATGGACGGCCTAGCCACGCAGATGGTGTCCAGAGAGCAGTGTGGCAGGCTCGTGCCCCAGGCCCAGGCAGCCAGCGATGCCGCCGAAGTGGCAGCCACGGGCGTGGAAACTGTCAACTTCTCGGACATCGGAGTCCAGGCGCTGTTGAGCGGCAACCTGAGTGTGTTCTTTGTCAATCCGGAGTGCGACAGCATCACGGGCATAGCCGTCTACTCGGCCCAGGCCGAGGGCAGGACATCGAGCAGCGGGTTCTGGTACCGCTTCCTGCGCGCCAGCGACAGCCTGGACAGCCTGAAGCGGGAGTCCGACCTCGAGATGGCCACCTTCCTGCCCAATCAGCTGTGGGCCAAGCTGAAGCTGAGCGGAGCCACGTACCTGGTCTTCAAGATCTATGCCCACGACGCGCTCTTTGTGGAGATGTCGCGGACACGCAGTCGCAGGCCTCGCAGCAAGGTCATATCCATCTCCATACCGGGCCTATTGAGTGAGTAATCCCACACTTCTCAGCGACAGCTGGCTTCAGGTTTGCCCCTTCCTGTTTCAGATCACATTCTGCCCGAGAGCCTGCCCTTCCTGCTGCGCAATGAGAACATCCGTCAGCCGGATGCGAGGGCCCTCAGCAAGGGCAGCGGCTGCGGCTACTGGGACTATGCCACCTGGTCGGAGTACGGCGTCACCACCAGCAGCAGCAGCAGCAGCAGCAGCTCGGACCTGCTACGGGATCCGATCATCGTTTGCCGAACGAACCACCTCACGCAGTTCTCGTTCCTGATCGGCGGCAGCTACCGCACCAACGACCTGGGCGAGGAGGTTCTCATCACGCCCCTCAACGAGCGGGTGCTGGACATCATCTCCATTGTGGGCTGCTGCCTCTCGCTGATGGGGGTGGTGGGGATCTTCCTCACCGCCGCTCTCTTCAAGAGCTGGCGCAGCCAGGCCTCCACCAAGGTGCTGCTCCACCTCTGCCTGGCCATGACCCTCGAAATGGTTCTCTTCGTCTTCCTCAACACGGACGACGTGTCCGAAGAGCTAGTGGCCAGCGGGGACACCGCACGCTGTGTGGCCTTGGGCGCCAGCCTGCAGTACTCCATTCTGGTGCTCTTCTGCTGGATGCTGATAATCGCCTTCCTGCAGTTCCAGCGCTACGTCACGGTGATTGGCATCGAGCGGCCCAGCCACTACATTCTGAAGGCGGCGCTGGTGGCCTGGTCGCTGCCCCTGCTGCCCACCCTGCTGGTGGCTTTCATAGACCCGGACTGCTACCTGCCCTCGTCCAGTCAGCTGGCAACCGACACTGGCATTTGCTACCCATCCGGCCACGGCCTCATCTTTGGCCTGGTGCTGCCCGTCACCCTGGTTACGGTGGCCAATCTGGTGATCTTTGTGTATGTCTTCTACAGCATCTCGCACTCGCTCAGCCAGAGCGTGCACAAGTCCGAGCGGAGGATGGTCGTCAAGCAGATCCGGCTCTCCATTCTGCTGTTCTTCCTGCTGGGGCTCTCCTGGATCTTCGGCATCTTCGCCTTCATGCAGGCGGGCGTGGCCTTCTCGTACCTCTTCTGCGTCACGGCCACCATGCAGGGCTTCGTGCTGTTCGTCTACTTTGTGCTCTTCGATGCAGCCGCTCGACGCGCCTGGATGGCTCTCTTCTGCCCCACCAAAATGTCGCTGGACGTGCAAAAGCGCACCACCGAGCTGCAGTCGATGACCACCTCATCCACCAACTACTCGCACAGATCGCATCACTAGCCCTATCCACAGACATCGCCCAGTCGCCCAGTCAGTCCAGCCAGTTCTTGTCAGCCAGCCAACGAACAAATTGTACTCAACATTAAATATTTATTGTATTTTTATTGTTTATTATTTTCGTTTATTAGTTCTTGCAGCACGACCTGTAAAGTTATGCGGAGCTGCAGCAACTTTCAGACTGAAAAGTGCGGCACCCCCGGCCATCAATCAGCGCGCTGTGCGAGGGCTGTGCACGGTGGGCTGCCACGCCAACAATTCAATGTACTTTGAAATACTTTGCATTACATTCTTGGGCTTATTTTGATTGCAAACTTTGCTCCAAGTAATATCGATCCACTGTGCATAAATTTCGGTTGATTGTGCGGCGAGGGTGGGGTCGCCTGTGTTTTGAGGAACGGCAGGTGTGAAACATTTCAGTGGCAGTGCCCCAAAAATAACGACCTGACCGCTCTCAGCACTGCTGGGATATTTATTGTCTGAAGGAATCCTGCGACGGTTGCCCAAGTGCTTCGGAATTAACGGCCATGGCAACTGGAGGGCAGTTAAGGGAGCGCCTAACCTGCCACCCAGGAGGCGCTTTAAAGTTAAGTTGCCGCTGCCACTGCCTCTGGCCTGGCCTGGATCGTTCGCATCGATTGAGTTGGCTGCTTAATTATGGGCTGAGCGGATGGAACTGGAAAATGCTTTCTCTTTGATTAGCGCCCCCACACTCGATGCTGATTGATGGTCCATGTCAGTGGCGCTGGATGGGTGAGATTAATCGGTTGGTACAGGTACAGGGTACAGGTACAGCAAATACCTGCGGCAAGAGCTCTGTCTGACTGCAGCACATTCGCTGGTCTGTGGGCCAAATTAATTCGCGTAACTGCATGCGGTATGGAATTTCAGGAGCCGAGGTTTTGGCTCTGCCAGACAGCACATGGAGCATGCGGGGAATTAATATTAAAACCTGCCCGATGCGAGTTTTGAGCAGCGGAGCTCAAATCATGCGCAACTTGAAACAAATTGTTGAAAACTCTCCTCTCCTCTCCGGCAGCAGCCAACAATGTCAAGGGTCGCAGCCCAGGCAGGGGACAAAGGCAATGGCAGAGACAGCGACGGAGACAGGGACAGAGAGTTGGGCCAAAATGTTAGCCAAGTCAAGCAAAAGGTTGGCAACAAGTAAAAGTAAGCAAACAATGTCTTGGATGTGTGCATTAAAAGTCAACGACTCGGCAAATGAATTGCAGGCACAAACAAATTAAATTAGCGCAGCAACTTTCGCTCGGCATTTTTTGATGTGCTTGTGGATGACCTCCAGACGAAAATTCCTGCTTTATAGCAGCTCCAACGAGCACAAAGGACGGGCCAAATTGCCACAGGTACATCACGGTACTAAAGGCCCCGCCAGGTGGAGCGCTGGAGCCCCAAGGAATCCAAGGAGATGCTGGCATTAAATGAGTTTAGCGGTAATCAATAATCTCTCTCCGTGGGTCCCCTTAATTAGTCTAATCTGATGGGCATTTGTGGACCGCATTTAATGGCGAATGAACGTAATTAAAGTAAAGTGAGCTCTGCAATAGATTAGACATAAATTTAATAAGTCCTGTGCATCGTCTGGGATAGGGTAGAAAATGTTTTGAGCACAGTTCTGATACATACGAGTGGCATGTGGCACATGTGGCGTCAGGGCAGCGCTCACGTTTCTGTGTGGCACTTGCAGATCCGATTTCACTGCTCAGCATCTGACATAATTGCACCTCTGACAATGGGTCCAGCACCCACTAATCATAGCTTTAATGTTGCCCAACCGAAGAGCACACGAAAGAGAGCTCGAAAGAGAGTCGAATACCCTGGGCATGCGCTGCTCTTCCTTGCTGCTATGCCCCGCCTGCATTTGCTTACGTTACGTATACGCAATTCCTCTCCAACATTACGTGCACGCCAAGGAGGCTTCTTAGGAAGGAAGAGGCCAGAAAGGCCGTACAAGAAGAGGCTCAAGCAGCAAGAACCAAGCCTCTGCCGAAGGCCAGACAACAGTTTGCGGCATTCAACGCATTTGAACGGTACTCAGGCGGAAGTGCGAACTCCAGCCAAAGTCCACCCCAGACAATCTTCGTTGTTGCCTTACTACACACACAATTGTTTGGCCCATTACGGAACGTGCCTAGGCATCACTCAGGCTAGCCAGCGCACAGCGATGGGTCCAAAGTGTTTAGGAGGGGCCTCTTAAGGCGCTCTAAAAAATTCAAATCCCTAAAAGTGTCATTAGGGTGTCGCATAAAATACAAAAGGTGTTCTCACACACACAGCAAACGGCACACGGCAGAGAAATTAATTAAAAAAGGCAAACTCAGGTCCGAAATAAATTGCGCATAAGATTTATGCAAAGGGTTCTCCAGCTCCAGCTCCCGCTCGGTCTTTGGCTTAGCTCCGACTCTCCGGGAAATATCTGGAATACTGAGGGGCGTGCTGGTGCTGCTGCCTCAAACTTATTCAATTCATTAGGCATTAAGTAGGATGGCAATAAACATGGCCTAGACACGTGCTGGTTCACAGGTTGCTAGTACTATTAGATATATATACCATATATAGATTCATATTCACGGAGGGGGCATGCGCCAGGAATAGAATATTAAATTCGCTTGCGTGCGGGCTCCTGGGAAGGTCAGCGTTTTGCACGCAGAAATTAGCAAAAATAGAATTTAAATATTAACGCGAGGCATGCGAGTGTTGGCTGCCGTTCGCTTCGCAGCAGAGGGTTGCCAAAAGAGTTCTTAAAAGAGTATAATTTGGCGCTGTATTCCACTGTTGGATCCACCCTCGCTTGCGGAGAAGTGACCCTTCACTTTTGTTTGTCTCTTATGTGTATGCATTGTTTGCCCCATAAAACAGAAACAGAAAACAGCAGGAGCACCAGCGGCACCACAACGAACGTCAGATTCAGATTGTTCAGATTGCGCAGGACACAGGCAAATGAAGTAATATGTAAGGCAAACAAGCAGCCACACAGAGACGGATGGTCTTCGCAGATACAAATGCACACAGACACAGGCACACACAGACACAGATACAGATACTCGCCGAAGGACACTGCCTCTGTGGGCAATTAAGCGCTGTGCTTAAGCCTGATGAGGTTTTCAGCGCGAGATAAATATCACAGCAACGAAAGAGGGGAACTCCGTCTACATTTATTGCTCGCACATATACATATGTACATATCTGTGTCTACCCATCCGGTGGGGGCTCCCAGCCGAGTGTAATAATTGCGAGCGCATATCACATCTATTTGCTGAAGTACGAGCTTCGAGTGCGAGATTAATTTGATTACCGGCGAGGACGGGCGAGTGTGCTTGTGTGGGCCAAAGAGAGAGAGCTGATTATGTTGCCTACTTTTATCGTGTGGCAGTTGGGCCCCTCTGGCGGGGCGAGTGTGGCAAGTTGAAGTCCGATTGCTAACCTGTTGCACTGCTTGTGCGGCACATTGAACCCTTGCCAGAACTTTTATGGCCCGAACTTTTGGCAAACACTTGCCAGACATTAAATTCTATTTGGACTAGCAGCATTTCATTAGCAGCTAAACATGAATTAGCCTTTCAGTCGCTGTTAGTGTACCTCGTATTGTCCTTTGTCTGTTGTCTGTTGTGTGTTGCTTTTGTTTAAAGTGCAGAGAGCGTGAAATTCTAACAAGTTAATTGAAATTCCTGCAGCGTTCCACGTGCGATTGTTTGCTCCTGGGACACAACAAGGCAAAAGTCAACTCAGCCAAAGGAAAGCGTTTCTTTTAACCATTTTCCTGCTGGGTTTTGCTTTTGCTTTTTGCCTTTGCCCATTGCCTTTGCGCATTTCCCTTGGACAGTCTGTAGTCGGAGCTAAGCAAACACTTTGCTAGGGTGTGAAAGAATGTAGACAAGTGCAAATTTATATTCCCCCTAGTGGGGCAGCTGCAGGAGCAGGAGAGATATATGCGAGCGCGGTGTATAAGTGCCATCTTTGATGTGAGACATAAAAAATATTTAAATATTGTTGTAAGAGACTTTCGCCAACTGAAATACTGAGAGCCATTTGCATTGTAAATTCAGACAATGTATCTTCCGTGCTTTGCTCTGTTTCCCCTCCCCACCCAAATGTAGTTCCAGGTGTGCCCAAAGGAAACCTACTGAAACTATGAAGTTTATGGCATAGCCGCGAGCAACTTTTGCCTTGAAATACTAAAGAAGTACACGAGACGGGGACTCGCACAGCCCGAGATGGGTGAAAATAACCCAAACACAGATGATAAACTCTCGCCCCGCTATAACTGTAGCAGGCAGGAGCGGCAGGAGCCGCTAAAAGCCACACCGCATACGAATTGCCCCTGGGAATTGCGTCAAAATGAGAATGTGTAGTCGGTATTTGCATACAACTAAATATAGAGCAGAGAGCCCCACATTGGATTCTGGCACACTGGCACCAAAAGTATGCGCCCCAGCAACAAGGCAGACTCCAGGGCGGACATAAAATTATATGTATGTAATATGCAGCGCTGGACTCTGCCCGACATTTATCTTCATTTTTTTGCGCAATGTGTGTGTGTGGCATTGGGGATTATTGCACAAAGCGCATAAACTTATTAAATATGCGGAGAATCCTTTTATTTTTGCACTGCCGCAGGGCGTACAGGGAGTGCGGTGGCAGAGTTGTGTTTTGTTGCAGTGTGGGGCAGCTGTCAGTCGCAAATTTGTGGCTCATTCTTGTATTATGATGAATGATTGCCAGCTGGGAGCTGTGCAGTCGAAGCTGGAGCAGGCCATGGGAGGCAGAAGGCCAAATGGCATAAATTATGTACAGGTTGAAAGGTCAAAGGTACAGCTAGCGTTCTGGCAGAGCTGCTCTCGCCTCGGGGGATTGTGGCATCTTCATTAATGTCAGAGTAGACAACTCGAGGCTCCGAAATGCTCTCTGCCAGTTTTCCAATTGACTGCTGCAAAAGGCAAACTATTTTAATTAGTTTTTCGGCATCCGAAAAGTTTGTTCCACCTTTAATTGCAGCGGACCCGAATGGGGACAGGCGGCCATAAGAAAGTGGAATGGAAGGCCGAGAATGTCGTGCCTGGGCAATATTAAATCGATGATCCATTTGGACGATCCCGATAGCTGGAGGGTGATTAGGAGCGACTGGAAATGGGTCTGTCTGGACACACCCTTCGGCATGGAAGGACACTCCCTGCCAGCGGCGACGAGCAGCAGCGGCTGGAGGTGGAGCTGGAGCTGGAGAAGCTCTCGAGTGCGCCAAGTCGATTGGAAAGCAATTCGCTTGCCCTTGTCATGCATAAAATATGAGGCAACGGGGGCCATAACTCAATTTGCTGCCTGCATCCACGTTACGTTTCTTATTCCACGATTTGGCATTCCTGCTCGCCTGCCTCATACGCCTCCTCATGTCATCATCATCGAATCCGAATCGAAATGCGAATCAGAGCGGGATTGGGTGATCAAATGAAATGCCCGTCTTCAATTTAGTTTAGTTCAAAAGCCCATCAAACTCATTACGCAGCATTCGGGACTTAGTTCTGGTCAGTTGGGCCAACTTGTGTGGCCCTCTCGGGGCTCCTTGCCCTGGCGGAGGGTATAACCGTTTCAAGCAGATGTTTCCAATCCACAGGCTATGAGTGTATAGTCCTGTTATTCTATTTGCTCTAATTGGCAGATTTCCAGCTGTATGGCTCATCCATTAAACGAATTGGCTCGGCATAGAACTACCCAAAGAGAGATCCTCCGCCATGGGTATCAAAAGGTTCGACTCCCGCAGCCAGCATTCCATTTTTGTTTGTTATTTCTTTTGTTCGTTTTGACAGGGGAGTCCCCAAGCATATGTGACAGAGGATTTAGCACTCAACGGCAGCTGGGCAGCCGGGTAGCTGTAGCTCTGGCCCCTCCTAGTCCTTCCCTGATTATGATGATGCTTTTGTATGGCATATGAAATATGTATTATGTGTTATGTGTGCATATGTATGCATGTATGTGTTCATAAGCGGTGTGCTGAGCCGGAAGGACCCTCATCAATTTGGATGTATGGCGGATGGCGAATGGCGAACGGCGAATGGCGGATGGTCATGTATGAGCACGGCTCGCGGCTTCAGTTACTCGCCGGAGTTGAGTTTGTTGAGTTAATTGCATAAATAATTTACATAATAATTACAAGCAAACCGTTTTGCTAGCATTCCACTGCAGCATCGGCAGCATCAGCGTACATAAAGGAACCGAACCGAACCGCCGCCACCTCACAGCTCGTTATTTAGCATATAAATCAAAATGCTAATGCAATCGAGTCGATATTTGCATGCTGCATAATCCTGCACACTGTAATTACGTAATGCCACAAGCTTATTGGCAGCCAGGCAGAGCTTTAATTGCGTTTCCGTTTCCGTTAGCTGACTCATCAATATTTTGGGGGGGAGGCCTGCCCATCGTTTCCCCATGGCGGCCACGACCTTGTCGAGCAGCAGACGGAGAGGAGGGGCACTGCACTTTCATTCGCTGGCCATTTTGGTAATTGTATTCGATTATTCGAGTGTTCGAGTTGTGGGCAAACTTTTGCAACTCTCCCAGCAGGCGCTCCAAACCATCATTTGATTGCATTCGAATGGAGCCCAATTAACTAAATGTCTGCTGCATATTTGAATAAACATTTGAGCGACTATTCAAAGCCGTTTGTTTAAACATTTAAACATAATCAATTAATTCGAACATCAATTAATTACGGGCCCTATTCCGCTCAGCTGATTTCCATTTTACAACCAATCGAAAAGTCGTTAAGCCGTTTTGCGATCATTTACCGATTGCTGCCCCCCCACCCGATATGGTAATCGCTTCGATTGATGATCTGCCCGTTCAACAGCTCAATCGATCCGAGCACACATTAAGCATCAGCATCAACTATGGCGGTAGTAATACAAATCGCGTCTCGGCAACATTATCACTTAGCATATGAATCGCATTATGTTCGCCATTGTTGGCCCCCCTCCCCCCACCGGCTCTTCTGATTTAATCCACATTTGAGAGAGTCATCATTCAGCTGCGCTGTCCGACGGGACGGGCATATCGAATGACAAGACAAACGATCATTGATGCGCATTGTCAACAACAAAGAGCCGAGGGGGTGATTAAAAATCAATATAAAATACAGCACAAAAGGCTGTCGGGTCGCGGGTCTCTGCTCAGCGCTGGACACGCTTCTACATCTCTATATAGCAACTATTATGCAAATGTGCCGTGGATGAGCGAATGCGCGACCTCTTGTAAGGCGTTCACTCATAACGCTGATTTATGCAGTTGTTTTAGATCAAATCTGCATAATTATAATGGCGTGAACACCCCAAAGAAGTCGCCTGGCCGTCTGTGCCAAAAAAACCCCGGTTATGTGGCTATCTGTGGGATCTCATCAAGCCAGCTGAGCAATGGCCGAGATTGTCTTGGAAGTAGTGGGAATCCGTTGATCGATTAAACTGGATTGCTAAATATATAGTCGCTTACTGAAGGTGATCTTCGAGCGGGTCTCTCTATGCATAAATCACGTGCCAGTGCCGCCGAAAACAGAATTAGTCGGAGGAGCAGAGCATGGAGAACGGAGAACGGAGAATGTCTTGTGACTGGGCTCGCTGCTGCTGGCTGCTCGGACGGCTAGAAATTTATGTAAATGCATGGATGGAGAGACCCTGAACTTGAAACGAGTCGATGGAGAATGGCGGACGTGGACCCGCCACAGCAGATCGCTTCAGTCTGTTGTTGAGCGAAACGGAGAGCGGTCGAAGATCGTGCTGGAATCGAAAGATAATACTAGTTCCTAGGGAAACCATGTACAGGTCGTGCTCTTGGGTAAGTTTGTGCGCATGCGAATCGGAGGTATGATTAAATGATTTGCCACTTAACTTCCAGTTGCTGCTCGTCTCCATGCTGGCTGTGGCTGGGGCAGGCACTCAGAGTCGCGAGTATTTGCCGCGCCGCCAGCCCCAAGCGTACTTCTACTCGACGCCAGCTCCGGCCAGCACCATGGCAGCCCTACGGCGGATTATTCAAGGCCATCTGCAGCGCTTCCAGCTGGCGGACAGTGCACAGTTTTCGCGGCGAGCCCTCAATCAGCAGTCCAAAACGGAAGTGGGCTCGAAGCCGATGCAGCTGCTGGTCTACCGCACGCCCGCCGCCTCGGAGAACATACTGGACTACGCCCTGCCGCCGAACTCGCCGACACCAAAGAACTATGCACAGAATTTCCTGCCCGACGGCAAGGATGTGGTACCCGGAAGCTCTTACATACCGCTGCGATTACTCTTGATACGACGCTGATTCTGTTGCTGCTGCTGAAGCTGACGATGAGGATGAGTTGTTGTCGCGTTGTCGGCGGCGGCGGCGGCACCGTGTGTTGTTCAAACGAGTTCGACGGCGGCTGCGGCTTCTGGGCTGGCTGGGCTGCTGTGGAATGCCGTCGTCGCGAGTCGCAGCGAAGGCAGCCCGTGGATGAGGCTAATTTGTTTTAATCTTACTGGTTCTTATAACATATAACATATAACTTAACGATATTTTAATGCTTTGTTTTAAGGCCACTGCCGGCACTTAAGTGCGACAATCTAATTTAAGTCCAAACACAACATCCCCTCACCACCCCCTCCCACTCACTGATCATGAGTTACGACCCTATCACATCCAATAAAGCCGAGCAATAAACTATGAAATACATTCACCAAAAACCGCCAGAAAGTCACCTCATTTGCATAAATTAAAGGCAAAAAGAAATAAATTTAAACAACCGGGAAACTACTTCGAAGCTCAAACCGGCTAAAACCGGTAAAAAGCTCACCTAGAAAGAGCTTTCATGAAGCTTCCAGCAGATGGCGCGCGACTGCGACTTAAATTACACTTAGGGATGGGCAAATAAATACATTGGGGATGTGAGCTGGCCGATAGTGTGCCTCCCAGTGTGCCCCTTTCTGGTGTGGAATGCCCGCCAGATTCAAACTTTTGCTTCAAACGAAATTATTTAATTAGGGATAACTTATTCTTATAATATTAGCACTGCAAACTATTCTTTATTGGAATTGCTTGATGAGCTTTGAAATGAAATTTGGTTTGTGCGGCTAAGCGCCAAGTTGTCTTGCGTGCGCAGTGCGACAATGTCCAGCTCCTCCTTGAACTTCCAATTGCAGATGAGGCCCAGCCAGGCTGTGCGGTTGTCCCTGTTGAAGATAATGAAATAGACAAACAGCACAAAGCCCTGCAGCGTGGCCGTCAGGCAGAACAGGTAGGAGAAGACGCGGCCCCACTGGAAGTAGCTGCAGAATCCGAATATCCACGTGAGGCCGAGCAGGAAGAAGAGCAGCACGAAGAGCCGCAGCTGTTGCAGCGTGTGCTGGCCGCGAGTATTCAGCGCCCGGTAAACGCTGCACGTGATGTAGCCGACCATCAGTGCGTTGGCCAGAGTGACCAGTGCAATGGGCAGGACCACGCCCAGGTACAGGCCGTGGCCCGAGGGATAGCACAGGACGGTGTGCGTGTGGGGCATGTCGGGCAACTGCTGGGTGGGCCTGTAGGAGGCGGGGTCCAGCTTGACCAGCAACAGAGTGGGTAGCAGCGGCAGGGTCCAGGCCACCAGGGCGGACATGAGAATATAGTGCCGCGGATAGGTAACGCCAATGACCTTCACGTAGCGCTTGAACTGCAGGAAGCCGATGATGAGCATCCAACTGAACACGACCAGCAGGAAGTACTGCATGAGGGCACCCGCAACCAGGCAGCGTTGCGCGAACTGCAGCTGCCCCAGCAGCTGCCCCCTGCCGATGTCCATGAACAGCAGCGTCTGCAGAGCCAGTGCCAGGCAGAGATGGAGCAGCACTTTGGTGGAGGCCAAGCTCCGGAAGCGCCCAAAGAGCGCCGCAGTCAGGAAGATGGCCAGCAGTCCCGCCAGCGACAGACTCAGTCCCACATTTGTAATCGTGTCCAGCGTTCGATCGTCCTCATACTCGTCCACGCCAGTCTGACTCTTGCTGAGGCCCAGCAGAAAGGAGAACTGTGTGAGATGATCGGCGTGACAGAGAATGACCGGATCGAGTGGGGCATCCGCACTGCCACTGCTGCAGATGCTAATGCCATCGCTCAGCCAGGTCTCGTAGTTCCAGTAGCCACACCTTCCGCCGGCCACTGCGGAGGAGTTTGTGCTGCCACTTCGCAGGAAAAATGGCAGCTTCAGCGGCAGCGAATTGTCGGCGGCTTAAAGTAGAGTGAACTTTGCTTGAACTACGGATAAGAAAAGACTGTGACCAACTCACTTTTCATGCCAGGAATGGATATAGATATGACGGCACTGCTCGGCCCCCGCACGCGGCTCTTCGCCTCCACAAAGAGGGCATCGCGCGTGTAGACCTTGAAGACCAGGTACTTGGCCCTCCGCTTCTTGAGCTGCGCCCACAGTGGTTCTGGCAGAAAGGCGGCTGTCTGCAGCCCCTTCCTGGCTCTGATATTCTCCAGGCTCTCGGATGCGCTCAGGGGACTGAAGCCAAAGCCTGCCGCATCGGAGCCGGAGGTGGATATGGCGATGCCAGTCACATTGGCACAGTCCGGGTTCACAAAGAACACGCTGAGCTCGTTGCTGATGAGAGCGTGGACTCCCATGTGGCCCAAAACCTGATGCTGCACACCATTCACGCCCGTCACCTGACCAGACGCCTTGGCTTCAACGTGGCAGCTCTCTGGGGGCACCATCTGGGGCGGCAGGGCATCCAAGTAGTCCTCGAAGTTGCTCAGCAGCGTGTTGGTGGCATTCAGCTCGGCCGAGAGACGCAGAGTTGCCCTGTCGCTGGCCATGACATGCCGGCAGATTCCCAGCAGATCGGACACCACGGCGGGATCCTTCTGCGGCTTCTCCAGCAGGGACTCGAAGATTTGCGCAATGCTGAAGACATCCACCGGCCGCAGTGGCTCGTGGGACTGCCTCAGCAGGTCGCTCAATCTGCCTATCATATCCGGCGGCGCCTCCACAGCCAGGCGGTTCAGATTGGAGCTCAGTTGCTGGCCAGGTCGGCAGGTGATGTTGCCGAGAGACTGCCACGCCCTGGTCCCATTGCGAATCTCGCATCTGCGTCTTACGGGTAGCCCCCTTGCGTCCAGGCACAGCTCCCGCAGGCTGGCCAATCGCCCCAGTCTAGTTCTCTCCACGTGATTGCTGCGCGACTCCACTTGCACTCCATCGCCGGTCTTGTAGCTGAGCTCAAAGAGCTCTGCATCGCAGTAGCCCCCGCCACAGGCCTTCGCCGGACTGCTCGCAATCTTCTCGCTGTCGTCGAGGCAGGGCAGGAACGGAATGAATCTGAAGTGGCAGTAGTCCAGGCAGCTGCCGATGCTCAGGTGCGGCTGCACATAGAGCTGGGTGCTCCGCTCGGTGGTTGTGTTGCTGGCCAGTGCCAAGCTGCAGGCCCACCAACAGCAGAAGCCCAGAAGCCGCAGCATCGCGGCGCGAGTATCGATTTAATTCGAATTGAAGCGCTGGCCCCTTTGTCTCACTCCCGAGCGCCGCGATCGACTGAATTGACTGGACTGGACTGGACTGGGGACTGGCGATAAAACTCGTTCCGCTCTCGTCGTACCCTAGCCATGCCCTGCCAGGAGACGTGATGTATTTCAAGAGTGCATCAATCAAAACAAGATTAACCATCGCTGATGTATGCAGATCGTCTTTGGCTGCGACCCAAGGCCAACTGCCTAATCGGCGCAGATTAGTGGAGTGCTGCTGGTTAATGGACCCATTAATCAGTGGACTTATTTAATAATTAAATACACATAAATGTGCCAGCATTTGTTGTCTTCGCTAGGGTATCCGCGGGTTCGATTCAGCGCATTCCTTGCGCATTGTGATTGAAAATTACAACTGTGGCTGGGGGAAAGCGTTGAAGCCAAGCAATCATCGATCGGTAGCTGTGTAGCACGTCAGTTCGATAATCAGCTACCTTCGGCCTGGCCCAACCACCTGCTCATCAGAATCAGACAGCCGCCGGCTCTGGCGAAACAATCTGTCGATGTGTGGCATTAGAACGAGCCGCGTGAATAATTAGATGCGCCGCAGCTGGAGTGCCTGCCACCAACCTGCTCGTCGGTGGATGAGCACTTGATATTTTTCCACTCCATCTCAAAGGCCACTCGAGGCGGCAGAGTTGGCGCGCGCGCCGCCACTTGCAGATGCTTACAATATTTCCCGGCTGTCTTTGTTTCGAGGCCCTCCATCGGCGCTCGACGGCGGCAAACACACAAAGAACACGCTGCCCGTTGATTCAGTGCTATTTTTACAGAGTTCGCTGTGGCGTACTGCGGTTACTTGCATTTATTTATACACTCCCAACTAACCTCTGATACGCACAAGAATTGTGCACTGGTTACACTCTAATGAGAAGGTTGTTGCTTCTGCAGCCTTTGGCATTCGTCATGCTCCTCTTGCAAATCTCATGCTTACGACTGCTGCGTACGTTCGTTATCCGTTATGGATGATGCAACTGAACGGCATGTCGACGAAGACAAATGACAAGACACGCAGGTCCCAGTCCGAGATTGCTTATTTTGGGTTTTTCATACTTTTTAAAGCATGCTGTTCGGGTGAAATATATTCATGAGAATATTTCCACACATCACGAAATAATATTTTTATGTTGAAACTGATTATCGTAAGCACTGCAGTATATTCCACTAAAGGGGCATCTAAATATGTTAATGTGTATTGGCAGGGAACACCCCAAACAACGTGTGGAGCATGCCATCTATGGATATGCATGTGCATATAATTAACTGAATATTGCAGAGATTGCAGCAGGCAAAGCCCACGGAAATAATATCTCAATCATTTCCCTGTTTGGTTTTTTGAGAAGAGTAAAAATTGCTTCGCACAACTCGATGCTCAGAGCACTTGAAATATTCATTTCCACTGCGAAATTCCGTCCGTTTGTGTGAGAATTTTTGTGTGGGCGTTGGGTCTTGCAGCCATATTATCCAGCCACTGGCACGTAGAAGACAACGAAAATCCAGCCCAGGAGGACATGCCGAGGAGCAGACGGAGGATGGCAGAGGCGGAGGCGGACAGCTCCCATTGTTAGCCATCTAGCCTGGCAACATGTTTTTGGCTGGGTGTGCGGAGTGAACGTGAACCGGCAAAAGTTGGTTCCACTTCAGGAATTTATTTACTCGAGTGTGATGCGATTATCCTGATGCACTTGTCCTTTGTCTCAGTGCGCCAGCAACGAACGCCCGCTGGGCCACACTGCCCCAACACACACAAACAGATCCGACAATATCCAGCACGGAGCTGTGCTGTATGTGCAGCAATTGAGATGCCCCAAAAAAGTTTTGCCAACCTCAACTCCTTCGACGAATCCTTCTCTTGCGCTTGTTAATTAAATGCCAGGAAGATGGCCATCTTTTGGCAGCCAGCTTGATTAGAGTCTAGAGGCGGAGAGCAGAGGGAACGTGGCAGCTCACGCTCCATTTCACTGGCACAATGTGGCCAGGTCCATTCAACGTCTTGACGTCTCGCATCCCGCGGTTATCCCTAGTCCTTAGTCCTTACTAAGTTGCGCGTTTGAAATTGGATCAAAAATCTGACTTCTAATGGCTGAAAGTGTCTAGAGCAGGCGGCTTCAATCCGTCTGGGGCTGAGCTTTTGCTTGGCTTCCCTCAATGGACAGTAGCAGGGAAAGGTTGTTAAGGCTGAAGGCTGGAGATGCGCCACTACTTGGTGTCAAGTAAATAGCAAAGAAACACGCAACTTTTCCCTGGGCTTTGGTCGGATAAAACATTTAAATTTAAACCATTAACACCCATGAATGATCTTTGTGTAACTTTCTTCGTGCCAGCCCTGATTCCAGCTCTGCAAATTTTCGCATTTGTGGGCGGAGTGACAATGGCTGTGATAGTCCGATGGCTGCTTACCTGGCTGCCCCGTGGCGACGCTGCCCTCCCCTTTGGCGTAAGCCGGCTACCACTCCTTCATCAGTGTCAGAAACAGTCTTGGGTGGCCTGTCAGCGGCAGGTTCGGATTCGGGTCGGCCTGCGGCTACGCGCTGACGTTTATCGGGCACCATAGCCCAAGGAAGGTGAACCTTTTTGCGTTTGCTGGGGACAGCAGCGCGATTAAAACGACAATGAAAACTTGCACAATGTTTCACTATGTTTTGTGGTGAATAATTAATTAATGCACTGACTAACGCCTGGATGCACAGGTCTCCCCAATGGGTCAGCAGTTGTCCCATGTAATTCCCGATGCCGTCCTCTAACAGGAGCCGGTCCGCGCTCTGGTTGTTGGCACGCCATTCGATTTCAATTACTCTCCTGCTGTAGCCATTGCTGATTGTAATGCAAGTGGATCCAATTTATTTGCTGCCTGCCTCATCCCCTGGGCCCGGGCAGGAGCTGTGCTGTTCATCTGCTCGACTGGAGCTGCCCCGAAACTCTATTGTCGTAGGTAAATTATGCGTGTGCCGTTGACTGCGCGACTGACAAAAATCAGCAGAAAGCAAATAAGTCCAGCGATAAATAACACCAGCAGCAGAAGTTGAGCGATTAAGGCGATGAAGTGAAGTGAATGCAGAGCAAACAATTGCAGAAGGAACGAAAAATGAGCGAATGATTAACAGGCGCTCCTGCCAAATGGGATTTTGAGGAACTTCACGTAAAGTGTGATAAGGAATTATAACAACAATGTATACAATTTAACTTTATCTAATATATTTTTTATTTGTTTTTTTCATTCAATTTGCAGACAATTTTTAATGATTTTATAAATTCTGCTTTACCTTGCAGGTCACAGCTAAGAACGGTGGAGTTTTATAGATTAAAACTAAAATATTGGGCATTTATATGGCTGATTTTCCAAATCTGCCTGAGTAAAATGTTTAACAATGTCCTGCTGCCATCTGTTGGCGAGCAGCTGCGTTCTCCTTATCGACATGTTAAAATCGGCAACTACATATGTAAGTAGAAAAGCTTTTGGACTCTGTTAAGTTGGCAGAAGAGCTTTCGTGGTTCGCCCCGAGCAGCAACAACAAACAGCTGAGTGGGCGCGCAGAGGGTGGGGTGGGTGGCCGACAGGAGCAGCTCGTGGCTCCCACAACGGGTCCTTTAATACGGCAGGCACGAAGCGTGGCCCGCTCAGTCGTCGACGGCTGTTCCAGGCGAATTGTTCAAATTACGGAAACAGCAGCGCAAAATTTGTGGCGGAGACAACGGAATAAACGGAGAACGGAGTACGGAGCACGGATTCTTTGAGACTCGCGCGCGTATCGCTTATCAGGAGTCAACCAGGCACTCATCAAGTGAAAGTTGCCAGTTATCGGGGCGCACGGCGTACGAGTGTGGAGTGCCAAACTACGGAGAAAGTAAAATACTAAACGCAAAACAAATAAATCACACACTGAGGAGCATAGAATAAACAAAAGTGAGAGAGCGGAATCGCACAATAAAAATAAGAAGCAGCG
This sequence comes from Drosophila ambigua, assembly GCA_018150905.1. Classification (NCBI taxonomy): domain Eukaryota; kingdom Metazoa; phylum Arthropoda; class Insecta; order Diptera; family Drosophilidae; genus Drosophila; species Drosophila ambigua. The sequence continues at coordinate 15,177,287 of JAECWS010000086.1, read as the reverse complement.
CGTGTTAGCAACAAATGTAAATTAAAGGCCCCGCAAAAAGAGAGAGATATATCAAATGAGATATGTACATCTGACAGATACATATCCATATACAGTTACGCATATATTTGAGAACTTTTTTGGTTGTTTTGTGTCTTAAAGGCGGCGGCCTCCGATATTAAAGCCCTACATTTGCGGGCTCCAATTTATTTTCGTGTGGCCCGCCTGCATATTTCACGGCATTATTGTCTGGTCCATGGATATGGGCTATGAGGTACGAGGGTCCATAATTTATGTTTCGTATTCTGTTCTACGTTCTGTGTGTGTTTTGTCGCTGTTCTGGCCAAGTTGCCAAATAGAAATATTTGCCCCAATATGTCAAAGTTTATTAGACATTTAGCTCTGCTCTTTGCGTGCCCACGGCAATTTGCTGACAGTTGTTTTAGTTGCTCCGCTGGACGATAGTGAATGTCCATTATATTTGATAAATGCCCCGCCAGACACAGAGTTGAATGTACAATTGCCACTCTCTGCTACTCCCTCCCTCACGCTGGCAAACGAAACTCAACTCAACTCGACACGACATGCCCTTGCCCGTACTGTGGCCACAATTTGTGTGTTCTTTGTGCCAGCCCTGCCTCATTTTGTGTCCTGGCCTAATGGCAGGCTCATCATTAACTCAGTTATTGTCAGTTTAGCGCTAAATTGACAGGCAGACAGACAGACAGTCAGGCAGACAGCGACAGCCACCACTTTGCAGCGGGGCCGCGTGAATATCGTTTTGTTTTTAGCGTCATTTTGTCGCAATTATCAAACGGCATGCCCGTCATCGTCACTGCCAAATAGCTTCATTTGAGCCTCTGACAAACAGCCCCACCGCCGAATCGAAGCGACTTGGCCGTACTCTAAGCCTGGACAAACAAACGCGAAGCCCCAGCTACCGACTCTTGGCCTCTTATTTACTTTCCTGTCGACGGTTGCCCGAAAATAGCACAAGGACTCCTTCGATTCGCACTTCTGTTGACAGTGTGCCACTGCCACTGCCACTGCCGCACCGTTCTCAAAATGCCGAATGTTGCACGTAATTAAAATTCGCTCAATTGGAAGGATGCTTTGCTTGCCGCCTGCCGCGAAGAAGTCAAGACCCGGGGCCCCCTAGGTCATTGAGAAATATGGCTGCCTGAACTCGCTGCTGATTAATACCCAGTACTGCAGCAATCGTAATAAGCCAGGGCAAAAGTGAACAAACATCCGCGATGAAGGTTCACAGGAAGATGAGAAGAATTTGTACCTATATACACACTCGTATAGATGAGAATGAGAAGGAGGATGATACGGGGGGAGCCACCTTAACGACTCTGCTAATGGGCTTTGTAGCAGCAGCTACACAAATGCGGAAAGAAAATCGATTTTCCCTTTTAAAGCCCCAGTCTGGAGTTGACTTAAAGTGTAGCTTTGTCTGTCGCCCGGGTTAAGTCCCTTACGGCCAGCCAAAAATAAAACAAACTTCAAGTGGAAGCTGCTGCTGCTGCTGCTGCCTGTTCTTACAATTATCATTGCTTTGCAGGTCCACAAGTTTCCAAGTCCCATCTCAATTCGAGGCCCACTTGATGCCCCACCTGTCTCCCGGAGAGCTGCCACTTTTCGGGCTGTTCTGTTCGGCGCTGCTCAGGCCCTGCCTCAAGGCGCTACCCGTGCCCGGGCAACTGCCCAACTTCAGAAAAACTCAATGTTGGTGCTGGCAATGCCTTAATTGCCGTGCACTCGTCGTGGCGCATAAATTTCGAGATTCTCGCACACATATACATACACCTGAGTGCTGTGTGCGTGTGTGTGTGTATGTGCTGTGTTTTGCCTGTGTGTTTGTATAATTAACCAGCCGTATGCACCCTTTGTTGCTGCTGCCACGCCACACTGCCGTTTTAGCTGGCCCTGTTTTTTATTGTGATGATACCCTTACCATCGGAGTCAGCCTGCTGCCTTACCCATAAGATGTACCAGAGGAAACTTCTTCTTGCGGAAACTTCTATAGTTTCCCTTCCCTTCCAACCTCAAGACAGCGCAAGGCACAAGGTTTTTGCATCCTGGAGAAGAGCATCAAACTTTCGATGCGGCTCGATTCCAAGTCTGCTTGCAGCCTTCTTTTTGCACGGCTTTGTTGTGACCCAGTTGATGGTTGTTCGGGTCTTGGCACGGTGTTGTTGTAGTTGTGCCTTTGGCTTCCGCACGTGTTGCATGTAGCATGCAACAAACAGGAATACTCCAGCGATACAAGAATGCAGTTGTAACAGCAACAGCAACAGCAACGGCAACGGCTATGAAGCTATGAAGACCCGCTCGGGGCCCGTCCGACTTTAGTTTTTCCGCTCATTTAAATATTTGATTAGTGTAGGTATTTCGGAAAAGCCTCAATAAGGCCATACTCTTGAGGAGAAATAGGAGTTCCAAGGGAAATACATATATATTGTGGGGAAAAGCCGATTTTAAAGCTCCTGAAATATTCATGGCCGCAGTGGCAGCGTTTTATTCGCCACAGTGCTACGTAACGAACGAGTCCCCAGACCATCCGCAATTTCCCTTTTTCCCCCCACCCCGCATTCATAATTGGACAGACCACAATATTTATTTTGTAATTTTCATTAGGGCGGTTATTCCGTTTATCATAGCCGTCGCATCAGTTGTGCGTTAAAATAAATACAATTTATTACATTTTCATTTGTTGCACAATCTCGCTCTCCTCTCACTGGTGGGGGGTGGCGGAAGCTGGCGGACAGATACATATGCAAATAAGTGAAAGCGAAATAAATTGCGACATCAATATTGAATATTCTGCTGTCCAATTTCAGTTGTGATATGCATTTGAACACATTCGTTGTGAAAGTGAATTAAATACGCGGCCAAAGCGTTTCAATTAAGCGAAAACCGGTAACGAAAAAAAGCACCCAAAATGGTAAGTGAATACACAATTTAATTAAAATAGAACTTAATTGAAAATATTAAATAAAAGTCCGATACGAAATTGCTCAATAGGTAAAGAATATGCCATGAATAGGATTTCTGGCCGCAAGGCATTTTCAAAGCCCTCTCAATCAGAGTCCTTGTCGGAATTCTATTGATAAAAAGCAAAGCAAATCAATTCGATTCGATTGCCAGCCAAAGGAGGTCCTCCTCACGTTGAGAAATGTAAGGAAATGTTGATCTAATGATTGCAATTTTCGCAGCATTTCAAATGTAGCTGCGCCATTCGATATTCCTGTTTTCCATCCCTGAAATGGCACACGTGTGCTGCCGCTGGTGGAGTCTCTGGCTGGCATTTGAGACTGCTACAACATTTCAATGTGCCATGCCCCCGACAAGGGCAATAAACATCAAATATCGGTTAGATACATCTTCATCAGACAACCAAGCAGAAAAGCAAAAGCGCATAAAAAAATCAAGAATAAAACAACATGAAAAAGGAGAAGCAACAGAAACAGTAACAGTAAAGAAAAGAAAAGCTGGAGCTGGAGCTGGAAAGCTGCGGCAGGCACAAGGACGTGGCATGTTGTTCGGCCAACTAGACGTATGCGTAATGTATGTAAATATATTTCAAGTATTTTGCTTGTTTAGTAATACTTCCGGCGGAAGCGATTGATTGTGCTGCGTATAGGTATGCCTGTCTGGCTGCTGCTCCTTCTGCCTTGGTGCCGACCCGCAGCAAATCAAATTGATTGCTTTTTGGATACATTTAAAGCGAAATGAAAGTGCGCAATCGCCATTGATTTGGCATATTTCAAATTTATCGCTACGAGTCCCGTCTGGGAATGCAATTAAAATCAGAGAGCCTCTAGCTTCGGCTGAGATTTTGAAGAGCGTAATCGGAGACAGCACAGATAGATATTTATGCCTATTTAAGCGCCTGCCATAAACATCGCTGCCATAAACAAATCTTTCTCCGTTCTCTTCCGACTCTCCGCAGTATGGCTTCGTTAACTACGCCCTGGAGCTGCTGGTCCTGAAGCACTTTGGCGAGGAGCTCTGGGAGAAGATCAAGTAAGTACAAGACCAAGTGTCGGGCAAATAGTTACACAGCGCCCATTAGCAAATGGAAGCTCAATGGGCTCCCCTCCACAAGTACTCATATTACCCATGGAAACCAGCTGGTATTCCGCAATAATTTCTGGACAAGCAGATTAACAGCATCGCGCACTTAATTAATAACTAAAATACATAAATTGCGCACATTTGTCTGCCACGTACCGCAATTAACTAATTATCCATTTTTCACATTCACATTCACATTCGGACGTGGACACGCCCACACAGCGCAGGCTAGAGGAGGGATATATGTACATACATAAATTAATTGAGTGTGTTTGCTGTAGGCTGTGGGCGACGTCAGGGCACACGCGTCGCATTACTGCGTACACGGATTTCCAGCCCCCAGTGCAGCCCCAAAGTCTAGGGGCTACGGCGAAAATCAACGCCCAAAAATGGCCACGTGCCGGCTGTAAGGATGTGTGTTTGTGCTAAGACTATATACGATTCGCATTCATCTCAATTAAGTTATTGATATTGCCGCCCGAATGTGCGTCTAAGCCCAAGCCGTGTAGCAGTGGCTGTAGCTCCCAGCTAATTGGCCATGATTTATGAATTTGATTTGCTTAACCGCAAGTCACTTGCCACTTGCCACTTGTATTGGCCACGTTTACAGATTGCTAATAAATTGAACCAGCCAAGAGTCGAGCCGTCGAGTGGAGTTGAGTCTTGAGAGCTCTTGGGCCAGACAACCCTTTAATTATGGAGCAGAACTTTTCTCATTAGAAGAGCAAAAGGTAACAATGGCAACGTTGGAGCGTACACTGGCAGAAAGCAGCTGATGGCAGCTGGGCAAATACACCATCTAAATGGGAAAATATCCTCAGGGAATCCATGCTCGCGGCGCTTGCTGCTTCCCGTTTCTTTGCCTGCATTGGCGGCCCCATCATTTCGAATGCCTGACAATGGGGTCGCCAATGACATGACTTTAATTACATTGCAGTTAGTTGGCAGCCACAGCCGTAGTGGCAGTGCCAGTGCCAGCACCCGTCAGAGAGCCATGGCAATGCCGAGGGCAATCGTTGCAGCGAGAATCAAACTCATTATCCTCCACTTGAGGGCCCCAAGACAAAGACGTAGCGCCGACTGGGCTCGGCTCTCACCCTTGGGCGACAGGCCTCGGTCGTCTGTCCTCAGTCCGCAGTGCTCAGTCGTTGTCCTCGCACTTGAAGGCATTGTCAAAGCGTTCATTAAAAACGAAAGAAACGAATGAATGGGAAAGAGGCCCCACGACCAAGACTGCCTTGACTCGGCATTGGCAATGGCATTTGCCTTGATTGACACCCAGCTGACCGCAATGACTGATAGATAGTTGGGCCTTCGACCACCTCGTTGTCAGCTCCTCTGCCGCATTGATTGCTTTTAAAGAACCTTAAAGTCTAGGGCTGCCTCTTCTGGGCTGCCTCCCGTGTTGGCGCGCACTTAATCAGAATCAGGACTCTAAGTGCTTTATGCTGCTTGGTGTTGCTGCTTGCTGGCTCATAATTGCAGCACATCAATCTGCAAATGAGGCTCATTAATTTGCCTAAACAAGCTGCTGCTGGATATCCAGTTTAAAGCCTTATTTTCTCTGGCCCAAGGCAGCACTTTGAAGTGTTCCCGAAAATTAAATCACACAGCTAACCGAGAGATTCGTATTAAGTGAGTTTTTCTTTTCAGTTTTCGTGTCAGTTGTTCGACTAATACACTCAGCGGAAAACTTTCTGCCATTTGTGCCACATTATGGCCGCTGCTGCTGCGGCTGCTGCTGCTGCTGATGGTGCTTCCCCGTTATGCGTGTTTGTGGCACTTTAGACAAAAATCGATTTGCCTATAAAATGTTTTACAGCACCACAAGAAAGCAGAGCTTTGCTGCTGTTCGAATTGGATTTACCCTCTCACTCTAAAACACTCTCCCTCTCCCTCTCTCTCTATCGCTCCCTCTCGCTCTACGTGTGTATGTGAGTGTGTCAATATGCCAGTCAACTTTTACGTATAGTGTGTCCTGTCATATGAGCCGATGCCGAGGCTGATGCGTTCGTTGGTCAGTCGCTAATGGGTTCCAATCCCTCATCCTTTTACCGGCGCTTCCCTTCCGAGCGAATTTTCTCGAATGATATCACACTAATTTGCTTAAGTGTGGAGTGCTTTTAGCCATTACTCTCTCGCTCTCACTCAAGCACAAAGTTCTAACGAATTTGAGTTTTTCCACCTGCCACTCCCCAGCCCCATTCAGCTTCAGCTTTAGGGGGAGCTACCTTGAAGCACGTCAACGCCTGCTTGTCATATTAAATGTAAATTTGTTTGAAATTTTCGAGATGAACACGTTCCAATGCCGTTTACCAAATATTTTTGCGACTTATTAGCTGCGAGCCAGGGAAGGAGTTGCCGCCGCAGCTGACGAATGCCAAAAATCCATCAATCTTCATTTCGCTTGGCTGGCATTTCCCCTCAGGATTACTGACGCTTGGATTGGAAGTGGGAGTGGGTACTGGGTACTGGGGAAGCAATCAGCCAGCATTTTGTCAAGCATCCTGCAGAGGCCACGTGTGCGCTTTCATTGCCGGCATTAAGCATTAGCGAATCCTTTTACATTAAAAGCGCATTTGGAGACACATGTAAAAATATCTGCGCTGGTGTATAAATAGATTGGATATGGCCACGCAGAAATGCGTTCAGTGGGTTTTTTTGCTGCGGCAGCTTTGGGCCATTAGTGGCCACCCCACCCCAGCCCCCCGCCAAACGAATTCCCGTTGACCTGACTTTGCTATTTTGTTTCTTTCTTTCGCTTTTTTTGGCCAAGTTTTTTTTAGATATTCATTCGAACACACGACGACACGCCTCCTCCTCTCCACGCCCGCAGCATTATGGCTTTTTTTTGCGCCACTCCACACACTCACACCCCGCAAACACCACGAAAATCGATCGCATTTTCATGGCAGACATTATGGAAATTCGAGTCGATTTTCGAGTGGTGTGGTGCGTATGTGGTGGGCAAATGGCATATTTGGAGCATGTAACGAGTTGAGCGGGTGGCACGGGGGAACGGGGCTTTGGGGAAAGGGTGCGTGCTAATGCGTCAAAAAATGTGCCTGGGCCCGGGCTGGGTCTGGCTCTGGGTCTGGCTCTGAGCAGCGCCAAAAGTTTTCACTCAAACAACCTCCAACAGATGGCAACGTCTGAATTTACTGAATGCAAACTTTGCCTCGGGCTGCGTTTCGCTTACCAAACAAACAGCAGCCAAAGGAAAACACGGCCATGGGCATGGGAATGGGCACGAAAACGGAAGTTTGCCTGCTCTGCTCGACTTTTTGCATTTACAACATTTTCGCCATTTTGTCAACTGTCTACAGCAACAACAGCAGCAGGAGAAGGAGCAGCGGCAGCAGCAGCAGCGGCAAACGGAAGGAACAGCAGACAGTGGCAAATATTGTAACGCTTTATTGACTGCCGTGATGCGCAGCAGCTTCTCCGTGTCAGCTGCAGCCACGCCCCCCACTTGCCAGCATCCGCCCAGCATTTGACACGTTTTCGCACTTATCGCCGAGATTACTTTTCGCTTTGATTGCATTTCTTTAGCCCCGGCTCGACGACGACGACGACGACGACTCCTTTTGGCTGCTTCATTTATTGTCTGTTTGATTGCTTCATATTCGTTGGCCCAAACCTGATATCTGTCGCCGTGCCCTGCCCCGACCGCAGTTTATTGTTGAAAGTTTTCCGCTGCCGTTTTATGGGCTCCACTTTATCGCTTTATGAATTATGCGTCGCGTGCGTGCGCCCAAAAGTTAGCGGCGCTGCGCATACGCAATGTTGGCTTCATTCTCGGGACTCATTCAGCCGGGCATTAGCATTATCTCGCCTCTAATAGCTTGTCTTCGACAGTGCCCCTTTGTTCGCTCAATTCCAATGGAGTGCAATAATCTAAATAAAATGTGGAGCAAGGAGGGGATAATTATAGACTGAAGGAGCCAAAGCCAAAGCGTGGCCAGCCATTAGGCAGACAATGGCAGCGCCGACTTCCCTTTCTTCACATTCAACTACAGGGTAGATGCAAAGCACCTCGACTTAGGGATTCAGCCTGGGATGTCTCCAGCGTACGGGCAGCAGCTAATTATATAATCCCTGGCTCTACCCCACACTACATGCCATTAATTCATAATAATAATACCTTGATACATTGGCCATTAATTATGCAAACGGGCTGCTGGCTACTGGCTGCTGTCTAGCACCCATTTGGCGCCTGGGGTGGCGCAACACCTTTTTTAATTAAGTGCACAAGCCGAAAATATGCTATCCCGGCTAACCAGGCGCATACGCAGAAATGCAGATAGTTTCCGGCCAACTAGACGCATACTCTATGGCTAGTTGGTCTGGCTGCTGCTGGATAATTCAATAAATGCCCAGCCCGGCAGTGTGGCAGTGTGGCTGGGGGCGTGTCTGGGCACGTATTTCGCGCATAAATGCATCACTGAAATTTGTATTTATTGCATTTTGCGAATTGCGACACGCTCGAGCTCCTTGGGGGGAGGCGGCCGGAGCAGGACACGTCGCTTAAAAGCAATTTATTTTCCCCGTATGCGAGGGTCAGCTGGTGCTCGGCTTGTGGCTCCTGGCTCCTGGCTCCTGGCCTGTTGCCCAACCAGCCGAGCGTGGCTCAAACGTTTTCCCCCGCTATTTCTCATTCCATTTCGCTCTTTCTGTATGACTGTGTCTGACTGTGTGTGGTGGGGGGTTTTTTAATATAACTAAAAACCGCAGTGGACGCTCCCAGAGCGCATTCGTTACATTCCGAAATTGCATTTGGGCCAGCGGTAGAAATCTCCATATTGAAATCCTGTCCTCGGCCAAAGAGAACCTAGTGACAGCTGATATCGGTCGCTCCCCCCAGTCACTTCCACCCCGCTGCCCTGTCAATTGGCAATCTTTCCTGTTCATTTGCATTTTACAGGCAAAACAAGATGGGCCCTCGGCTCTTGGCAACTGAAAACTGTAAACTGGAGCAGCCTGCGGCACATTTTTGCAATTGCAACAGCCTCCACATCGACATTTGCCAGACCCAGCCAGAGCCAGAGCCACAGACTGAGCCACAGCCGGAAGTGTTTTGCGCCATTTTGTTGTCCTTGCTGACGCTTCAGCTTTGAGTGGCGCTTCAGCTGTCGGCCATCATTAGGCCAGCGTCGGATGGTCCAGGCCCAGGCCAGCAGAGTACAAATGTGCCGCATCGAATCGGTTCGGCATAGCCACTGCAAATTGTGTTAGGATGAGAGCACAAGTAAATGCAAATCGAATTTCCTTTCCTACTGTGTGGCAATCTCATTCGGCTGGATAGCCAGTCTCTCGGTGTTTAAAGCTGAACTCTTCTTATCTGGTAAGCTGCATCCATCCTGTCCAAATCGAGCCTGGATCCCGGCGCCAGTAGGCAGCTTCAAAAACTAATTATATCCATAGCTTCCACGCACACACAGAGCTTAATTTTTTTGGTTTTCCCGCCAGACACAACGTGGGGTGGCGGGAGGCAGCCAACCGCAAATTCCCAGGGGCGGCTGGAGGGCTTTGGCTTGTTTAACATTTATCAGCAGGAGCATCGACAGCCGCCGCGCCGCGCCGCATCGACAGTTGCTAATGATGTCCTAATTTCGAGATGTCACAGTGCATGCGTAGATAGAGAAAAAGAGAAGAGAAAAAAGCCGAGCAATCGCCGGACAGAAGTAATAAATGACCAGTGGAGGCGGCGAGGTCTGGGCGGCACTGGCGTGCATAGGGGGGACAGTTATTAATGGGCCCGGGCAGAAAAGTGGCGATTCATTAATTTTAGCCCCGGGAATCGACTGGCCTTAGGTGCGACACACTTGAGGCTGGTGCTGCATTAAAGGTTAATCATACGCCCCATGGCCGCCGCCACCGCCGCAGCTTAGCGACAGTAAAAATCCTAATCCTTGGCAAAATCGACTCGACTAAAGCCGATGGCAATGGCACTGACAATGACAACGAAAAAGATGAGGCAGCTGCTGATGATGATGGCCATGACGATAATGATATGATGATGATGATGGACCCAAACTCAGAACTCAGCATTCAGATTCAGATTCAGGTTGAGGTTCCTTCGTCATTAACAACGTATCGCACGTCTGCATGTGAATGGCTTGGCAGCGGTTTAACGCTAATCGCACACAAATACACACGCGACGGCAGACAGGAGGGATTGTGCGGCAGAAACTAGCGAAAGGGAAGAAGCGCTGCCTGATTTGAATAACACGCCTCAGGGATTACCGCACAAACACTCCCCACTCGCACGGGCAACGACACCCTCTCGCAGACAGCTTGGGAGCGGGTCGAGCATATGCGACTGCAGCTGCCAGGTTTGGTTTCGGCTGGGATTCCTGTTGGGGCGTTCTCCCCTACGGAATGCCCGTAATTTCAATGTTAATTTCCTGCCTTCGATCTGCCGAGGCCCTGACCCTGGCCCGGCTGCCGCTGGGTGGCGTCCTCTAGTTGTGGACAATAAAACATGTGACTCACTTGAGTTATATGCCACATTAACTTGGCCGAGTCTTAAGTGGCTCTTAACCTTATTTCGTTTCCGTTTCGGAGGTCGTGGCTGCAGCATCTACTTGGGGAGCAGTTCAACAAGAAAATGATGCAGCAGCAAGCAGACTAGGAAATGCCCTCGAACGCACACAACTTCAAGCCACAAGAGTACTCGGCGGGGTGGAAACACTTCCCGAACAGCAGCTCGTGAACCGCACCAATGAACCATCCAAAAGTTACATTTACAAGAAGTTCGGGCACCTCTGCAAAAAGAGCAGGGCAGGGCAGGACATGGCCCTGAGTTGCCGTGACTTGTTCTCTTGGCCATGCAGCCTTCGCTCCTCGGCTAAGTGCCTGCCATGAAAATGCGCTAATGTCGGTTGGTTTACGTGTGTGTGCGTCTGTGTGAGTGAGCGTGTGCAACACAGAGGCATGAGCACCGGGCTGCATGCAACCCGCAATCCCGTCGCAACTTTGTGGTGCACGTCAGAGCCAGCTGCGGGCTGATTTGTTAAGTTGCAGCAGGCAAACGAGAACCACAATTAAATACGGGGGCTTACGGAGCACAATTTGCCACCCCCCAGCTGCCAACTCCTGGCCGGGGCTCATAGTAATTCTCACTGTAACCGCAGCAAAGTCAGCCTGAAATTAGCTGATTGATTATGGATTTTCCACTCGTTTGCGGTTGCTTCTCAGCTAATCCAACTTAAAGTTTAAAGATGCCAAAAGTCAACAAGTAGTTCATAATAAAGCGATTTAGTGCCCTGTCATAAAAAGCGAGAGTCATGTGGGGAAGGGTGGGGCGCTGTGCGGGGAGCTGATGGAGAATTATAGAGTGAGAGTTAGCACTGCCAGTGGCGCGTAAATTCACCAAGTTGAACAGTCTATGCGGGGATGATGTTCCCTACGCTTTTTCCCAGTTTTTTTTTTCAGTTTTGGCGTGGGTTGAACGGCTCAGCGATTGACATATTAAATAATAATATTTACAAGCGAGCCGCAGCCAAAACGAAATCCAAAACCAAAGCCCTGGCATATGGCGGATCTATAGAGACTACACAGTACATATATACGAGAGGAATTTATACATATACATTAAAAATTCGATTCAATGCCGGTGGTAGCTGGAAAGGCATTGCGCGTGAAACTTAAACCAACAGCAAAGAAAAACAAGAGAAACACTTGGCTATATACATAAATATATTGCCTAGCTGAGACGGGGCGTTGGCCTAAGCTACTTAGGCGCGAAATGTTTTCATATTTCTTGGCCGGAGACTCCTCCTCCCAGCCATTTGGCAGATTAAGCCACTTAGTTTCGGCCTCCTGCGTTGTCGCTGTCGTTGTCACAGCGTAAACAATATTTAAATGAGTTTAAAGTGCGAGCAGCCAAAGCAGCCCAAGTCTCGGCGGAAGAAAGCGATGAGCGAAGAAATGAACTTGGGCGGGCGGAAATTGAATTTGTAATGAAAGCGATGAGGACGCTACTAAGTGTCGCCTTGCATTTTGTCAGTGCCACGGGGCGGGTACGCATTGCCATGGCAGGGGGGAGTGAGGAGTTTGGCCCAGTAAAACAGGCAATAAATTGGCTGCGTGTGTGCGTAATTAATTTTTACAGCACGAATTAATTGATGCTTATGCTGCCGCAAATGTGCGAAATTTAATGGTAAACTTTTTTATTGTGTGTCTTTCGGGTGGGTAACATTAACGACAAATTGCATTAGAAGCGTCAGAAGAACCTGAACCCGAACCTGAACCTAAACCCGAACGTGATCCAAATCCAGTGACCGAAATCGTGTTTCCTTTCTCTCTCTCTCCCCTTGTTTCATTCGTTCTTGGGCACACACGCACATTAACTTTTTCAATTAAGTTGTCGATCAAAAGGCAACGAGAACAAAAACCCACAACACAGGACAGACAAAGAGACATAGGGGCAGACAGCTGACAGACACACACACACATACACACACAGAGAGACAGAGACAGTCTCTCTCTAACACACAATACACGCACATTTAAATCAATAAAAATCAATCATACGCAGTGTGGTGTGCTGGGGTCTTGGGCTGTGGTACAGGTGTGCGTAGACTGGGGCCAAAGCGTGCAGCATAATTTAATTTACGGCACAAAATGTTGCCTTGCTGGCACAATAAAAATGATAGACATTTACTGGGCAGCCGTGCGGGGACAGGAGCTGTTGACTTTATGAAATTAAATCGCAAAATCAGCAGAGCGATGGAGAGGGGGAGGGACAGCACATAGAAGCATTTAAGGCCCGCCTGCAGATGGTGATTTTGAGTGCTTCGCACCTCAGTCCAGTAATTAAATAAAGCTGAAACCAGACTGGCAATCTTTGCTTCCACTCTGCTGCACCTTTAAGGTCTTTAAGAACGAAATCGGGCCAAAATGTACGGATGCACGTGACATAAATTTTTGAATTTCCTCGAGGCCTGCCCGCCGCTGCTTTCGCTTTCGCTCTCTCTAGCCCAACCGCATGACACATTTCATGGAATAATATATTGCAAAGCGAAAATCAATTTCCATTTTGGTGTGTAATATGCAGAAGTTTCCTGGGAATTTCTTGGCGCTCGTTGAAGGCTTCTGGAGACCTGCTGCGTCGCATAGTTATAGTCATGTTCCTGTTACCCATTCAATGTCCGCTGGCAGTTCAGGAAATTAAAAATCAGCTTCTGCAATAAAATACTTATCGCCTTCCATGCGAGAGGATGTGTGCGCTTTCTGGAAGATGCGAAATTAAATATGTGCAGCAGCAACAGCAACGCCAGTACAGTGCTGTACGGTACAGTCTGCAGCTGCAACAGCAATGCCACTGCCATGGCCACACACACACACAACTCAATCATGAAGTGGGTGCAAATATATCTCACATTTCAGCGACAGCTGCTGACACATTTTGCCATTGTACAACGTCTTATGCTGCTGTTGTTGTTGCGCTTCTTGGTTGCATTGCATTTGAAATGAGCAATAATGAAATACCATGCTGCTGGCTGTTGGCACCGCTGATTCCTCACCTGTCTGGGCCACGCCCACAGCCATCACTGCCAGACCGCTCCAGAAGGCGTCGGCAAATCAGAAGTTCTTGCGTAGGGAAAATGGAAAAACTTTTGCACGTACAAAATCTACTTTTCTATTACTTTTTTTTGTGTTGTTGTCTGCTCCCTCAACTCACGGCGTGGCGTCTGATTTTCATGTTCAATTCTGCAACGCTGGCGTATTTCTATTTTCATCTGGGTGCCTTTCTGGTGCCTTTTCGCCCAGCTACTTCCACTGTGCCGGCACGTTGTATTCAATTTGTTTTGGTAACAGCTTGGCACAAGTTCTATTAAATAATAAAGTCGATTTGCACGATGTTCACTAAACAGACCGGCTGACAGCCCGCCCTGTGGACGGGAGCAGCGGCGGGCTCTCCCATTTTCTTGCATTGTTATTCAATGCAAATCCAGACGAAAGTTTCTCTTTGGCATACAAACGGCTTACTTTAAAATTGAGTTAACTTTGGGGCAGAATTCAAGCGAAAAGAGCTTGAAAAGTAATTTCGCTTCTTAAAGGCCAGTCTCGGATGAAAGAATCTTTTCTACAGAAATGATTAAAAGGCAAAGTTGGCGAGCATTACTGCAAGCTGTCATATTATATGAACTGCTTGCCCATTTGGACTCAATCTGCTGACTTGCATGCAGCTAAAGTAATCAGCATGGAAGTGGATTGTGTGGGTATTGTGTGGGCATATAAAAACAGATTGGACAGATGTAACGAAACCAATTGAAGCGGACAGGCAGTGCTGAGCACACACATTTCACTTTAATGCATTACGCTTGGCCTCCTGTTACACTGCTTTCAAGCAGGGTACACGCAAGCAGTTCCTTGCTGCTTATTTTGCCATCATTAAAAGTACAGTACCACAGATGGCATCACTGGGCTGCTCATCAGCCATTTCCTTGTGTTCCATTAAAATTTCGTATATTTTAAAAATATCCCACCCAAACCATTTTCATAATTTTCCCAGCGAGTACTCGAGAAAAATGTGTACAATTTTCCACAAAATTAATGTGAGCTGTGAAGCCTGCTCGAAACTTTTAAGACTCGGGCCAAGAATTCTCATTTGAAAGGGCTTTATGCTGTATGCATTGCTTAATTAAAAACATAAATATGAAACAGGAATATAAACTGACCGCCATATGGGGCAGCCGCTTTATGTTGCTGCCCCCCAAAAAATACACAAACACATACACACACACACACAGATACATACAAATGAGCAAATACAAAGGAGAAATGCCAGCAACTCACTCATAAATTCACAAGCGCAGAAGCAATTTAATTAAAATTAATGTATTTACCACTCTCTTTCTCCCCACTGCCACTGGCACTCCATCGACTCCTACCCACCATGCCACTCCCGAAACGAAACGAAACCGAAACCGAAACCGAAACCCTTCTCTGTCATTCCATTTTTGCGGTTGCGCCTCACTCGATTTTGATGGCTGCTTATTTTTGGCTGGCCTGCCATTCAGAAAAAAGGCCATGGTCAGCATGGAGGGACAGTTTCTGGTGCGACAGATTTACGACGATGAAATAACATACAATCTAATTGGAGCAGCTGTCGAGATACTCAGTAAGTAGTTAGCCGGCCCGGCTTTTGTTCATGATGGCCGTAACGATATTACCCAGCATATGCCTGTGGGTGTGGGCCAAGTGCCACTCACGTGCATGCTTGTGGGCCATAAAGGACCCGCTCATTAATGTCTCCGCCTCTTGTTTCTGCACAGATATACCCGCTGATGATATTCTGGAGCTGTTCGGCAAGACCTTTTTCGAGTTCTGCCAGGACTCGGGCTACGACAAGATCCTGCAAGTGCTGGGAGCCACACCGCGTGATTTTCTGCAGGTAGAGAAATACACAAACATGCCCGAGTAATCGTATCGACAAGCGTAGCTTTATAGCTGGCAATTTATTTAATTGAATCCCATTTCACACTCATTTCCCATGCATCTGCAGCACAATTGCATTTTCCAATCGCCACTCAAGTCATTTTTCATGCTGCTCTCATGCTGCTCTCACGCTGCTCCCTTTGCAGTCTCAGTCCCAGCAGCGACATCAGCATCATTGATAAGCATTAACCATTTTGCTTGAGCGCACATATCACCCCGCCTGCCACACCACAGCGACACACAGCACACAGCATCATGCAGCGCAGCAGCCTCCCTTGACGCCTTTTGTTGCAGTCACATTCGATTTATTTTCAATTTTCCACATTTTTCACCGCAAATGCTCTTCGAATCCTTTGTCATAATGAAAAATGGAATTGCATTTTTTCGCCTGCCTCCCCGCCGCCACAACAACCGCAAATTGTTCAGAATCTGGATGCCCTGCACGACCACCTCGGCACCCTGTACCCCGGCATGCGGGCTCCCTCCTTTCGATGCACAGAGAAGGACGGCGAGCTGCTGCTGCACTACTACTCGGAGCGGCCTGGCCTGGAGCACATCGTCATCGGCATAGTAAAGGTAGGCGATTCCGAGGCCCCCGCCACAGTGGCAGTCCTTGAACCTCCGTTGAGACCCCCGAGCCGAGCATGTACAACAAATATCTGCCTTACAGGCCGTTGCATCGAAACTCCATGGGGTCGAGGTGGAAATCGACATTGTGAAACGCAAAGGAGAGCCCATCGACGAGGCAGAGAAGCTGCGCGCCCTCGCCCGCGAGCAGCAGCAATTGGAAACGGACGCGGCGACAGCCTCTGCCTCAGCCTCAGTCTCAGCATCAGCATCAGCGGTGGCCCTCGCTCCTGCTGCGGATGCCGAGCGAAACAATAATCACAACCCCAGCAGCAATAACGGCCTGGCCAGCAACAGCAACGGCAGCAGTGCCAACGTAAACATCAACAACAACAACGATGGTCAAGATAATGCCAGCGAGACAGGTAAATGGGGGAGGCCCAGCCAAATGAAATAAATTCGAGCAGGCGTTGAGCATGCCGAACGGTCGGTCGGCTCGCCTACAGCCAGGAATTGTTCTTATTATTCGGCGTGTTATTTTCCCACCAGAACCCTCCACTGCACTACCCGGCGGCCCCATGCCACAGGACAGCTTCGATTGCGACGCCGACAAGGAGCAGAAGTGCCTGCGCCTCCTAAAGAACAAAAGCGACGACATCGAGCGCTACGACCATGTGCAGTTCCTCATCAGGGAGATCAATGTGGCGGCCAAGTCGCAGGTGGATGCCAAGAAGGACGAGGTGCCCGATGACATGGAGTTTCTCTGCGAAGGTAGGACCCAGCCAAAGCGCGAATGGGAAGGGGTTTTACTCTAGCTAATTGCTCGGCTAATCCACAGCGCCCCTCATATCGCCCGCCACTTTCTGCAAGGTGTTCCCCTTCCATCTGATGTTCGACAGACAAATGAGAATCGTTCAAGCCGGCAAGGCTGTCTCGCGAGTAATACCCAGGTGAGTTCCAGTGCCCGCTGTTGGTTATGAGCCATTGTCGGCGATTGGGTAGCCATTAGGCAGCCATTAGGGTAAGAGCCATTCAGCTAAGTGAGCCGCACTGATTTGCTCGCGCTTTTCCCCCCCTCCATAGAGTGGCCGAGGAGAACTGCTCGCTGATAGAGGTGGTGGAGGCCATCCGGCCGCATCTGCAGCTCAACTTTGAGAACATTCTCTCCCACATAAACACCATCTATGTGCTGCAGACACGACAGGGGGCCATGAGCAGCCGGCACGAGCAGCGTTTTCTGAGACTGAAGGTGAGTGGACGTCTCCCAACAGGTTCCCACGAAGTGGGATTCCCAGCAGATTTCCCCAAAAACCGAATCGCTGGTCCTGGCATTAAACTTAATGCGAGGCCCGCCACAGAGTGCAGCATAAAAATCAATTTTACGCGTATTTGCCCTGCCATCAGCTCCATTAATCTGTCTCCCTTTGTGTGCCGCAGGGACAAATGATGTACATACCGGAAACGGATCGCATACTGTTCCAATGCTATCCGAGTGTCATGAATCTGGACGATCTAACCAAGTGAGTATCCAAACAAGAGGACGCACCGACCCAACAGATTTTGACATTCCCCATCCACACAACGGAGGTGTCTTTGCTTGGTTTATTTTCTGCTCAAGCCCACATTTGAGACATTAGCTCCTAAATGTGGCATTAGGGGCGGGAATACCGTGTGCTTTTATTGAAACAAATGCGCCTTCAGCTAGCTAAATTTATAGGTGACATTAAAAATGCTTTCGCCGGCATTCCATTCGATGCCCCTCCCTTCTAAATATTTTGGCTGCCAAAAGAGAATTTAAAAGGACTTAAGTAAAATAAAATGCGTGTCATTTTTCCTTAACCTTGGACCCCTGAACCACCGCCAGAACCCCCCTTGAGCTCCCAGCAAGTGTATATGGAATGTGTCTCCTGTTTCCAGAAAGGGGCTATACATCTCGGATGTGCCGCTGCACGACGCGGCCAGGGATCTGGTGCTGCTCTCCGAGAAGTTCGAGGCGGAGTACAAGCTGACAAAGAACCTGGAAATGCTCACGGATAAGCTGCAGCAGACGTTCCGCGATTTGGAGAGTGAGAAGCAGAAGACCGACAGGTAAAGAAAAATGACAATGGCAAACCCATTAGGGCGGGGGCATTCTCTCAGGCGCGAAATTGAAATTACCTTTCCGTTTTTCCACTTTCCGCCATTCTGCCATTCTGCCGCCCTGCCAGGCTGCTCTACTCGGTGCTGCCCAAGTCGGTGGCAAATGAGTTACGACACCAGCGTCCAGTGCCGCCCAAACGGTAAGTCAATGTCAATTCCCGCCATTCCGATGGGAAAAAGCACAAACAATTTGCTATTGCTGCCCATTTATTTATTGCAAATATTTTCATACTCTCTGCCTCGTCTCCTCTCCCTTCTCCACGACAGCTATGACTCCGTGACGCTGATGTTCTCGGGGATTGTGGGCTTTGGCCAATACTGTGCGGCCAACACGGATCCCGACGGGGCCATGAAAATCGTGAAAATGCTTAACGAGCTCTACACGGTTTTCGATGCCCTCACCGACTCCAAGCGCAACCTGAACGTGTACAAGGTAGGGGATACTCGCATGTACTATGTACAGCACATGAGTGTGGGGGCATGTGTGTGGCAGAGTTCAAATTAAAACCTCAAACTCTGGTCATCAGCTCTCAGCGTTGGCCACTTAATTGCATTTTGCGCCACTCCGCCAAAAACGATGCAATTTTTGGTTTCATTTTTGAGTCACCATACGCGAAGCACTGAGAGAAACGGGGTACAAATTGTATGCAGAGAAAATAGAGAAATCATAAATAGAGGCGTTGAAGAACTAATTCCACCTTAAGGAAAGCCCCTCGAGAGAATAAAACCCACGACGTGGACTTCCGTTGATCTCAGTGCAGCTGCGTACTCGTGTATGTGCACCTGCCAATGCTCATTGCCATCTCTGTGTGCTTTCAGGTGGAAACTGTCGGCGATAAGTACATGGCCGTGTCCGGGCTGCCGGACCCCTGCGACGATCATGCCAAGTGCATGGCACGCGTGGCCCTGGACATGATGGATATGGCCAAGAACGTAAAGATGGGCTCCAATCCAGTGGTGAGTTGACAGCCCATGCAGTGAATAGTGTATCCCATAGTGTATCGTATCGCATCGCATCGCATCTTTCCATCTGCGGCACACCACAGCACTCTATAGAAAAGAGGGCATTCAGAGCGGAGAACTTGTGTTCAAGTTTGCCGAGTGCCTGGAGCGGTTCTTGGCGGAGGAGGAGGAATAGGAGGAGGGGTTCGTCACTCTAATTGTGCGCATTGAAAGTAGTTGGAAAACTGTCCTGTATTCTCTGGTGCTCGTTCGTGTGAGCATGCAACTGCAGCATGTTCGCGCAATTTGTTGCTGAATGGCCCCCGTTCCCGGTCCCCTTCCCGGTCCCGGTCCGTGCAACAAGCGCAACAAGAGCGACAACAGCAACTCAATGGCGCATAAATTTCAATGTCTATCCCCCGTCCTGCCGCTCCACCGCTTTGGCTTGCGCCATTCCATAAGCATAAGGATTGAGTGGCAAGTGCACGTAAAATATTAACAACTTGTAGCAGGGGCTGCTGCCGATGCAGGGGCAGGCACGTGGGCAAGTGTGAACAAAAAAGTTCACTTGCCACGCAGTGGCCCGAACAAAGTTTCAGCAAAAAGTTTCGGGTGGTAAAACTGCGAAAATTGCTAAAATTAATTCAAAATTGATGACACACAATGTCAAAGGACGCACGCATTCCAGTTGGGGGTGCGACGTGCCCAGGGTCGTCTCACTCAGATCCTCAGAGCCTCAGAGCCAGTTGCCACTTGACCGTCAACTGTCACCAGAGACGTTGCGATGAGGCTGTGGCTGTTGCAGTGGCTCTGGCAGTGGCAGTGGCTTTGGCAGTGCCTCCCGCCTGCCTGCTGGTTCTAGCTTTTCCCTGTTGATACCCTTTGCGAAAGGTATTATCTTTGTGAGTAGAGTAGCAGCCTGCAGAACATTGGTCACATGTCGACCCTTAAAAGGTTTTGATCTTCATTCCTGATCGTCAGCAAATCAATTCACAATTTATTGCTGTACATTAGGTTAGATTAGGTGACTATGTGAAGGCAACTTTGGATCTGCAAGTGTATGGAAAGCTTCGTCTAGTCCCAAGTCGACCCTTCCATTTCCTTTTTTGGCTTAAACACTTTTGCTTTGAGTACTCGAGCTTAAAATACACTGCACACATGCGGGGCGGGGTAAGCGGAGGGCAGAGGCAAATAGAGATAGGCGAAGCAGAGAACGAAAGATAGGGGGAGAGGGAGAGGCAGAAAGACATCCGAGGTTGAGGTTGAGGATAAGTTTAAGGATGAGGATGAGGATGAGAATGCGGATGCCCCACTTGATGGCATCCTTCACAATTACAGCATTGTACGTGTGGACAATGCTTGTGGCTTGTCAGTCACTTTCTGTCCATGTCTGCGGATGTGCACACATGCGAGGATACATACACACACACACACACACACATACTCAAGTGTGTGTACGTGTGCCATAACTACATGCAGACATACACACATCCTCAAATGCTCTTCTTCGGGGCTGTGTGGCTCTGGCTCTGGCTGTGGCCCCATGTCACTTGGCTTTATTGTCCATGTTGTTGTTTTTCTGTACTTCTGTACAGCTAAAATTCCATTACCTTATCGTCTTGCCCGCTTCTCCTTGCGTCAACCATCCATCCATCCACCCAGCCATCCATCCATCTCCTTTGCTCAGTCTATAGCTGTCCTTGCCCCGAACTGCAGTCAACTTTTTGTGGCTGTCAGTATTTCATATTTGACTGATTGCCTTTGGTAATGTAGACGGAAGCGTGTCCACACAACCATTCCCCTGGCACATGCCCCGCTCACGTTGCACGTTCGCAACTGAAACGCTCAAACCAAAAAAAGAAATACGAAAAAAGGGGAATACGAGCGCATTTCGAACCGAATCCACACCGGTTTCGGTATCTCCTGCATCTATCGAGTCGAAGGCGAACCGGCCAGCGTTTGATAGATCGCTTGAAATGCAATTAACAAACCGCCCCGGGAGAGCAATCGGATAAAACTGGGCCACGGCGACAACTACACTGCCTGTTGCATATACCTATCCCTACCACCCCAGCCCAGCCCAGCCCTGCTGCTTGCCACCGTTGGCGTCATTTTGCGCTTCATTAAATCCTGATAAAAGGCAGCATCCAGCCATCCAGCCAGCCGGCACCCCTTCGACCTTGCCACCCATTTATGAAGCCAATTATACCAATGTTTTTCTTCATGCAAAAACTTTGCTCAGCTTTGTGCTCCCCACCTCCCCTTTCGTTCTATGTCTCGGCCCCATCTCTTGCTCTTTATCTCACCACCACCACCACTCCCTCTCTCTCTCTCTCTCTGGCTATGTCTTGGCTGTTTGCTTAGTGCCTTGTTGGCTACTTCCTGTGCTTGCAGTCCATAAATATTGATTCGGTTTTTCAGCAAAAGTTTTTGCATTTACTATGTACTTTATATACTCTAGGGTCTGGCCGGGAAATTGATTTAGTTCACTCCATAAACTCGGCCCTCTACCTTCATCTTGCTTTTGGATATGTTTGGAAACATCCAGAGAAAAGTACGAACCGAAGGAAATATTAAAGATGATCCTTTGATCTCTCTTTATCGAAATATTCACGCGAAGTATTTTTAAGGCATAACTTTATGCGAAATCAAATATTAGCAACATTCTAAAATATAAAGAATCTATCCCCATATAAATTAGACCCTATAGCTCGTCAGCTCAAGACATTTAAGTTGAAATATTCCTTAAACAAATGGCAGAAACATTGCACATAAAATAGAGAAATAATTAACGCCACCTCCCAGAGAGCATTCCCAGTTCGTTTCAGCACTGCTGATGGGTACTTTTTTCCCGCATCATTATTAAATAAACCCGAAAACATGGTAGAAAAAGCCAAGCCAAAATGGTTGACTTTTGTTTCGAACTCCCTGCTGAATCATTCATCAGGATTGCATTCGCTGACCGGGACAATATGCCAGGACTGGTCAGCCATTTCCTCTGATTGGATTTACTTTTACGAGTACAAATAGCTGGCTCTCATTTCGTTAGCTGCTGGCTGTTCGTTGTTCGACTTTCTGCATTTTCGGTTTTATCTGTGGAGTTTTTGGCGTGCCCGTAGTCGGCTCTTATCGGACCTGTCTGCGGCTGCTGCTGCTGCCTTGGCAATTAGTTTTATATAATGTTTTTCTGGTAATTACAACTTTCGTCCTTTGCTTTTATCTCTGGCTGCGTTGGCACTTTACCCATTTGCACACATATACTTTTCTCCGACTCAGCTTTGGACTCTCCCTTCGGGTTGGGTTCTCGCATCGTCACCTACTAACGAGGACCTTTGCCGTTTATTTTTTGTTCTTTCCCTGCAGCCGCAGCTCATTTCGTTTTAAATTTAATTAAAGAAAAGTTTTCCTTCTCTGCTGCAAGTTTTTGGAAAGTAATTGTGGCAACTTTTGCCTGGTTTTCGCCTCCCTGCTACATTCCTTTGCGGTTGGCTGCCCGGAATGGAACTTTGGTCCTGGGTGTTGATGACGGGTTGGGCTGCGACTTGGGTCCCTTCTTCGCCAGCCACGAGGCGAAACAAAGTTTATTAGCGCAATGAAGTGCTGCTCTGGATAGGGCTCTGTTTATTTCCTAGATAAATTCTTACAAATTCGAGTTATAAATTGCTATTTCCTATGTATTTTCTATGCCCGCAGCAAATTACCATCGGCATCCACTCGGGCGAAGTCGTGACAGGCGTGATTGGCAATCGAGTGCCGCGTTACTGTCTCTTCGGCAACACCGTGAACCTCACCAGCCGCACGGAGACCACAGGCGTGCCCGGCCGCATCAACGTCAGCGAGCACACCTACAGGTGAGTGTTCACTAGCTAAGCTCTGGGGCCCCGTCATCGTCCTGCTGGGGCATAGGTGGGAAATCGGGATCGGCTTCGGGTCCGCAAGCTGCCACATAGGCGGCCACAGCAGCCTGCTTGGCCTCGGCAGTGACTGCCCCGTCGCTGGCGCCCACAAAGGCGGCGGCCGCGGCCTTTTCCGCATCCGTGACTGCCTCCAGCAGCTGGACACGGTTCTCGCTCTCGTCCTCGCTCTCCGTAACGCTGCTGATGGTGTCCATCCGCTGCATGCCACTTGCCAGGCGAGCACCCGGCTTGGGCTTTGGCTGCTCGGGCGGTTCTGGCTGTCCCTGTACTCCCTCCAGCTCTTCCGTGAGGTCAATATAGCGCTGCAGTCGCATCGGCAGCCGCAAAGTGTCGATGCCGTTGGGCAGTTGATTATGCTCCCGGAGGACGTCGCGAATGCAGCAGCTGCAGAGAAGGCACAGAAAATAAAGAAAATGTTTATTCTTTTCTAATAATAAATAATTGGTAGAAAAGTAACACATATCGATTCTGATAGATCAACAAAATTAAGAGCAAATATTTTACTTTCTCTTCATCATAATTTCTCACTTTCGTTCATCGCTCAAGGGCCAAAAGAATACACATATCGGCTGGAATGCTATGCTAATAAAATCAGTAAATTATGAGCCATTTTGGGGCATTTTTCCTGCCAAGAATTTATCAATTTCTGCCTCACCAGCACCTCTGGGTCCCACATGACCCATAACACATGAGAGAATTTCCGGAAAATTGAAACTTCAAAATTGTTTACTAGCATGAAATTTTTTGTGACTTCCTGCGGACTATTGCCTTTGTTCCGTCAATCTCAGCGGGATATTTCATAAATTAATTTAAGTTTCACACAAAAAGCTCTCCAGCTCATACGGCGAGCAACAACAATAATCTGCACAACAAACAAAGTTCATGTGCTTAAAACTTTCCCTGCAAGGGAAATAGTAGAAAAATAAAAAGAACCCGGCCGGGCATAAACTTTCACTAAAATTGGCCTTTTCAACTAGAGGAAGAAGTTAAAGTAGCGGATATTGGTAGCGGATTTTGCCCCGACTTGCCACGGCCTTCACGGACAATCAGGATGACTTTGAGGCACAGTGAGAGCTTTCAGAAAAGTTAGCTCTGCTCATGTGGAGCGCGTGGCAGTGGAAGTGCGTGCTCTAAAGTGGCTTTGACGGCGCACGACCTGCTCCCCAGAAACTTGTCCAAAGTAGAAAGTCCTCCCCAAAAATTGGCGTCATAAAATGCAGGCAAAGCTGAGGAACATGCTAATCGGCTGTGCCCAGGGGGACGAGCGCAAGTTTATGTCCATGTTAATTTGTCACAGACACATTTTTGTGTGGCTTTTTTATGGCCAGCAACAAATTTGTCCAATCAATAAAGCAAGCTGTCGCCCGTCCCAGAGGAGAGCAGATAAAAAGTCGCCTACTCGAGTGGGCTGGCAGGGCGTATACGCAATGTACTTGCTCGGTTTTGTGGCTGCGATGGCGTCGTCTCCGTGTACGTCTCGCATCGAGGTCAATGCATAATGAATGCATACGGAATGAGTGCTGGGATATTTGCATAAATTGAAATCACAAATAGCAATGGCAAACAAAATGCCAAGGAACCAGCCACAGACGATATAAATCAAATGCAAGCAGGCGTGCTCCTGCCCCACACTTGCATGTGTACTTGAAGCCACGACAAGTGGACGCCAACTCAATTACAAGTACAGTGGAGTCTGCTGCCAGCGGCTGGGTGTAGCTTCTCCGATTACCAAGTTAATGTTGCGTCTTTATGGGACTCTCCACTGCAGCCACAATTTTGAGCGCTATGCAGCAGCCCCCGAACTGAACCGAACCGAACTGAACGCGCGTTTCCGCAGCACAGCAAACATTGGCCAAAGAAAAACAAGCTGGCAAACAAGCGGAGAGCAAACGAATGTAGTGCAAAAGGATGGAGAGGAAATGTATGCAGAGGAGAGCGTATGGAGAGCAAAGCGAACCGATAGCCGAGCCAATGTCAATGGACAGTTTTTTCGTGCGACACGGCAAAAGGCAAATATACGGACCGGTCCGTTCGCTCGGGGTCACCAAGTGCTCGGCAAATATGCACACACGATGCTCCATGTGTAGGGCCGCATCAGGGCCAGACGTCAACTTATCAAATTAAAACAAACTCCGGCAAACTTCTCGACTAAATTCCGATCAAAGTGGGCAAAGAAATTCGGTTCAATTTAATTCATTAGGTCCGCTGGGCGGTCCACAAGCAACTGAAGCGTGCGACAAACTTTTGACCCACCCAACTTTGGCACGAGACATAAAAGAAAAGCAAACTTGCAATAAGCCACATGACAAAGGCGCCAGAACCAAGCCACAATCAGAATGAGAAGACTTGGCAGCTGGCAGTCAGGGCTCAGGGCTCAGGACCTAGGGGGCAGCCCAAACGTTTGTCAAACTGCCAGTCAGTCGTCTGCCCGTCTGCTGGGAGTTGTCCGTCTGTCCGCCCGTCCGTTCGCCTCTCTGCTTGTCATATGCTTATTTCATTTTTCGAGCTTATCACCAAATTGTGTCTGCCCGTAGAAAGTTAAGCAAGCGTATCGAGAGAGCAGCAGAGCACAGCCCCAAAACAGAACAGCCCTAAGCCAAAGTAATTGAATAAAAATGTGAAACTTCTAATGGAAGTCAGACTTCAGTCTATCAGTGCCTGACTTGCCATTATTCGAGGGAGCTATGGGACAGGCAGCACAAAGATCATAATTACCGACATAGATGACGCAGTGAGGGAACACCGTACACCTGCTCCTTGCCAATTATTTTGTCGATTAACAGCCTGCCGTAGCGCTCGAAGAACATCTCCCTGCGTGAGGCATACAGCAGGGGCTGAAATGGAAAGAAGGCAAATGGAGAAAATCCCCCATTTAAGATGGATTATCGCACTCACCTTAAAGGGCATCTCAATCATGGCCACGTTTCGCATCAGTATCTTGAGGCACAGCACCAGTTCGTAGCTGTAATTGCGGCCATTCTCAATTAGTTTGTCGAGCAGGGCCAGAATCACCGAGGTGCCGCCGTCCGGGGGATGCGGTGAGGCGCCGTATCTGCAACGATGAAAGCGGTCAGTGGGGGAGTGGGAGTCGGAGTGGGTAACTGTTCGCAAATGAGATGTCCGTGCAGGCTGCCAGCACGTACTCGTAGTTGGTAGTGTTGCGGTGAATGCAGGTCCGAGGACAGCAGGTAATAAATGCTAGATGCCCCGATAGACACAATGTACAAATGAAATAATGAGCAGACATGGCTCGCGGTTGTGTCACTTGCACACAAACACAAGCAGGCAGAGGGAGAGGCAGAGAGAGAGAGGTGGATACTCATGGCAGTGGTTGAAAGAGACAAAGCGTGGGATGTAGCGGGCGCCGAGTGAATGGCAAATGAGGTGCAAATTGTGGCCTGTGTGCAGCTGCCGCCATTCATTGGCGGCTGTGTGTCACATTTTAAATTGAAAATGTTTGCCATAAATGCGCATTTATCTCATTCATTTCACTGCCCGATAAGCATTGTTATTTATATGTTCTCCCATTCATTCGGTCACGTCATATAAACATTGTCTTTTGGCAACCACAGGGCCCACATGCCATGTGCGCAATTATGCACAAGTAAATCAACTCTCAACCAGACGATGGCAAAAAATACATCTCACCGCATCCATTTGCATATTTTATGGCCACTTTCAAATGAAAATGCAGCAAAGCGAAAAGCGAACGCAAATTAAAACACACAAAAGCGAAACAATATCGAGAATTTATGGCCGCATCAGCTTCACCAACAGCAACAGAAGTCGCAAAAGCTGAATCAGACAGCAACGAAAGGGTAGCTACGGCAGCCGACTACTTGGATACCCTCCTCGATCCATATCCTACTTGCTGCTTGGAGCTGAGTGCGAAATAGGTGTACCCCCTACAAGAGTATGATGAGGCAGAAAGGCGACGACGCAGAAACAGAAACAGAAGCAGACACCAACTGACAATCCCCAGTCTCACCCAAATGGGTTTTGAAGGGAAAGCATGGGTGGGCGATGAAACGGATGAGGCATGGAGAGCTGTGGCACGGGGAGTGGGAAGTGAGACCATGGGGCATGGCCAGCGGGGAATTGGCAAGCCAAACTCAAACATTTGCCATCAATCGAAGCCATTGCAATTGCAATTTGCTTGGTGCAATCAACGCAGCTGCCAGGAATCTCGATCTCGTGCTGCTCATCCTCATGGCTGCTCCCTGCCTCATGGCACCCAGCCCCCTTTTTGTAGAGAGAAAATTGGTTTTTAATTTCGAAATATTCCAAGGGAAAAATGTAAGGGCTTCGGACTGCAACAAATCGTAAAAGAACGTCAAAATAATGAAATTTAAATTGATTTACGGCTTTAACAAATAGTTATTTACTGAACAGCATTCAGCAATTTATTAATCGGCATCTGACAAGGCCCGAGGCTGCTATTCGTCACCTCTTACGGCGTACTATGAAAATGAATATTTAAATTCAATTAAAGAACCCACCAAACCACAGAATATTAAACATTTCGCCAGGCCATACTCTGAGTGGTGCATATTTGAATATGGGTCAATAAATTCTGTTGCAAGTCCCAGTCAAATTTATGAACCCTTAATAGTTACTTTGATTGCTCGCCAGAGAAATCTCATATAAAATCTGAACATTTCCGACGAAAAGGAAGCCCTAATATTTTGCTTCACTGTGTCCTTTCGTGGCCCGTTCTGCACCCTCTAGAGAGCAGCAAAGAGAGCATCTCAGCCATGACTTGTAGACAGAAAGTTTTGGTTGTTCTGGTTTTATTGGGACTCGCCTCGCCTCGCCCCGCCTTTTGCTTTTGCTTTTGCTGGCCTGCAATCAATATTCGCGCTTTATGCAGAGCATCTTTTTTGGCGCTGCATCAAAAATTGAAAAAGCGCGCCTGGCAGTGCCAAGAATATTGTAGGAGGCGGCAAGGGGGCAAAGAGAAAGCAATGAGGCGTGGCCGTAGCGTCAGCCCATCGTGCAATATCAAGTTAAGAAACAATAAATTGCCAGGGCCGGGCAGGGCAGAAAAAGGCGGCGACTCCAGAGTCAAGGTCGGGTGCCGAAAACTGCAGGCGCTTACGTATAAATTTATGAATCTCTGGCCAGCTACGTTCCGCCGCTTGACGGGGGGTAATACCATGCTGATCAGATGTTTGAATGGTGCCTTCAGTTCTGCAGAAAATGTATTCCCGATCCGTATCTAGTTGGCAAGTTTAAAGCCCAGCTGGCTGCAAGGGTATCTTAAAGTTCTGCGCCCGATTCTGGCCTTTCTTGCTTGTGGTTCTTGCTGCCTTTGAGTGCATGGCACTCGTAACTTTCAAGCTGGTGGCCTGGTGGCCTGCGACCATGAGACAGCCTGGAGACGATGCCAGGGCTGGCTTGTGATGCAAATTCGCTTTGGCAGCGACTTTCATATTTAATGATAATTTTCTTTCTTCTTTTATTATTTTCTCGCTTTTTTTTTGTGTTGGGTACTTTTTTGTGTGCGCTGTCGTCAACCACTTGCTTATGCTAAGCGTCTTGTAGTTTATGTTGCATACATGGCGGCGCCACCAAGTGGCGACCGCTTTGCATATTTCGCGCTAATTGAAGTGGCTGCCACTGGTACGGGAGCCCATCTTAAGGCCCCAGTAACGCCCCAGTCCTCGGCATATCTTACCTTAGGAGAATGAGCAGCAGTTCGGGAGCATTTGCCTGCAGGGCGATGCGCAGCGGCGAGGACCTTCCGCAGGACTCAATGGGCACATCAATGAATCTGAAAGAGATCAAGCGAGAAGTAAATAGAAGAGAGTGTAAGAGTGAATAAATGTGAGGAAATGCCTAGCAATGCTACTTTTGAGGCCACACTTTGTGGGCAGCTTTAATGGGCAGAAGCCCAGAAGCTGGCTTTAACAGGCAGCTAACAGGCACACACAGGGAGAGCGACAGAGTGCCAGGGCACAATTAAGCTGCTTGTTGCTCGCCTACTACGACTCACTCCCCATTCCTCATTCCAGTCCATAAGCTCTGGCAGAGAAGGAGGCTTCCCCAACCTTCCAATGTTGTTTTCCTTGGAGGCGTTTTTGTCTCCATTCAGGCATTAGCTTGTACACTGCACTTAAAGCACATTTGCGACACAATACACCCACACACACGCATACATATGCTTTTTATGTGTACGCATAAAAATAGGCAAATAAAAGACCAGAAACCACAATAAACCGGAAGTAGCACCCACACACGCAGAGAGAAAGAGAGAGAGCGAGGTGACTGTCTTACACCTACGCTGCTGAGCACACGATAAGCGCATTTTGAGCCCCCCCATCCCCCATCCTTCTGGCAGCCTGCAAATTGCCCTGGAAATTCATTTGCGTTTTATTGGCAGCGATAAAAGCCAAAGCGAAAGCGAAAGCAAGACATTTGCCAGCGACAGAGTGAAACCTTTCCCAGCTAAGAGCCCCCCACTCGGAACTGATTTGCAACGTAAATCAAACATTTGCCATTTAATCGGCCGATGAGCTGACTGACAAATCAAATCGGTGTCAGGATCTGGATGTTCTTCTTGCCTCTTAGACCTCTCGGCCTGAGCTCTTGCGTCTTTCATTCATCTGCTGTGAGTACTTTTAACTTTCCACTTGGGGATTTCGGTGAGTGCTCGTATGACTTATCGCCTTACCGAGTTAAAAGTTGGCTTAGCACATCAAAATGGCATGCACAGCCTAGGCCAGGGGACACGGGCATACGAAATACATTGTACGTGAGCTTGAACAAGTAACGAGTACAAATTATGGGCACTCCTGGAGCAGGAAATCCAAAATAAAACATAAATGCAAAAGGTTTAAAATGCCTTGGCAGAGCTCTGCCACTTGCCATAATGAAAACTTCCATTAAAACTCAAGAGTCGTGGCAATAAACCTGCAGAAGTCAAGCGATTTTTGTCATATCTTTCAACACTTTAATGTAGTTCCATGCCCGTGTGGAATCTGTGTTTGCTCCACGGTGCAACTTTTTCCAATATGCTATTGGAGCTCTGATTCATGCAACTTTAACGGCATTTGGCCAAAACATTTATTGTGGTACTTCTTGGCGCACTGCTTGCTCACATCCAGTACACGATACACAAACACACACACACATTCACAGCTATTAACGCTTATTCATGGCACTGGCTGCTGTTGCGGGAGGGCATCATAAATGTCGTCTTAATGTTTGCCAGTCAGTCAGCTTTTTTTTCTGTGTCTCTGTTTGTTTAAGCAGCACACACGCACACCCATAAAGAGGCATTTGTGTGTGTGTGTGTATAGATTGGGGGGCGTGGCAGCTGAGAGTGAGAGAGCTTTGTGCGCTTATTACACGCATTTTTGACTTTAATCCCCGGGAGTGCTGCGAAACAAAGCCGAAATAACAAAAGGTTTACATTGCTGCCTGTTGGTTTCCAGCTTATCGCATCAGAGACACCCCTCACATATGTGCATAAATCTCCGCTGAGCAGAGAGGGGCAGAAGTGCAGAGAAACGAGACGAAACGAGAAAACCCCAACGCTCTGGAAGTGAAAATCTTAATTATACATGACACCAGCAGCGGCCCGAGGAGCAAGCCCCAGTGATTGAGAGCCGCTGCGGCCATTGTCTGAATGAATCTCCGTGTGCGAGTGTGAGAATGAGTCTGGGTGTGGGTGTGGGTGCGAGAGTGTGTAAAGTGTCGCCATCTTTCACTCAACTATGGCAGACACACACACACGCAAACACCCGTGTGGAGAGCCACAACAATGGCTGATGTATTAATTTAATTAAAATCCTTTCATTTCTCTGGTCTCCTTTTCACTTTTCACTGTCGCAACTCGTTCCTTAGTTTCCCCAGGGATATTAATAGGCTTGTTGTTTCGTTTCTTATTGTATGCGAAATGCAATTATAATTATAAATTATAAAGAGCACCAGTTCACTTGCAATTACAGTTGGGCCACACTGCCCGTCGAGACTATGGAATACCCTTCCACTCAGATTTGATTTGACCCACAGACATACAAAACATCTTTTCTGTGGTGGCGTTTTCGCCTTCTCCGCTTCGTTACAGATACTAAAACGAAAACAATGTACGCCCCTCTGCATGCCCTCCACGAAACTAAGCAATTAACACGACCAGTGCTGAAGATGGCTGGAGGCAGCAACATGCAGCTTGTGTCACCGCGATTATATAAGCCAGAACAGGACAATCCGGGGACTAAGTCAAGGGGAACGCAAGGCAAACACTCACCTGAGCTGTCGCTCCTCCTCGAAGCGCGGTATCCAGACGGGCAACGTGAGCTTCTCGCGTGTGGCATGCTTCAGAAAGTAAACCACGGCCCGGACATTTTCATGCTGCGAATACATGGGCCTTGCATGAGTGTTTTTCCCATGCCAAGGGGGGTGGGCTGCATACGCTCACCTGATCCTGAAAGTCGCTGCGCCAACCGGCGATAAAGTGGGGAGCATGTGGCCCAAACAAGGCGCCCAGGAATATCCGCTCGAAAGTCTTCTCGCACTCATAAATGGCCACTTCGTTGCGGGTAGTTTTGGAGTTGGTGAAACGGAGAAAGGATAAATGAAACGGCAAGCGGTGAACGGGGAACGGGGAACGGCGAAAGAAGAGTGACGGTTAAATAATGTCATCAAATCGCAGCGGCCATGGAAATGCGGTCGTAAAAAAGCTAATTACGCGGCTGCACTTGTTGCTGCTTGGCTGAGTTTTTGGCTTTTGGTTTCTGGGGCTTCTTCTTTTTTGGCAGCAGAATGAAGTCAGCGGGAAACGGAAGCTGCCAGATATGTGGCTGGTAAAATGAGAGCCCGAGAACACGACAAAGCTCGACTGAATGTTAGGCAAGAGCAAACAAGTGGGGGACAGCACAAACAAGGCAGACATTTTATTGCACACGAGTTCGGGACAGGGACAGGCCTAGTCCATGTCCTGGGTCTCAGTGGTTTGTTGTGCTGTTCCCTTGACAGAGGCATGCCATTAATTTCTGGCACTTTCACTCGCTCACAAAACTTTACGCAGCATTTTAATTAGAGCCCAGGCACACGCATAGACACGCCCCAAATAACTTGCAACACTTTAAGGCACTTTACAAGTTTTACGATGCACCAACAACAACAATAATGGGGGGGCGGGGGCAACATCAGCAAAAACAACAAAATAACATTAGCAACACTTTCTTAACGCAATTAGCAGAAACACGTGATTAAAGTGAAAACTGGCTTCCAGCCAGCCATTCTGCTTATGGGCGTAATAATCTGATGCGATGGGATAAAATTCATTAAAATATGCAAAGCCTCAGCCACGCCCAAACCTCGCCCCACACCCCACACTCCACAGGGAGAGAAAGAAATTTCCACCGCATACATATGCATATAAATTAAATTATTTAGTTGGGGGCTGTCGCTGCCGCTTTGAGCTTTGCTTTTGCTGCTCGTTGGGGCTTTCTTTGGGCTTTGACTTACCCAAGAGTTGGACGACCACCTCGGAGTCGCGCACTCCCCAGTCCCAGCAGGTGCGCAGGGCGATGTACAGGATGTTGTGATACTTGCCCATGAGGCATACCTGTGGGGAGCATCACAGACGAGAAATGAGAAGGGGCACAAGTTATGCTGAATTATGTCAAACACTTTCAAGTTAATTGCAATGCACGCCAAAAGGGAGCTTGATAAATACAAATACTATTTAAAAATAATGATTTAATGTGGCTTACCTGACCCCCATTATCGTCCTTGGCCAGACGATGATATCGCATGGCCGCCACCACGGCTATGCCAGCCACCTCATCAGTCTGCGTGTTCTGGCCCTCGCTGCAGCCCTTGATAATAGAGCTAAGATGGTCGAGCACATTGCGGCGCGACTGGCGATCCTGCAGCCCGTTGCGGGTGATCTGATCGAATGTGTTCTCGAAGAAGCACTCGAAGATGTAGTCCATGACCAGTTGGCGACGCGATGCCCTCGAATCGCACTGGTAGCTGGCCCGTTCGCGTGCCCTCGTCCGTGCCGGGTCTATGAAAAATGACCGCCGGAAGCCGTACAAGCGTTGCGGCAATGGCAGCCAGCAGCGAATCCACACAAATTGACGTTTTAATTGACTTACAAGCCGCTGAAATGCATCGAGCAACTGCAAAAACATGTCACAAACAATTAACGCAGCAAAAACTTAACAATTCATTTACAAAAAAAGTTCCCCACAGAAATTTAAATTTCGTTAAAAATCCGTTAGAAAAAATTCCCGTGCAGAAGAAACGAATGCACGGAGCAGAGAGAAACAGTGCATATTGGCGAAAAGGTAATGCACAGAGAGGGAGGAATGCACACAAGGCTACACTGAGAGCTGTACTCCCTCACCTTCATTTCAAATATAGCCTGCGTCCAGCTGTTTGAGAGTGACAGCACAACACTCTCTCTTCTACCCTCTCTCTCTTTGTGGCTATTGATTTTTTCGTGCTGGCAATGATGTGCGCCGAGAACAACAAAGCACGAAAACATTGAAAATATAAACAAATTAGTGCTGAACGGAGCTCCAGCAATCCGACCCGTAGAATATACGAGTAAATCAAAACGAGATGCATTGGTGGTGATTTTTCAATGGAAATAACTGAAAAAGTATTCCTCCATTGACATGTGTGTGTGTGTGTGTGTGGTGATGGCAAACAGGTGTTTGATTACCAGCCGCCAAGTGGATTTATTTGGCCACTTTCAATCTTTGAGTGCTGCTCTCTGATTCAATTGAAATGGAGTGTAATGGAACGATTTTCTAGCCTTATTCGCCCAAAAATAAAACCGTTTTATTTATCGCACAAAACTCACATAGAAATTTCACTCCACAAAAGCTGCCGGCAGGAACGGTAGATAAAATTCAAATGGAGCGCTCAGCTGTTTACCTACTTGCTCTCACCCTGGGCACACACTCTCCTCTCTGCTCGATTAACAGTGTGCTCTCTGGGTGGTAAGAGAGCCATGTAGTGGGTGCGTGAGTGGGAGAGAGGCCTTTTAAATGCGGTTCATTAACATGAAAGAGAATTCAAATGAAATAAAAAGAAAAAAAAAGGCTGCTTTCTTAATATCCTAAAATTACGGAGATAATAATTACAGTGCTATTACAAATTATCGTTTAGTTGGAATATCTGATATAATGATCCGATCTTGGCGGTTACGACTTTCGGTCTGTCTGGTACATTCGTATGCTTTATGAGTTAGCAAAATCCCTGTCCAAAATAATAAAATTCCCACAAGGCTATAAATATTTATTTTCAACATTTTAAATTGCCATATGATAAAAATTAAACCCTTAACAATTGGTTTTTATGGGTTTAATGAATACCAAAGTGTCGCTGGACGACCGCCAGCCATGAATATGGACCATAACATTTATGGAAAACAATGGGATTTCCACTTTTCTATTGTTTTTTTAATGCTTAACCAAATGAAAAGGTATTCATGCGAATATATTGAAATTTTCAAATAACAACCATCACGGAATGTTTACTTGGCGCATTGTTTGCTTTGTGCAACGAATATTCCATATTTTTCTTAAGCGTTCGTTGGGGCGACATATCAATTTCCACATAAATTATTCA
The DNA here is from genome assembly GCA_018150905.1 of Drosophila ambigua. NCBI lineage: Eukaryota > Metazoa > Arthropoda > Insecta > Diptera > Drosophilidae > Drosophila > Drosophila ambigua. Next base: position 15,142,620 of record JAECWS010000086.1, on the reverse strand, counting down.
TTTTCTGCTTATGCGGCATCCGTGGCACTGTTTGCTCGCTTAATATTTGGACAGACAATTAAGCGTTGAGTAAATATTTAAGCACAGCCATAAACATTAATTAAGAGCACACACACACACGCACACCCAGAGATTCTGAGAGGGGAGAGCGTACCCAGACATTATGTTGGGATAATAATGTCTGACTGAAGGTTTCAGTTGCTTGGCCTTAATCGCACATGCAAATAAATGTGGGTCCCGGTCTCTAAAGGGCTCATAATTAACTGCACTTCATTATCCATGTGGATTCTCTTTCCCTTTAAACACATACAGCCGTAATTACCCGGGCACACACCTGATCGGTGCCGAGCAGCAGGGCAGAGCTCAACGCTAATTAAAAAGGCGGTCACCGTATTATGGCCATATGCAGGCCATTCAATGTGGCAAATTTCGCAAAATAAATTGAATTAAATGCGCACGCAATCAAAAGAGTACTCGTATCCGATGTAAATTGTATATACACACACACACACACATATGCAGGCACACATGCAGCAACAGTGAATGCGGTTACTCGAGGCGGAAACGGAAGTGCGTCCCAGGCGAAAGCCTGGCGACATTTTTATGCAGGGTACGCGTAAAACCCAGGGGCATATAGGCCAGCCCCACTGAAGCACTTTTAACCCTTTAAATTATGGCTACTGGGTACTCCAAAGTTGTAACACTGAAAACCCGCTCTGTACTTGTTATTCTGTTTTCGTTTTCACCAAAATTTCATGGGCGTTTACATGTGGGTCTGTGCGGCTCCGTGGCGGATATACTATATATTTGTATATCCATGTGTCTGAGTGTGTAAACCACAATAAGTGAATTTACACAATTCCATGAGATGCAATCTAATAAAAAGTCGAACTGCTGTTCTGCGTTTGTCGCACAGGCAGAAATTATGGCAGCCATTTATCGAGCGAGCTGCACGAACTGACTGCGAGGATGTGCATCTGTCTTAGGCATCAGCCGCAGTGCATTATGGCCTCTTAGGGCACGGCTCCTTCGCATAACTCAAAGCGCTTTCTTTGTGTCGCCAGGGTCTTTTCCCATAGCCTGGGAGCCTCTGGCAGGGGAGTCATTCCATTTATTTCCTCTTATTTCCGTTTCTTCAGCATGAGACTCATTCGTTCCTTTTGCATTCTTTCTCTTTGCAGACTGCTGTGCCAGGCGATCAACCAGGATGATTCATTTCACTTGGAGTACCGCGGCCCGGTTATCATGAAGGGCAAGCCCACGCCCATGGACTGCTGGTTCCTGACGCGTGCCACCAGCAGCCTGGGAGCGAGTGGTAGCGGCGCCACAGCCGGCGGCAATGGCAGCCTGGACTCGCCGCTCCTCCAGCCCACCACGCCGACGGGCGCGCCGGGCACGAGCAGTCAAAGATTGGGCGCCCATGCCAGTGTCTCACGTACCTCGTCGGCCGGGGCAGGCGGGGCAGCCAGTGCGTCGCCGTTGGACACATAGGAAATGTGCAAGGATTCATCGTGCTGCTGCTGAAACATCCTGTAGAGTTTCCACAGCCAAAGCTACGTGTCTGTGTGCCGGTCTTGTCCGTCTGCCAGTCTGCCAGTCCGCCTGTCTGTCCGTCTGTCTGGTCCTGCAACTCGACCACTTAACCACTTCATTTCAATGACTCTGTATTTGTCCTGCCTGCATCTGTGTGTCCTGCCTGCATGTGCATCTGTGTCTAAGTATCTCTGTGTGTGTGTGTGTGTGTGTGATTGTTGCTGGTGGCACGTTGCGGCTGGAGTCAGAGACGTCGGATCGTGGTGCAAGGTAATTTATGTTAATGCTCTCCACTACCCAGCTGCATTCAGGCCAACCTAAGCCAACCCACCACAACCCGGCCCGACCACTTAGCCAAGTCACTTTACAAATGATTTACATTTCTTCAGCTGCCTCATACCCGTATGCATACCTACTCGCAATTCATGCCGCATTATCTGGCTATTTGCCTCGGATCCATTGGCATTAGTTGTAACCATGGCTCTGGCCCTATCTCGGCACCAGTTCAAAACAAATTTTAATGCCAGCCATAAAGAGTAACGCTCGGAGAGCTGACGGGACTTGTTCTCTGCTCTGTTTGGCCAATCCTTTCGGCTCCAACACACAGGCCTGTTGGCCGTAAACTAGATAAGTCCAAAACAACTCAATATAAAAGCCATAATACGCCAAACAGTTAAATATATCTCTCTCCACGAGGCAGTCTCTTCAAGCCTCTCCAAGCCACCACTCGAGGCTGTGGCATAGGATTTTGTCAACGGAGAGCTGATCCAGAGTCTGTTTGCTGTCAGTTATTTTGTGTGTTTTTTGGCCGGCAAAAAGTTCTCTGCGAGCCAAAAGACCGCAAGCCATAGAAAAGATACGGGGGAATTTAACACATATTTTGAAAACAAATATTTAAGATGAGCAAACAGGAGGAGCATCATCGCAAGGAAGCGTCTCCCGGGTAGGCAGTTCCAAGAAAAGACGTAAATGGCACTGCCATATGGCTTGGCACTGCCTTCAATGAACCCTTTATCCTCTTAACCCGTTACGCTAGTGTACTTACATAATTAATAAACATCGCACAGCCACAAAAGCGCCAAAGGCAAACAATTTAGTTCAAGGGAAAACAAAACTATTGTCAAAGTGATTATTCTTTTTATTCCATTAGCAGTGCTAACAGCGTTGCAATGTTGTCTAATAAGTAGTGTTGGGTAACAATTTACAGGCACAAACACGGAACTTCCTGCAACTTGCTGTTTTGAGTGGCTTCATCTTTCGAATCGATTTATTCCCATCCCCTTGACAGCTGTACAAACAACGATCGAGTTCCATTTTGTATGGTAAGCCCGCCTCAAATTGATTTGTTGGCCGCAGCATTTAGAGGGGAAGCTGTGCAGCGGCTGGCAACGGCAACTGCTGCCTGCCATGCCTCGGCATGCGATGCTATGCAAATGAATGCCATCCAAGGACCTGTCTGCGGCTGCCGGAGGATGTCAGGGATGGGCTGTTGGGCTAGAGTCGGTTAATGTTGTTGCAAAGCAGTGCATTTTGTGGCTGGTGTGCAATCTGCAGTTGAATGCCGATTTGCTGCTGGTTTGGCTGCTTGCCTGCGTTCCAACTTTAATTGAAATTAGTGCCGAGTTTTCGATTAAGCCACGCCTCGATTGTTTGCCCAGACAAATGTTGATCCCAGTCCCAGTCCTCCTTTGATGCAGTTAAATTACCCATCGCATGCGATTGCTTGGGGGCCCAACGTCCCTTACTAACAAGGCCCCAGTCAGGACAATAAAAGTTGGGTGCCTCTCTGGCCCAAACAGCCGACAGACAAGAGTAATCTAGATAGGAAAACTTTGTTGTCGGGTCTCCGAAAAACTAAGCAGCCCAAAAAGTTGACTCCAACCACATGCACCTGGCTGCCGTTTGCTTTTGTGGCTCCCAGACAAGGTGTACAGATAATTCAATGAAGGCTGGAGAGTTGCTTGTGCCAACATGTGAGTAATTTCCATTGAACAAGAGCAGGCTCCCTCTGCCAGACCTCAACTCTTTTGGGGTACACGGGGCGTATGCGTAGCGCTCTTCCCTCCGCCCTCATTATCGCCTTGTGCCAGTGTCACCAGCATTATTACTTCATAATCATAACTAGCTCGGAACTCTCCCCCTCTCTGGGTCGCTGACATGCGTCACACAGCAGGAAAGCCTATGGAAGGAAGCCTTCGCCACTGACATTTTGTCGTCGGCTCATCGCAATCATAATTTCCATCTTTATGAATTTTTAATAAGAGAGAGAGAGAGAGAAGTCTGTGCCGTCCCGTTCCTCTCTGCAGCTGACAAACTTTGCACGCCTGTCACTGGCAATTTCAACTAAATTTTTAATAAGACGCCTGGCCTTGAATGCCACGCCCAATTGTCGCATAAGAGCTTATGCTGTATTTAGTTGGGTAAATATTTATTTGATTAGGTTTTTTTCTGGGTCCGGAGCGCCGTTTTTCCAAATCCTTTATTTGTGTTTTTGGCGCACAGGAAACGGAAATTTTGCGAGGTCGATGGCGGCGGCATTGATGCGGAAATGTAAGGAAAACTCGCCCTTTGTTGTGGGAGGAATAAATATGTATCTGTCTGGGGCATGATGGATGGCAGCCCCACAGCCCCACTCTTCGATTGATGGAAGTGAAGGAGCCGCATGCAACTTGAACTGCAGCCGTGGCAGCCACTCATTAAAATTAATTAGAATTCAGCTGCAGGCACTGTATGTGAGCACGTAATTGGATAGCCAATCCGCATCGATGAGCGAATTTCAACATTTCAAGCTCTTTAAAGTGCGAGGCCAGGAAACCCAAGCGAACCCAAGGAAAAAGCAGAAACCGAAAGGCAGGCTCCCCAGCAACTTCCTGTACAAATGGGCCGGATGTAAAGAATAAATAAGACTAAATAGGAAAAATGAAGCAAAATTATGAGCAACGAAAAAAAAAACGGGGTGGAAAACCCCAAACCAGGATTACATTTACGGCAGTCGAGCCAGTGGAAAGGAATCCAAAGAAAGCTACTTTTAGGGGGCCAAAGTCTGTGATTTTATACCCTTGAAAATTTGATATTTTATTAGCGAAAGAATAAGCAGCATTCCGAAATTTATTAAAAGAAAATTTCAATTTATTTGCCGGGCGTCTGTCTACCCGACCTTTAATTAGACAAATTTCAGTTTCAGTGTGCTGCTGTCATACGAACTAATCAATGTTAATCCATTTCTAACGAGCCATCGTTAGAGACCACACACACATACACACACTCACACACATACTAGCACTCCCACATTCGCCTCCTGTTGAATGGCATCATCAAAATTCCAGCCGACAGCAAGTTGCATGCCAACTGGCTGTTGTTGCCGACATTTAACGATAATGTGTGCCATATCGGGGCAGAAAGATACCCATTCAATGGCAATATATGTGAGTACTTAAAGTGGCGAGCCAACCGAATGGATTTTGTATTAGCATCCCCATTTAAGGCTGTAAAAAATAAGTATAAATGATGTGCTTGTTTTCATTACGACATTTAAGTTTGTTTTTGAGCGTATATTAGGCAATGTTTTGATTAAAAATAAATGCGCATGAATCACTTACTTAGCCTTCTGGTTTTCCAGTTTTTCTTACAACTTTAAGGCCCTGGAGACTCTCGCAGTTTTCCCATTTTTGTTCCACACTTCAATTGAATTACGAGTATTCTCGTAGTACTATTGCTCCGCATTTTTTCACATGGGAAAAATGTGTGGCAAATCGAGCGTGTGACCGGGAAGTTTATGCTTTTTCAATGGAATGCAATTTGCGCGAATAAATGGGGAAAACAAAGCTAGCTGCGATACGCCTGCAACATCAGTGTCGGTTGCTTTTCCCAGGCTCCCTTCTTCCGTTTCCCCTTCCCAGTTGCCGGCGATATTTTTAGCTTTGCTTGCTTTCTTTTTGGCATTTTCCCTCTTTTTTATTCCACTCGACAAAAGGCGTAAACTTTTGCGGACAGACACAATCCCCGCCACAATTCCCATCACCCGGCCAACATTTTGCTCACCTTTGTGCATTTGATTTGTGGGGGTCCATAAAGTTCGGGGCAGCCCTCCGAAGCGATATTTACAATTTTAATTCAATTTGTTGAAAATGTCTCTCCATTCGTACATGTGCAGTGGATGGAGGAAGGGGAGGCGGAGATGACCCCCAAAGAAACGCTTGCTGCTATTTTTGCACATTAAACTAATCGATATTTTATGTGGCAGCCATGACAAGGCGGGTCCAGAGGACAACCGAGCATTAGATGCAAGTACATTTTAGCCATTTTGTCGTCGTAGTCGATTCAATGACAGCTCGGCCGAAGGACATCGCAGGACTGCTGCTGTGGGGACAGGAACAGGATGGAACATCCACAGCAGCATGTTGTTGTTTAATTGTCTGTAAAATTGTTAAATTGCTTAGCGTGTCGACAGGGCCAGAGGCAGGGACAGGATCCTGGAGATGCTGCTGCTGTCAGCGGCTTTGGGGTTAACATGCATGTGCAATTACCATACTCTCCACATCCTGTACTCGGTGCCCCCACCCTATACCCTTTGCCCTATACCCTATACCCTACCCACTTTCATTCACTTCCAAATGATTCATTTATTCATCTCCTGCTTGCATTTTACGCAAATTGAAAATCGAACCATGCCAAACCGCAAAAAGGAAACTGAAACTGTAACCGAAACCGAAACCGACATCGACATTGAGACCAACAAAATTGTTCCACTAATGCTATAAATAATCGTTTTCTGGCAGACCTTAAAACTAACTTTACCAGAAAAAAAAACAAAAACAAGAGAAAAAAAACAGCGAGAATGCGGGCAGGGAATTGCTTACGTGATTGAAATTTTGAAAATTGCCCAACAAAAGGCGAAGCAGGACCGGTGTCAGGGTCTCTCGCATACGTTGGCCAGCTTTTTGGCAATCAAAAGTTGTTTGCGCCTTTGTAGTTTTTACTGTTTTGTGGCTTTTATACGGCCCTTCATCCACCTATCCACCTACCCTAAAACGCAGTTGGCATAACAAACAAGAGCCCAACGAGAAGTTTCCGCTCTGTTCTGTTCCGTTCCGTTCTGTTCTTCTATTCTGTTCTGTTCAGCTCTGCTCTGTTCTCTTTACACATGGCCAAAGTCCAACTTTTGACATTGACACTGTTACTGGCTGTGGCTCTCTCTCTCCCTCTCTCTCTGGCTACGAGTCTGGGTCTGGGTTCTGGGGTCTGGGGCCCGGCTTTGCAGCGTAATTGGGCGTGAAGGGTTAAATTGAATTGCGTGCTCACGGGAGCCAAACGGTTAAACAAACAAACATGGCACTGATTTGGCTCCTCCGCAGCGGCATTCATTGGGGGGGGGGGGGGGGGCCGTGCGTGACCGACACAAGAGTCTGTATATTTCCATTTTTGTTTTTAGTTGCCATTAAATCTAAACCTCTAAATTGTTTTCTCGTTTCAGCTTGGGCTAATGGTCCTGTAAAAATGTTAAAACTATCTCCGTGTCCGTACGTGTGTGATCCTGGTAGATGTTGTTAAAAAAGCGATATTTGTTAACATGTATTTATTATGATTCTACTTTTGTGATGGTTTCTTAGGCTGAACTTTTTTGTGTGTAAAGATAAAATACAATACTCCTACTCGAACTCGAACTCGAACTGTATACAAATCGGCGAGCGGAAACCCATGTAAGGCGGAATATTCTAACTAAAACCACTCTCAACTTTTGGGACAACCCTAATTAAGCCGTAAACGTAAATTAGCATAACCCACAAGGCACCAACAGAAGAAACCAAAGCAAAATGATATATAATATACAAATATACATATATACTGCATAGATATAGATGTATGTATGTACTTTGGGTTCGTCAACTTCTATACAGGGCTATTCGACCGACCAGCATATTGTTAGCAAAACAAAACTCAAACTGCACCAAGAGCAAAGTAAACTCTACACAAAACTGTACAACAAAACAAAGAAACAGAAACCAAAAACCAAAAACCAAAAGCAAATATTTATATGTTCTATCAAGGAAATACATATACTTACGAGTATATAGGCTAAGCAGTACTAACTCCCAGAAGTTCGTTTAAGTTTCCATTGATCTATCGGTAATGTTATGAAGATGACAAGTCTCTACTTTACTGTAACTGAAAAATAGCTTTATAGTTCTTAAGCCATCACACCGAAAGTCTCCCCCTCTCTCTCTCTATCTCTCTCACACTCTATGTCTAAAATCATTGACTAATTAAGGGGAAATCTGTTAATAACCATATACAGGATATATGGTATATATATATGTACTATGTAGTTATATATAATATATAGCAATATCAATGTGCACAAATACTACGATATCCAACTGTTCAGCTGAATGTTCGTTCTTCTAAGCTTAATGATTGATTGTAGGATTGTTTTTTGGGTGGGTGTGGCATAGTTAAATTTAAGTTAATTACTGTACAAAAGGCTAAGAAGTGTTAAGTGCTAAAACTAACTACGATCCTCCCTCACCCCCTCTTTATCTGCTCACCACCTCTCTGTCACTCTCTCTCTCTCTCTGTGTGTCTTCATCTCAAGTAAATGTTAAATATTTATGTTAAAGAAAATAATATATGTAACAGAAGTAAATAAAAATATCTCATTGAACCCTGAAATACTGATCAAATTTTGGAATATTATCTATATGTGGGCCCGAGTCCAGGACTTCGATATCTTGATTATTTAAAAACTTTACTTTCCGTCGATCGCTCAGTCTTGACGCTCTCTCGTTCTGTTACTTGCTCTGTTAACTCTACAGACTCTGTTGCTCTCTTCAGCTTCGCATCAATAAATAAAAACCAAAATCCTGTATTTGTTTTTAATGTTTTCTTATTTTTTTTGTATATTTTCTGTATATTTTTTGTGCTTAATAAATATCATGTTGATGCATGTCTTTTTTTTAATGAAATTCTGTAATTACATTTGAGGGGTGTAGAAAGATTTTGTTGATTTTGTATGATTCGTGATTCCTCATTCTGCCCACGATCGCACGTAGTCGGAGCTCATCAATGTGCTAATCAAATTACATGTTGTTTCGCTTGTTGCCACCTTGGCGTTGGGAGCAGGGCCTGTCGTGCCTCGGCCTCCTCTTGGGCAATTTTCTCGCGTATCCAATAATTCGCACCGCAAACCAGGAGCAGCAGTGCGGGGATGAGAATCAGCAGCATCATGCCCAACGAAATGCTTGCCACACGTGCCGCTTGCTCCTCGTGGCCTGCAAAAAGGGGGTGTGCACCCCAGATGGATGTTGGTTGGGTGTGGGATTTGAGTGAGGTAATTCATAAATTAAGCAAGCATCCGCCCATTCTTCACCGCATCTGCAGGGGCATCAAACTAGTTGCCTACTTTAGAGCTGGGCCTGGAGCTCCTCTGCTATTGTATTCTATTCCCTCATACAGACTGTATTTCAGGACAGACAAACTCGTACGAGCTGTGTCCCTGCACAGACACACACCCACGGACAGACAACTTGTCCATCAATTTGCTCAAGATTGATTGACACTGGCGTAATGCACACAATACATTTACTGCTCTCCTGTTCTCCGAGGTTGGAGGCGTGGGTGGAGTGTCTGGGCGTAGGTGGCACCAATGCCAGAAGAAATGGCAGCAGCAGCGAACAAAAAGAAAACTCAAGTGACAGTTGGCTGAAGATTAATGTCTTTGGCTTTGGCCTTATTGCTTCGTTATAAATTTCATGTAATTTTCGTTTGCATTGCCAGTGCACTGGTCAACAAAAAAAAGCGAAAGATTTGTTACGATTTGGTTAAAAAAAACGAAGAGAACGAAGGCCCTGAATATTCGGATATTTTTAAGCTGAAGCATTGGCAAACACTCTGCCCGTAACTGCTTGACTCAGTTCAGAGGGAATAGCAATTAAATTTTGCCAGTTTTTAATTGGGAGTTGGAGTTCTTTGTTTTGCTGACCTATTGTCAAATTATTACAGAAAATTGACAGCTACTTGGCTGGGAGCGGGATTCAATGAAGCAGACAAACAAAGCGAAACCCTGCAAAGTGTCAACTTTCATGTAACAATTGGCATTATCCGCTCAGCCCTGCAAGAGACGCGTGTAAACATTATTGTACAATTTATTTAACTATAAACAAGTTTTAGTTTTATTTACGTATATAAATTGATGAACTCTACAATGGCCTTTGGGCCTGTTTGTTTTACCTGGCCCGCACACACACAAGCGAATTTCGCAATTTCCATGCGCTTAATGTACAAAGGATTGGCCGGATTTGGGTTTGGTTTTTGGGGGGGGATTTCGGGTTTTCGGGTTTTTGGGCTATTATCATGCACACGTTGCTATTTGCTTAAATGTATGGATGGCATTGGTCATGGCCGTGGGCGAACTGCAGATATACAAATACAAATACAAATACTGTGGACTACCCATAGATAAATCATGGCGACAGGTGGGACAGCTGGGACGGGGGCAAAGTTAAAAAAATGTACTTAAAATTAGATTATTAATTTGGCTCGAACGATTTGAACTTTGCAGCTTTGCAGGGAATGGCGAATCGAAGACGATCCAAATGGGAATGAGTTTAGACCTCCGTGGACTTCTGCACCGATGGCGTGGGCGATGTGGCCAGTGGCGGGGATGGCAGACCACTGTCTTGCGTCAGAGTCGGCGCTGCCCTCAGCTGCGCGGCATTCGCGGTGACTGGCACACCCGAGGGCGGCCTGTAGTACTGCGTGTTGCTGGGTAGGACTGGGACGCCGCCAAAGCGGTTCTGGGCCGCCGACTGGGGTGTGTAGTTGATGGAGCTGGCGGCGCTGGTGCGGCTATCGAGGCCACTGAAGGTGGGGCTGTACTGCTGCTGGTGCAGGCGGTCGGCCTCCTCCGGCGACAGGGGCTGGTGGTAGCCGGCGGGGTGTATGGTGCCCGTGTGAACGTCGGCCTCGTCAAAGTCATCGTCGTCCTCGTGATGATCGGGGGGTCCATCGACGGGCGAGCCATCGCCGGCGTGCTGGTCCAGGTCGGTGCCAGAGGCGCGCAGCGAGCGGCGGCCGGTCTGCTTCGGCTTCTCACCTGTTACGTGAGGGTTATTAATGTAGGAAATGTCCGTGGCTAACTTTGTGCTAGTTCTATTATCACTACCTTCCGATGAGGTCACATCCTCGTCGTTCTCATCCAGATCCCATTTCTTTGCTGGAAAATCAATTTGCGGTTTGCCCGGTAATGGTTCGTTCGTGCGATATACTTTATCGTAGGACCTACTTTTCTTGAGCGTGCTCGCATCGGTATCGCTGTCATCGTCATAGTTCAGTGTGCGCAGATTGCGAGCGGAGCTGGCACGCGACCTGGGCAGCATCGGCATCTGCCACTGCGGGTCCTCCTTGAGCTGCTTCTGGCGGTAGCGGTACACGCCGCACACGATGCACAGCATCAGCGGGAAGATCACGAGGAAGATAATGCCAATTGCAATGAAAGCGACGCGACGCGTGTAATACACCTCACCTGTGCGAGAGCAACAAGGTCAAAGGTTGGTTGGTCAGAGGCGAGCCATATAAGGGTGGGTTAGGGGTGGCAGAGCAGGGGGCTAACAGGATGATTTTCGTGTTCTGGTGCGCATGAAAATGTTCTTAAATAATGCAACCATCTCTTAAATGTATATTAATTTATTCTGACTCGTACGCACCAGAATGATAAAAACTATCCCGATGGCACACTCTCATAGGGAGACTCTGGTGAGGGGGGGGTTGGTACTTACGTAGACACTCGGTGTAGCCGTACTCGGGCACGTTCCACAGGCCGTTGGACTGGCACTCGCGCCGCTGATCGCCCACCAGGATGAAGCCCTCGTTGCACTCGAACGACACCTTAGCGCCAGGCATGAAGTCAAAGCTGAGCTTGCGCCCAAAGCGAGGGGTCTGCAGCACGCCACAGGACACCACGGGTCTGGGAATCAAACGTTTAGTTAGTTAGTTTCCGGTTGGAATCGTTTCGCTGGGTTCTGTGCTGCACTCACTTGGAGTTCTCCGCCTGCATATTCACGATGCTGTCGTAGTAGTTCTTGGTGAAGTGCGCCAGATCTCGGTTGAGGGTCATGGCGTAGTCGTACTGGCACTGATAGCACTCGCCGCACAGCTCCTCGGCGCGCTCCAGGTCGTAGGTGCGATTGGCGGGCAGGAAGTCGGCGGGATCCACGACGAAGTTCGGCTGGAAGGTGGCGTTGGCATAGTAGCTGGACATGCGTCCGAATTCGCGGGTGAACAGAGCGGCGCCCACGCCAGGCACCTCCCGGTCCGTGAGCATCCACTTGAGGCCGAAGTTCGTGTGGATGCTGCGCAAATCGTTGAGGTTCAGCGAGGCCACCTGCCCATTGGGCAGCATGAAGTCGTCCAACCGATTGAAGCTCCAATTGCCGAACAGTCCAGCAGTTTTGTTCTGCAAAGTAAACCAAAGCGGAGCAATCAGAGGGCTGTGAACAGCCAGGGTTGGGCCTTGACTTACAATAAACTTCCATGGGAGGAAGACGCGACCCGTCATGAAGCCCTCGTTCTCGACCACCTCGACGCCAATGCCGGCATCGAACTGCACCACCACCTGCGACTGGTTGAGCAGGTAGGTGGGCGTGTACACGGAGACGCCATCGAAGTGCTGGAACTTCAGGCTCTCGCGATCGAAGTACACCTTGCGACCATCGGCGAGGACGTCCAGGCGGTAGCGCCAGCGGGCGTGCAGTGGGCGCAGGCGCACCTCGATCGTGGTGGTGGTATTGCCGCGCATGGCCACCGCCGTGAGCTGTGTGGCCTGCACCTTGCCGTAGTAGTTGTCCGGCAGCTGCTGGAAGCGGCCCTGCACCTCGAACCGATTGCTCTCGTCCGTGCTGCGGGCCAGCACGAACTCGCCCAGCCCGTTGAAGGTGTACGCGCTGCCGTCGAAGGTCACGAAGTGCGGATCGCCAAAGACGCCAGCAATGCCAGGGGCCTGATAGGCCACACAGTCCTGCGAGGGACGGCGCTCGAAGCGGTAGGTCTCGCAGCCGACGGCCTGCTCCTCCTGCCAGAAGCAGCACGAGTAGAAGGGACGCATGTCGTGGAACCACATCGAGAGCGAGGGCACTTTGCTGGCCTCGTTCCACGGCATCTTGCCCAGATTGTGGACGCGGCGTGGCCGGGAGCCCCACATCTGATCGTAGGTGAGCATCAGGAAGCCGTAGCGGTCGTAGCAGCACTGCTGCTCCGCTCCTTGGGCGCTGCAGCAGAGCAGAAGAGAGAGAGAGAGATGAGCCAGCGGGCAGAGAGTGAGAATCCTGCTACTTACACTGGAGTGCCGCTGACCACGCAGTGGATGGCTCCGCGGTGGCGCAGGCAGCTGGGATTCGAGTCCTTGTCGCACTCGCGGTCCGGCCGGAAGCGACCCTTGTCGAGCACCGCCTGGTCCAGGGTGCAGGGGCACAGTGGCAGATCCGCGGCAAAGTTCCTGCAGCCAAATGGAATATTTTCAATGTGAATGATACGGAAATGATACGGAAACCCGCGAAACAGTGGGAGAGGCGGCACTCGCTGGCTCCCGTTTCCAATTCGGCGTTCGGTTGCCCCATTCTGCGCTCCTAGAGGGATTCACATGGTACACTTCTTACCTGAGGAATCGGTCGGCGCGTATCCAATTATCGCAGAGAGCTCGGGGCCAGCGCAGACCGTGCTGGCGCTCCCACTGCGGAGCCATGTACCAGCCGAGAGGAATGGGCCGCGACCAGAGGATGCTGCGGGTGAGAATGGGGAATCCATTGTAAAATTCTATTCGAAAAGTTTCTTTCGTGGCTGCATTAATAATGAGGCACAGCCAGGCACCTTTGACATTAGCCAAAGTGCAGCCGAATGCAGCGGGGGCTGGCATTTAATGAACAGCCCACGCCCACGCCCTGCCTCGACGTATCAGTGTCTCAGTGTCTCTCGCATGTCGCTGACATGCAACACGATACAACCATTAACATTCATTCAGCATTCATCCCACGCCTGACACATTTCGCCGCCCGCCTACGCCCGCCTACGGCTGCCAGGGCTGCCATGGAGATATTTTTCATTAAGTTTTCACAATTACTTGGCCATCATGGCGGGCCATCAAATGGAAATTAAATGTTGTAACAATGCAAACAATTTATTTGGCCCGAAACCCCTTTGGAGCGCCTCCGTCTAAACGACACCCAGAGGTGCCGTAAACCAAAAAAAAACCAAATGGTTTTATATTACGCCGTCAGGGGCGAAGCAGGCCTGCGTGCTTGGCCATTTTCTTGATGGTCAATAAGGCCAGAAATATGAAGGTACAAGTTCCGGCTGGCGGAGCATCGGAGATTCGGAGCATCTCTATGGAGACACTCGTATAATTTACGGGCCAGCAGCAGCGGCGGCAGCGGCGGAGATACTTTCCGTTTAAGTGCGAAATAATTGCAGGACGTGAAAAGCGGCGGGTGGGGGGAAAGGCTTAAGCCAAATGCAAACGAGGCAGGCATTACGACTGCGATTACCATTAAAAACACATTTCAAATATTGATTAGCTCCGGGAGCAGGTCCTGTGATTACAGGCTGTCATAATAAGCAATGTGCGGGCAAGCCAGAGCAAATCGATTGGAGTCCCAGGCCCAGAGACTTGAGGATAGAGTGCACTCGTCTCTCATAGAGAGATTGCCCCGGCAAATTGAATAAAAACATGAGCAGGACAGAGCACACAGCGGAGAACTAATTAATACAGTGGACACACAGACGGAGTGTCCCAGGGGAGGAGCAGCTGCTGCCTGCCCCCTGCCATTTACTTACGGACTGAGGGCGAGACCAGAGTACTGCTCGGGCTGTGTCAGATTGATTTGCAGGAAACCGAACTGCATGTCGCGGTTCTTGTTGTTGCGGTTGATGTAGTTGGAGGGCGTGATCACGTAGCTGCCCGTGTTCGAGTAGCTGGCCTCAATCACATCGATGTACTCCAGCTGGGGCTCGATCTTGGTCTCGCGGTAGCCCCACAGGGAGATCATGACGTTGGCATTGGCGTTCGAGGTCAAATTGAAGGAGTTCCAGGTGATGCGGATCTCGTTGGGGTTCTTCTTGTGCACATCATCGGTGGCAAAGAAGATCTTCTCGGTGGCGGCGGCCGGCGTCTCCACAAAGTACTTGCCACGCCACTTGAAGCGCTGCGTGCCCACCGATATCTGGAAGCGGATGTAGCCCTCGGCCTTGAGGTACGGCTGCACACAGATCACGCGATTGCGATCCACGTACGTGCCCAGCACGGACTCCGTGTCGAAGTGGCAGGTCACACGGATGAGTGGGTCAAAGCAGGGCCCTGTGATGTTCACCACCTGCCCGCCCAGCATGTTGCCCGACTCGGGGGCAAATGTCAGTGGCAGCAAAGCAGCATCTACACAAAAGAGAGTCAGTCAGTCAATCAGTCAATCAATCAATCAATGGAACGCAGGCAATCATACGCACCTATATCCTTGTTGCAGGAGCCAATGAGAATCTGCTCGTCCACGCGGAAAATGTGACGGCCCGGGAAGCCGTTGGCCCAGCCCCGATTGGCCAGGTCGCGTATCACCATGTTCTGGCTGTAGGGCTTGTACTCGTAGGCCTGGGTGCCGTTGCCAGCATTGAAGCCGACCTGCAAATGGGGGGCAAAAGTTCACATGTCAGTGGGGTTGTGCGGGCTGGCGGAGAAGTGTGTGGCATTGGCTTTGCCGTAGCCATTGCCATTGCCATTGCAATTAAATCCCTGCATGCAGATATCCTTGCACATTTAATTAACTGTTCACAGAGTTTGCAATTATGTTCCGGGGGGGCTTAGACAAAGTTTAAATTGTGCGTTTAATTACGGACAAGTGGCTGCCAGCTGAAGAGCGCTCCGCCCGGCAATGAATGCAGATAGCACACAGAGTACATTTGAGGCTAATAATATACATATATGTAGGAACTGTAACGAGTGCTCTTGTGGATTTTTGGAGACCATTGAAGTTGGCTAATATTGCATTTATTAGCAGCAATATTATCAATACCCCCGACTGGATTACTCTTCCTATATCCACAGCTCTATCCACCCAGGAATGTTCTTGCTTTGATTGCTCAGCACATTAACAAAGCAAACATGAACGAGAACAAAGAGAAAGGTAAAGGTGACAGGCTGCAAACTCTCAGTTTAATTGGAATTAATTCTAAGTGAAAGGGAAATCATAGGAACAACTTACATAGGCGGGTGTGCCGCCCTCGCCCTTGGTGGTATCGCCGCCTGCCTCTGTGTGGGACAGCCAGTTGAGAACGCCATAGTTCCAGATGATGTAAGTGTAGACCTCATCAGTGGCCAGCACCATTTGGAAGGTGTTTGTCTGTGAAGGGAGCGCACACATCCGTTGATAAATACTCTAACAAATATTACAGAGCAAGAAGCACACTCACCGTGAAGAGAGAGTTATCGATGCCGCCGGCAAAGGAGACATTCTTCCAGGTGGAGATCACCACGTGCTTGGGCACAAAGGTGTCTGCTCCGACGACGCCCTGGCGGATGTCCCACATGGTGCGCTCACGCACCTCCACGCCGAAGCGGTCTGTGCGGCCCATCAGATCACGTTCCACGCTGCAAAACAAGAGGGTGGCAGGTGGAAGTTACTAGAGTTTCGGCAATACAGCAGACTCATGTGTGTGAATTGAAATCAAATCAGGGCGAGGGTGGAGCACTCGTATGGGTATATGCAAAATGCGCCTTCTTTGCGGCGTGGCGTCTGCAGGAAGATAAATGGATTCGATGTTTGGCATATAAATCAGGAGGCCCAGGCCCAGACCCAAGCCCAGACACAGACGATACTGATTTCCGCTGGCTTATTTCTTGCTTGGTTCCCACTTGCTACATATTTTCATAAACATTTTATTTATTTTACGCTCTTGTGAGCACTTTCAAGTGTTTTTCGACTGGGGTGTGGATGGGGCTGTCAGCCGTATCGACGTCCGACACATTGGCGACGCCGACGCGGCAACGTGGCGTATGATTTATATGCTTTAATTATTCATTACCCGGCAGCGCCACTTCTTCTCTTTTCTGTTCTGCTCAGCTCTGTTCTGTTCATTTCCATCTGCGTCATAAATTGTTTTAAGCCAGTTTAGTGAAATTACAGACGAGCTCATGCAAAATGCTTAGGACAAAGCCATTTCAAACGCAGGCGGGCGGGCAGTCATTGGAGCAGACAAATAAATCTTAAGCCGATTTGCCGGGGATTTTTATTACATTGGTGCAGCTCGGGATGCGGAATGCGGCGATGCCTTTTATGCGGCTCCCGGCACTACTTAAACGAGTTTTCATTGCCGGACAATTGCATGGGCATTGCTCTGCTCCGACCACCACACTGAGGTGGACAATTGGGGATTGCCGGAGCAGTCGCCTCTTGGGCGACATAAGAGGCTTATCAAATGAAGCGTTCGGCTCAATACAAATACGAGTGTGTCTAGTATATGTCCAGTTGTCCGACAAATCGAACGCAAATTGAACCATCCGTTAGACACACGAACTGACAGACAGACAGACGGACGGACAGGCGAAGAAAGAGCAAATCGTTTTCCTAATGGAATTTAAAATTGGATTGTGGTTATAAATCTTTGACAGTGTTTAATGGAATTTTTAATTACAATAATTGGAAGACAATTTATATTCGGGAAGAGAAAATGACACTTTAAAAAATATAAGCAAAAAACTTGCCTGCCATTGAGAAAGGACATTTAAAAGTAAGACATGATTTAGGTAGCTTAAAATTTCATTTAATTTATTCCCCAATTTACACATTTTCCAATTCTAGTTTTGTTTGCTTTCTTGTGGGTTAAAGTAAGCTTTTTCCGATCCGTCTCTCCGTTTATTTCGATAATAAAACCCAAACTAATTCCCAGTCAAAGCACAAGGACATGCATTTGGGGTATTTTTCATGGGAAAACAATTGAAATTGAAAAACTCGTTATGCCCCAGCATTTCTGTGTGTGTGTGTGGTTCTGGGGCAAACAGAGATGAATGTGCGGCCTTTTCTATTTGCATTTGCCCGGTAACATTTTATTGATTTTGCCACAGCGTTTGTTGGACAGAAACGGAATCAAATAAGAGTTCACTCGCACAGATGCGAGAGCAAACAAATATGAACATTACGCAGAGCGAAAGAGACCAGCCATGGAGGATTACTTAGCCTCCAGCTGCCTTTGATCTGGGCTCCACCGCTTACCACTACTCCCACTTATTTATCAACACTTCCGCGGCCTGCCAATTCTGTAATAAAACTCATTATGCAGCCATTATGACACATATATATATATCAGCTGTAAGCATTTCCCATATGCATGTACATTCATGTGTGCTGTTCAATATTTGAGTTCGCATAAATTAAAAGTGGCAGCAGATGGCAGTGGAAATAAATTACACAATTACGCCAAGACCAAGCAAAGGGAAGGCTTTGATTGGGAAGCAGAAGCTGTGAATACCCTTGCATATACCCTTGACTTTCGATCATTCATACTCGATAGCTTAATGATCCGATCTGCTAATCTTTCAGTCTTTCCAAAGATGGAGACTTATAGTACAATCGCTAGACTCTTTTGCATTTTTCTTTGCTGCCCAAAGCCCTGCAAGGAAAACCCTCCATAGAAACAAAAAAAAACATGGAAATGTGTAAAAACCGAAACAGATGAAGAGCCCCGAGGAAGAGATAACCAGACACACACACACACACGAAGAGGCACACAGATACTTGCATAGTTTATCATTTGTTTGCCGCACTCCTCAGCCCGCCCAACTTTAAATGTCTGCAATTGACATTCAAGCTAAAAAAAAAACGAAAAGGAGGAGGAAAATTGTCACTCAGCCTAGAAAATGCGCGCGCAGCAGCCAAAAACAGCCGCAGACTCGGCAACTTTTTCCGTGTAAGTAAGCCAAAAAGCCGTACACACACACACACACACACGCGCAGCCAAATACAGATATAGAAAGAGTCGCAAAAAAAAAAAAAGCAATAGAAAGTCAGCGGCTCTTCTCGTATATAACGAAAGTCGAGCTGTGCTCCGTGTCTCAGTTTCGACCCACACTCTACCGCCTCTGCGGAACCCCTTCCACACCCCTCCCTACTGCTCCTCTTTCCCCCCCTTTAGCCAGGCAGTTCTTGAACTACGCCATTATGTACTTTATTGCACACATTCGGGCGCTGCCACAGTTTTGTCTGCATTTGTAGGTTAAAATGCCTTTTCGCAGTTATGCAGGGAAACAGTCGTCGCTCTTGCAGCTCCCCCGTCATCCCCAACAACAGCAGCAACAACAACCCTCTATCTACAGCCACGTTTACGTCTTGGTCTTGGTCTGGGTCTTGTGCCGTGTGGCCCAATTCCATCTCGGGGCTGGGGTGTAAATGAAAGTGAAACAATGGCCGTACTTAAAGAAAATGGCGAAAATTGCATGTAAGCTGCAGGAGGAGCCGGAGCCGGAGCCGCCGAGAAGTAAATGCAAACAGAGACTTGCAAATGGTCGTGCCAAGGACGCGGCAAAGGAAATTCTTATTATGATTGGCAAAAGGGAATAATGAAGCGGCGCTATTATTGTGGCCTGGTTAGCCAGCCAAAAACCTTCGGCTGACAGCGGCTGGGCAAAGTTTGTGATGGAACTAAAACTGACAAATATTGGCATGGCCCTGGACTCTCAATTAGGCAGATATCGGTGGTAGGTATCCAGTGTCTAATTATTGCATAAAATCGAGAACAAGGTCAGGGTAATCCGCGCTTACCAGCTACCTTTCAGTTACTTATTAACGTTTACTTTTAAAAGCTTTTGAGTGCATACAAAAGCGAAATTTCCCCTTTAGCTGTAAGTATGCCTTTGGGCCATTGTTTGACTGCTTTTATTTGCCATTTAACTGGCGAAAATGCTTTAATTGTGGCACGCCTGGCCGGCAATTACGATGCTGCATGCTGCTTGCTGTTTGCCGTTCCTGTTGCTATTGCTGGTGTTGCTGCCTGCCCCTTTTCTACACAACAATTAAAAACTCAAACGCGCCGGCAGCGTGCCGCAGATTCGCACCCAGCCAAACACACTTATCCGGCCACACACTGAAACACTTTGAAGCGTTTAAAACAAAGCAAAACTTTAACCAGCGACACCCCGGCACGGCATTAAGTTTTTATATTCCCTTAGTCTGATTTACACTTATATGGGTGTGTCTGTGTCTGTGTGTGTGTGTGTTTGGCTGTGTAATTACACGTGAGCTCATAATGAATTTAATGCTTAAGCGACCAGCGTGGCGTATGCGCAATGCCCGTGCACTTGCAGCTAATCCAACGCTGAGCGCTAAGTGCAAGCGTATAATCAAATTGATGTCGAATGAAAGAGAAAGGTTAACGGGGCGAACCGAAGCATAAGATACCCTCTCTGAGGGATTATTATCGGCTATTAAATGGCATTAATAACAGAAGGAATGACTATGGATATATAGACCTTTCCTTTGATGGCAGCGAGCAGTTACACCAAGCGGCAATAGTACTTAGTGCTCTGAAGTCAGCAGGGGTCTGAAGTAAAGAGGAAAATGTTGGCCAAGTGAGAGGGTGCATGGATGAAGGGTAAGGGTGTTCTGCAGCAATTTAACATTGCTCGCATTTCGCTTTGGCCTGAATTTCCCCTTCGATACCACCAGCCTCTGCTGCTTTATCTGCTGCTCCATTCAAAGTTATTTAAATTAAATTCCAGTCACAGCTTCAGTCTCTGGCACCCTGCTACACACACACACGTACACACCAAAGTTTGGCTGAACATTTCCCTTGGTTTCCTTCGTTTTTTGCACCCACTCATCCCATCCGTCCCCATCCCGCCATAGACAATTAAATGTCAGCGAATGACCGTGACTCTGTTCGGCTTTGTTGCTCCTCGACGCTGCCGCTCTGCCAATGGGAGAGTTATGCGGGACAAGTTTGACATATTGTCGGAGTCGGTTGAAAACTATAAAAATGCATTGGATTGCACTCGCAGTGCGCTGTAGGCCGGCGTTGTTCCGCTTCTTGCTGTGTGAACTTCCTGTGTTTGCCGGCGCTTCGGAGGCTGTTAATTGCTCTGGCGTGGCAATTTGTCAAGCGGCGTTGCAAAGTGTTGACAACAATTCGCTCAAAGAGAGGGCAGAGGAGAAAAGTGAAAGGGAAAACAATACGTACATTGATGGTAAGAGTCTCACGTGGATTCCACGAGATGTGTAACCCCGAGACCCTTAAAGGCAGCCAGAAAAGAGCTGTGCATTGTTGAACATTTTGCGTACATTTCCATCGCAGTAATCCTTCCCCTAAAACCATGTATTATGCATACATTTGGCTCGCTTTCGAATGGATAAAGTCACGTTCATCATATTTTATAGTGCCACAAAAAGTTGCCTACTCTTTTGGGGTCATCTCTGGCCGAAGCCCTGGCCAGTTGGCTTGCGCTTTTGCTAGCAGCTATCAGCACATGCAAGCGTCGCTCAGCAACTGACTTGTCACTCTCTGTCACTCCGCCGTAATTTATGCTCTCTTCTCCGTTCGTTTTTTATGCCTTCCTGTGCGGGGCTGGGCCATGTTAGTCCCTTCCTTTAGGAGGATATGAAATTTAAGCTGCTTGAAACAATGTTGAAACCATAATTCATGCCCCAAATAGCAGGAGAAGAAACCGTACAGCAATGGAAATCTAAGAGGGAATTTGGTGGCTAATTAATGCATTTTTGAGTGGTTGCCCTCGCGTCTTCCTTTACGAGGGGATTACAGAATTTGAAAAGGTTTTTCTGCTGCTGTAAACTCATATAAATAGCCAACAAATAAGTTTCAGCGCCCACTGGCATTCATTTGCATAATTAGCCACCGAAATGGCGGGTGGCACAGGAAAAAAAAAAAAAAAACCAAGCCATGTTTGTATAAATTTATGCATTGTCCTCGAAAAGTTCCAGGGGTGGAAAAGTGCAGGCCAATGGAATTTAATTATGGAAAAATTAGTGGGCAAATCTACGGTTATATCCGCTTTGTTGCATTCACAGATAATGAGATGCTGGTAGCCAAATATACCGAGTACATGAGGGCTGAGCAGCCAATGCTCCGTATCGGATGTAGCACAGAAAGTGAATGCAACCACAAAGGAGGGAACACTATGGCAGAGGAAATCCACTCACTGATATGGAACAGAACAGAACGGAACAGAGCCAAACAGAAATAACAGATAAATGCTGTGGCAATAAATGACGGTAACTAGTGCAAGTACTCGCGCAACAATAACAATCACAAACAATGAGTGGAGCAGAGGGAAGCTGGCAAGCAGTCGAACCGGGAGATACACTGCCAAAGTGAACAGAGCCGCAGCACACTTCGGAGCAGAGGCAAAGTCAACCCCCCGGAAAGGGTATCCGCATAAATGCAGACAACACACACACACACACACACACAATGGGGCCAGCGGAAATGGAGAGCGAGACAAACGCGCAGCGTACAATATGTACATGAATGGACATGGATCTACTGCTGTGTGTGTTCGCTGCCTATCTGTGTGTGTGCTCTTTGTGGCGACAGACGCACGTAGAAGGAATAACCAACACCAACACACACACACGCACAGTTCGCTTACACACACACATCTGTATGAATGCGCGTATAAATACTTTCTGTCGGCGTGTGCTCGGGGGTTGCATATGCAAATGCCACTCGCAGCAACAAGGCAAATATAAATATGGTTAGCAAATAAATGCGAATGCAAACGAGCATCCGAGCATCCGAGACCGGAAGTGCCGGGAAAGCGGAGATGCATCTGGCTTACCGGAAATAGACGCCGGGCGTGCGCTGGTCAATATCCGAGGGATAGATGCGACCCACACGGCACTTGCTGAAGAAGATGCCAATGAAGGAGGGATCCCGCTTGGTGGGCCAGTCCTTAATGGGGAACACCAGAGGATACGTCAGGTACTCTGGTGGATCGGAGAACTCCAGATAACCATTTAGGGAGAGCTGAAAGCATAAACCATGAGTTTAGATGGAGTTTGCATCGCGTTGGAGGTGTCTGCGGCTGGCTTACCCTGGTGTAATTGAACCTGAAGCCGTAGAATGGCAGCTGGAAGTTCAGATTCTTGTGGAGCTGTGTCATCGAGGCGTGGATATCGAACTGATAGTCGGCACGGCCGCCATACATGTCCTTGTCGAAGTACCAGTACATGAAGTTGTTGCGCAGCTCCGCAAGACGTGCGGTGGTGATCGTATAGCCGCCGGCTGCCGTTGAGGCGCTGCCCGGCGGGGCAACGTTGTTGTTGGGATCTGCAAAAGAAAGTTCATCCATTAAGTTTGTGAGACATTTGTAGAGCAACCTCTCGCCTATCACTTTAATTTCGTACATAATCCCGGGAGATTACTTTTTCAATTCCCCAGCATTACTTGGAGGCGAGTACTCCACTACTCTGCTGAAGGAGGTGCATTGCATAAACTGCGAGGAAAACTTTGCCATCTTCGCTTTTCTTTTTTGATTTTCCTGCCTGCTTCCTGCTGCATCTTGGCCCCCCTTGCCGTGCCATGCCGTGCCGTGCTCTTGGCCATTAAAGGTCACAGTTAATATTCATTTCTGCTTCTCCTCTGTGGCTCCTCCTTTTCTCTAATTTCTTTTTGCCGCCTGCCGCCTGCCTGCTGCCGCTGGCCTTTTAAAGCAATTTAAGCTGATTAAGTGCAAAGCTGACGTTCCCAATGGACCCCGGTGGCAGGACCTAAACCAGTACCAGCACCAGCACCGGCGCCACTGGCAGGCTGCTTAAAGCTATTGCTCTTGACGCTAACCAGAGGACTGCAAAATTGCAAGCGAAGTTTCGGCCAAGGGGAGAGCGAGGCAGACGCCTCTGACAAAGATTTCAAAATATTTCTGGCAGCTCGGGTGAAAGCTGAGGTTTCTCGGTTAACCGTTGAGGCAACTGACAGGCTACAGCACACTTAAGAAGAATTTATTACCGTCGCTCTAAGGTCAGGTTTAAGTTCTGCAAGCACGTCCATCAATCAATTGCATATCTTTAGCTCGCTGTCGTGTTCCGCTGTTTGCCCCACTCCTTTGCATGTTAATTGAATATTTCATAGTGAATCAGTGACAATTAAAGCATTTTTTCAAAGCAGCTTTGCGCTTTAATTATGCGTGCTATGGCGACGGGTAGAACTATTTTGGAACAAGGGGAATTCTGCATTGATATTTATTATTACCCAAGGTATATTTTATTTATTCCTTCATATCGAATCGTGGCAAAATGGAAAGCAGCTTTGCGCATCATTTATAATTATATTCATACTCCAATTAATCTCTCTACGACCTTCCCTTCTGCCCAGCTGTCAATTACCGACTGCCGAGTGAATTATTGGCTATTTAATGCACAGATTGTCGATTGTAATTACACGGCTAACGGACAGTCAACGGACAGTCAGAATCATAAAAATCCAGAGACTGAGTGGCAGATTTTTCTAGAATCTTTTTTTGGTTGTCCTTGGATCCGCGAACATCTGCAGCAGCATCAGCAGCGTTCTTTTTAATCTATTTATGAATCAATGCCTGCCGCGGGGTACCATAAAGTACGCTAATCCTTTACGGGTCCGCGGATTAAAAGCAGCAGCCGCTGCCTTCTTTTGGCGTACGTGAAAATTGGTGCGCGGAAAACACGTAAAATTCGCGTGTTCGGGTTGCATTTCCACGGAAACTTTGTGCCATATTTCTTTTTTATAGACAGATTTCTAGACTTCATAGATGGCTTAGGTAGATTCCTGGAATTCTCCAAGCAGGGAAGGAGGAAGGATTTTGTAGAGCGACGGCAACCGCATCGTAATGGCGGGTCTCTACCTGGATATGGCAGCTGTCGGGATCAGGTAGGAGCTTTGCCGTCGCTGCTTTTGGCTATATAAACGCCGGCACTGCTGTGTCCTGCCACATTCAGTGAGCAGACCTCAACATGAGCATCAGCACTTTCAACTTCCAGTTCTACAACTACAAAATGCCAGCGGCCATGGGCAGCAGCACTTCGCGCTCCTCGTCGTCGTTCATCAGCGAGCTGGAAATGGACATTGATGAGGAAATTTCCTCGCCAGCCGTCACCTCGACGCCCAAGCCGCGCTTCACCACGGAACTGGCCCTCCAGCTGCAGCGCGATTCATCCTCGCCAGCTGCAAAGACCACACTGCCCTGCCTGAGGCCGCAGCTTCACACGGCCCAGAAGCGTTGGTCCATGGAGCTGCGCGAGAAGGTCCTGGAAATGTCCAAGCGCAACAACGGCTCCGATGGGGAGGAGCAACCACAGACCACAGAGCAGCAACAGCTACAGCCACAGCTGCAGCTGCAGCAGCAGCGGGAAAAGGCAGAGCAGCCCATCGTGAACGTGGACGTGGTCCCCAATGTGACCCCGACTGTCACTGACAAAATTAACTTCTTCAACAAGCTGACCAACACCTTCGAGTCCGCACGGAGCTGCGCCACCACTGGCACCGCCAACAGCAACAGCAGCAAGTGCATCAGCAACAACAACAACAATCGCTTCATTTCGCTGCTGCGCTCCACTCGGCCACAGGGCATTGCCACCACAAGCTCCTCCAACAACAGCAGCATCAGCGGCATCTCCGTCCTCAGCCAAGTGCCGCCCCCGAAGCCCAAGCGTTTGCTGGCCACCGCATCGCCCTGCTCCACATTTGCGATGCCCTCGTCGCTGGGAATGGGCGCCAGCCAGCGCAAGTGCTCGCTGCGGCGCAAGCCCTCAATGGACAAGTCGAGGGCCACGATTTCGCGCCAGAACTCGAGCGCCTCGGTGCGGCCCCAGCATCATGCCATCATGGAGGATCTCAGCCTCGTAGTGCCCGTCCGGCTGCGCATCGCCGAGTACGAGCAACGCATCTCAATGAGTGCATAAGAGAGGAGAGATAAGTCAGAGAGGCGAGGCGAGGAGAGGCGTGTGCAAAATGGTGGTTCCCAAGGATAGCCTTAGCTGTAATCTATCCAAATAGTGGAGTAGCTCTAGTTTAGTTGTAACTTTCAAAGAACAATAAATCTATGCATTAAATAACCAAAGAGGAACATTTATTTTCCATTAAATTCTATAAAGAAAGGCTACAGATGGAGACTCAATGCAAGTTGTACATGCAAAATAGTCTTAAAGCGTTGCATCTGTTCCATAAAACACTCCCAAAGATTGGAACATTCTTTCCTATGAAACATGCGCCATTGTCCTTGCAGCATTTCCAACTTTTCTGAGGAAATACTTTGCCCGAATGCAGCCCCACCTCAGGCCCACCTGCCACGTAATCACAGTCGAACAAAGAACTCTGACTAACGGCGACGGCATTCCAATACCAATGCCAATGGCCCTACCGCCCATCCTGAGCGAGTGATAAATAAAGTTCCATTGTAATATGCGACCCGATTGCGATTCCACACACCTGTACTCGCCACAGAGCCATAAACTGATTCATGCTTGGGCAATAGCGTGTATCCTCAGCTTTCCCTCCCTCCCTCATTCTCTCTGCATATACACATGTATATATGTATATACTATACAGATATACTATCTTCCCCCACAACCACGCACTTGTTTTGTTTGCAGAGCCAAAAGGTAGAAGCAGCAAACAAGAAAATCGTTAGCTTTTAATGCCTCAACTCGGGCATTATCTTATCGGAGGGGCGAGAGAGAGAGACATAGCCACAGAGAGGGAGAGCTACCAGCACCTGCCCGAACAAGTTATCGACGAGCAAATATTGGTAACTAAACCAAACTGAGGCCCTCCCCGATAAGATAGCCAGCAGAACGCGGCGGATGAGTAATGGGACAACTCAGGGACAACTCACCCCAATTGTAGCCGCTGTTGTCCACGTCGTAGAGCTCGCCCAAATAGTCGGATGGCATAACCAACGCCCCGGACATGGCCTGGGGCTTCAGACCGGCCACGGTCAAGATATCGTCGGTGCCACGGCTGGACAGCACGGGCACCATCCGCTGTCCACCCTGAACAGCTGCCAGCGCAGCCTTTGTGGTGGGAATGGCTGCAGGCGGCTTGGGCTTGGGGCTCGGTTTCGCTGCTGGTGTCTGCGCCTTTTTGGGTGGCTCTTCTAAGATCTCCACGAGTTCCGCATCCTTTTGTGGCACCTTTTTCGCGGCTGCTGCAGGAACCGACACGGGCACGGCGTTCAGCACCTCATCCTCCAGCTCCGTGGAGATGTTCTCGTTGGCCAGGACATAGGCCATGAAGCCACAGGCCAGCGCACAAACCACAAACAGTTTGAAACGCATTTTCACTTAGTTTTTCGTTCGATTATTCGTTCGTTTTTTTTTTGTTTTTCTTCGCACTGGAAAATAGGGAAACAAACACAAAATATTAGCACTTTTTGGATGGGTTTTCTTGTGGTTTTTCACTGGTTTTTAAGAATTTTCACTTGATGACATCATCAGTATCAGTCAGAGGGCTTATCAGCTCTCTTATCACTTTTGAGCACTTGTCGTTATTCAATTACCAGGCAGAAAAACACGTTCGATCAGGGTCCACGCTCAGCTAAGACTAAAGTTAACTCTACGGAACAGAACCGATCGGGGCGTTGCCAAAACTGGTTAACCTGTCGCCCGATTGTGAAACCCGGAGTCGTATCTTCCTCTCTTTGGGAGTCATTTCTTATATCTTATCGGGGAAACTCACGCACTGATAACGCATTCCTGGTGCTCTTTTGGCCTGAACTTTTGTTGTGGTTAGGGCTTCGCCACACTTATACCTATGCATCTCATCCTCTCTGACTCTCTGGGGGGATTGTACAAGTTTTTTAATTACCAAATTATTTGTTTATGCCCTTCCACTCTCTCGCACTCTCTCTCTCGTGCTCCCTCCCTCTCTCTGTTGACTGTGGCCTCTGCTGCCATTTGTGATTCATTCCCATTACAGTTAATCACACTTTGCGTTTGTCATGACGCGGCCATTTTGTGGTCCCTTCCTATAAGACACTTCCCGTTATAATTATAGACAATGACCCATTACTCGCTCGTCAAACGGCATTTCCGCTGCAGCTTAAGTTTTATGAATGGTCTACGGTCTAGATTGATTTCATTAGGCCATGAAAATGTCAGGGTCTTCATTGAGGAAGATCCATAAACGTAAAAAGTGTGTGTAGGAGGGATTTGGGCCAAAGATAATGAGTTGGAGGGGTAATGGGGAAATTAAAATGATTGCAAAGCTTTTGTTATTCTGCATTTGTTTATCTAACGGAAATCTGAAGAGGGTTACAAATGTTGTATGGTTTTTGCATACAGATTAAAAAATCTGAAATCAAAAAATTAAACTGAATTTGACTAAAATGTATAAGAACCTTTCAGTCTTATTTTGAGTATAGCCTCTACTCTTATTAATAATTTAAAAAGCGATTTAAATAGCCAACAAAACTGTAACTACTTTTATTTCGTGACACATTTTTCATAGTTACTAAAACCCCCTTTTTAGCTCCCCCAAAAACTATCAATTAATGGCCGGCGAACGTAGTGTATTATCAGCTTTGGTGACTGATAAGAACAAGTTTCGAAATAGCAGTCACTATCGTGGCATGCTAAATGTTAAACTAAATTCCATTCTTTTTTACACCACAACTACAGTTGGTGGAGACACCTGGCGAGAAGAGCTGTTAACAGCAGTCTGTTAACTAACGCAAGCAGTACGAGATAACAGCGATCGAACAGAAAGCTTTTTCGCTCGCTCTCTCTTTGTCTCTTCCAGTAACAGCACACACTGCAGCCCGCTCTCACGCATTATCACTCTCGTTCTCTTGTAGATTGCTTATCAGCAAACGGGAATACTACTTTGTGGGGGTCCGGGCTACAGCTACACAACAAATCCCATCCAATTTCAGTTCTTAGTCGAACGGCAACCGGCGGCGACTTTCCATTCCCGTGTTCATCCATCCAGTGATACGCCTCCCGTTTAATCAATGAAAATGCTACGCTGCTTTTCGCACTCGGAGACGCGATTCGCGGCGCTGCTCGTCGCGCAGACACGCCCACAGCGGGGCTATCACAGCGAGAAGGGCGTCTGGGGTTATAAGCCGATTCCCAAGCGCGACTATCAAGGTAATCTCCGGTGCCGGTCCACAAGTGTTGCCAAGACTTCAATTAAACAAGTTGCATCCATCCGTGAAGATAGCCATCGCACCGATAAGGCAAAACATCGTTTAACAAAATCAAATAAACAAAATAGCAGTGGAAATGTACACATCAACTAAAGAGACAAAACTCTTTGCTTGACCACCAGTGAGAGCACAACAGCTGACCGAAAAGAAACCTCGAAACGAAAAGAAACACAGAAGAGAGAGAGAAGCAGGAAAACAATAAGAAAAGAAAAGATGGGGAAAAATAAAAGATCAAAGACAAATTGCTGTGGGTAAACGCAAAACCCCAGAACCAAAAGTCAAACAAAAACTGAATCTCAAACTCAATCTTTTGTGGCGGCGGGCACATCGAACATGCTGAACATGCACACTCCGTTATACATACATATGTACACTTGTGCTCTGTTAACCATATACAAAAACTACTTACAATGGCTAGTCGGTCTATATTCATTGGTTTATGTGCCTCTCCTGCTAATCTTTGACTATCACGCGCTTCGCAGTTTTACTTTAAGTTCTGCCTGCAAAAGCAGCAAACTTTAAGGAGAAATCAAAGCAAATGCAGCTTCAGCTGCAGCTAAACATCGAACATGTTCGACGCAACCTGTTGGATTAATCTCCATAATTTATTGTCCGTGCCTCCGTTTATACGACTTCTTTTGGGCTAGTGGAATATTTCTTTGGTGGTTTTTTTGTGTGTTTTTACTAGTGGAATATTAGTACTCATTAGTACCCTTTAGAGTGCAGGGGTGTATTGTATATTTGTTTAGTTATTTTTATCAGCCAGAAGGAATAATTTAATTACTCTTTTAACAGTATTCCCATATCTTTACTCCCATTCTGACATTGTTTTCCTTATAAATTCAAAGTAAATATTTTGTTAGTGAACTCTTAGCAACTCCTTAGAAAAAGGTATCCCCGTGGTCCCAATTTGCACTCGATTTCTGTTTTTTTATGCTTTTCCTGTGTTACCTAGCCGAGCTAATCTTTGGTCTATGGCTTATCACTGTGTTCTCACTGTGAAATCTGATAAACTTGAAAATATATAGCCAGAGCTGGGGCTGTTATTCGTATATTTCGAGCTGCTAAAGATTGTAAAGGCCCCCCAGGGTCTCCCTATCAAGCAGCGCTAATTAAGAGCAGACAAGAGAGTGAACAGTTTCACACAGCAGAAAGAGCAGATAGAGCATCATCCTCTAGCCTCGCCACGGGGTGCCTCTACGGCCGGACAAAGCTGCTCGAAGCTCGACGAACAAAAGAAGTGGCCGAAAAATTGAGACTCTTTTGTGACTGTCCAGCATCCTGTGTTGCGACACAATTGAAGGCTTATCGAAACACTGGCCAGCAGTGCTCCGCCCGGATCCAACTCCTCCTGTGGCCTCCTCCTTTCACTGCCCTGGCGACTGAAACCAAGAGACAAGACATTGCCATTGCCCGAATGTCTGCTCTGACATCAGTGCTGTGGCAGCGCCTGTGTCTGTGCCTGCTCCCGTGTCCGGTTTAATTCAGTTGACAGCTCCAGCCCCCCCGTGAGGATTCCGGGATGGATCGCACTGTTCGTCATTTGTTTGTCATTCTTGTTTGCTTGCATATCCGTCAGGCAGGCCATTATCCTTTGGCTCTTGAGGCACCACTCCAATAATATTTGCACGCCCAAGTTGAAATGTTGTCGCCGCAAATATTCATTCATCATTCGTCGCGCTCCTGTCCGGCGCTCGTCCACATTAAATTGATTTATCACCGAAATGTTGTGTGGAAATTGCATAAATATCTGTAGAAAATTCAACCGCCAGCTGCCGACGACCCCACGAAGGTGGGGATGAGCCACCCCACAACAGACTCTTAGCCTAAGGGCTAAGCGGTCCTGCAACCTGCGACTGCCCCTGCGGAGGGGCCCTGTAAACCCACGACTCGTGGCTGAAAAGAGGGTCCTGTAATCGAGTGATATGCGTCATCGCATAAATCCTCTAAGCAGGATAACACTTTGGCACGTAAACACCTAAACACCCAACGAGTTGTCAATGGCTCGACCAGAGAATAAAACGCCAAAAAAAACACAGAAGGGAACCAATAAAAACAACCATTGCCATTTCTCATCTGTAGCGGGAATTGGTCTTCCCAGCAAATATAACGAATTTTAAATACCCTAAGCAGAGAACAGAGAATCTGAATTTTGCCTGGGAGCCTTGGAGCGGAAGCCAGCAGCCATAGAGAGCACGTTTGTCTGGCACAAACTTCAATTTAATCGAAAGATCTCAACTGCTGGAAGAAAGCGTTATTCAGACATTCTTTGGAACGTCTCACGATCCACCTTCTGATGAAAAAAGCATCTGACAGTGTCATAGCTTCATTCTCTCTGCTGCAATGACTTGATTGAGCTCCCGCCGATTCCTAGCTAGACAGACACTTCCACTTCCACTCCCACACCCACACCCATTGCCCGCCCCATTCATATTTGTTCCATTCAGATTCATATCGGAGCCATAATATTTGCCGAGCAAACATCGTTTGACAGTACACAGACCCTGCCCTGCCGTCCGAGAGTCCATCAAAGTGAAGCTGAGCGTGAAAAGCAAAAGAATAAATATCATAAAAGTAAAAGGCCAATAAATTCAAAAGGCCGCTCACAGTTGGCAATGCGATGCCGAGGGTGCGATGGCAACTGCACGTGAATCCTTTTTTAAATAATTTATAACGTGGGGGGCAAATTTATATTGTTTACGCATGTGTTCGCAGTCGACGAGGAGGTGCGGGCGGCGCGGAACGCACAGGGCAATGTCTACCGCCTGGTGGAAGCCTTCCGCCAGCACGGACACAAATTGGCAACCGTAAATCCCATCAGCATCAAAGCGCCGGCTAGTGGCCAGAGGTGGGTGTAGGTCCTGCTCCTCCTCCTCCTGCAGGACAGGCTAGCAGAGGGAGAGCAGTCCCTCCAAATGTCATATTTTATTTTTGGTTCCCCTCTGGTTTCTCCTTCTTTGTATTGTCACACGATGTCGTGTTTCTGGTTCTGGTTCTGGCCGTGTATTTGTCTTCTGCTTTTATGGCCCTGGCCCTGGCACTGGCACTGGACCCGGTCGAGCAGTGGGACAAAGCTCCAGGAATTAAGTCCCGCATTTTATGGACTGCAGACACAGGAGACGGTGCGCACCGCTGGCCTCTTAAGTGGTCCGCAGGTGGCCCAGGACGTGGCCCAGCTGGAGCAGCTGCTCAAGGACATTTACTGCGGCAGTGCAGTCAGCGCCGAGTTCTCCTATGTCGAGGTAAGTGCCCCTCAGCCCATTCCTTCGCTGACCGCATACTGATCCCCGCCCTTCCGCTCGCTGCACAGAATCTGGAGGAGCGCGAGTGGCTGGCCAGCAACTTCGAGTCGCTGCAACAGCACCACCAGCTGCCCGACTCCCAGCGTCGCGAAATCGCCGAGCTGTTAATTAAGTCGCAGGCCTGGGATAATTTCATGGCACTCAAGTTTCCCACCGTCAAGCGCTACGGCGGCGAGGGTGCCGAGTCCATGCTGGCCTTCTTCTGGCAGCTCCTTCGCGACAGTGTCCAAGGTGAGTTCTAGGGCGTGGAGTGTAAAGTGGAACCGGGAGAACTGGCATTCTGTTTGTTCTGCGTTCGGGCGTGTTGGCTGCTTCTTGAACACGATTAGCGGGACAGAATATCGCGCACCCTACTCAATGTTCGCAACTTTGTGGCGCGACAGCCAGCCCAGGGAGGTGACATGGCGAAACAAAGAAGAGCGGTGTGGGGTGCCGCCATTCTGCGTCTCGAAGTGTAGCGAAACTTTCGTGTCGTGTCACGCCCTCACACCTGGCTGCCCAGCGAAGAAGCCCCCGCCCCAACGGCTGCTCACATATCAGCGCACGCTTTCTTAACCCTAATCTGCTTTGCCCCGAAACTTTTGCTTCCACCACAGCGCATATCGAGCACGTGGTGCTGGCGATGCCCCACAGAGGACGAACACCGCTGCAGGCGGCGCTCCTCAATATGCGGCCGGCGAAAGTTTTCCGCAAGCTCAGCGGCGCATCGGAGTTCGGCGAGGACATTGAGGCCATGTCGGACGTCATAAGTCATTTCCGTAAGTGGAACTTTTCCGCCTCACGGCACACCCGGAACACCCGGCACACCCGGCGTATGCGTAATTAAATCAATTTCAAACCACCGAATCCCTTTTGGCTTTGCCTCCGCAGATGTTTCCGAGCAGCTGGAGGTGCTGGGCAGACCGCTGAACTTCAGCATGGTGCGCAATCCCTCACATCTGGAGGTAAGCCGACAGCGCCCAGACAGCCGCATGCCACATGCCACAAAAGTTTGTAATTTCATCTTTGCATGCTGATTCGTAAATGCAGGCTGCCAATCCCGTGGCCATGGGCAAGGCCCGCTCCAAGCAGCAGACACGCGGCGAGGGCGCCTTCGGCTCCGGCAATCAGCCCTTTGGCCAGCACGTGCTCAGCGTAATCCTGCACGGAGATGCCGCCTTCGCCGGGCAGGGCATCAACCAGGAGTGCCTCAACATGGCCTATGTGCCGCACTTTGAGGTGGGCGGCAGCCTCCACCTGATTGTCAACAACCAGGTGGGCTTCACGACGCCCGGGGATCGTGGTCGGTCCACTGCCTACAGCTCCGACCTGGCCAAGTCCATTCAGGCGCCAGTTTTCCACGTCAATGGCGACGATCCCGAGGCTTTGGCGCGCATCAGCAGCCTGGCCTTCCGCTACCAGCGGCAGTTCCGCAAGGACATCTTCATCGATCTCAACTGCTTCCGGCGATGGGGCCACAACGAGCTGGACGACCCCACCTTCACCAATCCCCTGGTCTATCAGATTGTGCACCAGCGCCAGTCGGTGCCGGATCTGTATGCCCAGCAGCTGGCCCAAGAGCAGGTTCTGTCGGAGGCCCAGGCCAAGGCGATGAGGGACAGCTACATGAAGTATCTGGGCGAGGAGCTGGCCCTGGCTCCCAGCTATCAGCCGCCGCCGTCCTACTTTGAGAAGCAATGGGCGGGCCTCCAGTTGGCCCCGTCCAAGGAGCTCACCTACTGGGACACGGGCGTGGACTACGGACTGCTGCACCACATAGGACAGCAGAGCGTCAGCTATCCCGAAGATTTCGTGAGTACTCCCGAGGGATTTGGGCCATCCATGAACCCTAAGACTTGCCGTTTGTTTCCTCCAGAACATCCATCCGCATCTGCTGAAGACCTTTGTGAATGCGCGCCTGAAAAAGCTGGAGGCAGGATCGAAGATCGACTGGGCCACGGCCGAGGCCTTGGCTCTCGGCAGTCTCATGTACCAGGGCCACAACATCCGCATCAGTGGCGAGGATGTGGGACGCGGCACCTTCTCCCAGCGCCATGCGATGCTGGTGGACCAAAAGACCAACGAGATGTTCATTCCCCTGAACAGCATGGAGGGCGGCCACGGCGGCAAACTGGAGCTGGCACACAGCATTCTCTCCGAGGAGGCGGTGCTGGCCTTCGAGTACGGCATGGCCATCGACAATCCCCAGAACCTGATCATCTGGGAGGCCCAATTCGGCGACTTTGCGAACGGAGCCCAAATCATCATCGATGCCTTCATCGTTTCGGGAGAAAGTGAGTTGTAATCGAGATTTTGTGCTCTCTCCCTGTCCCTATCTCTCTTTATCCACAGCCAAATGGATGGAGTCGAATGCTCTGGTGATGCTCCTGCCGCACGGCTACGACGGCGCTGCCTCCGAGCACAGTTCGTGCCGCATTGAGCGCTTCCTGCAGCTGTGCGACTCCAAGGAGACATCCGCAGATGGCGATAGCGTCAATGTGCACATTGTCAGCCCCACCACACCCGCCCAGTACTATCACGTTCTGCGCCGCCAGCTGGCCAGGAACTTCCGCAAGCCCTTGGTGGTGGTGGGCCCAAAGACGCTGCTCCGCTTGCCGGCAGCCACCTCCTCGCACGAAGACTTCCAGCCGGGCACGCTCTTCCACAATGTCCTGGGTGCGTAAAGGTCACCCCTATGGCAGCGTTGCCTCCCCCATTAACAGTCCTTCTGGTGTACCTTTTTAGGCGATGCCAAGGTAGAGCCGGAGCAGGTGCGAAAGGTCGTGCTGTGCAGTGGGAAGCACTACTACGCCCTGGCGGAGGAGCGGGAGAGGCGTCAAGCCTACGACACGGCCATCCTGCGCCTGGAGTCGCTCTGTCCGTTCCCCATCCAGGAGCTGCAGGCACAGCTCGCCCAGTACGGCCACGTGCAATGTGAGTTTCCTGTCGTAAACTTTTCTCCCCCCCCACCCGCCACTCTAAATGCTCCGCCATTTGCAGCCTTCGTTTGGAGCCAGGAAGAGCATCGTAATATGGGCGCCTGGACGTTTGTGCGGCCACGTTTTGAAAATTTAATTGGCCAACAGGTAAAAAGTCTCACACAAGCCGCAAAAAGAACTCACACCATCGCCATCTCGACCCCTCCCTTACAGCTCCACTACTGCGGCCGCTGCGAGGCCCCCACCCCGGCCACGGGCATCGGCAAAGTGCATAAACGGGAAGTTGATGAGATTGTTGCTGCCCCATTTGAACTTTAGTTGAAGCCGGATGCCGGATGCCGCCTGCCGCCTGCCCCACACCGCAGCACAGCCACCAACTAACCTCCTGCGAGTACTACTCGTGCTCTGCGCCACAGCCTGTCCGTATATCACAAAGTACTTTTAGCTCAATAAAACTGCCAAAAAACATATATAAAAACACGAAGCAAGGTCTGGCGTAAGCTGAACGAAAGTGTAGATACCCTTGGAGGTGCATAAAGCAGCGAGGAACTGTAGGATTTAGTTATGATTTGATCTCAACTAAGTAAAAACATGCGCAGGTTCCGATTTGTAGACTGTTTAGATATTATATTATATTATATACTTCCTTATCCAGTCTATAAGATCGATACTTCTGCCTTCTCTGCATGCAGGCAAACTTGTAGTAAAAATCATATTATCCCCGTCTAGAGTATGGCAGTAAAAGTGTATAAATGCAGAAAGTAGAGCGAGAAATGTTCACCGCCTTTCACAATAATTTATCGTATGGAAAAGGCAACGTGGGTGGCGGCAAAAAACTTTAAGCCAAAAAGTTTTAATTGTTTGTTGCTGGCTGGTCCAGCCCTGGTGCCTGCCCAACGATTGTGCACATAATTTGCCGTAGCAGGAAAGTACTGGCCTGGCCCTGGCCCCAGTCCCGGTCCCATAATAATCCTAATGTCCAGCAAGTGTAAAGTTCCACACAACAAAAAAAAGAGGACATAAAGCCAGAGACGCAAGAGACGAAAGAGAAGAAAGAGCAGGGCGAACTTAACCTACCGTAAATATTTATTATATGTTTATGAAACATTTTACAGACTTTCGTTTTGGAATCGTTCAGGCGTCGAAGTGAACTTATAAAAGAAGTACAGAAAAGAGTCATAGGACGGGATGACCATTAAATAGGTTAGATTAGACGGATTAAATAGACTACAAATATAACGTAAATATACATGGAAGAGAGACAGGCGAGACGAGCCGCTAGAGAGCTGGAGCTATGCGGTGCACTGCGGTGAGCTATGGTACGAGTTATATAAAGTGCAGTTGGTGGCGGTGCGGAGAGAGTACTACATATAAGGCGTTGCCAAGGACCTAAAGCGGGTAGAAGGTTGAGAGAAGGTTGAGAGAAACAACTAACAAAGGATTCAAAAGAGGCAAAAGTCACGCTTAAACCCTAGACGGCAGGCAGGGCACCAGGGTCTGTCTATACGACCTGCCTGCCATAGACTTGCTCTAGAATGTTATAAAAGTCGGTGGACGTCTTATATGCAAAGTGCAGAAGTCACATCCAGAAGACCATGGCCACGCACACGGCCACCACCACGAAGGCGGCCTCCCGGCAGTTGGCATTGTCCCAGCCGCACTCCAGATCGAATTTGAGTGCCTTTCACAGTGGAGTTAGTCGGTTAGTAGGGTGATACAGTGGGTGCGATCAAGTGCTTTTACCTCCATGAGCTGTTTGCCGCCGCTGTTCTCGCAGCGCGTCTCGCGCAGATCATCGTCGTGGTCGTCGCAGTTGTGGCGTCCGTACACCTGGCAGGGCGAATTCATGAACGTGCGGAAGACGGTGTCGGTCCAGGTCTGCGATGAGCAAATGTACTGCCGCCGCTTGCGCTGCCAGAACTCCACCCACCTACAGCAAAGGGGACAGCGATTATGGGCAACAGCAAGGGCCAATCTGTTACGAGAACCCTACCCCAAGTCGCAGTCGCAGTTGAGATCCGTGTGGGACATCTTCAAGTCGGTGAGGAAGACACTGTTGGGCAGGTAGGGCACCTGGCCAGTGTTGGGATTGGGTATCTTCTTCAGGTTGCGATTGTTGTAGCGAATGTCCAGCGAGATATTGCGCACCCGGCCCATGTGCTTGAAGAAGTTCGGCGGCAGCGCTTGCAGCGAGGTGTTGAAGAGTTGCATGTAGAGGTAGGGGGACCGCATGCCCTGAAAGAATCATTTAGCATGGGGATGTCTACAGGGACATCCAGCAAGGACATACCTTCAAGATGTGCTCGTTCAAGCTGCTAAACTGCGGGCCACTGAACGTGAGGTTCGTCAGCTTGGAGGGCAGATGTCCCTCCATTTCGCGCTGCAGATCGGTTGGGTTGCCCAGCTGCAGGGTCTGCATCTCCTGGGTGGGACCCGAGCCCTTCTTCACGATGCGTGTGAATGGCTGTGGCGCCTCGATCCACAGCTCCCGAATGTTGTAGTGATGGCGCAGCAGATGGGGAATGTTGAAGTGCTCCAGATGGGAGTAGGCCGTCAGCTTGAGCGATCGCAGATGGGGCAGCGAGTCCAGGCAGCCGTATTCGAAGTAATGCAGCCGAAAGTTGGATATATCCAGCATCTCCAGGTCCTCGTTGACGCCATCGAAGCTGTTGTTGTTCAGCGAGGTGATCGGGTTGCCCGAGAGCATGAGGCGTCTGTGTAAGAGAGCAAACAACGATCAGAGGTCGAATAGAAGCATCCGATGAATGGCTAAGCGCACCTCAGATGCGGCAGCGATTGTGTCATCAGTGGCACATTTGTCAGATCATTGTTGGAGAGGTCCAGCATGCGCAGGTTGCTCATATTGTGGGCCAACTCCTGCGGAATCGAGGGCAGCTCGTTGTAGCCCAGGCGGAACTCTCGCAGATACTTCAGCCGGATCTCTGGCACAGTGCTCAGGGAGACATTCTCCATGCCCAGCTTGATCAGGGAGTTTTCCAGGCCCATGAAGGATTTGTCCATTACTTTGAGATCGCGATTGTGCGAGAGATCGAGCACGGCCAGCCTGGGCATCGTGGCAAAGACGGCATCGTCGATGCGCAGCAGGTAGTTGTAGGAGATGTCCAGGTACCGGAGGGACTGCAAGGAGCCACGTTAGATGGCTGTGAGTAAGGGCAAGGGATTGTCTTACTCTGAACTTGTTGGACAGATCCATGCTGTGGATGGTGGATATGAAGTTGTTGGACAAGTGCAGCTCGCAGAGCGTCAGGGCGGCCAAGCTGGACAGCGATGAAGAGGGGATCTTCAGGAGCATGTTGTGCGAGACATCCAGTCTGTAGAAGGAAAACAAATGTACCCAATCTGGTTGGCAAAGCTCCTCGCTGCTCACTTTTCCATTCCTCCATTATAGAAGAGATTGTCGGGCAGGCCGCGCAGATGATTGTGCGAGAAGTCGACGATGCGCAGTCCCTGCACCGGCTTGAAGATATCCTGCGGTATGTCGCTCAGGTAGTTGTGGGCGAAATAGATCAGCTGCAGCTGCTTGGTGTTCTTGAAGGCGTCAAAGTCGAGCTCGTGGATCCAGTTGTAGCTGAGATCCAGCCACTGCAGGTTGGGCATGTTGCCAAACACATCCCGTGTGGTGTTCTGCAAGCAGAAAGAGACATTAAAGAGAGTTTCTGGGAAGGGTTAGAGCTAGCCACCCACCATCAGGGAGTTGTAGCCCAAGTGGAGGTGGGTCAGCGAGATCTCGGCGGGACGGAAGTAGCCCGGATGAATGATGGACACATTGTTGTGGGACAGATCCAAGATCTTGATGTTCGAGTGGTACATGCTGCCTGCAAGGAGAGGAGAAAGAGCGTTGAGAAAGAGCCAGCCTGAAGGATGTTGCGGGGTTTCGCTCGCACCGTGTTCGTTCCGTCCGCTCCATGAGGAGTTGTACATCAGCTGCTTGATCTGATTGTGGCTGACATTCACGTTCAAATTGGACAGCGTGCCGACCTGGTCGAAGTAGTCGAAGTTAAAGTTCGGCAGCTGATTGAAGGCCAGGTCCAGGATCTCCAGTTGGGGCAGATTCTGGAAGGACTCGTCCGCCAGGTTGTTCAGCTTGTTTCCCCTCAGACTCAAGTACTCCAACTCGTCCAGATTCATAAAGGCCCGACGCTCGACCTTGTCGATCTTGTTGTCATCCAGCTGCAGCTTGCGCAGCGCCTCCAGGTCGAAGAACGTGTGCTGCGAGATGGATGTGAGGTGGTTGAAGCGCAGCGAGATCTCCTCCAGCTTGGTGTGAATGTCGCCCTGGAAGGTGCCCTTGAGGACCTGTTCGATGCGGTTGTCGTGCAGCTCCAGCATTCGCAGGTTCTTCAAGAAGTGGAAGCTCGTGTCGCTCATGCTGCTGATGTGATTGTTGCTAAAGTCCAGCTCCTGCAGCGAAGTGAGGTGACGCAGGGGCTCAGCCGGCAGGGCGCTGCCCGAGTAGCCATGCGACATCTTCAGTGAAATCAGCGAGTGGCCAATCTATGGTAGAGAGACGAGTTAGCCAATCGTTATCAAGCGAGAATACGAGAAGCACTTAGCCAACCTCATGGAACGCATCGTTCTCAATGCTCGATATTCCATTCTCACTAAAGTCGAGCCGCTTCAGACCCCGCACATGCTTGAAGGCATGCGACTGTATGCCCGAGAGACTGGCCCTCGTTATCTGCAGATCCTCGAGCTCCACGCCGAAGTCCTTGAAGTCGTCGGGTCCCACGGAGGAAGAGCCCAGCCGGGAGATGGAGAGCGAGCGCATGTTCCTCATTCTGGTCATACTTTTTGAAAATAAATACAAAACGTCGTTCTGGGGTAAGGAGGGGCGTGGTGTGTGTGAGCGGAGCAGGTCGGTGCGGGGGTGTACTTACTTGCGCA
Source organism: Drosophila ambigua (assembly GCA_018150905.1). Classification (NCBI taxonomy): domain Eukaryota; kingdom Metazoa; phylum Arthropoda; class Insecta; order Diptera; family Drosophilidae; genus Drosophila; species Drosophila ambigua. The sequence continues at coordinate 15,102,802 of JAECWS010000086.1, read as the reverse complement.
GGGTCTGCAGATTGGTCGGATCATTGCGGTCCCCGCTGAGGTCCAGCTTGAGCAGCGTGTAGTGCACGGCGTTGAATGTTTCGGTGGGCTTCTGTATCTTGATCTTGTTGTCCCGCATGCTGATGACCCTGTTACGAAGGAGGAAGCGTGAGCAGAGGGTTGAGTGGCTTTGGTTATTACGCTGGCTTTTCCCTCTTCCTCGCATTCTCGCAATCGGAAGCGGGTCACACACTTAGCACACATCGGGGGAAGCCCTAGAGGCCAGGCCGCTGACAATCGGATTAGGCCTCTCTCTCTCTCTGTATGGGGCGGGGCGTGGGCTTTGGGTCTGACTCACCTCAAGACATCGAAATTGTTGAAGAGCTTGTGGTGCAGCTTGGTCAGATTGTTGCCGGACAGATCGAGGATCTGCAGGCTGTTCACCAGGCTGTCAAAGGCCTGTGGCGAGATGTTCGTAAGGCCGCAGTACCGCATGTAGATCTCCCTTATCTTGGCCGGTTTGAAGGCATCCTCCTGCCAGAGAGAAGCGGAGATTAGCAGATGCAAGGGGGCAAGGGGGCAAGGGATGGGCACCCACCTTGAGAGTGTGTATGGGATTGCCATCGAAGAAGGTCCGGTTGACTGTGTCAAAGTATTTGAAGGAGTTCGGAGGCAGCACTTCGATATGATTGTACTCCAGATGCAGATTATCCAGATTCAACTTGGTGCTGGCCTTGATCTCGTACGTCTCGTTGCCACTCAGCGACCAGATCACATTGTGGGAGATGTCCAGGGTGCGGAGGCTCTTCAGCGGCCCCAGGGCGTCGTAGGGGATCTCCGAGAGAATGTTGTCGGTGAGCAGGAGGCGGGTGAGGCGCGGCATTCCGTCCACGAACACATTCGGATCGATTTCGAAGAGGTTGTTGCCGCTCAGGTCGAGGGTCTCCAGTATGAGCAGCCCCGTGAAGCTGTGCGTCTGCAACATGGAGATGCAGTTCTGCCGCAGGATCAGCGTCTGCAGCGAGTCCTCCAGCCCGCGGAACGAGTCGTGGTGGATGTGCGTTATGTGGTTGTAGCCCAGGTCCAGGTGCCGCAGCTTCTGCAGGTGCCGCAGCGCCTTTGAGGGTATCTCCACCAAATCGTTCTGCGGCAGTATGAGCTCCCATAGCGAACGCTCCAGGCCCGTGAAGGCGTCGTCGGGTATCTCCGTCAGATGATTGCCCGACACCTTCAGCCGATACATGCCCGTCGACTGCAGGAAGTAGGGCTCGATCTCGCGCAGTCCCGTGTTCTCCATGTGCAGCATGAAAACCTGTGCCCCAGAGGAATCGTTTAGCACTGGCACACGCCCGTTCGTGCGGCTGCACTCACCTTTGACTGGTTCACCATGCGTGGCAGTGCTGGAAAGGGCACATTCTTGCAGTGCACAATGCCCAGGTCTGTGGAGGACTTGGAGCAGGTGCACATCACGTTGTAGGTGCAGGGCGGGTAGTGGGTCTCCTGCATCTCACGGTCGAACATCGTGGCGCGGGCCAGCGACATCCAGATCATGATGATCAGCGTTATGGTTAGGAAGGCATAGCCGAACTTGAAGAAGAACTCAAGACCCTAAGAGGCGAGAGATTGGATGGCAAGACACACAGCAAGTGAGAAAGGATACACTAGAAATGAAGGAAAGGGAGAAAGCATCCCTCGTGCAGAGTTCCCCTTCAACAGAAAGGGTTCAGGGGTGACTAGCCCTACAGGATTTAAGTCTAAGGCTTCCCTCTCCCTCGTAGCCACAAAAGGAGTTGGGGCCCAGCCCTATGGCCTCTCTGTCGCTGCACTTGAGAGGCTGCTCCTTAGCCTAGCCTATCGAATGTCCTTTTATCAAATTATAAGCCACATTTAGCGGGCGCAAGTCCCCAGTTCCATTGGTCTAAACAGGATCTGCTGTTGTGGCATACACACCATTTTGTTAATTGGATTAGGCACTCGCGGTAATTGGCATTTAGAACAGACTCAATTCGATTTGGCTGCCACTCAATTCACATGTGCGGGATGGGGTTCGCTATCCACTGAAGCTCTGCTTTACTCTCGATTCCCACTGTGATTAATCCCTGCGCAGGACACTCGCGTCGCTGTTATCACTGCCCTCTGGCCAGATAGTAGTCCTTGGACGCTCGCACCGATTGCTGCTCGACTTTCTGCTTGAGAGAAACGAAACACGTCCGAACCGAAGCGCGTTTCACGCACGTCTGACACATGGAAATCAATCGGCTGTGGGAAGTTGGCCGGGCCAGTGGCGCGCCCAGCTAATTGGATTGTAACATATCGCGAATGCTCAGCGGCGCCGAGACGCCTTCGCTGCATTTGGCCATTGGGCACAGCACCAGCACACACACACACACACACACACACAGGCAGGCTTTTGGTTAATTTGCTGCATTACTTTGGTGAATGGCTGGATGGATATGGATGGGTGGATGGCTGCTTGTTTAGAATATGGCCAGCAAAATGGATACGAGAATAGGGCCAGCCAAAAGGGCGGAAGAGGATTTTGGTTTTCAAGATTTTCTGGGGCCAGTCAATGCAGCAGTGCAGCAGAGCAGCAGTGCAGCCTCTGGGTCAGCTTAAAACTTGTACGAGTTCGCTTAACATGATTTCGGCTTTTGGGTGGGGGAAAGCGTTGAAAGCAGCGTGTACGACAAGCTGCAAACAATTGAGTCTGGAGGGGATCGAGGGGTATACATATAGGATATAATTTACGATTTACAAAACATGCACAAAGGGTTACAGCCGAGGTAGGGGGGGGAGTGTTATTGCAGGCGTCTGCCTCATTTCAGTGTGCGAATCTTGCGATAAAGCCAGGCATGGTAGGTGCGTTCCTTGACCAGTTCTTTATCTGAAATGGAGGTGCGCATAAATAAATATCAGAGGCAAGTAACTTTTGCAGCTTCTACCAACCATCGCACTGAAAGCACTGGGCCAGCTCGGGCGGACAAATATTCTCCGAATTGAAGTAGAAGGTGGTCTGCAGTTCGCGGAACTTGTTGAGCGACTTCATTGTGATGTGCCGCGAGTAGGGCTCCTTGGCATCCAGATGCTCGCGAACGTAATGGGCCGCGAGGTGGATGTCCATCACGTCGCTAAGCTGGTCATCGATGGCCTCCACCAGCTTGGGCGTCTTCTTCAAAAGCTCAGAGCACACATCGCTATAGACTGGAGACGAACGAACATTTAGTTATGGGATTTGGGATTGCTCGAAGGCTCGGCTCACCATTGGGCAGATTCAGGTGAATGTGTATCATCAGCAGATGCTCCATGGTGCAGTGGATTTGGAAGAGCTTCGAGATCCGCTCCATGCTCTCGTGCTCATCAAAGTGGCTGTTTTTGATCCCGGCCACATCCTCGTCCCCATACTTGACGCCCGTCGACCGGCTGTCCGCGTCGAGATGCAGCAGGGTCTTACGCATGCCTGCTGCTCCTTGCGTGGCATCTCCTCGGACGGCGTTGTGCAGTGATTTGCGGAGCTGCGGCACGTTCTGGGGCGACCCATCCGCCGCCTCTGAGGTTTCCTTCAGCAGATTGGTGCTGCACATCTTGCTCTCCGTGTAGATAAACTCGTAGTCCTTGTACACCTTCTCCAGGCCCACTTCCAGCAGCAGTTCCAGCGCCTCGGCGCCACTCAGGCAGGGAATGGCTAAGCGGCGATTTGCCAGCTCTGTGATGATCTCCGCCAGGCGGTTCTTATTGGTTGGCGTATTCTTTGAAAGATAATTACGTGAAAGGGATGATCCTGGATTTCATTTGGCTATACGCACCACAATGTTGCAGCGAGCGGCGCACTGGAAGAGCATATTGAAGGCCATCTTCAGATCCTTGTAGGAACCACAGCCTAGAGCACACAAAACATGACTTTGATCCGCGAATAAAAGAGAGATTGGCTTACTTTTGAGCAGCTCCCAGAGCTTGTCGGTGAGATCCGTTAGCCGCCTGCCCTTGGCGCGATGCACCACCTCCTCAATGTCGAACTCGGCGGCGCCACTGCTGTAGTGATCCATCAGGCCAGACACATCCGTCATGGTCTTGTTAATGGACTCGCGCAGCTCGTCCATATCGATGCCGTGGCCACAGCGATAGGTGGGGTCCCGGCCAAGGCCCTGCTGCTCGTCCTTGTGGTAGCTGACGATGTCCTCGCGAATGTAGACCAGGATGCGCAGCTGGTTCATAAAGTCTTGCGTCAAAGGACTGCAATCGCCCACGCGAAATGTGTGCGAGAGAGCCACCTCGCAGTCCCGCAGGTTGACCAGCAGAGGCTGTGGAGCCGACGTGGCCCACGAGCAGCGCAGCGTCATGTGGGGATTGACCTGATATCTGTTCTCAATGGTCGTCTCCATAGGCGCCCCGCCTGCTGTCGAGTGCTGACGCACGAGGGACTGCGAAGTGACCATAAAGGCGGGCAGCACACCCTGGTAGCTGAGTATACCGCGCGAGAAGTGCGTCTTGTTGAACTCGTACTGCAGCAATTGGGTCTGGCCATGGTCGCTGCCATCGCACAGAAACCAGACGGACCCCAAGCCATCGGCGTGCTGAAAGTGCTCGGTGCAGATGATGCCGCGCGCCTTGTCCACGGACACACCGCGCTGAAACTCCTCCTCCAGCTTCCAGGGATTCAAATGCACCAGTTGCAGCTCCAGCGATAGGTCGGCAATGACATCCACAATGCAATCGTCCTTCAGGGGACTGCCTGTCAGATCCATCTCGGAGGTTCCCTCTACTTTATTCGGAAATTTTTTCGGCGTCGTTTTGATTTTGGACGCCGCTGCATTGCGATCCTCCTTGAAAACGAGCACGATCTTTTTGCCGACCTCACTGGCGCCAGCTATGCTGCTCAGGTACGTGGGCGGAGGTCCATAGGTGATGGTAAAGTCTTCCCCATACCGGCGCATTAATTCGGCATAAATATTTGCAAGATTTGCAGCCATTTTTCAAAAAAACAAAAACAAACACAGTAAAAGCGGCAAGTGTTCAAAAACAAAGCGTGCCTCGATAGACATGAATGTATCGAAATGCAGACCTTTGTTTATACATTATTTTATAAGTAATTCCAATTAATGGGCGTCCATAAAATAAGCAAGATTGTAGAAAATGGATTGATCTATCTGATATTTCAGTTGTTAAAGTCCTAGCTAGCCAGTAATTTTAAATCGAATATCATAATTTTTTCTGAAACTTGCACATTCCTCGCTAGAGGTTTCTGCCGAATTTTACATAAATATGTAGTTACCATGTAAAATATAAAATTGTCCACCAGATTGATTTTTGATTAAACCTTATTTATGAATAATTCTAATGAAAATTAGTACTTTTGATTGGTAAATCTCTAAGGAAATTGATTAGTTAATCGTAGAAAAATATATTTTTAGCGCTGAGAGTCTTGGCTTGCTAGTAATATTAAACCAAATTTAAAAATCATGGAATATCAACGCATCTTGTCGCATCCGTCAGTATTTTTTGATAATGACACGGTATATTTCTGTATACATGCGGAATATTTTATCGATAAATCACACTGGTCACACTAATCGTCGCACGTGTTGATAGTTGATATTTATTTTTTATAACTTTGAAATTTTATCATAATTTAAGCATGTCCGACTTTGAAATGGAAGAGAGTGGCTCGGAATACGACTCCGATGACAATTCCGATGCTGAGGTAAGTCATGGAATGAAACATTACCCCAAGGGACATGCTAAAAATTCAATTTATTTTGAGTAGCTGCAAGCTGCCTTTGAGCGTGGCGAACTAAAACCCGGCCTCAATGTGGAGTTCAACGGAAAACGCGACAGAGTTAATGATATTGTAAGTATACACACTCCTCTCCTTTCCTCCCCGCATATGTGTAATCATCCATTTGCAGACAAAACTGCTAGCCAAAACAGAGGCCATTCGGCTGCAGCTGCCATGGGTGGAGCGCCTGGACATGGTCAACAGTCTGGCGCCCTTGGCCCCAGAGCTGGCCGTGCAACTGGAGAAGCACGAACAGAAGCGCGCCAATGTGTTCAAAGGCAACGCCAAGCTACCATACGTCCGCCCCGAAGAGGATCCCGTCCTGAACGATTTCAAACGCGAGATGCTCTTCCATCGTCAAGCACAGAGCGCCGTGCTAGAGGGGATCCAGCGCCTGCAGGAGCTGGGCCTCAAGACACGCCGTCCGGACGACTACTTCGCCGAAATGGCCAAGAGCGACGAGCACATGCAAAAGGTGCGATCCAATCTGATGGCCAAGCAGCAGGGCCAGGCCAAGTCGGAGCGCATCAAACAGATCAGGGAGCAGCGCAAGATGGGCAAGATGCTGGCCAAGCAGACCAAGGTCCAGCGCGAGGCCGAGAAGAAGGACATGCTGGACAAGCTGAAAAAGTTCCGCAAGGGCAAGCTGAAGAACCTGGACTTCCTCGAGGACGCCAAAGCGCTCGAGTCCAAGCAGAAGAAGACCGCCGAAAACCGCAAGGCCCGTAACAAGAAGTTCGGCTTCGGTGGCAAGAAGAAGGGTCTCAAGCGCAACACAAAGTCCTCGTCGGCTGGCTTAGACGCAGAGAAGTCCACGCGCCGGCAACGGGGCGCCAAGGCTGGAGCGTCGGTCAACAAGCGGATGGGCAAATCGCGACGCATCAAGGCCAAGGGCAAAAAGTGACAGCACTTTGGCTTATAATTAGGTGACCAAACTTAGCTTTTAAATGCCTTCCCGATCGTGTATAGATTTATTATAACTAAATACATACAATTTATGTGCACTAAACAGACTATGAAACGAGTTCCAATCGAATGAAATATCTCTTAACCTATTCCTGATCCTCCTTCTGCCTGTGCTTCTTTTTCTTACTTTTGCTCTTGACTGGTGCTTCAGCTTCTTCATCGGGTTCCTCAGTCTTGCGCTTCTTTTTCTTTGACTTTACGGGCTCCTCCACAGACTCTACTTCAGCTTCTACCTGCAAGTCCTGGTCCTTCTCTGCTTTGGCCCTTTTCTTCTTTTTCTTGGTTGGTTCCTCGTCTAAGCGAGACTTTTGCTTACTCTGCAGCATCTCCAACATCTCACGCTCCTGCTGCTCTATCCGCGCCAGTTTCCCACTCAATTTCAGGCCATGACGAGCGCCCTTGTGCGCCGTTCGTCCGCCGCAGGCCTTGAAAAGCTCCTCGTCCGTGAGGACAGTGACTTTGGAGACGGCTATGTCCTCCACTTTGATGCGTTCCGTGTTGTCCACCTCTCCTCCGTCTTGGGTGAGCAGCGCTGTCTGCAGAAAGTTGTCGTATGTGGCCGCACCAGCGATCGCCTGCTGCTCCTTGGCCTTCCTCAGCTTGCGGGCAGAGAATCCCTTGGTGGAGATCTCGACCGCCTCCCCGCCGTGCTTGCGACCCGTGCTGACCTGGCCGTTCTGCTGGACCTGAACATCCACATTGTTTGCTGCTTCGTTGAAACACCTCTCCCACCAGTGATCGTTGAATTCTTTTGCTCGGTCCACGCCCAAACCGGCGTTGTCGAACTTTAGGCTTGCTTTCAATGGAGCCGCAATGCCGGTGCTGTTCTTGCCCAGTCCCTCGCCCTCTTTCCAACCGTATTTTCCGAGAATCTTTTTGGCAAAATCCATGAGGCAGGCGCGCAGTGTGTAAATTAGAAGGCACTATCGATAGTATCGATATTTTGCTGCTAGCCTCTACTATCGATGGTTTTGAGACTTTCGTGATTTTGGATTGTTTGGATTGTCTGCTATAAGATACGAAGACACCTTTGTAAACAAATGGACAGGTGGCATCTAATTTTTACAATGGACAATGGGTTTTTAATAATTATTAGAGCTATCAAGATAGTATCGATTGTTTTTTTCAAAACATTCAACGTTGATATTCCTCGATTTTGATATTCCGTTTAATATTACTAGCTAGTTGGGACTCTCAGCCCTAAAAAAATAATTTTATCCGAAAGATACATAAATTTTCTACAAGACTGGCAAGTTTTTAGAAGTCCTTTTAATTGGATTATTTACATATTAAGGTTCAAACAAAAACGGCCAAAGCATAAAACGTAAATGTTGACTAAATGTGACGTCACATGCTCACACAACGAAAATGAGGGGAAAGTCTCCACAAACTCCACTGAAAAGAGAGCAAATTTTGAAAACTCTCCACGATATTTTTATGCGATAAGTGGAGTCTGGCGGTCAATTTGAAATGTGTCTTAATATATGGAAAAATAAATATTTCACTTGATTTGTTTTGTCGAGTGACTGGAAGCTCAGAAACCGAGAAAAACAAAACGATCTTAACCCCCGCAACCCCGTCTATTTAAACAACCAAACACACCTTGAGGTAAACGAAAGAAATCGTTCACATGAACTGAAATGCGCTAATATTTTTCAAGTTTCATAACATATGTGCGTATATCGAAATACTTATTGGTCGATAATGGGTTAATATTGAAACAGTTAGCTATCGATAGCATGTGTAATATTGTGAATGCGCACCTACCGATAGACTTGTCACCACAGAGCTGCATTTTGGCAGTACCGCCAGAAAATTTAAATTTGAATGTTGCTATTTACCGACTTTTCTGCACCTTATTCACATTTTCTGGGTTTTACCAACAAAAGTTTATATAAAACAATGACTTTTCCTTTAACACATTCATATCTTCCTTTATTTCACAATTCGGCTCCGTGCTTCTTTTTCGTTTGCTCATGCCATTGATAAAATCCTACTTTTAGTACATATTTATAATAAATATTAAGTGGCAATAAAAAATTAGCTGCGTTACATTAAGGAAATTGATTTTCGAATACAAAATACACTTGAAAAGAAATGGGTTCTCAGTACACGCCACATAAAATAGCAAAATGAGCACAACTACAGCGCTCAGCACCGCGCACGCACATGGACAATGCCCCGCCAGGGTCGCCCGCACTCGCATCACCACCCCAGATTGATGTTGGAGGGTGGTCCAGAGGTGGCACGTTTAGCCTGCCGCTTTGACGGATGATGGTGGTCCAAGAACTTCGGTGGAGAGAGAGAGAGACTTGAAGCGGACGTGGACCGCCTCTGGCACCCGGATGAAGGAGAGTGCGCGACTCCTGGCTGGGACTCCTCCGTGTGCGTGTGTGTGGCTGGGCGATGAGCCCGAAGCTTGCTTCAATTAAAATCTAATTTCAATTTATACAGATTTCAGCTGTTCGTTATACATTTCGTTACAATCTTGACCGTGAATGCGTATGGCTGTCTAGTCTTCGATTCCATTCGATCTGATCTCTATAATGCGTTCTCGCAGTGTTGTGTTCTTCGAGGATTGTTAATTGGCGCTCTGCTGCCGCTGCTGATATCGTTTTAAACTTAACTCAATGTGTGTTCTTCTCCTCGACGACGATGTTACTTAGGCGATTACTACGTTTCGGATGTTTTTTAAAAACAAAATTACATATATTATGTGGTTGTGGTTGTTGTTGTTATTTTATAATTAGATAGTTGTACAGGATGTTCTTGTTGCTATCAATCAATCAATCATTTTTATCATTAATAATCGAAAAACGAACGATGGTGTTGTTGGTTGGTTGTTGGTTACTTCCCCTCTGCCGTCGCTCGGATGCCCGCGTCTGCCCTCAGCCGAGCACACACACACACACGCACGATTGCAGGAAACAAGGACGAGCATTCGATCGATGCGCGCTTAGAAGGCGAAGAGCAGCAGGAAAGCCATCATAAGACAGAACAGACCCATGGCCTCAGACAGGGCGAAGCCCAGAATGGCGTAGGAGAACAGCTGCTGTTTCAAGGATGGGTTCCTGGCATAACCAATGATGAGGGAACCGAATACTGTTCCGATACCAGCACCTGTTGCATTGGTTTGTTGTCATGGAGTCGGAAACATGTGGGGGGAGAAAGACAATATTCAATTAGTCAACTTAGTCTCACTTGGCAAAACCAAATGAAAGATGATCTTCGGCTGTGGCCGAAGAGCTCTGGCTGTGCTTATACGACTTCTGTTCAGGTATAAACACAACCGTCGCGGTGCCCGTCCGCCCAGCCATCGTGTTCCGGCTTTCGCCTCTTTTGCTGACGCCAGTCAGTCACAGATTAGTCTGAATTGAGTTCTGCGTTGCCCGGAGGCTCTGCAGCAAGCACATTGCACTAAAAAAGCCGGCCACGAAAGTTTTCAATGCGACAAGGCGGCAGTCAGGCGCAAGCGCCGATGGCAACACCAAGCCGCAGGATTTCTGGTACTTTCGTCCTGCAATCACACAGGTTTCCTGCTAGGAAATGAAGCCTCCGACACACAGGCACCTCTCGATGCACTGCATGTTGTACAACACAAGGAGGCTTGGCCAATTCTCAGACCTTCCCGGGGCAAAGTAAGAGTAATCAGATACTCGTTGTGTGTGCCCCAGATGCTAGTTTGTAACTGACTGAAGGAGGTGACGAGCCGGGACATGGCATGGGCGGGGACCACGCATGATGGATTGGGATGAGGATGGGAATGGGAGCAACAACAAAACCAATACGAACCGGATCCAGCGACACCGACTGTTGCAGCACCAGCTCCAATGAATTTGGCAGCCGAATCAATGTCACGGGTGACGGGCGAGGTCTGGAATGACCTGATTTGTGGCAGTAATGCAACTGGGGTTGTGTTCTGAGCGGCAAAGGTCTGGCTCTGGCTGATGACAGCGCTGCTCAATGGTCGCAAGTACTGCTTGGAGTTGGCGAGGAGCTGCAAAGGAAGACACATCGAGTTGATTATTATGTAAGAAGAATGCGGATAAGTGTTGCTGTGTACTTTGCTTGAGATAAAAGTGTATCCAAACGATAAGAACCAGTTGCCATTTTGCTTTCCGCCCCCCCTATTGTGAGAGACGCGTCAGTTTATTGTGCTCTTTCGCCGTGAGAGAAAAATCTTATTTAATAGGCATTGGCTGGCCATTGCCAAGTTATGCAATCGTTGAGTAATTGAGGTTTGATAATTTGGCAACTGCATTTGTTGTTGTATTGCTATGGACACTGACCACTGACGCTGTTGCACTGCCGAATGGATTTTCGGATTATCAATAATGTCATAAACAAATGTTGAATTATTCCGCTCGCCATTGGAAAGCTTTCACCTGTTCTAACCTCAACTAGGGGCGCGCGCACGTACTATGGTACACGGTTAGTGGTTATACAATGCCATGTGAGGCCCTTTGTCGGCACTAATTGGTCAACGAAATGATTTCATTTCGATTCAAAACTGTTTAAATTCCTTTACTTGTAACTTAATTGCACTTAAATTATGTTTCCAGCCGCACTCCCGACATAACCTCAAAATTCGCCTGCAACTTATGTAACTGTATGTGTTTCCACGATTGGAAGCAAGTTCACCACGAATGCCCATGTAAGCGGCCGCCAGCATAGATTTTTATGCATATCAAAAAAAGAAAAATCGATGCAGGCTATTGATTATGTAACACATTTTAGCCAACTTTATCTCGCACAAGGGTACAACAACAGTAACATCACATTTTCGTCTACTTACGGCGCTCCTGGCAACGGGGGCAATGCGAGAGACTGTCGACACGAACATTTTCAGTTGATTTTTTTTTTGATTGGCTTACGACAAAATTGAAGCTAGCGCACGGAGCTCTGCAAAAGATATAGATGGAAAGAAACCTTTAGATTCTGTGCAATAAAATGGGCAAACGCCGCTGCCGCCGCTGCTGCTGCCGCCGCTGCTGCTGCTGCTACCGCCTGCAAAATGTTACGTAATGGGTCGAAAAAGTTGCTTTTGCACTGGGCTTTGACGCGAGTCGATGTTAATATTCACGCTTTAGTTTAATTCTGACAAATTAAAACCTTTTTCTTTAGATTCTTTACAAATTGGGCAAATTTACTTTGGCTGTTCAACTTTTTCAGTGACGCAACGACTCGACACACACGCACACTATTGAGCACTGGCAATTCCTCTCGTCACATGTGTGTGTGTGTGTGCCGCAAGATGGCGACAACTTCGACACGTTTTCGAGAAAAATGTAATTTCCACTGATAATTCACACTATTCCACTTGATTGCACTTTTGCATTCACAATCGCCAGATAATCCAAGGCATTTTCTTTCCGAGCACTGATTATTCAACCAGCGGAGGGGGGTGCTCCGCTGGCGGCGGCAGCAGCTGAGCAGTTTTCTTTCCCATGTAGAATTTTCATCGCAGAACTCACTTCGAACAAACCCTTAACAACAGTGGAACCGTATTGAACGCGAAATATAACTTTACCCTGTGTTGGCCAAAATGTGGAAGTCGGCGTGATAGACTGGAAGTGGATCGGGAAAGGTGCGCGCGCACGCGATGCTATCGATATTCTTTTAATTATTGTTTTTAATAAATAAATGTCGTTATTTGAGTGCACAACCATCCGTGTGCTGCATTATTTTTTTAAATGTTGCTCATCAATTACCTTAATAGCGGCGTCCGGTGATAAATGGAATTTCAATTGTAAATAATTTTCGGTAAATGCAAGCCTGCGCCGTTCCCAACCGTGGTGTACTGGAAGCGATATACTATACTGGAAAGCAATGCCGGTCTTGCGCTATTATCACCAACAAACTACAGCGTTCACTGCAATCACTTCGGAACTGAATATAATTATGAATTTACTTGACAAAGGGTGCCTAAATTGTCAAACGCTTTGCAATTGAAAATGGCAAACTTGTCAAACCGGGCACTAGAGTTGCTCAAGCAGTGTCTGCGATAGTTCCGATAGTCGGGCGGGTCAGTTTAAAAAGTGTTGGAAATTATGTAGTCGATAGATATGTTTGTACCATTTAATTATAAACTAATGAAACAAGAGCACCACAGTATGTCGTTTAATTTAATCAGTTTGTCTACTTAAATTCGCCTTTGCTCATTGCTCATTGTCTGACCCTCAAAAATATACCCAAAAATATCGAGGAAAATCATATTCCGTAGTTGCGATAATCGGGCGGGTCAATTTAAAAGGTATTGGAAAGCATATAATCGATAGTAATGTTTGACTATTTAACTATGAATTATTGAACATAGAGAACAATATGTAGTGTAATTGAACCTATTTGTCTACTTAAATCCGCCCTTGCTCATTTAATCGAATGCATCACTCTAGCCCTGGTCACAGCCCGTTCCGTTTCTGGCCTATTCACCACGTCCCGTCCACAACTACAGCTGCAGCAGCATAAAAGCATTTGTATGGGAAAAATTTCAGCAACATAGGGAAATGAAGTAGCAGCATTGTTGTGCAACTTTGGCACTTGAGATATTTTTTGTAATTTCAGGCTCCAATTAATGCAGAAAACATTTAACATCAATACAAAAGTACATATGCATAGAAGAAACTTGGTTGACCAGCAACACTGACGTCACATTTAGTCAACATTTACGTTTTATGCTTTGGCCGTTTTTGTTTGAACCTTTTTATGTAAACAATGCAATAAAAATGACTTTTTAAAACTAGCCAATCTTGTAGGAAATGTAATATTCTATCGGATAAAATAATTTTTTTAGGGCTGAGAGGGCCAACTAGCTAGTAATATTAAACGGAATATCAAAATAGAGGAATATCAACGTTGAATGTTTTGAAAAAACCAATCGATACTATCGTAATAGTGGGCTCTAATAATTATTAAAAAACCATTGAAACCTTTTAGGAACTTGTCCATTGTAAAAATTAGATGCCACCTTTCGATTTGTTTATAATTTTGTCTTCGTATTTTATAGCAGCTATTCCAAACATATCAAAAGCGCAACGACTGTAGCTTGATAGTCTCAAAACCATCGATAGTAGAGGCTAGCAGCCAAGTCTCGATACTATCGATAGTGCCCTCTTTGGTTTGACACCTCTAACGCGTCGTCGTGTCGAATATGTTTTAATTTCCTGCAACTACAAGGCTTCACAATCGACACAGAATGCTGTAAGTAGACAAATTGTGATGTTCGATTTCCCCGTTTGGCCACATCTAACTGCGAATCTCGCCGCCCCGCCCCCCGTTTGTATGTCATTGCAGCCCTCAATTGCATAACAGCAGCATTTATGCATGAGTGTGTGTGTGTGTGAGACCGAAACACACCACACCACGCAGCCAGGCCAGCTAGAGACGGCAGTAGCAACAACAAGAGGCATCATCGGCTGCATCGACCGGGGCGCCACAGCCACGCGGATTCCCATCAACAACTCACACTCACTGTGAATTTTACTGCATTTAGCAGAATACCCAAAATAATTGGATATCACTAAACACAGCGGAGCTGCGAGTGCGAAGCGAGGCTACAGGCTATAACCACGGGCTAGAATGTTTCGTTGCTGACTATCGATAGATATTCGATAGTCTCGACCATCGCCACCAACAACAGTATTCATTCGAACAATTTTACATAACTACACCGCAGTCATCGTCGTACGACTCGAGTGAGTGATATGGCCGTGTTCCTGATCAACGTCTGTAAATACAGTGGCTGCGGCATCACATTTCCAAGCTTAAGCGATCTAATATCACACATCGAGGACACCCATATAGGTGAGCACTGCACTTGTGACACGGGAGTAATCATTTAGTAGTCGCGTGATGCATCGCAGCGGTCGGTGTGTTTTGTTTATTTTATTTATATACCACATAGTATATATGCATATGTAGTTACGGTTTATATGATGCGCGGTGCGGTGCGGCATACATGTATATGTTTGAGAGAGAGTGTGAGTGTGTGTGTGTGTGCGTGTGAGTGATTGAATAGGTGTGCGGGTGGTGGTGAATGTTGTTTCTATTGGACGATTGGGCCCCAAACCAAAGCCAGTTATTAATGACAGCTCAGATTCTATTCGGGGGAAAATCGATGCTGACCCAGGCCTAAATATGCACGCAGCAATTACAATAGGCAGGCAATTGCTTACCTTACCTGTGTGTGGTGTGCGTGCCCTCACCTCACGCACACACCCCGGCAAGTACACACTCTACTACACGCCCAAGCGCGGCGCGTACAGCCATTCGATTGTTGTGCGCTTGCTCCTCGGCCATGATCGGATACAACCATGTTACCATGTTGGTGCGAGCGAGCGAGCACCATAAGCAAAACAAAAGCAAGCAAAAAGCCGGTGATCCATTCAGGCAACAACAAACCAACAACAACATCAGTGCGATCGTGTGTGTGTGTGTGTCTGTCTGTTGGTGTGCGTGAGGCCAGCACAGCATCTTGTACTATGGAACCGGCATGTTAGGCGCCCTTTTCTGTGACCTGTCCGCATGGCTTGGCTTGGGTTTTGAGCGCGCGTCTCTGTAGCGGCAGGTGTATCCGAGCAGCAGCTATGCATTTGCCGAGTAATCGGAGATGCGGTCTACTTTCACAGACTCCCTGGTCGGGCGCCCACGCACAATTGTGCGTAATCAATTCCTGTCCGAAGCTCTAGCTGGGCCTCAGAATACACACGTGACTGGGTTACGTCCGCGCCCTCCATTCTCCTGAGAGCCCTCCCTCTAATTAATCATTCTGTATGTGGACTTGTACCGGCTGTCGGAACCCACTCCCCTCCCCCCTTCCCCTCGTTTGAGGGCCTAGATATAAACAATTTCTAATTTTAGCGTGGGTGCTCGCTCGCTCAGGTACCTGGTTCTGGAGCGGGTATCGAAGGGGGTGGGGCGGTGGGCAGAGAGAAAATCAATAAAATTAAGCCCAGTGTTGCCACTTGGCTTCAATTGTGGGTCGCAACGGGGCTTGGGGGTTGTGTGTGTGCTCTGCTGTGCGTTATGTAGCATCATGCTCAGGGGGTGGGTAAATGGTGGTGCGGGGCCTCGTTTGTTTGTATTTCATCTATGTATTCTGTATATATATACGCTTTCGTGTAGGGGTGGCTACCCGGGGCTCAGCTGACTCGGTTACAGTTACGTTGGCAGCTGTTTTGTTGTTGCCTGCGAGTGAGTGTGATAACGGTCAACATACAACAGCAATGGCGGCTTCGGCGTTGCCCGGGCAGGCTTTCTCTCTCTCCCCGGCCCGGGGCATTACATAAAGCTCGAGCATACGCCCACATGGCGTCTACTCTCCCCCCCTGGCCTGGCCTGCCGTGCCCTGTCAGTCGCATCTCCCAATCCATTATCCATGTCGCTGCGACTTGGTTCCATTACGTGAACATACGAACATTCGGTGGGATTGTAAATGCCTATCATTTCATTATCTCGAAGGACATTTGATGCGTGGGCAGAGTGGGGTTTCGCTTTGCCGTCAATGTCTTATCAAGCCCGCACGCTTCGTCAAGCGTTGGGCGTTGGCGTTGCCCTGGCAACAAGCCCCATCCGGGAGACCTTCACGTTTGTCCTTTTCACAGTTGCCAGGCACCTGTTGTGTCCCAAATAACTGTATGTGTGTGTCTGGTTTGTGTGGGGATGTATGGAACGGAACGCCTGTAATTATATCGATAGCCACCCGGCTGCGCTTCACTTTGCTTCTGATTGAAATTCGACATGGCGCCGGGTCACGCAGATAACATGATCGCATACGGTCTGCATCTGTCTTCACATTTTCTAAATCAGCATAAATTGCCGAAATCTTCGCCAAGTCAACGACTTTTGCGTCTTTGTTTTTATCAAGCTTCGAGGAATGCCTGCTTCCAAATCTATTGGAAAGTTTTGTTGGTTTGTTGTTTTGCTGATGTGGTCCCTCCAAAAACAATATGTACACTTTTTCGTGTGAGTGTTTGTAATTATTATCTGCTCGAAATTCTGCAACAAGTGCATGACTCATGGGAGGGGGGGATACCGAACGGGAGAGTGAATAACAGGAACGGCGGCATCTGCCTTTATTTTTGTTTTTTAAATACAAATACGATCGATACATGTATACTCGGTATACATATATGCAGTATATATATAGATATATATTGTATGTTGTGCCTGTGTGTAGATAGATCATGTTGTTTGTTTAAAAGCTGTCTGTAAAAAAAGTCCAAGAGCAAGTGAGTGTCACCTACAGCGAGAGAAGGCGGGAGAGCCTCACCACCACAGAGAGAGACTGAGAGGGAATGCTTGAGGTTATCAACTAGCAAAAGCAACAAAAACAGCAACAAAATAATAACAATAATGAATGCAAAGTAAATGTTGAACTGATTTGACCGTAGCAAATGACGCCGTGTGCGAATGGCACTTTGCAGCAGAAACCTCAACAGCAAGAGAGGAGCGGGGAACGGTGGGCGGACAGTGCAATTTTGTCAGCCCAAATTGTTTTTGTTTTATATGCCACAATCAAATATTAACATGTATCTTTGAGCAACTATGGGCGGTACGTGGAATTATGTATATGCGTAATAAACTCAATATCGATGTGTGCTGTCTGTATGTGTATGTGTCATCAATCGATTGCAAGGCACGTAGACGACATACAATCATTGCCGCAAATGTTTTTAATCACCACTTGCCCTGATAAGAGTAACGCTAGCCACTACGGGGAGAGCGTGGGGGTGGTGTTGGAGTAGCTGCTGCTGCTGCTAAATTTAGCATATGTTTCAAATAATAACCAATTTGCGGCATATGTTTTGTATTTGCACGTCATTCCGATTGAATCAATTAAAATGCAACGTTATCGAACGGGGCTATGGCCAGGAATGTGTGAATGTGGGTGGTGGTAGACAGAGCTGCAATCTAGCGATCGTTAAGGATAAACAGCTGTTAGGCCACCACTGAGAACGCTCTGTTACAGCGCATGGGGCTGGAGCTGGGGCTGGCTGGCTTTTGAGTGACATGATGAATAGTCGTGCTGACACACTTTACGCACACAAATGATTTGTGAGTGAGTGTATTTTCCCGCAATTTCAAGCGAATCGATCAAAATTGCAACGTTATCGCAAGATAATCGATTGGGGGAGGCATGAAACGGAAACGGGAATGATAGGATTTTAAGGTAAACAGTACAGGGTGCCCCAGGCCACACGATGAATGATCATGCGCTCCGACACCGTTTACGCACAAACTTTAATTTAATTGAGAAATAAAGCGTGCGTGCAGTGGTCCACTTATGGAGGTTAGGTTACGCACACAACCAAGCACAGTCCCAGACAGCGTTTGCGTGAGAGTGGGACAGATGGAGGGGCACCTGGGAGCCCCTGCTATTATGCACTCTCTGATTAAGCAAACCGTTGGGCTTATGCTTGTTAAAACGATAAGATAGTGTCCCGCGACTAGCAGCCAGACATGTGCTCGGCTTACCCCCAATCCCCCCACAAACACCGTCCGACGCCCCGCTCCTGCAGTTGGCAGAACAGAACCCTCACAAAATGCGTCAGCAGCAGCGGCATTAAATTGGGGTTTCTGTACATGTACGTGCACTCTCTCGCTTATTTGCTCATTTCAACATTTTAACAATAAATTGCTGGGGCTGTGGGTCTGTGTGTCGGTCGTGTCGCCGTACCGTGTACAGAGTGCTTGAACTTGTTTCACTGCAAATACGAGTGCTCGAGTACAACAATTTAATAAATATGGGCGAGCCGAAATAAATTTGGATGCAGGCCGGCCCGCATTCCTCCGATTCAGATTCGAAATGTCATTTCCAATTAGCTGATCCCCTCTCTGTGCTGTTTGCGTTTTCATCCCACTCCAGACTATGATCCTAAGGTGGTCGAACAGAAGGAGCAGGCCCAGCCTGCCTGCTTGCCCCTGAGCTACGTCCTGCGCTTCGTCACGGAGGACAACCGCAAGGAGGCGACCACCTTTCTGGCCAACAACACCGCCCCACCTGCCACCAATAGCGGCAGCAATGCCGGCAGCCACGGCAGTGGCAATGTGGAGCTCAAGCGAAAGCTGGCCATCAAGCACCACAGCTACAGTATGTCGTCGTCCAATCGCAGCACCACGCCCACAGGTGAGTGATGAGCCACCCCATGACTGGACATGGAACTGATAACTGATAATATGTGTCTCTGCCTTTGTGCTCTTTTAGGCAGCGAAATGGACGAGGATGAAATGGTTGTCACGGAGTCCGAGGACAGCAATGATTCCTGGACCACCGAGGAGTTTAGCTCCGAGTTCATCATGCGCTATGGCAGCAGGTTCGTTCTATCTCCTAATAGCTCTCAACAAGCCAGAGTTTTGATTGTGAACTTTGCCCCCCTCGCACATAGGCATTCCGGCGGCGGAAGCAATGGCACGCCTGGCAATGAGAAACCCTTCGCCTGCCCTGTGCCCGGATGCAAAAAGCGTTACAAAAACGTCAACGGCATCAAGTACCATTCGAAGAATGGCCACAAAAAGGATGGAAGGTAGGTGGCAGTTCTCACAAAGGGGACTCCACTCGGGCTCTAGAAAAACTCATTATTTTACTCCACCACAGAGTGCGAAAGGGCTACAAGTGCCACTGCGGGAAAAGCTACAAAACGGCGCAGGGCCTGAAGAATCATGCCCTTCACACCCACAACGCGCAGCCGGAGAGCGTGCTGACCACCCAGCAGGTGGCCAATGCTGCGGCTGCCGCTTCTTCTTCCGTGAGTGGTGGCAGCACCAACAGCAGCTCCAATCCCACTCCGCCCGCCATCCAGCGCAGCAACTCCCCATCGCAGTCGCTTGGCTCGCTGAGCCCGTCGAGCATTAGCAACATGTCGAGCAGCGCCAGCAGCTGCCATGGGGGCAGCAGTCTGTCCAACAACAACAACAACATTAATAACAACGGCAACAGCAGCGGCAGCAGCCAGAACACTGCAATCGTTGCTGGTGGCGGCAATATGTTGCAGCAGCTAAGCACTGGGAACGTGGTCACACTGACCAATGTTCCATCTCAGCAGCAGCCGCACCCACAGCAGCAGCAGCAGCAGCATCATCATCAGAACCACCACCAGAATGGCGGCTCAGCAACAGGTAACAGCAACAACAACAATTTAATGCGCAGCACACTCGGTTTAGTATCCATTAAAGCCAATAGCCACAGCAGCAGCCACAGCCACAGCGGCAGCAACAACAGCAATGGGAACAGCTCAAATCCCAAGACTGTTAGCAACCTAATGGCTGCCAATGCAACGGCCAGTAAGATACTCAAGCTGGCCACCAACGTGGCCAACGGTGGCTCTGTGGCGCCCAATGTGGTGGACATAGTCCAGCAGCACAAAATCGTTGACCAAGTGGTCAAGACCAACAGCAATGGCCCGACGGTGATCAGCAACAGCAGCAACAGCGCCAACAAGATGCCGTTGCCAAACTTGGTGAACCTTGGCATACTCACGCCAGCCACCTCGCCCACCAAAAACACCCAGACACTGACCTTCACCACCACCACTACGACCAATACCGGCGGCAACAACCAGCAGCAGCACCAGCAGCAACAGCAACATCAGCAGCAGCAGCAACTGGTAGCCTCGCTCACCTCGAACATGCAGAAGCACCAGAAGACCAGCATCCTGCTTCTGCAGGAGCCTGCCACTCCTAGCCAGATACTGCAGCCAATCCAGGCTCAACAGCAGGTGCAACATATGCAATTGCAGCAGCAGATGCAACAGCATCATGTGCTACCCATCAGCCCCACGAGCAGCGTCAGCGGCAACAGCAGCAAGAGCAGCTCGCCCACGCCACAACAACAACAGCAGCAGCAGCAGCAGCCACTGATAAAGAAGGGAAAGGTGGAGCCCGTATCCGGCATTGAGCCCATGGAGACGGACGAGCCGCCGCTGAATGATGCGATCTCGGAGAGCGTGGCGGCGGTCATAGCCACCATCGCAGAAGCCAGCAGCAAGGCAGCAGAGGAGGCGAATGTGATCTCAGCAGCAGCGGCAGCCAATGCTGTCTCCACTGTCACGGTGGCGGCCATTGAAGTTGTCGGCGCTGGCGCCGCCAACGATGAGACGTAGCCTATACTGAAGCAGCTACTGATGCATCGCCAACTGACGCTGGAGCCGCCCGAGTTGCCACAGCTGCAACCTCCACCGTCGCATTGACATGCTTCGTATACGAAAACAAAGGGGAATGGAGACCAGACCCCCTGAAACATTCTCAAGCTCGTTGCAATCGTTTGAATCGTAGTTTATCCCTTAGTTAACCTCTGACACCTATGATATTAAGCTTAAGGGGCCGCCAAGATCTGAGTGGGCCACAAGTCACTCACCAAAACACCATTGGAAACATTTCGTAGACTGCTTACATGCGTAGAGACCACCAGGAACATAAGTTGTGTTTTAATTTTAAATGTAAACCTAAGTTCTTGGTACCACAAGAAACCCACGAATCTGTAAAGGAGCGACCAAATGGAGAGTCGAATCTACACAACAAATCTCATTGTTTGTGCAATATTTTATTTCTGTATATTTTATTCTTAAAGAGAGAGATTTAGTAATGATTTATTATGATGATTATCTGTAACAGTGACTTTCAAGCTTGTATTAAACTAATTACAATTGCTGATCTCCTTTTAATTTGTAATTTACCGTTTAATTTAGAAGATAGCGCCTAGAAGCACCCCCTCCTAGACGAAGCGCCAAGGACAATTGTAATAAAATGCAAACAGCAGATGCGCAATACTCGTATTATGAACTCAATAATTTCATTGTCTTACGCCTATTCCTACTCGTATTCGGCAACAATCCAGTATTATTTATGTTTTAAGCATTAGCAAATTGACTTTTAATTATATAATATACAATATTAAGCGCCCCAATTGGATTGGTCTATGAAAGAACTCTCTTATTTGTAGTACAATATTTTGGTTAATTGCATTATCATTTAATGTAATCCCCCCCTCTCTGTCAAAGGTGTTTGGTGGTTCCCTTTTCGTTTTGTGTTCTTTTGATTTTATGTTTTTCGTTACTTCTTTTCCTTTTCTCTCTACCTATTGCAGAAACCTCTTACTCCTGCTCTTCATACAACCACAAAAGCACCAACAGCAACCTCCACACGACCGGCGAAGGCCCCAAGTCCAGTGCCGTTGTGGCTGCTGCCGCTGTCGCCTCCGCCGCCAAGAGGCCCACAGCAGCCGCTACGCTCAGGCCATCGGCAGCCCCCAGCAGCGCCACCTCCAGCCGAAGCAGTAGCAGCAGCAGTGGGATGACGCCCATGCAAATCTCGCCCACCTTCATTGAGCATAAGTATTCGTCAATGGACATCAAAGAGAAGTTCTTCTCCACCCTGCGAGCGGCCACGGCCGACAGCGTTGCGTCGTCGTCGTCGTCTCCTAAGGCGCCCGATGTGGTGGCCCCTGTGGGAGCAGGCGGTGGCCTGCGGGCCGTTGCTGTGGGCCAAATGTGCGCGCTGCAGAACGAGCATATACATCAAAATCTCTTCAAGAAAACGATCAATTGAGATGCTGGAGAGCGGAGCGGAGCAGAGCTGAGCGCCGCGTAGAGTTGGCTGTGATGAAGTAGTAACTAAAAACTGACTAACGAATGCCAGAGCAAGAGGATTCGTCAATGAGGGGAGTTGAGGTGGAAGACCAAGAGATGGAGGATGGAGAGGCAGAGGCAGAGGTAGAGTGAGAGGGAGAGTGAGAGAAATTATGATAAACTCGCCGCACCGTAAAACAAGGGAATCATAAGAGTAGTTTTCCACTTGGCAAAGAAAACTAAAAAGAAAAGAGCCCACAAAATACGAGTATCTATAACACGAAAGAAAATTCCATGCATTTCGCAGATAACACACAAATTACACTAATCTCAAAAATATTAACAAGGAAAATTGTACATAAAATTGGCCACCTAAGAAATGCGTCTCTAAAAAGCTGCATTAGAAAATTCTAAAAATTCTTAAAAAACAAAAAAAAAATACCGAGAATTGTACACACAAAATTTAGAAAATACATTTGAAGATCGTTCTTCAACTAGTCATTACTGTAGTTAAATTAATTCTTTGATTTCATGCATGCATCAAGAACCTAAAATCACGAGAAAACAAAAAACAATGCGCACCAACTGTCTGGGAAAAAAGAAACCCCCCCTCTGAACCACATGATGGCATATATCTATGAGGGCCAGAGAGGGGCAAAAATTAGGAAAATTCTACATCGCGAAGCCTTGAAACTTGCCAAGATATCCACTCTATGTGTGAGCCAATGGAAACGATTCAAGATGAAGAATGTCGAATATTTCAAACAGAAATTAGTTAGCTACAAATTTAGGGGAACCCAACCCCACGAGCCCACAAGCCCACAAGTCCACGTGTCTGGGGATGGCAACCGTTTTTCGCTTAGGAGCCACAATAACTCTACAGTAGTTATAGTATTATAATTATAGATAACGCTATGGATTCTTATACGAGTATATGAGTACAGATTGTAAATGTATACCTAATTTATATTGTATTGTAGCTTTTTGTGAGTGCGTTTCCGTGCATGTATTGTAATTGTAATTCTTGTATGTATAGCTATAGATTTCGAACGTCCCTACAGTAGATCTACGATATATGCGATTGCACATGCATATTATATGTGTGTAAGTGTGTGTTTTATGTGTGTGAATATATTTATATTGTAATGTCGATTTTATGTAAATTATTTCATTGTCAAGCGGAGGAGCAGAAGAAGAAGTATTGCATGCATGCCTCAAAATTCAATCGAACTTCCTAGCCTGAGCATCGGGTTCCTTAAGCACTCAAACAGAACAAAGCAAAACAAAAATTAAATGAAATTTTTAACATACATATATATATATATACTAAAATACATATACATATAGGTATATAGATTATACATCATGAATCGTACATAGAGATAAACCTCAATTTAGTCAGCCGCCAAAACAAATTTTTCAGAGCGCATTTCGCAGACGCGCAGCGTCTTAAAAAAACAACAAACTAAATAGTTCTGCGTCCCTAATAGAAACTAAAGATAAAAACACACACATGGGTAGCCACAGATACGATTACATACATACATACATACATACATACATCAATATACAATATCTATAAGAACTCACGCTTAAGCGGCTCCCAACGGAGGCGCCCTAGTTTAGCCAAACTACTTTTATATAGAAACGGAAACGGAAAGGGAAAGTAACGGATGCGAAAAGGTGTCTTCGGCACACCGAAGCGGAGAGTATCCCGGCAGTGGGGTCCCGTTCCCTGCCAGGGCACGATCCTTTACTTTCGGAGGAAACGGAGAAAATCAACTCAAAACCCTCTAATGAATACAATAAATGGAATATGTATATTTCTTTATATATAAATATATATATACTATATATACACATATACTTCTATGCATATGTTTAAGTGTATGTCATCTTAAATAAGACTGCTGTTATGTTCGTAAATATATTTAATATATGTATGTAA
The DNA here is from genome assembly GCA_018150905.1 of Drosophila ambigua. NCBI lineage: Eukaryota > Metazoa > Arthropoda > Insecta > Diptera > Drosophilidae > Drosophila > Drosophila ambigua. Next base: position 15,078,573 of record JAECWS010000086.1, on the reverse strand, counting down.
AATTAACGAAAAACAAAAACAAAACAAAACAAAACCACACGCAAACGCAAAAAAAAAACCAACCTACGATAGAAATAGCTCAGAAATAGCTCTTCAGAAACACATAATAATAATACAAATAACGAAACGCAAGATAAATGAATAGATAAATAAATGTATTCATACTCTACCGATATACTACTATGTACTATATAATGTATTGTAATTGTAATTTACCTAAAATCGTAATTATATGTAGAGAATTAACTGAAGCCTAAAGATAAACATTCATCGACATCCAGCATACAATCAACTTAACTAATCCCATGCGCCCAGCAGTAGAGAATTTGAGAACTACATATTAGTAACCCTCTGAAGACGCATCATCATTATCAAAATCATCAAACATAAAAAACAAATACAAAAACAACAACAAATTTAGTAAAATATTCTCTTTTTGCTTTATGTGATCTATTACATACATATACATACAACTACATATACATATGTATAATAAAAATGTCCTTGATAACGAATCTTAATTGAACCATTTTTGGATTTGCTTTAAAATTGAAGGCAACTTATAGGACCCCCAAAGATAATGAAGATATCTATTGCTCCAGAGTCATGGATAAACTTTGGACTTTGCTCATTCGTTGGGTGGCCAGCAAACACACGATTCTTTTGGCGTGGTAATTGTTTATTAAAAGCATATTGTTTATTTTATTTTATAACTTGGAATGTTGCCGCTCCGCTACTATCGTGTCTCCAGCATGGAAATGCAGTTGCAGGTCTTGGCCAGCAAACTGGGATCATTGCTAATGCTCTCTTTCTTCTGCAGTTCGTAGAGGCTGTGCAGGTCCCGCTGCTCGAAGGCGCAGTCGATGGCCTCCTCCAAATAGCTATGGGAGATTCAAAGCATGTAGTATAGGGGCTTTCAATTTTCAATGGCATGGAACTGGCAGTAACTCACTTTGCTCGTATAAACCAGATAACCTTGCGATTGTCGCGACAGCGCGGGATGTATTTGCGCGCTTCCCTGGCATTGCCATGCTTCAAGCAGGTCTCAACAAAGGGATCGTAGCCAATGGGGCTCTTTTTGCTCTTGGAAAATTTCTCGAGGTCGTCCCACTTCTGCTGCTGGGCGAGGGTGAGTATGCGCAGCCACCAGAAGCGGCGATCGGGCACCTTAAAGTCGCTCCTTAACTTCTCCGCCTCTTTGAGCTGACCGATCAGCAGCAGTTGCTCGATGGTGTCGTGCACGGACAGGCCATTCAGGCTGGCATTGTACTTGGTGCTCAGCGTCTTCTGCAGCTTGAAAAGTCGGCTCGTCTCGGCACAAAGCTCTGCCTCGACCGTGCATCGCGCTTGGGTGTAGGCGTTTCCAATCACCGACAGATTCGACTCCAGGTCCTTGCTCTCGATAGCATTCTCAAAGTGATACTCGGCGATGGCTTTCTGGTCGTCCTCTGTGTTATATATGCCATAGAGCCCCGCACGGTTCGTCTCCCGCATGATTTTCTTGTACATGTTCAACGCCAGCGGATGGTCGCGAATTGTCATCTGTGGGAGAACGAACATCCACAGATTATAGAAGAATTTCCCACAGAAGGATTGGGTTTACATACATGTAAATTGGACAGCATCATGTGCATCTTCATTTCCAGGAGAACTTTGGTTACCAGCTCGGTGTCGCCCGATTGTGTGGCACTGGCCACAGCTCTATCGAACTTGCGCATCTTCAGCAGCAGCGGCACATGCAGCGAGGCACGCGGCTCCAGCTCCAGGAGCTTAATGGCCAGATCGTCGCGTCCTGCTTGATGAGCCTTCTCGGCAATGTTGCAGAACGAAATGCCTTCGACGGTGGGATTCTTGAACTTTTCCGTAATCTTGCGGGCCACCTCGCCGTCATCTGCAAAGAAATCTTCTTTAGAGAGGGGGATTTCCCGCTGAGATTAGAGTGTTACCCACTGGGATCATTCATCACTTTGTGGTAGGCCCAGTGCTCGAGTATCCAGGATTCGGGCAGATTCAGATGCTTGGCCACCTGTATGGCGACGGCATAGTGCTTGCGGAATACCAGGCGGCTCAAGATTACCTCCGGATTGAGATGCGAAAACCTGCAAGGGTCAGTCATCAGTTATCATCAGCCCCACATCCACCCGAGGACAACCTACTGTTTGAATGTAAGCGGCATGGCAATCCGCTCGTGTCGCAGCGTGTTAAGGACTCGCAGTATCCGCATGATGCGCATGTACTCGTCGGGGTTGTGGCCGAATACGAAGGCCTTGCCAAAGTTTGCAGTCTGAGAAAACAGCAAGAGTTAGGGTAAGTGGTTTCGGAGACCTTTACAGAGCACTTCACCCTTAGCAGACTCTTCTGCGTTTCGGTACAGAACTCAAAGGAGGCCGCCTCAATGCACTCGGTGACGGCCAGATCGATCTTTTCGCGGCACATGCTCAGATATTCATCCGACTTGTAGGACTTCTCCTCGAACTTCTTCTGCGCCTCGAAGAGATAGCTGGCCGGCTCCTGGCTGTTCACCGCAAAGATGTTCTCCACGCATTTCGGCAGCCGCTGGATCATCTCGTGCGAGCTCTGGGTGATGATGCGGACGCCGTCCATTTCGGCCACCAGAAACATGATCGGATCGTAGGGGAAGTCGCTGCGATCGGCGTTGCGATTCACGATCAGCAGATACGACGGGTAGGAGATGACCACGGCGTCCGCCTCACTGTTGTCGCTGTTCATGATCCACTCCAACTGCAGGGGCATGTCCTTGCGGCCCGTATCGAACTCGCAGTACTTTTGCCGCATGTCGACGCTGCCCAGCCAGAGGAGGCCCGTGTTCGTGTAGAGCGCCAGATGCTGATGGTTGTACGAAACGGAGATCTTGATGATCCGATCGTGCGGCTTCTCGAACAGATTGGCGGTGATGGTGCCGACGGTTTCGCCAGGAAATAGCTTGATGACCTCACGCTCTCGTCCCAGCAGACAGTAGCTGTTGCGTCCTTCGGTTACGATCTCCCAGCAGGAGCAATTGATGCTGGAGTCTATACGTTAGGGAAAGTGAAAAGAATTATATATGCTTTAAGGGTAATTCTCGAGCCTTCTTACTGGGAATATCTGGAAGCTTTCGCTCCGTCTTGCTGCTGTTCTGCTTAAGAAAGATTCGCCCGGATGTGGTCATGACAGCCACGCCAGTGCCAGCGGCTGACTGAAATACTTTGGCCTCCACAATCTTTGTGACGCTCGCCTCGTCTCCAATACTGTACGACTCCTTCTCCTTCCCAAACATGTCAAAAACAAAGACTTTGGCATTCTCCTGCACGCAAATCAGCTCCTCCGTGTCCGACCAGCCCATGGCAATGAGCTTGCCATGGTTCCACTGCAACAGCAAATATTTAAACGAAGCCTTTATATATTTTATTCTAATCACCTACCAATATGTGACCCGTTTCCCTGCCGATGGTATCGAAGATTCGCACCATTGGCCGGGCTGTGCCTTTGACGGGCACCAGCTTGGTGGGATCTCGTATTGCTGCCAGGGGACCGCCGTAGGGTGCTGCCGCCACCTGCATGTACTCCAGGTCTAGATCCAGCGGCCAGTCGGGCGTCGCCAGCTCCACTTTTCTGTTGCGGGGGCGTACACATAAATCAATTGAATCTTCCAAGAGGCAGCACTTACCTGTAGTAGTCTGGCCGCACCTTGAACCACTCGCCCGTATTGTACATGATAGGCATGGTGAATTAATTGTTTATTAATCAATCTGATTCAGCCGAAAAAATAAACAATAGCATTTTTTTCCCTTAAATTTGCATTGTACCGCAACAGCTGTCTTCGCAGGGCTGCCACACTTGGCGATTTTCCAGCATTATTCCACATCTTCTTAAAAATCGTGACCGTTAAAACCTTGTATTAAAAACAGTTCAAACAAAAGGGTCCTTAAAATAAGCAAATCTTGGAGAAAAATATTTCATCTATCGGATAAAATTATAAGTTAGGTGATCTGATTTCTAGCTGGCTGGTAATATTAACACGAATATCAAAATCGGGAAATATGATTTTCGATCAGGTGTAGAGAACGCTTAACCTATTGTCGACCAGTGGGTTCTTGAACTTACGCACGAATGTTATGAAACTAATAGAATTTTAACGCAGTTCTGGTGAAGGATATCGAGGATATTTTTTTTTGCTTGTTAAGGGAAAGGATGAATCTACAGGGAAAATATATAAACAGCATTATTTTTCGCGATTTAACTCAAGTTGTTCGCCTGTTTAAATATGGGGGGTCCTAGTAGGTTAAGTGTTAAGGCTAAGGTTGTCACATAACACCTGGCTCTGGAAATAATTAATCTGTCTACAGTTGAACATGCATACGGACCTAGCTTCCCATTTGCACACGCCGGCCTGCAACAAACTAATTGAAGAGCTGCAAGCTTGCCACGACAATGTGAGTACACCAGAGGCCACAGTCAATCTTTAATTAATCCTTTTCCTGCTTGCCCACAGAACGCTTTCGGCCGATTCGTTGGAATCTGTAATTCCATCGACGACAAGGTGGTCAAGTGCCTGAAGGGCGAACGCGTTGCCCGCTCCGCCGCGAACCGAGCCAAGGCCCGAGAGCAGCAAGCCAGATACAAGGAGAGACTGCTGCACGGACAGACGGAATAACAAAATGGCAGACACCTTGGACCCCTTGGAGTCCTTCTATTTCGAGCATGAGGAGCAGCAGCGCATCTGCGGCCAGCCGGTGAGCCCCATCACAGATGGCTTCGACGCCAACTATCCCAGTGTCGTGGATCGCTTCTTCACGCGCTACTACTACATCCGAGCCAACGCCGCCTACCAGGTGCTGTACCACTCGAACCGGATCTGTCTAATCTGCCTGGCGCCCACGCATCCCGCACTGGAGCAAGGCATAGCCACGCTCAGTTTCGATGTGGGGAACGTGGATCGGAGCCAGAATGTGGTCAAGGGCAAGGCCAAGAAGGGCGGCATGATCCTGCAGGCGGACTCTACGCTGGCGCTGCTCACCACGGAGACTGGACAGACCTACAAGATACCTAGCTGCATACGCGGCAAGCTGGTGGAGGTCAACGCTGCTCTGGTTGCAGAGCCCAAGCTGCTGGAGCAGCTGCCCGAGGGTGCCGGCTATGTTGCCATTCTTCTGCCCAAAATTGAGAACTGCGACTTGATCAAGGAGAAATTGCTGACGCAGGAGCAGTACGAGGAGCATTTGAAGACAACCGAGGGGGAGTTGACTACCTGACTAAGTCTTTAACTATTGACTAATAAAACCTTGATATGCTTTGCGTTAAAGTACGTTTTTCATACATTTAGATCCTATAGTGTACTTATAATTGTTTCATTGATTTATAGTGCCAGGTTGGTCCCCGGAGTAGAAGTCCTTTTTATTGCATTGTTTACATAAAAAGGTTCAAACAAAAACAGAGACAGTAGTTTTTGCATTAATTAGAGCCCATGTTGCTGAAATTTTACCCAAATCAAATCCACGATATATTAATTTTTATATAGCGATATTTTTGTCTTTATATCGATACTCTTGTGTGATACTTGGTTTATGTATTAGATGAGAACCCGCTTAGCGAAGACTTGAACCACCACGTGTACGGTAGCTGGCCTGTGTGCAATCTAAACTATGTTCCACACCTAGCTGGCGCCACTTGTCCTAGAGATGCAAATTGTTGAATATTAAATGATCTAGCGATGAACGATAGCGCGATCCATTAAGCGATCAATTTCCAGCGCAGCCATCATCGAAGGCGGGCTTTTTAAATTGTGTTTCTTAAACAACCATCAATTACTTTCTTTTCGCTATAAATTGCCTTTATAAGCTGCTGCGTGAGTGCCAATCACTGCCAAGGGCTTCAACTTCAGCTGCCAGCTAGTTTCGATACATTTGACGGGCGAAGCGGGGGAGCACGGGGAGCACACTCGGCTCGGGCCCTTCTCGTGACTGACGCTGAATGCCACTTAATTCGGTTTTGAAGCGAGTTGCATGTCAAAATGATTGCTCTTCTGCAAACAGCGCATCTGTGTTTGAATTATGATGGAGCGCGCAAATATTCCAGATGCAAATATTTGCACAAAACTACACACACACACACACACACACATCGAGAAAAAGAGAGAGAGAGAGAGAGAGAGATAGACGCACGCTAAGTTGAAGTGCAACAGTGGCTGGCCAGGAACTGAAGCAGATACAGAACCCGACTCCCCTCCCCCGTCCCCTTCCCCATCCGCCATATATAAGCCACCCACACATGCCCCATGCCCCATGCCCATGCCACCCATGAGTACCACTAATGGCAGGCGTGCTTCGTCGGCAGTGCCAAGCACTTTTGAGAATGTGTAACCGGCACTGACTGACTTTCGCCAGGAGCAGAGCAGGGCAGAGTCGAGGAGCAGTGCCGAAGAGCAGAGGACCGTCGAGCTGAGGACGATCCGGGCTGGTTTGGCCGGAGCCAACATTTGGTGCTGCCGTTGCTGTGGCAGACATCCGTTGCCGGAAATACGCTTACAAACGTAACCAGCACGTACATACAGGGTGTCCGCTCGGGTCTGTGCCACGGGGAGGCAGCCAGCCCAGGCCCACTACTACTACTCCATTCCCCTACTCTACTGCCGCCTCTTGACTGTTTACTTTGCAGCGCAAGACGACGCCAGCGACGCAGAGAACTCAAACAAAATATAACTGTTGGAAGAAGCTGCTGCTGCTGCTGCTGCAATGGCAGTGGCAGTGGCAGGAGCTGGGGGCAGCAGCAGCAGCAGCACCGTGCACAGAAAAAGTTTACAATTTATCTAGTAAAATGTAATTAGGATCCTGGGTGCAGGCGCCCCAAACCCTCGACAGCCGGGAGGAAGCACCGAGTTGGGGCTTAAGTGCGTGCAACTTTCTTTGCTTTAAATTTCAGCTGGCTGAACATTTAACGAGAGATGGGAATATATTGTATAATGAATGTAATCCTACAAGGATGGCCTGCGGAGCCCTGAACAAGAGTTATCTGCATCGTCCATTTTATCGCATCTTTATTTTGAGTGAAACTTTCTTTGATTAAAGTTGAATATGTTCCAGCTGGCAGTTGCTCCTCAGTTTTTATAGAGATAACCCAAGTAGTTTTCCTAATTCCTAGGAATATCCTCCCCCTCCCCACCCCTCCTATAAGTATAATCCAATGAGAGTTCTCCGCCTGCTTTGCGTAAATTAATTTAACTCCACTAACCTAGCCAAGTATTTTATTTGACTTGGTCGCATCTTAATTTCGCTGCCATAAAATCAAACCTACTAGCCAAAATATATGTACAAACACATATATGCATGTGTATGTATGTAAATCGAGATATATTTGCTGAGAAATTGATTTTCGTTAATTTCTGCCACAGCGAAAATGGCGCTCTGCGAGGGTCGCTCCAACAGTTGGCCTTGCCACTCGAGCAACTTCAAGGGGAACGGAACTGAACTGTTCGCACGGCCTGCGCATAAGACATGCGCAAGAGCGACTGAGATACAGATACACACAGACACAGGCACAGGCACAGATGAGCAGGCAGGCAGGCAGGCACGCACACAGACACCTAGCTGCGGGCATAGAGATGCAAGAGAGAGACACGCAAACACACAGACGCACATTCGAGGCGGAGCAAAGTAAACAAACATGGCCGAAAATGTTTGTTGCTCATAATCCGATACAAGTGCAAAATGCCTACACACACACACTAACACACACATGCAGATATACATACATGGATACAGACGGAGAAGCAGCCAAATATATCTCTCGATGTTTCTCACTGGCTGACTACGATTTAGGGCCGTCTTTCATCTCGAGCTGTGCCAACTTTTTGGCCAGGTGCTAATCACAGAATCCATGTAATCATTTCGGAATTATTCAGCTGCTCATTTTTTGGGCAATCGCTGGACTCGCTAAATGCTTGCTCAGGCATTGCCAAATGATTCCCTTGAATTCGCCAGTTCTTAAATTGAAATTGAAATTAAACAGAAAAATTATATTAACTAATTTTGGAGATGTATTATAAGAGAATCAATTATGCATGTACTTTATAACCTGTCCCTACTTTAAGGTTTATTTATTTCTGTTATTTCGGAACCCTGATATGCCTCGTTAGAGTGTTTCTTGCCTTATTTAAATCTGAAATCTTTCCTTTAGTCTCAAATTAGCCCATTCAAAGGAAGTAAACAATTTGCGTCGCTATCTGGCAAAATCAAATGAATTTCTGGGGAATGAGTGACACCGAGGCCTCACTTTTGAACAAGTTATTTATCAGCAGTTCCTTTTCCACTTGTTTGCCCCGTTTGAAATTGATTTCAAGTCCAAGAATCAAGTGGAAAGACATCGTCACCCCACTGACTACCACTTCAGCTGGCATGGAAATTTTCGAAGCTCTTTTTTAATTGCAGAACATTTGCAGCTAATTAGTTGGAGCTTTCCCCAAAGGCAGTTGACGTTCGAGTCTTCTGACTGCCATGAGGATGATGATGATGGAAAGGCCCGTAACGTAATGACCCTGTCACATACGGACACTTGAGAGAGCAAAAACTTTTTGGAGATCGCTGCACTTCAAAGCTGCGACCGCGCCCGACCCGACACTTGACGGAGACCAGAGGAAAGTGTCTCCCCGACTTGGCCTGGCCACTTGAGAGCACCTACCACAGCGTTGCACATCGCATTGGTTTAGGGTTATGCGGGGTTTTCTTTTCGTTTTCGTTCGGGTCTCTTTTCGCCATCGAACAGGTAATCATCGTGATGGTGGCTTTCAAACATAAGCAAAATATTGACAGAGCGGCAAAACTCCAAGGCGCAAAAAGAGCCCGACGATTGCCAGCACCATCCACATCCACATCAACATCTACCATCCATATGCATATGCGCTGCGCTATGACGTTGCCGACTCATTGGTGGCAGGTACTATCCACAGGTAATATTTCCATACGATCCCATCCGATCCAAACAGAACCGATCTGCGCTGTCGGTCGTTCGTTCGTTCGTTCGTTCGTTTGGTTTCACTGTTTGCACACATTAGAGCCCAACATCCGTTGTAGCCGTTGTCGACTGTCGACTGTCGCATTCAAATGTTGTTTTTAGCCATTGAAGTGGTAAATTTCACCTGTGTGCGAGGTGGACGCTGGATGGAGGCGGCGGCGGCCCATAGACACGGCCACTTACAACAAATGCATTTTGGGCCTGGGGTTGGGGGTCGGCGCGCCCTTTGATAGTGGACCACACACAGACACAGCCTCGTCCATAAATGCAGCGACACTTGAGTTGATTGATTTCGAGATGTAAGCATCCGCGAGATGCAAAAAACAAAAAAAAAAAAAACGAAGAAGAGAGGAGAAAAATCCACAAGCGACAAGAGAAATATTCCACTCTGGTGGTCCTCATCCCTCATGCCTCCCCCTCCCCCTCCTGCTGCCTATCCCCTTTGGAATGGTCCGTCTGTGGGCTGTTAATTTGCTGGAGGAAGTTTCCATTTAGCACTTGGGCAAACAGTCGCCGGGTCTGCAGTTGTCACCAGGCACATTCCTGCGATGCCACTCGAAGCCAAAGTCCGGCAAAAGTTTGCCATAAATACAAAATATCAAAAATGTTATTGCGGTTGCTTCTACTGGGGGGTGGTGGTGCTGCGCTGCTGTGGTGCTGTGGTGGTGGCCGCCTTATTGTTGCTTCTGTTTGCGGTTTGCTGCTGCTTCAAGTGCCATTCAGCTAAATTGTTTGTATGTCAATCAAAGATGAAAACGCGCAACGGAAAATGCGAAAATTAAACAGAGGGCGGACGGGCGCCTGGTGGGTGGTTCATTCAGGACGGCATTGGGCTTGGGCTTGGGCTGGATTGGGTTGGGTGGTGCCTTCCACGTGGGCCCTGCCACTTAAAGTTCATTGAGGTGACGCTGGTGGTTAACAAAGGGGAACAGCAACAATAACACGCCACTACAACAAATTGCTTTGCTACATGAAAATGTCAAAGTACACGCCGAGTTCTGTTCTCTGCTGTTCTGTTCTGTTCGGTTGACTGAGTGGATTGCTGTGGAGGGGTGGTATAAACATAAGGCTGAATAATACAGAAATAACAAAGGCAAAAGCCGGAGTAACGAACAGCACAAATAATAATAGCCACAGCGAGAACACTTAATCAACGGAAGGCTGCTTCAAAACCTCTTTGCGCGTTTTCCTGCCCCGGATACAGAGTGTTCAACCATAAGGATTTATTAAAATATTGTTTTATTGGGTTGTGCCACACGCTTAAGGGGGAAATATGCCAACAAGGAGATACTTTTAATGTATTTTCATTAAATAAATTATGCACCAAAATTCGCGTCTGATTTTCGGTCTTTAATGCAATTTTTCCTGCTCTGTTTCTCTGCTGTGGCAGTGAGAGAATTATATGTAAATATATTATTGGTCTGAATTAATCTTCAATCTGCAATATCTTGAAGCTCGGCAGAGGAATGCATAAAATAACTGGCACCAAACTTATTTTTACATGTGCCTGCTTCTATTCTCTATGTTTATATATCTACTCTCACTTAAACACATGTGGACTATATTTGGTGGATATTTTTGTCACTACGTCATCAAATATTTGCTTCCATTGTAGCCATTAATTCCTTTACGCCCCAAGATTCTCCCCACCCCCTCGAAAAGTCGCACTTCCTTTTATTTGCACGAATCTCTTTGGTTGCTTTGTGTCGCTCATGCACGAGCATGTAATTTATGCTGCTGGCTCCTGGCCCCACTAACCCATCAACAGCGTTTGACCCAAACTTGTGCCTGTGTCCGTCCGGTCCGCATGTCCTGCCGCCTGTCGGTCCAACCTCCTGCAATCCCCGAATGCCCTGCTCCGTGCCTGTGCCTGTGCCATGCCCCCCCTTGTTGTTGGTTAAATTTACATTGAAATGCGAGACTCGAAGTAATTCGAAAGTTTGATTTTAATTTGTTTTCATTTCGCATTAGGTAGGGCCCCAGCATCGCTGGGTCGGGTCTGGCTCTGGCTCTGGGTCTGGGCCTCTGTCTCTTTTTCTCCACACTCTGCATCTCTTTTTGTCACTGGCTCATATGTGTGTCTCCGTCTCTTTTGGGCTGTGTAGTTTGTCTCTCTGTCTGTTTACACGCCCAGTTTGCATCACAAACTGTGACAAGGCAGGCACCGCATCAGCCATCGCCATCAGCCATCCCAATGCCATCTCGAAGCTGCCACAGAGCCGAGCCACACGGGATATTGCTCCATTTGCGCGCCTGCTCTGGCTCCGTCTCCGTCTCTGTCTCCGTATCCATCTCCGTCTCTCCGGCAGTGTCGGTGTTGCTGTTGCTGTAGCTGTTGGTGTTGGTAAACTTTTGCCTGATTTTGTGTGCTTTTAACAGTTTTAATCAAATAATTGCACATGTGCTAAATGTAAACATATTTGTTCGATTCCACTAACCAGACACGCCACGCCCCACACAACGGACGACCCGGACCCGGACCCCTCGCTCTCGCTGGCCCGCCACTCTGCCTCTCTCAGAGGGTGCTGCAAATTGTGCAAAAATTGTTAAGCAAGAGCTGCAGAAAGAGGCGGGGGGGGGGCAGTGGAAGACATTTGCAGCTCCAAATGGAAACTGAAGCTCAGCTCCGCCAGGAATATTTACGGATGCAAACGAAACAGGAGAAAGTTCAAACACACAAACAAATGAGCGTGCAAACAGCACCGAAGACACTGCACAAAGAAAGCAAACTGCAAAGCGGCAAAGCCCCCATCCCCACCCACCATCCCCCAGAGAGTGGCCAATGGCAGGACGCGTGCACAAAACAAATTTTTAATTTCCCATTAAGTTGCTCCGCGGGCAGAGTCTTCGCCTAAGCCTAAGGGATAAAAAGTTGCAGCGTGCGAGGAGAGGATGTGCCAGCACGTGCTTTTGTTTGCACGATTCAAGATGCACGATTCACGTGGCTCAGCGCCGGTCCGGGGATTAAATGCAACTTGAAAATATTAAAACATTTTGCGACAAGTTGGCAAATGAAAGCCCGCCCAATCATGTCAACAGCCAAGTGCGATGCCGATGCCGGCGAACAGCCACGAAACGTGTGGCAGGGGAATGAATGGCAGTAGGACTTGGCATGGGAATGGGAATGGGAGTGGGTGTGGGTCTCAGACCCGGCACCAACGACACCAACAACAGGAAGGAATGATTTCTTGTGCCAATATTTTTCCAGAGCACACAATTTCGATTTGTCGAGTGCAACTTTGGCGCTCATCGTACTCATCATGGCTGACGCTCAGCATTTGGCTCCTGCTTCCCTGCCCTGCCACGACCCTACCCCCTACTGCCTGCTGCTGGCTGCTGTTCCATGCTCCATGCTCCTCGTCCTTGACACCCAGTCGCCAACAGTCCACAGAGTCCACAGAGTCAGAGTCGGAATCGGAATTCACAGTCGGCAATCGGCAGTTGATGTCTCCTACACGAATGTCAACGAAACGGAGCTGAATGGCTGGCAACTCTGGCTGCTGCTGCTAAAAAATACCATCCATATACATATATATATGTGTGTGTGTGTGTGTGTATCCACAAACACAAACACACACTTACAGGAAGCAGCTACGACTGCCAGAGTCTGCTCCATGCTGATGCAAGGAGCGTAGAATGGCGGGTGGGGCAGTGAGCTGGGGCTGGGGCTGGGGCTTCGAGTGTTCGAGGGTTTGGGGTGGCTGCTGGCTGCTGGTGGCTGGCTGGCTGGCTGCTACTCGCTTGCAAATCAAGTGAAATGTTTGCAAATAGAATTTGTCTGTGCTTGCTCGAGTGTTTGACTGAAATCTATATACATATATAGTTAGTGTATGTGTGCCAGGATGCTCTCTCTTTCGCTGGTGGCGCACCCTCTCCGTGTGCCTCTTCGTGTGCCACTCTCTGTCTGTCTAACTGTCTCTGTGTGTGTGTGTACATTATGATCAGTACAAATGTGAACATAACTGCACAAATATGTACATAGCAAGTCGCTCGCTCAACGCCCAGCACACCCCACACAGCCCATCCACCCAGCCCATCCTCCCACTCGGAAAAGCCAGGCAGGCGAGCCAAAGAGTCGTCAGCTTTTTATATTTGTGCATATTTGACTCCACTCTCTCTCTCAGTCGCCGTCTCTGTCTCTGTCTCCACTCTTCTTGCAGGCCGCGCATCCAGCGTCAGGCAGCCCATCCGCCGTGCAGCCTGTTTGTCTTTCCCCGGCGTAAGGATTAATTAGCGTGCAAGTGTGGCATGCAGCAGAAAACAAAAACAACAAAGCAAACAACAAATGGGAGGGGAGAAAATACAACAAGAAAATAAATAAAATCCATTCAATTGCATCATTTGCCGAATGAAACTCAATTACCGGGGCACCTTTGCGAGCAGCCGCCGGCCAGGCCAGGCCAGGCCAGGCAAGGGGTTCTTTGGCCTTTGATTAACAATTTGCAGATAATATTAAGTAAATGTTACTTTTGACTCAGCCAACGCACACACAGCGGGCGGCGGGGAGGCTGACTTTTGGGGTTATCGCTAATCTGATAGCACAGATAAAAAGATAACAAAGAGAAGCAAAGAGAAGCGAGGCGGCCACTAATATACATATGTACTTTGCACATATGTATGTAAATATGTGCATGATGCACTACTTAATTGTTTATAAATGAATAAATTACTCAGCATTGACTACCATATATTTTTATCCGAGGAAGGCTGAGCCAAAGTGCGGTACCAAAGTCCCTTTTCTTAGACCTCCATCCATAAATGCATTCAATTTCCATAGTTATCGCACATTGCAATGATATAATACTCCTCGTATTGCCCAGATCTTAATTCTCTAATCAAATGTAAAGTTCTGAGATAACGCTTCGAACTGCCTTTGTTCCTGAAATAGCATTCACACCGCAAAACAATCCCGAATATGCAGCTGCGAAGCTTTCAGCTAACAAACACCTCAAATAATGCTCGCGATAATTAAGTCTGGATGGGACACTATTTGTATATGCGGAAATTAGTGTGCTCTCTATGGGCACGACTTTGTCTCGTTCCTGCTCGTATTTGAATTCAATTAGATGTTATTGCTCTATTATCTGTTGTTCTGCTGTGGCAATTATTGTTTGCCAAGCAAATTAGTTTATTTTCCAATGTCATTGTAAGCACACACATGTTATTCAGCTGTTGACCGAATCAATCAAGAGCTGTAATGGAAATTTTCGAGCACACAATCGCATGCAGTTAATACTCTTGAAGGATGTCTGATCTACAGGTTGAACAAACAATCGATCTCCATTTCACCACGCTGCGAGTGGCGTAGTCGATGGCCCGAATTATCCCTCTCATGGCCCATGTATAATGCCATTTGCATTCCACTTTATTATCAAATCACACTGAAGCAGAAGCAGAAGCCGAAGCAGCAGCAGAGTGTGATTATCGCCTGATTAACATTCCATTTGGAGTGCATTTGCCCCACATCTGGGTGCGTATCTTGTGACGTTGCCCCATCGTCGTTCATTAGCACAGAAAATTATAATTTTTTGTCAACGCTGCTGGTGCTGCTGCTGCTGCTGATGCTGGTTAATTGTGCCTGACAATCTTGCAAAATATGCAAACGTTTGAATTTGACATGCACACACGAAACGGTTGGCAAATAGCCGTGCAGCAGTGCAGCAGTTCAGCAGCATCCTCCACTGCCACTGCCACTGCCACATGGCTCCTCTGTCGGTCGAATGCAAATTGCAGAGCCAGCGGGCAGGCAGGGGAGCAACGGCAAGTGCACCTGCATGCATGTGCAAACATAACGCAGCCCAGTCCCTGTCCCCATGTCCTCTCTCTCTGTCTCTCTGTGTCTCTGTGTCCCTGTATCCCGTTGTCCCTTCTGGCCCGGTCACACGGAAAACTGCATATCACAGCAACTGCAGCAGGAACAGCAGCACCATGAGCGGCGGCAGCAGCAGTAGAGGCATCTGCAGCGACGGCCTCAAGATGCTGCCCCGGCTGGGTCTGCTCTGGCGAATGACTTTGAAGTGGCAACGCATATAGGGCAGGGTGTTCTTAAAAATTCATTTCATTGTCCTGCCTTGTCTGGCGCGGGGTGCGGCCGGAGAGGCGGGCAAATACAGCTTTCTGCAGCGGCCGCTGCAGCCGCCATCATTTCCGTTTTAGAGCTGGGTCCTCGGTCCTGGTGCTCGGCAAAAAGATGCAAAGACAGCTAAGCAAACATCATCAGCACAAAGATGGCAGCAGCGGCAGCGGCAACAGCAGGCAACGGCGACAGGACGCAGCAGCAGCAACAGCAGGGGCAGCAGCAGAAGCTCTGTTTGCACAACGTACGACGGATATTGTGCTGATGTTTAGCTCTAGCAGAAAGAGCCTTTGCCGGAGCTCTGGCTCGCAGTGGCTCCTGCAGCAGGAGCAAAGGCATGCAGCAAAGGCAGCCAGCAAGCAGTCAAGCATTTGGACAAACACAAGAGGAGGAGCAGAGAAACGCCGCCCGCGGCCATAATAAGCGTGACCAGGACAAGTACCAGGAGCACGGCCAGCATCAGCATCAGCACCAAAGACTGACGCTACAGAGAGAGTCGCAGGCCTGCAGCGCAAATCCAGACCTAGGCCTAACCCTAACACAATTTGAGGGCAGCCCTAAGAAGACAAGCAGCCCAAAAGAGTCTGTGACAAGTGCAGCAGCAAATAGCCCCAAGGACTGCAGCAGGAACAGGAGCAGCAGCAGCAGCAGCAGCAGCAGCTGGCCAAATCACGCCAACGAAATCCGTCACAATTACAATAAAAAAGGGAGGATAAAGAAAAAGAAAACAAAAAACTGTCAGTCGGATTCAACAATTTATAAATATTTGGCCAGCCGAGAGGTGCAAAGAAAAGCCTCAGAGGGAAGGAGCCAGAGGAAATGAGGTGCCAAAGAAAATAAAAACCAAAACGAATCTCTCATTGTTGGGCCATTTTTGGCTCATAAATTTCACCTTTTGCCTTTGCCAAATGTTGTGTGTGCGGATGTAGCCCCCCCCCGCTCCGCTAATGGGCCATGCAATGTGTCTTGATGCAATGGACATGGCATCCCATTGGGATCTCCCGCTGGGCCATACAAATCGCATTACACGACTTTTTGACTCCGCATTCAACTCTAATTACCCGGTAGTGGATTGTGTGTAGTCCTGTCTCGGTCATGTTCCTTGTGCCAGCAGACAGCAGCAGGGGCAGCACAAAGACCCCGGGATAGGGGCGTTATCTGTTTGTTGTCCTGTGCCCGAACCCATCCTCCCTTCAGACATACCCATGTAGCCAATTTGTCTGCACTTCCATGCTGGATTTGGGAGAAGAAAGCCAGGTTTCACACGCCGCAACCTCCGCACCGAGACGAAGGTCATTTGGGGTCGACGTTTAGCCCCCAGCCCTCTCTCTCTCTCTCGCTCAGCATGTATAATTAAAAGAAACGACGCATCGTTAGGAGCCTTATCACCCGACAGCAGCACCAGATAATGCTAAATTCAATTCTATTGTCTTGCCCCGAAACAACTGTGCGGCTTGTTCAAATATCGTATGGAAAGCGTGCTAAATGAAAAATAAGTACGTGTATCTGTGTTTCAGCTAGGCAAATAGAACGCCTCCAAATTGAATAGAAATAACGAACCAAAAATGGAATAATCGCCGTCCAAAGTTAGGGGAAGATTCGATGCTCTGAATGGGGGGTGGGGGAGTAACCCTTAAATGCGAAATTTTCACTGGCAAAAGGGATTTAATTTCTGCTGGCCTCGAACTGAACCATGCGAATATTTATAGGTGCATCTATTCCGTGAATATTTTAATGTAAAACAGAGATCTCATAATGCAGGGAAATATTCCATCTCTGAGACATGTTTCATATCTTTGGATCACTTATTCCCTATACCCCCGATTAGAGTATAAAGATCTCTACATTTAATGGCGATCCATTGCGTTTCTAACTTACCCAACAGCTTTGGATGTCGTAGTCGCAGTCGCAGTCGTTGTCGTTGTCGCCTGCTATTTGCACAGTTGTTGCATTGTGAGTCCCAGCAAAATTCCAAATAAATGGGAAAATACTCGTGCAAGCGGCCAGAGAACGAGGAAAGAAGACAAAAACATCACACAACTGAACACGACACGAAACGACAGAAATAACATTGTCGCGTTAGGTAAACATGATCTGGCATTCGTTCCAATTTCGAGCCTATCAATAATACACCAGACACAACTTGAATGGTGTTTGCACAGGCCCCAGCATCGAGCGGTTCTGCAGCGATCTTGGACAGCCAGAGCTACGGGCTACAAGCCCTATCTTGACTCGCGTC
The DNA here is from genome assembly GCA_018150905.1 of Drosophila ambigua. Taxonomy (NCBI): domain Eukaryota; kingdom Metazoa; phylum Arthropoda; class Insecta; order Diptera; family Drosophilidae; genus Drosophila; species Drosophila ambigua. Next base: position 15,061,252 of record JAECWS010000086.1, on the reverse strand, counting down.
AAAACACACGTCAAATGTTTGCACACCCCCTCGAAAAGCCATCCGAGGAAAAGGCCAAAAGAAAACTGCTGCTTCCGCACATTCCCAACAATGGGCCTTTATCGGTCCTTGGGCAATGCGACCCGACCTGTCAGCCCCGGCAAAACAAACCGATGGGCATGAGACATTGTCACGATCCACACAAAACACATCCGGCCCAATGACAAATCTTTGTTGCCAGACTCTCTGGGCCTTGCCCAAGTAAAAAGTACAAAATCCCCAATTTGTCCCTCATTATTATGAAACCCATGGACAATGCGCGACTTCTGCTGCCCTGCTTCCGTTCGCCCCTGGGGGAAGATCACTCAACAGTGCCGGGCCGGGCGGAGCCAGCCTCACGTCCCATCCGGAATACAGTAGCGGATGCTGTATGCAAATTTCCATTCTCCATTCAGTCCAAGTGCCGCCAAAGCGGCGTCGGCGCTTTAGCATGCACCTCAACCTGGAGGCGGTGGCGGTGGCTGCAGGGGCTTGGCCAAGTGCTTCTTGGCATGGCTAATGAGGCAGCCATAAAGTTGGTCACCTAATTGGGGCCAAGTGTAGAGCGGGCGGGAGGCTGATTGAATGGCAAACATTTCGAAATTGAAACTCTCCGATATGTCTAGGACTTGCGGGGAGTCATGAGTTATTCTGTAGAAATAAATGCATTACATATTAATATTGAAATATATTGCAAATTTATATTGATTGTATTATTCACATTTGCTGGCAATAATCCACAATGGCAGCCGTTTAAGAGCCCCGAAGCGCACAATCCCTCATTTGGCGTATGTTTTTTTGTGGTGCTTTGACCAAAATGTTGATTCATTCTGTTGCCAAAAGTCATTGAGGCGGCTTAATGCCTCATATAACGGTTGATCGCGCGTATTGATTGCTTGTGGCACTGCCACTGCCCCATCGCTGGTTCCTGTTGCTGCCACGGACACTGTCTCTTTCGCATCTTTCGCTGTGCGAATGGCCTGCGGCTGATGCGGATGTTATTGGACTTGATATTTGCATTTGTAATAATTTTTAAAATTAATTACATAAATATCTGCCAAATCTGTAAAATAAATTTTATAATAATTCATTTATCGGAATGCACTTTAAAGTGTGTGCACACACACACACACACTGACACTTGCGCTCGCACACAGCTGCAAATATTAAACATTAAATGGCCAATGCCAACAACATTAACGGCCATTATTTGTATGGCCTGGCCAGGGCGGACACGGTGGCAGGCGGAAGACCGACGGAAGGCCGGACAACGTGGCCGCATGAGCCTCCAATTAGCAATAACTGTAAATGTGAAATTTGCACAAGCATAAAAAGCCTTTAGCCGCCATTTTTCATTTGTCAATTGTCGGCAAATAGCAGGGCGACACATCCGCCACAGCAGATGCACCAGCAACAGCACTCAACGCCATTTGAAGCTGCCTTTGACCCGCTGCAAAACGGATTTCCATTTGCATTCCATTTGTGAACGCTTTAAGACGATCCCTTCAACAGTCCGCAAATAAATGGAATCCCGCATAGAGAGAGAGGAGAGAGAAGAGCGGGGGGGCCTTTCTATTCAGAAATACGTGTTCACATGTAAAATTCCATCAAAAATCGCGGCTTTTGCACAAATGAAAACTCACAGCGAAAATTAAGTTTGCCTTCGTGGTTTCGTTACAACGCGACTGGCAAGAGCAAAAGTGTTGCGAGTATCCAGAACGGAGACGGTATACTCTACGGTAGATACGGTAAACCCATTGCGAATCCAAAGACGTCCCTCTTTTCCTTTGCGGTTTCCCTGTAGGAGCAACTCGTGGTGGTTGAACATGAGCACTTATTCTCCTTTGTTCCCATGCCTTTGCCCAACTGCAACAAATCGATGATACGCTGGTTACCTCACAGATTTAAACATCTCAATTTACCCCATGAATTTCTCTCTCCTTGGCCCAACATTAATGACATTAGCCATGACGAATGGCTAAGGCCCGCGAACCTTTGGCAGGGAATTGGAATCCAGCAAGGGCTTTCTATTCGGGCCCACCCTATCGCGACTACCCCCCCTCTCTGCGGGACTTGTTGTATTGTACTTTGAGTGCAAATATTGTGCCGCTGTCGACGCCAGCTCGACGTGCTGCTTCGAAAATCAAATTCCAATTGCAACGCTGCGTATACGCAACGCCATTTTTAGCCCAGACCAGGTTGTTGGCCCGACCTAAGCCCCAGACTCCAGATTCCAGACTACCGACCACGGCTTCATCTCCCGCTGTAACGCCTGCAATTCGCGTTATTTGCCTTCACAATTTCGGGTGTTTATTGTTGCCCGGGCTGCAGTTGTTGTTTGCCGTATTTATGGGGCCGGAATGGTAACGTCCTCATTTCTCAACTCAACTCAACTCCCAGCCTCTGCTTCTCCAGTGTCTCCCTGCATATTCGTGTCTATAAATGTAGGTATACATTTTCATTTTCATTACCTTTGCAGCTCTTGGCTGGTGATTAGTCAATGTCCCCTGGCTCTTACTCTGCGCTCGTCGCTCCAGGACCCTGACCATGGCTCTGGAATCCTCTAGCCCTGGCCTGGTTCCCGTTCTGCTTATTTATTTGTCCTGTTGCAGTAATCAGCCAGACAGGTCGTCGTTCCGCGTTCGTATTTGCCTTGGCACAAATCCAGCCCCAGCCATTTGACTGCTCTGATGGGCAATATTTATTTAATTTGCAAACTCCCCTTCGTTTTCCAGTTAATAAAAATGACAATGAAGCTATTTTCGTTGCAAATTTTTATTGGTTCAGACCAACGCTCACACTCTCTCTCTCTCTCGCACTGCACTTTGTATGTCATCAATTTTGGTTTGTGAATTTTTAAAAATGCTAAATTGCCTTGGCCATTGTTGTGTTTAGTGAGCGATAACCAGGCGGCAGTCGTTCCACTAAAACCGTCGAGGAGAGAGCCAGGAAAAAATATTGGGCAATAACACACTACACTACTCGTATGTATGTATGTTTGTACGTATGTATATGCGAGCATATTCTCGCGGATATATGCGACCCGGGCCAGTTGAGTGTGAGTTTTTTGGTTAAATATTTTATAATTAAAAAGCTAACACCGACTAACACCGTCGGAGGTGTGGAGGTGTGTGTGCAAACAATAAACAAACAAAATCCTTTTCAAATATTTACCGTTGGCATATAGCAAACGTTGACGTTGACGTTGGCAGAGACACCGACAGCGACGGCGACGCCGAGGGCCAGGCCTGCCCTCCCAGTGTCGCCGCCACGCAGTTTTAAATTTAAAATTTCTATTTAATTTTATTTTGTTGTGCACAAGGAAAGTGACATAAAAAGAATGAGAAGGAGGGAATAGCTTCGGGTGCCGAATACCCTTTCAGATGCATCGATCTATGTAACTATCGGAATTTGATTAAATTCCTTTACTGGGGTTTAAGGAACTACATTAAGTAGAGCCAACTGCATTTTGAGATTTGCCTTTGCATTTCTTTGTTAAAACGAAAGGGTTTTGTGTTAAATACAATCGGTTTAATAATTTACATAAATATTTGTATGTTTGCCCCAGAATGCCTCTCCATCTCCCCCTCTTCTCCTGCAATCCTCTGTGTAGAATCATAATACCCTCCTGCTAGGGTATGAAAAAAGAGCCCATTGAGTGCGCGTGTATTTGCCCGCCTTTGGGTCATTTAATTTTGCATAATAATTTATTTAAGGCCAGAGGAATTTGTTTATTGCATTTATTGTGTTTTATGTTTCAATTTTTTAGCACGCCGGCGCTGAAACAATGCCAATGCCCGGTAGTCTATTGGCATTTCAATTCAATTGCTTTTTGCTCCATTTCTTTGTGTTTCACTCACTCTCTTTGTGTGTGTGCATGTCTTTATCCTTTATTTATAACTTTTATCACACACACACACGTGTACACATGTCATCTGTGCTCTTGTGAATCAGTTTCTGTGTATTAGGAAGCTGCCAACGCGGCAAAATCCTGCGCATGTGTCACATTTTATCGCAAATTTCCACTGCGTGATGAATATTAAAAAAGAAGTTTCCATCCCGAACCCAAAAGTGAAAAGCTTTCAAACGACAACGAAAATGTTCTGTATATGTATGGCACTCTGAACGCCACGGGAATCAGGCAGGCTGAAGTTCTGGTGCGCTCACACAAAGGATAATGAATGCCGAAAGGGAGGGCAACTTTTAAGAGTTTTGTGCGGAAAAGTTTTAAGCAAAACTTGCTCAGTATTAAAGAAGGAATCATTAGGTATTTCTCTTGGTTTTCGGTGTTCTTTACTCACTTACTTAGTATCCTTATTCAACAATTTCTATGGCTAATTGGAACAATCCTTCTTCAGCCATAAATTCCCACAGCTCTGCCAGCTCCATAAATTGCCCATATTTCCTGCGTTTATCTGGGGACCAAACAACCCGATCTCTTTTCGTGTAGCGTGCAAGGCGGTGTGTGTGGGGGGGTGGGGGGCTGGTAAAATTCTAATAATTTTTGCGCACTCCAGGCACAAACCGAATCCATCATAAATCTCGGCCCGGCTCGATGACAATGCATCATCCGTGTGCAAACAGAAGGCTAAATCTCTTATAATATCCTTTCTGTCCAGGATGCGCCATATGCGTGGATAGGCCAAGGCACATACACACACACACCGTACATGTGTACGTGTGCATAGAGGAGTATGGGTTCGGTTAGTGTGTGTGTGTGTGTGTCCAGGAGAGAGGCAACGGAGTCGCCTTAAATTTTGAAATTAAATTCTGGCAAAAATTGTGAAATGAAAAGTGCTTAAAGCGGAATAGACGTACAAACTGAGGAATAAAAATGGCAAGCGGCTCGGCTCGGCTGGGCTGGGCTGGGCTGGGCTCCTTTCTGTTTTGGTCTGTTTTTAGCTGCATGTGTATCTACAAGATACAATAACTTGGGCCACTAGTGCCTCCTTGAAAAGTAGCCGAAAAGTACCGACAAAGTATCAGCAAACAAGAGGCCAAAAAGGAGAGCAGAGCAGAGCGCATAAAACAAATGAAACTCTTGTAACAGAGGCAGTGGCAGTGGCAGAGGCAGGGACAGCAGCAGAGAAAAGCACAAGAAAATTTCAAGAAAAATATTAAGACAACAACACGAACAACAGCAACAACAGCGTGTGGCACGGGGCGGGACGACTCGAGTGCCTGCTTAGAGATGGAGGCAGCAGTTGGAGCCATAGGAGAAGCTGCCAGCCATTTGTAATAGTTGCCAGGCTGCTTCCTGTTTGGCAGCCCAACAGTCAGGCATCCTGCCATCCTCCTCATACTACTCCTACTCTCTTTCTCTGCCCTGCCTCTGTGAGCACAGCAGACGGCAATAAAATGATATAAAAGTAAAAATAAAAAGTAAAACAAAGTGAAAAGGGGCGGAGAAAGAGACAGGGATGGAGACGGCGACGACGACGGAGTTGTAGTACAAAAAGGGAGCCAGTTCTTGATCTGGTTGCTGCTTAAACCGCTGCGGGCGATTCCACGTAGTCGAATCAATTCAAAACAACTGCGAATGCAATTTAATAAAATCCGTGCACGGGCGAATTTCTTTCCAAGGCAAAGTCGGCCATGGGCTGGGATGGGCTGGGATGGGGTGGCGGTGTGCCGTGTGCCCTGCCCGTTGGGTGGTGGCTGGTACGCTTCGGTTGGCCCGAGCTCTGGTGCCGGGCTCCGGCTCTGGCAAGGAGTAAGGACAACCCAGCGCAAAACAATAAAGCGCGCTTGTGTACACAAGGGATATGCTCTCCTGTCTTTCAGAGAGCACACACACACACACACACGCGTACATGCACACACACACATGCTCAGAGGAAGGCAGAGTCCTGTGCTGCCAGTCGCCATATTGGCAGTCGCCGGTTGCTTCCGCTGTTGTTTGCCGAGCGTTGTTAATTTGGCAATACCCGCTTTCAATTATCTTATAAATATGAAAATGCAGCAGCCAGCGCTCCAGGCCAGGAAGCACCCAGAGAATCGTAATGAAAAACATTTCATTTTTCATTAAGAATATACAAAAGGCAACTGCGCTGTGTGCCGTACAGATCAATCAAAAAATCATGACGTTCTCCGGCTCCAACTTCGTCTCCATTCGGCATTGGCAGGACTCAATTGTAAGACGCATGCAAGTGGCAAAAGTCAAGCCAAGGAAAACAGGGACTCGGCAGGAGTACGAGCCAGGGAGTCACTTCCCCTGAATATACACACATATATATACTATATGACATACGAGTAGGCAGTACGCCTCTGTGATGCAATTGTGGGCATTACCAGAGTTAAATTCCCATTGGGAAATAGCCGCACACGCACCTTCTGTCTAGCCCCGGACTAGGCGAGGTCGCCGCCACTCCGTTGCGCATCTCTGGCAATACGCAAATATTGTGTGTGCACATCCAACAGCCACCGATCGCCGATCGCCGATCCCCGATCCCCAATCCCCAGTGCCCGATAGCCGACTCTGAACACTAGTTCAATTAGCAACTGCATTGCACGCGCTAAAATATGCAAAGTGCCATTCACGTTCACGTCATGCCAGTGCCAGTGCCAGTATGATCGATCCCCCGAAGCACACCTCCACGAGTGATCACAGCAACAGCAACAGCAAGCAGCACCCAGCACCACTTGACCCCGCTGCCAGATGCGACTCGACTCGGCTTGAGGGCTGCCTCTGGATGTTAATGGTGATGGTGATGTAGTTGCTGGCACACTTTGCACCGCAGATTGCTTATTGGGCGTGTACCTCGACCGGGCTATGTGTGGGCAAATATTTAACGCGAAATACCACAGCAAATGGCCAGCGTATTGAGTACTGGCCAGTTGCTCCAGTCCCCCGCTGGAGAGCCTCGGCGCTCCTGCAAAAATACTTTAACGTCTGCGGCGCATGCGCAGCGGGATTGGCATCGATGCTTTGTGTTTGTCTGTTTGTGGGATCCAGAACTACATTTAAAGTCAATTAAGAGCCATTCAATTGGTTATTAGGCGTATTTACCTGGGCCAACAAAACAAAACCGAGGGACCTGTCCTGCCGAAAAACAACGAAAATACTCTATCCACCATTTAAAGTCAGCCGAGCGCGGCTTTTTTGTAGTACTCGCTTCAAACACTCATTATGGATCGGAGACGTTGCTGCTGCTGGCTGCTGGGGCGGCTTGTTTGCGCTGATAATGACGCTCGAGACCGAAGCCAGAGCCCACAGCCGTAGCCATAGCCATAGCCATAGCCAGAGTCAATTCAACGTTAATCACGACTTTTACTTGTCTTTAATTTATTTGGCAAATAGCTGAGCCCAGAGCCCAGAAGAGAGAGAAAAAGCAACGAAATGAAACGAAACGAAACTCTGAAGCGTCTGAGAAATGGGCGCGGACGGATCCAGCACGGCGTCAGTGCAGGTTGAATCGAGTTAACATATACGACGGAATACAGACACAGACATAAAGGCAGATATACTCGAATACTCGCACTCGGCTGGGGCTAAGTATGGTCAAGTGGTGCGAGTATGTGTAAATTTTCACTGTCGCTTGGCTATTTTTTTGGTGTTGCTTCTTTTTTGTTTTGTTTTGTGTTCGAATTCAATTTAAAATGCACGTAGTTATGTCTGTTGACTTAAGTTTTTGACGGATATTTTAACGATGTGAGCTCAACACAAATTCACTTTAAATGTTTTCGTGTGACGCGGGAGTAGCAGGCACACGAAGATGAAGCTGCCTCAGCTGGGCTGGGATGGGATGGTATGGGATGGTAGGGTAGGGTAGATGGGTATGGTGTGGTGTGGTGTGGCATGGAATGGGGTAACGCAACACACCGACAAGCATTCGCGATGACGAACGACAACGACAAACATGTCGAGATATTCACGTCCGAGTGATAATGAGATGCGCGCCTTTTTCCCCCAGTTGCTTTCTCTCCATCTCTGTCTGTCTGTCTCTCTGTCTGCCTGTCTGTGTCTCTCCTCTCGTTCTGCTCATCATCTTCCTTTCCTTCCATTTGTACACATACGCGTATTTCTCCTTCTCTCTCTCTCTCTCTCTTTGTATTTTCGCTGATAAACAAGATGGAGTTACATTTTTAGGTTAATTATGTGCTAAAGTGTGGGACGGCATACGAGTAGGTAAAGCTGGGAGCAGCGGTAGGGGCAGTGGCAGGGGAGTGTGAGTGCCTGTGCGAGGGCTCCTTGTCAAGAGAAAACGTCAGGTTTCGTTATATAAAGACTTGGATATATGATATCATGCACTTCATTTATACCGGCCTGCCTACAAAGTCCAGATATTGGATGGATATGCATCAATGACTAGCTCCAACTCGGACTCGGACTCTGACTCGGGCATTTGGCATTTATTTGCATAGGTCGTTATTCAAAGGCCGTCCACTCAGCAACATCCAAAGCGCTCGGACACACACGTATCTACTATTTCGCCTATATCCTGTTTATTTATAAATATGTGTAAATATGTGTTCATGCATTGCCAAAATATGAAAGACCTGTGGTTGCTTCAGGCAGGTGTAGCTGTGTCTGTTGGCTCCGAATGGAAGATGGGAACTGCACATAAACCCTAAGGGTGAAATGTAAAAAGAATAAATATTTTGTATGCAAGGCCTTGTCTTTCCCTACTTAAATATCCCGATATTATCCTTAGTTTTTCCTGACTTTCTAAAGTATTCACCAAATACTATTGAGTGGCTCCAAAATTTGCCTCTTTTTTGTAGGGTATCAAAACGTTGCATCCTTCCCGAAAGGGCATATTTTAGGCCCTAAATTGGCTGCTCGAAAATTTGTGCTAATTTATCAAAAATGACCAAAAGCCAGACATCGTTCAGCAGGGCACAAGACGTTTGCTGATGCGGCAGGTTGTCCTGATAATGGTGCTCCCAGAGGCTGAAGCCTGGACCATTTCCGAACCGAGACCCAGTGCCAGGCACAGCCTGCTGATTCATTAAATCTGAGCTGGGAAAGTGCTTGTTGTTGCCTAGTTTATGGACATGGACGAGTCTTCAAAGCGTAGGCAAACCCACAGCACTAGGAGCAGCAGCAGCAGCAGCAGCAGCAGCAGCAGTAGGCAGCGTTGCACTGGCCGAAGGCTGTGCAAATATTTTATGCAAATGTCCGGGCCCCGTCATTGCATGGACCCGGCTCTACGGCTATGGCTCTGGTCAGAGCCTGTTACGGTTGGGGCCACTGAAACGAAATTAATTTGTGTTTATACATAATATGCCTGGGTCCGGGTGTGCTCTGTTTTCCGCTCTCTGCACACACTCGCACACATTGGGGCACTGGTGGGGGGTGGCTGGTTGTGTGTGTGTGTGTGTGGTTGCCGCAATGAAATTTCATTATGAATATGCCGGCCAGCATCATTATCCTGAGCGGCAAAACAACGCAGTGCAACGCACACAGCACGGGATATGCACAAATATACACACACACACACACACAGTCGGGACACACTCATGCAAGGATATGGGAACGGTTTTATATGAGCTGCAATAGCTCCTCCTTCCGCTTCCACTTCCATGCTGCTGCGGTGGCTTTGCCTCTGACTGTTTGTTGTTGGCTCTGTTGTTGCGGTCGGATAGAGAGCGTCCGCCAGATAGGCAACAATAATGCACATGTGTCTAAAATTGAGTTTAAATATACATACAAGCGAGGGCAAGCCCAGGAGTTCCCGCAGGGACCAGCTCGGAATTATTTGGGTGCTCAAAGGGGGAAAATATACGAGGAAATTTAACTAAAGGGGATTCCATTACTCTTCAGCCTGCCCTCGAATAGTGTCGTCTGTGCATACGCGCATATATGCCTGATGCCTGCTGCCTGATGACCAAAATCTGAAGTTAAATATTTCGTGTTGCAGCGAGCCAAACTTTGTGCAAGTTGTGCGGGCTGACGGTGGCGCCACCGCCACTCGCACAGCTAGCCCACACGTTAATTTGTTGATTCTGCCACTTAAAGTCAGGAGCAAGGCAAGGCAACGGCAAGGCAAGGCAACGGCAAGATTCCAGTTCCATTTAGAGAGCTGCAACTACAGCTCCTCCACGCTCTGCCCCCGCGCGGCTGAAGTGTGTAAATTTTTTGGAAATTATGCCGGCACAGCAGGAAATCGTTGATTCATACGGTTGACTCCGCTGTGCAAACTTCACTGGCAGTAAATCGGGTAAACTGTTGATGCATGTGGCAGTCGCCGTTCTGCCACTCCGGCAGGCCACGGAACACCCCCACCCCCCACAGGAACTGGCCAAGTCATCAGCCCAGGGCCGTATGCATATGCAGGCAACTGCGATATTGCTGCAGCAGTTCCAATTCGACTTCTGGCTACTGGCAACGGACTGCGGCTGCCGCTGCTGCTACTGCTACTGCTGCTGTTGCTTTTGAGCAATCAATCAGCGAGCAAAAGTCAAACATTGACTTACAATCCAATCCACGGATTTAAATTGACGTATTTACGTACCTGCGCAGCGACGGGGCCGGGCTGCCCGGAACGTAGACAATGGCGGCAGGTCCCCGTGCGACTGCAGTTCTCGGTCCGACTCCAGCTTCTGGCCTCTGACTTGGCCGCCAGTCACCATCCCCCCACCCCCTCCGGCACAGGCCCCTGTTCTGGCATTAAATTGGGCGATTCGCCAAATTATTGAGTTGTCGCCGGCAGAGTCGAACCACGGGAGCAGGTCCAGAGCCGGGAGTATCCCTGGAAGGACTCCCCCCGCACAGCCAGCCCTTGGTAGAGGGGGGTTTGAGGGCTGGTGTGCGTGTGCGGGCACGCTGTTTGGCCATTAAAGCTTCATATTTGTCTTTTGAATAATTCAAATTACTAATATTGATTCGGGCCACGAGAAAAAATGTGAACGCATTGTTGTTGTTGCTGCTGCTGCTGCCGCGATGTGAGCGACATTTCAGCATTTTTCGAATGCAACATACAACAGCAACAAACAGCAACAAACAGCTAGAGGAACAGCAGTAGGAACAGCAACAATAAAACAGTCAACATGACAAACGTCGCGTCGCCGACGTTGACATTTGGTTGATTGGCGCCCCAGTCGTATACGTAATCAACGGAATGTTGACCACGTCCTCCACCACCACCATTCATACGCACCCATACGCCAGTGCATAGCCCCAAACGAGTACATACACATGGCCCCAGCAATAGCCATAGCCATGGCTACAAACGATATACATATGCTTGATTGGATACGCGTGTGTACGGAAAAGCGACAGGCGGCGGCAGCGGCAGCCGAGTCGTCGGCCAACGGTCATCCAAATCGAAATGGAAATGGAAATGGCTGCTTGTCATGCGAGTGTCAGCTCCACTGGGGACCGATTCGAGTTCAAGCCGGGGCTCGGACCAGGACCAGGCCCAGGCCCGGATACGGATTCGGTATGGATCCAACTGCTTATTTCCGTTTTATTGACAACAGCGGCGTGGCGGGGTGTGGGGCCTGGTGGAGTCGTAGCTTTTAACTAGTGTAAATAACGTCCTCATCAAATTGTCATAAGGACCGACCCACACATACACACAGCTCACACAGCTCACACACACACATGTGCAGATAGACGGGCATAATATGCATGTGCCAGCAGCAATGACAGCCAGACACGCTAAGCAGGATCTGCTCAATAATGCAATGCCCTGGCGAAGGGTAGCACCAGCTAGGGGATTCAATTTGCAATCGGGGTCTTCAGTCTTTAGCAAATCAAAAAGTAGATTTAAGAATTAATTATGCTGGATAAATATGTAGATAAAATATATTCAAAAATATCTCAAGAATTAATTAGGAATCAAAATAATTAAGCAGGGAGTGCCTGGAGTCCTGAACTACACAAAAATATTACTAATTTGCAGGCATAAATATCATTAACTAAAGTCTTAAATATCTTAAATATTAAATGTAGAAAACATTTTTGATCCATTTCCTCTGATCACTTTCGAAATTCGAGCAAATTATTGAGTTATTTGTGAGGTAAAAGAGAATTAGCTACACCACCATAAAGGTAACACCCGTGTGTACTCCCCACTGGGTAATCATTCCAGTTTTGGTCTGTCATTTGGGTTGCACACACTGTGTGGTCGTTGTCCTGCGGTAGGGAAAGTGCCCGGTGCCCGCCCGCCCGATTGATAGGGCGCGATAAGCAAGGCCAACTATTTTCATTGTCTGCCATGTTTGCCAACTTGTTCTTAATTAAGCCAGGCTGAAGGGGCCACCTACTCCTAGTCCTCCTACACCTCCTACACCACCATCAGCGCCCCACCCGACTTAGCTGGGTCAACAAGCTGTTCAAATTTCCACAGCCACCAGAAACAGCAGCAGAAACCATTTTGTATTTCTTACCTTAATCATCAGCTATACTTATAGCATGAGCATGAGTATACCCTATATGTGTGTATGTGCCATGCCGCACGGCCGATAAGCAAGAGCGTTGGAGCAGATTGACTCTGCCCTAGACGGAGAAGAAGACGAAGAGCGCGACCAAGCGACCAAGCGGCCAAGCCTGAGCCAGAGCTCTATATATAGAGAGGCAAACACACCCCGCACGCTCGACCTTTTCGCCAGCGTTATCTTCCGCGCAGCCAGAAGAAAGAATTTGCTCTGTTCTTGTGATTGTTTGCTCTGTGTGTCGTTGCTGTCGTCGTCGTCTTCCCGGATGCATTCTCCTTCGGGGCTTATCGCTAGCCTCGACAACTGTCTTATTATACGGCCCAATGCCAGTACCAGGCCCAGGGCCCAGGCCCAGTCGCAGACCCGGCCCATGCCCATGCCCAGGCCTATAAGCAGACCTGGGGATCGTCGCGGCGATCTCTCGTTATTTGCATTTATGCAGCGTCAGATTAGATAAGTCCACCGTCTCCCATATGCCAGATACCAGAGCGCTTTGTGCGTCTTCCTGTTCTCGGGTGCTCAGGTCGTACCTGAGCAGCGTCAGCAGAGTCAGATAATGAGGTGGATTCCGCCCGGACCGCGACTTTATCGTATACCAGAGATAAACGACGGGGTCTTAGCGTTCATTCTCTGCGATGTTTGCAGAGTGCAATTTACAACTTTTCCGAGAACGTGTACAACAAAATGTGCCGCCACATGCATATCTACTTGTACATATGTACGTGTACATATGTATGTACATACGCGGTTTAATAATCGCCGTAAAACCCACCTCGCACACACCCTTCACGTTCACGTTCACTCATTTCCCGGGATCGGAGAGCGGGAGTCCAACTCCACACAGCAAAGTGATTCCCATGGAGTTGTCGATCCCGCGGCTGGGGCATTCCACTCCCCTTGCCCCCCCGCACACTCCCCTAATGCCTTTGCAAACAGCCAACAAATATCCGGTGTACGATTTTAGACGCATTGAGCGCAAATCCCAGATCCCATTAGCATGGAGCAAACAATAAGCTGAATATTGCTGCGACTCATCGCGCTTTTTAGCGCAGAATTAAGATCACATTGGTGTCCCAGTGGGAACGGGCTCTGCCTTCGACAACCACTCAAATGGACAAACAAAGCAGAGCCACGAAAAAAGGCTTGACCAGGTGGGAACTCTGCGGCGAGAGCACCTTCAGTGAGAAGCAAAAGCTTAGCAGTTCCAAGAAATTCCCGAACACGTACTGCAGGGGCTGGCCATTGAAGGCGGACTCCAGCGGGTATGGGACACTCGACCGCAAGGCACTGTCATGCCTCGAACCAGATGTGAGAGGCTGCTAATTCTAATGGACTTTAACAAGTAAATGGATTTTAAATTCCTTGCTCCAACGATCCAGCTAAACTCTGCTCAATCTTATCTCTGTGACTACTTCAGCTTTGTTTTGTCTTGTTTATCTTATCTGAGCTGTTAGTTTCTACTTTTAAATGAAAAGTCCGCTGGGAATATTCAGAGGAATCATCACTGGATATTACATTTATTTTACCATTGAAGGAAATAATCCTTCGCTTTGCTCTTATCTGCCAATGCTTATATAAATCTTTGATATAATATTTTTAGCAATAAACTCTTTGCTCAAATCTTATTAGTGTTCAGCATAAATCTTAAATCTGTGGCAGGTGACGTCACTAGAACCTACATAGTTGCAGCTGGATAAATCACAGAATATTCTATGCGACGGATCAGCGCAGGTTCTTTCCCTATCTGTGACAGACGACTCTTATCTGTTATATTTGCTTTGGCTCCCATCAGCTCATAGTCCAAGGAACAACTTCCACCCAAGGCAGCCAAAGTCTCCTCCCCATCGAAGTGCCCTAGGACCGCTTATATCCCCAGCTAATTATAGTCCCCATATTTACATACATACACCTACATACACTCGAACAGGGGCTGCTCTACTCCAACTCCCGCCCCACTCCAGAGACCCTTCGATTGGCAGTCGTAGGCGTCGTGTTTCGATTGTTTATTATCATCACCTACAGGTGTCGCTCCATAAACATTTTCCGAACATGACGACAACCAACGCTCTCCAGATCCAAGCCGGGGAGCCGCCTCGACCCAAGTCGGATACGGAGGTGCCACAGCTAGAGAGACGCAGACGTAGACGGAGCCCAGAGCCCAGAGCGCCTCTCTGTATGAATTGAACAATTGCTGCGTTCGTTTGCACAAAGCAAATATTTTACAAATCAAGCGCTTTTCTGATTTTGTAAATGTGGGCTACCAATTTCCCTCGGCACACACGTACAGTGGTACGTACGCCCGCCGCACTGCTGCCCCGTGTGTACACATGAACGAAAGCGCAAGTCATTGGCAATGGCAGTGGCATGGGCTCCTTCAGAGATCTACATACACACACACACACACTCACCCGATACACACACAAATCATAAAAAAAGGAGGCTCGTGCCACAGAGCGCACACTGGTTCTGCAAGTCCGCAAGAGGCATTCTACTAACAATATTTAACTGAAAAATATTTATTATTTACCAATTTGTTTGCTCGACTAATAACAATAATCGTAGCAGCCGCAGCCAGCGGACAGCCAGAGAAGTGGGAAAGGAAAAAGTCATTCATAGAGACATAGAGCGTGAGAGAGAGGGAGGGGAAGAGGTCCCCTCCTATGCACATAGCCATGCCCCAGACCCAAAGCCAGAGCCAGACCTGTTCCCGTTCCCTGCTCCAAACGCCTGCCATCTCTATCTGGCAGCCAAGGACACTGCATTGGCATGAAAATCGAATACGAAACAATCACAAATATTGGCAAGCAGCCACTGCAAGCAGCCAGTGGAGCAGCCACCGTGGAGGAGCAGGTCGCCCCCATTTCGCACTTGGCAGACATGCGCTAGACGGCGGCTTGTGTACACTCTGCCCGCCATTTGCCTGCGACTCGAGCTGGGATTCCGATTGCTGCGGCCTGGCTTCTTGTCCCCGGCATCCACATCCACATCGACATCCTTACGACCGTGGCAGCAGCACCAGCAGCAGCAGCAGGAGCATTGTTTTTGTTTGCCTTTTTGTATTTCTATTTACTCGCAAGTTTAGTTTGAGTTTAAATTTATTCCCACCTCCGCTTGCGTTCTGCTGCTGCACTGAAAGAAAACCAACGGAAGCTTCGATGTGACATTTCAATGCTCAAAAGTATCCCTATGCTGATACTCTTTGGATGGTGTGAATTTGCTTAGATTTAATTATTTTAATATCTTTTAAATATTTGCTAAATATGTACAGAGTGTTCAGGGTATATCCCATGGAAGTAGCTTTTGTTTTTTGCTAGTGTGGCATCCTGGCATGCGTGGGCGCTTTGGTGGTGCTGGCAGCGCTTCGATTTCTTGTTGATTCCGCTTTCCAATTCGATTGGAAGGCACCGCGACGGCCTTGGCCCCCTGCACGCTGCCCCTGCCCCTGCCCATGCCACAGCCCCTGCATTAGAGCCGAAGTTGTTAAGCAGCGCTAGATAAGTGCTCGAATAAACATAAATAATAAATGACATTTACTAAATAAAAATATTTGCGTTCGCATAATATTTGAGAAGTAAACTCAAACTCGACAGCTCCAGCCGGCTCTGGGCTCTTCTGGGTCTCCTGGCCTGGCCTGGCCCGGAATGGCCTGGCTCTTTGGCTCTTTCTCTGTTAGTTGTTTGTGTCTCTCTGTGTGTGTGTGTGTGTGTGTGGGGATAGCCAACATGGCTGACACACACAAACCACAAACCACTACCACTACTATAAACACTGACTGTCGTTTGGCTTTTGGTTGATTTCGGAAGCAATTTTGGCACCAAAGCGAACGAACGACCGTCGCGCTTTTCCCTGCACTCCGCTCTCTCTCTCTCCTCTAGCTTCTCCTCGCTCTCTGCAGCCGTCTGGCCTGTCTATATGTTTTATAAAAAGAATCCTAAAAAAAGCCATTGCAAAATTTGTGCTTTCACTTTCATTTGTTTGCTGTAATAACAAGCGCAAGGTAGCGAGCGCATTCGAAGAATGTATTGTAGTTGGGTACACAGAATGTGAATCCAAAAGGGACGGGGCGAGGGAAGCGCGAAGAAAGGCATAGAGAGAGGGCGGCAGGTTCTGGCTGGATGGGTGGTGGCTCGCTTTTGTTTATTTTCGGATTTGACTGTGCATTTGTTAATGCAAATATACACAAAATTATTGCCGGCAACATATCTAACGGCAGACAGGGACAGAGAGGGAGAAAGAGAGACTTTCAAAGGTAAATCCAAGGAGGAAGTGATTGACATTCACACTGCGATGGAGTATACATTTTCTACGAAGGTTTTCCAGCTTGATTCAGGGTTTATCTTTTTTGGTTTATGTGCTGCAAACCCTTTGGACGCGAACTCACTGCCATCACCTCGATATTGGCCTAAACAAACTCCGTTAAAGATTCCGATTTCGATTGAGCCCCAAGGACAATTACCTACGTTAATTATGCAAACCCAATTAAGAAATTTCCCAATGGTTTTCTTGCCCTGCGGCCAACTCCTTCGCATCGGCGAAAGGAAAAAATCTTTTGCTTGAAAATTCATGCGGCATTTGAGCGCTCAATTATAATTATTTCCAGCGATTTCCGTTCTCTTTGCGCTTTGCGCTTTGCTCTTGGCCAGGCCAAGACGGACCCAGTCGGGCAATTAAGCTCAAACGGAAGCGAACTGCCCCCAGACAACTGCAATTTCCAGGGCCAATCAAGTGGAATCAGTGGCTGGAGCCGCAGAGTGCGCTAATAGCCAAAGTTTTTATGCAGAACTGTCTGCAATTAGCCTGAAGTGTTTGTGAGCACTGGGATTGAGTGAAATTGGCTAATCCGCTGGCACACAAAACAAATGTCGTAATTCGAGGCGGGAATAGAAAAGCAATCAACAACTGCAACAATTCCTGGCTAAGCCGCAACAACAAAACATTCACACAAACAGCAGCAAAAAAGGCCAAACGCAGTTTAATATTAGCCCGATGCCCAGCCCTGCCCCTCCTCCTCTGCGACCTGAACTATCAAATTGTATTAACGCCGCAGTAATCAAATCAAGATCATCGGGCGGGTGTTTGACACCCCCCCTGCTGGCTGTCCTTTCATTCCTGCCACGGAAATCAAAGTTCAGCCGCCGTGGCAAACTATTAACTGCCAAAGCGGCAATGTGCATGCCGAGCACAGTTGGATTAACATCGGATCGGGTCAGGGCACCACCCCTGCAATCAGTGCTCCGTCCTCGCCACATCTACATCTACCCCGGCCCTGGGGCGGCTTCGCCCACCTCCTGCTGCTGGGACGACCTGCTCACAAATTGTTCGCCCCTTGCAGTCACACAAATGAATAATGAAACGCTTATTGTCGCAATTATTTTATTGCCCTGATATCTGTAGCCTCAAAACATACACCAAAACCGACGAGACCGAGACGATGCCGGACTGGGCAAGGGGGACAGGCCATGCCGACGATGACGAGAGCCCAAGCATCGACAGCTACAACGTTCCCTGGCAGAGGTACAAGAGGAACGACATTTGAAAGACATCTGTATACCCTACCCACCCAACGATGTTTGATGGGAAACACTCGCAAAAGCGAAAGAAAACTGCGTCCAACTCTGCACAAACTTTGCGCTAGAAAATATACAAATATATATATAAGTACTTGGGCTAGTTTTAGGTCTTGGACGTAAACAATACTAAATGGGATTATTTCCATATAAAGATAAGATTATTAAGTACTTGGGTTGGCTTAGTGACCTACATATATTGGTGTACTAGATACATTCACGATCGAGAGTTCCAAGCGGCCAGAATATATATATTTCCATTGCGAATTGATAATAATTGAACGTTGTTTTGTTTATTGGTACGCAAATATTGCTCCCATAGAAAGAGCATTCCCCACTTCGACTTGCGTTTCGCCACTAAATTCGTCTTGTTGTTCAGTTCCACTAGGACAATGCCCTGTCTGTTTCCCTGCCGAAGAGCAGACCGAGAACAAACCCCCGGCCTGAGTCCTGCTGATGTATGGCATAATCCTTGCTATTATTCGGGGTTGATTGTTCGTGAATCGGGCGGGAGTGAGCGCTTTGGTTGCTCTATAGTTTTAGGGGTTGTCCTGTCCTGTTCCGTTCCGTTCCATCCTGCTATCCTGCCCAAAAACAACAACAGTGCATTAGCACTTTAATGCGGCTAGTGAGCATAAAATGTAGAAACAAATGCTCTCGCGCCCATTTCAATTAAATGCTACACGGAGCCGGAGCCAGGAGGGGAGCAGGACTTTCTACACCGAGGACCAAGGCTGAAGGACAGCATCAGCATCAGCATCCACCCACCCACTGGCACTTTCATGTCGAGGCAATTTATTTCGAGGGTGTTGATGGGCGGTTTGTTTTCATTGGATTTCTGTTGCTGTTTTTCTAATGCCCGACAGCAAGGAACGCAGAGCAGGAGCAGGACTCTGCGCAGGAACTACCACGGCAAAGTATTTCCAATCAAAAGGCGAGAGTCACCACCAAGGCTGAGGCTGCGGCTGCGGCTGCGGCTAACTCTGACTGAGGAGCGTAGCCCGAACCTGCGTGTTAAATGCCAGCATATGTGAAAATAAGCTGTGACAAATGGCTTAATTTAGTCGTCAGTTCTGGGAGAAGGAGGGGCCGCGATTGCGGCGACATCGACAATTGTTTAACATGCTTTAAGCATGTAAAAATATTGGCACATTAGCCAGAGATAACAAAAAAACAACAACCTGGCGTGGCGTGGCCTGGCCTGGCGTGGGTGGGCCCCTCTGAAGGATCTTGCTATTTGACCTGCTGTTAGCATTTGGCACGGCTACTGCCACGCACTCACACTTGACTTTCCGGTCGGGGGGTTTGGATCTAAGTACAAAGGTTGAGATCCTGGGGCCATGCACCTGGCTGCGTGAGGCCGAGGCCTGTCAATTGATTTGCATGTCAGTGAGGTTTAAAAGTCGAGCAAAAGGAAAAACTTTCGGGCCATCGAACATCTGCCAGCATTCGGCGGCACTGGGGTTGGCTCTGTGGCAGAGTCAGCACCAGAACCAGCACCAGACGCCGGCGACGCTCTGTCGACGGGTTAGACATGATTGACAGTCGCCTTATGAATGGGCGCCCATTGTAAGGGCAGGTACTTAAGCGGAGCTAAACTGGCGACACTGCAGCATTGGGCAGGGCTGAGGGCACGACTGAGGGTACGGCCGCGGCGGGCATGGGATTTTTTATTAGGATTGCACCCGCGGCGACAGTCGGTAAGCTTCGCTCCATGCAGCGATCAATTACAGAGGATTTGCACCGACTTGACGTTTACATGTGTTGCGGTAAGCTTTGCAGCGGGGGTGCCCACCATCGCCATCCTCTGCAGTAGTTCTGAATGTGGCAGGGCTCTGTGGGGCATAGGTATTGGTATTGTTGTGCTGCTCCTACCGCTGCTCAATTGGCCAGAAAAACTGTTTGAGCACACACTCGGGCACTTACGGGCCAGGCCACTCGAGCAGATGACTAGAAAAGTGCATTTGCCATTTGTGGAATGCCAAATGCTGAGTGCTGAGTGCTGAGTGCCGATTGCTGCTCATTTGATGTGTTGCGGGGAATTCCGCCTGCTTAAATCTTTTTGACTTGCAATTCGGAAATGATGGCTTATCCTGTTTTCTTTATTGGTTAAAGATGCTTCCTCCCTCTCTCTGTCTGCCTGTCTCTCTGCGGATGAATGGTTTCTGTTTTGATGGCTTAGCTGGCTAAACAATCGAAGGGACGAAGGGAGCCTACAGCCTCTGCATATTCCCATGCCAGATAGGTTCTGTTGTGCTGTCTGTCTGTCTCCGCTCATGAATGGATTGGATCAATGGCATGGCTGAGCCCAGAGCCCTGAGCCCTGAGCCCCTGGCGGGCAAAGGGATGCAATGCCAAATGCCAAATGCATTCACCTTTGAGCTGTCAATTTCTGAATCCGAATCCGAAACTGAATCTGAATCTGCATCTGATGGCAAACATGGGCAACAATCAAAATAAATTGAATCATTTTTAATCAGTGTAACACCAAATGAATGTACTTGCAGTGCCCCTTGGTTAAGTTTGCCAAATCGGATGCTTTGAAGAGTCAGAAATAAGGAAAAAACCGTGAAATTAGGGCAGTTGGTTTGTGTGTCAGCTGTGGTTCTGGTTCTGGTTCTGGCTGTGGGCCCTGGGGCTGTTCCTCTACAGCACTTGAGCCATTTGAAGGACACACACATGGACCCTACAATCCGAATGGGTCATGACGGCAAAGATGCCTGCCACTGCCAGTGCCACTGCCACAGCCACAGTGCCTCTGCCTCCGCCACCCCAGCTGAGGTATGCAAATCTAAAAGCCCAACATATAGAGAGCAGGGTGGGGTGTGGGGTGGGGTGTGGGGCGCCCACTTGACAAATACCATTTTCGAAATTGAAAGACAAACTTTTGAACAGTCGACGTCGTCGTCTGCTGCCGCTCCTGAAAATGGAAATGAGACACAATATGCACCAGCAGCAGCAGGAGCAGCAGCAGCAGCGAAGGCATCCGCATCCTGCTGACGAATTTGCTGAGTGTGTTGATTTGTTGATTCGTTTCGCCTAATCGCACCATCACCACCACCATCCGAGCGAGAGCCAGTGCCAGAGTCATGGCCAGAACCGGAGACGGAGCATCCGGGCAGCAGGCAAACTTGTCCAGTTTCGAGCATTGTCCCAACTTTGAAATGGTCCAGCGGACTGCTGCTGCTGCTGCTGCTGCTGCTCCTCCGCATTTGTACGCAAATGTGTTTGTCCTCTGCCAGGACATGTGCGTGAGTGTGAGTGAGTGGGCATGAAAAGTTTGACTCTTGTGTGTGTGCGTGTGTGTGTGTGGAAATGTGTTGAAAATTTATTGACATTATTCAATTAATTATTGTGCAAATATTTTCGCACACAAGCACACAGATACGCAGGCACACACACAAGTGATGCCGCAGAGAGTCGTAGTCGTAAGTGGCAGGGAATTTGTCATTAATTGTGAATTAGATTGCATGAAAATTGTTGCCTGTGCTCCAAATTTGTTTATCCTTGTTGTTCTCCGTGCTCGCATTCAGTCACTCACTCAATCACTCACTCACTCAATCACTCACTCGCCCATTCACTCACTCATCCGTTGATGCAGTCAGGCGTTTTCCGCAAACAACGAGCAGCAGGAAGCAGAATGGCGATGGGGATGCGCCATGACCATGTCCGTTTCCGCTATCCGCACCGGAAGCGGTTGCCAGCCAGCCAGCCATTCGCTCCCGATATGGATCCTGCTGCTGCTATTCCCGCTGCTGCTGATGATTTCACATTAATTTCGCCTGCGTATGCAAATAGATTTCCAAATAAATGAAATTAATTTAATACGAGTTTCGGATTTGATTTTTGTTAGATTTACGCACTCGCACTCGCATACTTTACCCCTCGTGCCAGTGGGCCCGTGTGGCAGCCCAGCCGTAAATGCAACTGTTTGTGGAGGCTTTCATTAACTTAATTGCATTTAAATTGAAAATATTCTAGAGTGCATTTGGTGCGAGTTTTAATTAAAATAAAAATAAATAATCAACAGGAAATGGTTTGCAGTTTACAGAGGTAGCCGCCCTTCAATTAAATGACTTTGAGCGGGACTCGTTTGTGGTGCTGCCTCCTAGCGAGACATATCTCTGATCTGGAATATGGTGCCAGCTCTCTTTGGTGTGTCTTTCGACCGTTCATTATTCATTCATCATCTGCTGGTCCTAATGAGTCACTCACGCCACTCGAGTGCCTCGCCGTTGTTGGCCTGTCAAAACACAATTTGATTATTAGCAGCTCTGCTGCTGCTGCTGCTGCTGTTGGGTTCGTCTGAAATTTCATCCAATCGAATGGGCTGCTGTTCCCCGATAAAGGTGTGTCGGAGCTGCCAATCGATAAGCCGCTGCCGCCCCCTGCTCCGCCTGCACATCAGTCACTGTCACCCCCACAACCAACCACAAATGGCCGCCCACCCACTCCCAGTCCCAGTCCATGCCCCCATCTACTGCCACATGCCGAAACGTGATTAATGCGTTGGCGTTGCAGCTAAGCTCGCTGTTGCCGGCCATCAACATCAGATACAGATACAGATACGAGCAAGAGTACTCGTACTCGTGCCCGTACAGTCCAAGATATCGGCGAAAAACGTATGGCAGGACGTTTTCAGATAATGCCCTGCCCTGCGAAATTTCGCACCCAACCCGAACAGATTTGTAATGTTTTGATTGCTGGATGGGGAGATGGAGAGGTGGGCGGCGCGTGCCGTGGTCCATGTCTGACCAGGGAATCTTTACGGCGGCCACGTGCCCGCATTTGCGAGCGTAAGGTTTCGCGGATTAATTTCAATTTGCTGCAAGAAGAGCACAGCGACGAGGCGGCTGGAGGGTGGAGGGTGGAGGAGGGTGCTAATTATGTGTGGAATGTTTTAGATAAACACGGAGCACAATGCAGCAACAGTCGACGGCTGCATGGACAACCGGCAAAAAGGACAACCCGGCTGAAGGCGGCCACTTGTCAGCTCGAAGCGCTGCTCTTCCTGATGCGGCTCTGGCTCTGGCTATGCTGCTGCTGCTGCTGCTGCTGCTCTCTGCTGTTCCTGCTGCTGCCGTCCTAATCCGTAAGTGTCGTTCTCAAGCACGCAGCAGCGGCAGGCGCTGATAGAGCACACACACACAAGAGACCGGAGAGAATACCAGAGCACTGAGGGAAAACAGGCAACCCAACAGCAAGTTTCCAAAACTAGTTTTAAGAATTTATTAGGAATTTATATATAAATAAAGTTAGGCAACAAAAACCAATATAAGGCAACCGAAATTATCAATTCAATCATCTTATTCGGACTACCATAATTTCTTTTCAGTGTAAGCGAGCGACAGCAGGACAATGAGCGGCAGAACGTGGACCCACTGGCGCACTGGCGACTGCCCTGCCCGCTCCCCCCGTACATAATGATGTGGCGCTGTCGACATCGACGTGTCATCGACAACCAGCAACGGTTTTGGGTGGGGTCGTATCTGGCTTTGGCTTCGGTTCGGGCCCGGGCCGGGCCGGGCTGTCGCTGGCTCTGCGACAGGCAGCCAGCCTGTTGGTCAGAGATAACAGCAATTTATTTTCAAGTCATCATTTTAATTATCCCGTTCGCAATGTTGTGAACGGAACAACCTTGCGACTGGGCGCGGTTCGCATTAAACGTGACAACGACAACAGCAACAGCAACAACAACAGCAACAACAACAACAACAGCAGCGGAGAGACGAGGAAGAACCACTGCGATGGCGCGTTGGTAGCCATTTTGCTCATTAAAATATAATATGTATTTTTTAATTTCAGAGAAATGTTTGCACAAAAATTTCCTCGAAACAAAGTTGAGAGCCATGCCGCCGTCCCTCCCACCGTCCTCTGCCCCCCCACCACTTGCTCTTCTCTTTTCTCACTGTTTCTCTGTGCCGCTGTGTCTACCCCGCTCAATGGTTTTCCTTTCGGAGCACTCGCACATTTCCATCTTTTATTCTATGTCTGTCTCTGGCTGCAGCTCAACCGGAGACCGAAAATCCTTTTTTGCAGAGTTTTTTCCCATTTTCCATTTTCCATTTGCCTAGCCGAGCCCCAGAAGCCCCCGCCCAATGCCCAACCAACGAACCACCACCTATTCTACCCCAAGCACCCAACAACCCCTAGCGAACCCCCTTCATGCGTTTTTATAACCGGAAGCGTTCATGAGAAAGTTTCCGCTTTCATAACCGAATTTTAATTAACTTTCGAAAACCTAATTACAAAGTATTATTATAATGAAAAAGCAGTGCACAAAGCACAAAGAGTGGAGCTCCGAGACAGGGAGGGGTCCATGGGGGTCGTCCAACCAACCAACCAACCAGTGAGCCAACCGAGCGGATGCTGCCCCTGCAGCAACAGCGACGGTGCCACGTTGCCACAGTGCCTTCCTGCCTGCCTGCCTGCGCCATTGCTACGTGCTGCTGTCTTTGACTGCCATCATGGGGGCAGGCACTGGGAAGACTGAGGAAAATGCCAGATGGGGCTGGCAACGGAGGCTACCAAAGGCACTACTACTTCCTGTGTATCCATCCGGCATAAGCCGCTGCTGCTCCGCTCCGCTCCATGCTGTGCTGTTCTGCTCCTGCAGCAATGGAAAAAAGGGTTGCCCAACCATTTTTCTACTCGGCAGAGTCTCCACTCCTTTCAGGGCCCATACTCGTGCTCATAGCCGGCTGTGTCTCGTTTTAAAATTAAATATTCCATTAGAAAATTACTACAAGATTGTGGTTCTTTATTAGCAGCAGAACAGCAGCCGTAAAACCTCAGGCCCCGGCCGGCACGGACTGGATTTACTCGCAACTTTGCTGCCACAATCCCTGCTGAACGGAAACCAAAATTGAAATTCGGATGCATGAAATTTGCAGCTAAAAATTCAATTTAAAACTTTTGCTTTTGACTAATTTCTATGTTGTGTAAATAATAAAATGCGAGTGAGTATATGGCACACCGCACACAGCGAATGGGGAGCGAAAAGGGAGAGTGCGCCGAGGTCATAGACATGCGATGATTATTCGCATTTCAATGGGAACCCCGGCCATCACATCATATCATCAATGTTTAATGACCAACAAAATGTCATCACAATTTTTACTCTCTGCCAATTTCCTAATGGTTTTGTTCTGGGAAGTTGTCCAAAGTTTAACCCGAACTTGTTGTTGGCTGAAAATGGAATTTTAAATCTGTCTTCGACGGAATAATTACATATTGATGGGGTGCCCCCTCACAAGCGGCGACGGCGGCCGTGTGGGTGGCGTTTATGAATAGATATGGGAGGACATGGCTGGTTCTGACTTGTCTGGAGAGCTCAACAAACTCGGAACACCACCAAACCATCCCCTGCTTCTCCTTCCGCCTCCTCCATCCCCCGTGGAGCGTCTTCAGCGCGCATGTCTGGCATTAAGGCATCGATATATAAATTGTGGACAAGTGGAATTGGGGGGGGTGGTTGGGTGGCTTGGGGTGGTCGGTTTAGCTGAACCAACCCCAAGACACAGATCTCGCAAGCCCCGCACACAGATGGGGTTGTTTGCGGGAGTAAAATGAAGAAACTCTAACAAATTGCTGACAGTCACAATGTCAAGGAAAAATCGAAATTGAAGCGACAACAAACCAAGCGCCATTTTGTTGTCGTTCCCAAAGTGAGACCCAGACCCAGACCCAGACCGACTCCCAGTCGCAGTCTCGGTACCAGGGACAGACAGAACCATTCCCAAACCCCTGGCGAACAACAAAGCGCGCTCTTTATGGAACAGTGCCCGTTCTGCCCATGGCAGAGGCTATAAAAAATGTATTAAAGCAAGTTGCTCACATATAAAATTCTGTGTACGAGATATACACACATGCTCGTACAAGGCATGTACTGGATACATTTCTATCCATATAAATGGTGACCTTCCTGCTTAATTAAAAAAGACAACAGCTTGTTAAACATTCGCGGGGTCTGCAGCGCCCAGATAAATTGAACTGTTGGTAAAACTGTAATGCCTGTGGGCCCCCGGCTGTCCGAGAACTCTGGTATCATAGATTCTTCTTTGAAATGAATCACACCGATGATAATCAACGGTGGATAGGTTGTAACTGTCGTTACCTACGCCCCAACAGGGGGGGAAATGCGTCCGATCAGGCTGTGCTCGTCGGAATATACAT
This sequence comes from Drosophila ambigua, assembly GCA_018150905.1. Lineage (NCBI taxonomy): Eukaryota > Metazoa > Arthropoda > Insecta > Diptera > Drosophilidae > Drosophila > Drosophila ambigua. Next base: position 15,035,108 of record JAECWS010000086.1, on the reverse strand, counting down.
ACACATATAACAGAGATAAGGGCCACGATAGGGATCGTATACTCCTCTCTGTATATTACTAAAGCAAACAGAACAAACAGAAGAAGAGGGATAGGTGGTGGTGGTGACTGGAAATGGGTCTGGGACTGGGACTGGAACTGGAACCGGGGTTGGGTTGAGATGGGTTAGTCAGGTCCGGGATGGGACGTGGCTGTTTACCTTCTTGTTCCGTTGCAATTTATGAGTGCAGGGCGATAAGAGCGGGGGTTTATCAGCGGAAAACAGAACGAAACTGGGGAAAACTGCACTCTGCATCTGAGCAGCGATAAGATAGGGATGGCACCTCTCCGAACCACTATCGGTCGTTCAATTTGCTGCATCGATACCCCCGTAGATAGGACCGCGAGACGACGGAGACCAGACCAGACCACACCACACCAGACCAGCCCAATCAATATAGAAATGATTGTTGGAGGTCAGTTGTTTGAGTCAACAAAGGTGTAGGTTTGATTGTAGCTTTGATTGCCTGGGAAATGAAAACTAATTTATGATATTGTTTTTTTTTTTTTGTTTTTTTTTTTTTACTTTTTTCATGTATTTCAAACATTAAAATAGTCGGTTTTGTGGCTGTTTTTGTTTTGTGTTTTTGCATGATTTATAATAGTATTAATTTTAACTAGCTTTAGAGTTTGGATTTTAATTCTTGCATTGACATTTATTGAATTTCATATTGTGTTTATTTTACATTAAATTTCATTTGTTTCAGTGTGGTTGTTTTTTTTTCATATTTAAACTATTTGTTTTATCAAGTTTAATTAATTAGCTTAGCTCAATGTAAAAATGTGTCTTTTTTATACGTTTGTTTGTTGGTTTTTTTTTTTTTACTTTACGCACAATATAACTAATATTAAAAATTATTGAATAATAATTGCATTCTCATATTGTTTTTCCTTTTTTTATGCTTTTACCATTTTTCGTTTTTGTTTTTGTGTGTGCTGCCATCGTTATTTATGCTAATTAAATGTTAAATGCTATACAATATTTATATATGTTTAATTTTATTTCATGTGTGTGTGGAGTGTGGAGTGTGTGTGTGTGTGCTGTGGAGTGTGGCATAGTTTCATACAATTTGATTAATTCTCAAGTTAGTTTAAAATTGTTGGGGGCTGACAGTTGGGTTTTAGTGGGGGATTCTCTCTCTTCTCTTCGCTTAGGAATACCTACTATTTATAGATTATTTACAAAATGCCTTAGCCTAACGAATTCGTACAACAACAGAAGACACACAATGTAAATGAAGTCCGACATACACACATACATAGCTGCACATATCCATGGATACGTGCGTATGTATGGCATGCACTTAAATGACAAATTGTTTTTGTTGCATAAATTATATGGTATAAGACGTGACGTTTCCTATGCATGGCCAGATTTCTTGTTGTATTTTGAAGATTCTTAAGGTGTTTCGCGCTGGACTGTGCTGAATAGATGATGGCCAGATATAGGGCTTAGTTTTTTTTGGTTTTTTTGATCATTTGCGATTCGAATTCGATTGCCTTTGGATAAAGGTTTCTTTTAGTATTTGTATTTGTATTTGTGCTTCTTTTTGGGACATTTTAGTTTAGTTTTAGCGTTGCTGAAAGAACATTACACACGATCCCGCTAAGCTTTCTCTATCCCTACCATCTCTCTCCTTCTCTCTCTGTGTTACATTTAAAATGTTTAAATTTGTAGTTTTAACCGCTTTGATTGTTATTGCTTGTTTCGACAACGAAAACAAATGGCACGGAATTATATTTTTGTATGTTTTAGCAAAAGAACATAAAATGTTAACAAAAGTTCTTAGAGCTCGAGGGGGCAGCCGCCACATTGGATGGGTGCCGGTGCCCCCCGATCGCTGCACTTACAACTACATCACTTTTTTCTTGTTTCTTGGATTCCCCAACAGAACGATACACCGGGGCATTGGAAAGGAAAGGAAACGAAAAGAAAACGCATAAAGGCAAAGACTAAGACAGTGCTAGCAGTGGGTCTCTGATGGGTCTATGATGGGTTCGATGGGTGTCTATGTACAAGTGTGTGTGTGTGGGCCCCTGAACCTGAACCTGAACCTGATCTCGAGCCTAGCCCTGGCTACTCACGTGCTCAAAGGATGCGCCCAGGTGCTAAAAGCCAGTGGAACTGCACTCGCTAATTGACAGGCCCATGCCGATGGCCTTGGGTGCCACAAAGCCGCCGCTTGTCCGGGGCCAGGGCTACAGGAGGTTCTGCAGAGCGGCGGCTCCATTGAACGTGAGGCTGTGATTCCAGTTCCGGTAGCTGGCGGCCGCCGCGTACTGCTGGTAGTTGTTGTACTGCTGCTGCGCCGCCTGGTGCTGCAGTTGCTCCTCGCTGAGGTCGCTGGTGATGTTCGAGGAGTCCTCCTGCAGCTCCGCCGAGAGCTGGCTGTGCAACAGCTGCTGCTGCTGCTGTTGGTGCTGCTGCTGCTGTTGTTGCTGCTGCTGCTTGCTGCTGCTGCAGCTTCTGGGAGTAGTTAACCACCGAGGCGGAGGCGGTGGCCAACGCTGCTGCGGACACTGATCCCGAGCCTGAGCCCGATCCGGAGCCGGAGCCCGAACCCGAACCCGATCCCGGTCCCGACTTGCTGCTGGCCTTGGGTGCTGTGGTTGGTGTGGTGTTTGAAGCGGATGTCAGTTGCTGCGCCGCCTGCTGCTGCTGCTGGTGGTGCTGCTGCAAGTGCTGCTGCTGCTGCGAGCGCAGCATCTGCTCCGCGCGCCCTTAAGCTAAGGGGTACTGGTGGTGTCACAAGCTCGTAGTGCCGGCGGGCGCATGGTAGCCGAGGCTCTGGTAGTACGAGTCCTGGCCTAAGGCAGCGTGTGAGTTGGTCAGCGGGCTGAGGGCGTTGTAGCCGGCGTACTGGCTCATGTCGTACATCTTGATGTCCGCCTTGGACTCCGTGGGCAGCAGGCGGTTGATGGAGAACGGGTGGCTGGAGGGAGTGTAGCCGGAGGGCTCCTGTTTCAGTGGATGCATCGAGGAGTGGTAGTCGCTGATCAGCGACGGGTGGCACCGGTTGGCCATCATGGCCGACAGCTCCTCCTGCTGCAGCTGGTGGTGCTGGTGGTGGTGGTGCGTCGGCACGTGCTGCGGCTGCTGTCCCAGGCACAGCTCCGCGTTGGCATGCAGCATGGCCAGGGCCTCCGCGTCCTTGCTGTGCGCCGCGCTCAGCACATTCACCCCGGCCAGCGAGGCGCCGCCCGCTTCCTTGTGGTGCTGGTGGTGCTCCAGTCGGCTGTGGTGATGGTGGTGCATGTGGTGCGAGTCCTCGTGGTCCTTCTTGCCGGGACTGGTCGCCTCCAGGCTGCTGTGCGACGGACTCTTGTGCAGCTGCCGAATGGCCTCCTTCTTCTCGTCCTTGAAGCGCTTCTGCCGCCGCAAGTAGCAGCCGTTCTCGAACATGTTCCCCGAGTCGGGATGCAGCGTCCAGAAGGAGCCCTTGCCGGGCTTGTCGGGCGTCCGCGGTATCTTCACGAAGCAGTCGTTGAAGCTCAGCGAGTGGCGGATGGAGTTCTGCCAGCGCTGCTGGTTCTGCCTGTAGAAGGGGAACAGGTCCATGATGAACTGGTAGATCTCCGACAGCGTCAGCATCCGCGTCGGGTTGTTCTGTATGGCCATCGTAATCAGCGAGATGTAGCTGTACGGCGGCTTGGCGTGCGTGTAGCTGCGTCTGTAGGTCGTCGGCTTGTCCACACGCGATCTGCCCAGCGAGTTGGGCGAGCCCGTCTCCATTTCGCGCGATCCCGGCGGCATGGGCCCGTAGTTGCCGCTCAGTCCCGCCGCCGACATGCTGGCGGCGGACATGGCCATGCAGCCGCCCATGTTGCCGAGTGGGGAGCCCATGCTGGCGTAGCTCATGGAGCTGGGGGTCATGCAGTTGCCGCCCATCGAGTTCATGGCCGCCGCTCCCATGCTGCCGGTCATGCTGGCCACCGCCGCCGAGTCGAGCACGCTGGAGCCGAAGGTGGCCGCCGCCTGGGGCGGACACCGAGGACATGCCGCCCACCGGTATGCCCATGCTGTTCATTGTGTAGGCGGATCTGGCCAGCGGGCTCATGCTGCCGCCGTTCGAGGTGGGGTTCGGGTTGTTGTTGATGCTGGAGGGCGGAGGGCCGCCCGGCGGCGGGCCGCCCCCAGAGGACATGCTCACCGGAGCCCCGCTGCTGGGCGGCGGCTCCGCGTAGAGCTTCTGCATGATGTCAATGGTGGTCTGGTGGGGGCTACCCTTCAGAAAGCTGTTCAATAGTTGCGCCGTTATGTTGCCGGCTTTCGGACGCACTGTCCCCAGTCGAAGCGAGCGAAAGTTCAACGCGTGCGAGGGACGCGCACGAAAAACGGAAAATCAAAATAGTTCTATGCGGTCCGAGTTCTCCGGATAGTCGCTCTGCGATCGGGCTCTTGGTTTGTTTTATGTTACTCGATTAACTTATCGATTGGTTTATTATCGTTTTGGTTCAATGCACTATCACTGCATTAATTGGGGTGATTATTATTACGATTTGTGGCATGTTTGATGGTGCACTGCACTCGACCTCGACACTTGCATCAAAGTTCTACTCTCTGGCTTTGCTTTCTTTCTTTCTCTAGTTGGTTTACTTGTTTTTTGTTGTGTTGTTTTGGGATTTGAGCACTGTTTGTTTGTGCACTAAACACTTTGATTAATTTATTTGTGATGTGTGGCCCGCCTTAAGCAAATTTGGCAATAAAATAACGTGGCAAATATGGCTCTATGTTTTGTTATAATTCTCTTTTTGTCCGCTGCTCTGAGCCCTGCGCCGCGCCGCAACAAAAAACCGACGCACGAACGTGAATTGTTAGCTGGCTTTTGGCCACTGAAGCTGTGGATGAGGCTGAGAACTGCTGCTGGCTGCTGGCTGGTGGCTGGGCTGGTGGCTGTAGCTGTAGCTCTATCCAGAGATGGATCTGTAGCTGTAGCTGTAGCTGATGCTGAGGTTGAGTCTGCTGCTGCTGCCGCTGCTGCTGGTCCGCTCGAGTGTCTCTTTGGCTTGAGCTCTTGAATGTGACTGTTTGCAGAGGGGAACGCTTGTCTACTATTTGGCTTGCGCTTGCTGCCAACAAATATTGTTCGAGCCGCGCTCAAGTGCCGTTGCCGTTGCCGTGGCCGATGCCGAAGCCAGCGTCGACGTCGACAGCAGTGGCTGTGGCAGCAACAACTCTGACTCGTTCTCACCCATGGGCCCAGAGGGCAGCGCACACACACAGACACACCCCGATACAACTACAACGACAACCACCGTCGCCTGCTGAGGCCTTGCCAATGACAGGCTCTCGCTCTCTTACGCACACGCTCGGAGCGGCGCAAGCGCATTGGCCGGACCGCTCTGGGCTCTTGGCACTTGGCTCTTGGATCAACAGAGCAGCGGCAGTGGACGCGCGCGGTTGCCACGACAACTGGTAGTCGGCCGTGTCGGGGGCGTGGCCAAAGTAAGCAGCGAAAGAGCGAGCAACGCCCTCTCATGCGATATGGAGCAGCTGCATCGCACTCACACTCGCACGCATACACGCGCAGACACACAGATGCACACAGATAGCGCCTAATGCCAGGGCCTGCCTGAGCGACGCCATGTTACAGTTAACGATTTTCCCTAATGCGATCAATAATCGCTCGCTCCCGCTTCCACTCGCACGCTCGTCCGCCAAGCCAAACAAAAAAAGGAAGACCTGAAAAAGTCTGCGACTTCGCCTGGAACTCCAACTCCGCTGGAGACGTGGGGGGTGGGTCGGGTCTGCTGCTCCGAGCGCGATTCCCCGTCTCGGCTTTGGAGCTGAGATGAGAGACTCTCCTACCACAGCGACTGCGGGACTGTGCCGCCTCTGAGAGCTGCGAGACGGGGCCATACGGCGCTCTGTGTTTTGCCAGAGAACAAAAAAAGAACGCCTTTTGGCTCCCAAAGAAGACATTAACAATATATGTGTGTGTGTGTGTGTGTGTGTGGCCTAGTGTTTTTGTTTTTTTTTTTTTGCTCATTCGTTCGTTTTTTAGAGCCTCTGCACATTTGAGGTTAAGGTATGCCAATGTCACTCTCATTCATTCTCATTCACATTCGTGGCATGGCATTCGAGGCATCGCGAGCGGCACCAACAGCAGCAGCACAAGCAGCAGAAGCAGCAGCAGCGGCAGAGCGCATCTTTCCTTTTTGGCAAGTCATTGCGAAAGTGACCCAGTTCTGGCCTCATCCTCATTCCCAGACCCATCCCAGACTCCAGCGGATGTCTGCTACCTGGAGATGGCAACTGGAGTCTGGAGTCTGTACCATTCATTGATGCAAATGCAGAGCGCGTGGATGTGGACTTGGATGTGGATGTGGATAAGGAATACTTCCTGGTAGACAGGCTACAGAGTTCTGTTTCTGTTTTATGGCCGCGGATAAAACGCATTTTAATTTCGGTTATAAAGAAGATTCGGAACGGGTTCCGTGCTGCACCGAACACCGAACACCGCTTGACGCCTTCCATTGTGCATTCCACTCCGCTCTTAACCCTTTCATCTAGCCAAGTGTGCCAGTGTCTCCTCCTTTATGAGTGTGCGTGCGTGTGTGTGTGTGTGTATCTGTGTGATGTGTCCATGAGTGTGTGCGAGGCTCATTATTGCAGCCATAAACGAATTGTTTGTTTCATTTCTCAATGAAACCGAGGCCCTCAATTGAGCTCTACCTGAAGATTCCGATATTTGCGGAAATTCCTCATTTCCCATATTGTCATGCAGAATTTTCCGTTTCCTGTACTGTTTGTAAGAGTCTGAATTTGGGCGCCGTATTTGGATGTGATTCCCCCATTTATGATACTCGATGAGGGGACGGGGACCCTTATGCTGGCATTTAAAATAAACAAGTTCCCAAGCCACCATATTAAATTATTTGACATTTCTGCTTCACATTCCATTAATGCTTCAATCAAATATTGACCCAAGCAATCATATTTCCGGAAGATACAAAAATCCCCTATTTAATGAGTAAAGTTTAGGTCAAAGAATTCCACGTAGATATTTATGGTAAGCTTTATGACAGTAAAAGATTTACATTAAATTTTCCCACTCGAAGAAACATTTCTCCAAATAGTTGTTGATGAAAATATTGACTTGAGGCATATAATGTATTTATGTTCGTACATCTACATAATCGGTTCCAACTCTGTTTATGTGCATAGGCAACAGAGCATGCCAACATCTATATATAGTCGTATCTTGACATTATCATTAAACATCAAACATCTTGGCATTGACTGTATGTACATACTCGTACATGAATATCTTTATGTGCACTTCTAATCACCGCAATGTGCTTAAATGCTAGGTATATATTTTTATTGTATTTCACAGGCCATTCAAGTGGCTCTGGCTCATTAATGATTGTGTGTGTGTGTGTGCTGTAGAGTGGCAGAAGCGCATCACGCTTTTATAATAATATATATCCGCAGAGTACACTTTTGTTGGCGTAGACTCTTGGCAAATACTCGCAGTAATGGCAGCAGCAGTCCCAAAATGTGTACGCGTATTTATTTACCTTTTAGTCATTTATCTATTTATTTATTTGCTTTAAAAGCGCGCCACTGTGGGTGGGATGGGGGTCCTCCATTCAGTTTGGTTTTGCTGGGGTTGGATTGGGTTTTGCAACGACACGATTTGATTCAGTGGGGGGGTTCGGCTGCACTCGGCTGCCAAATCGGGTCTAAGCCCTGCTCAAACTTTTTAATTAGTTTCAATTGTTGGGGGTGTACACCATCCACCCCCGCCCCTCAGCAGCAGCAGCCCCTCGGTGCATATTTATGGAAAATATTGACTTTACTACTTTTTTCCCCAGCAATGTTTTGATTTTGTTGTTGATATTACTTTAAAATGCTGCGCTTTTTGTTTGTTTTAAGCGCTTCTGCGACGCATGCGCCGTGTGGCAATGACTTTGCGGAGACCCATCCATGCAAACATATAGTACATAAATATATACATTTATATCTATAAAAGCATTTGACCAACATTTCTCAGCTACGAGTAGATGACGTCTGCCGGTCTGCCTGTCTGCCTGTCGCTTGGCATGTATCCGTATCTGTTTCGGTTTCTGTATATGTATCTGTATCTGAATTTTTATTGTTATTATTATTTGTGATTGTTGATTTATTTGTTTGTACAATATTTTCACACAAATTAAAATACTTTGCCCACTCGTGGGCCTGTCGACGGAATCAGCGGACACCGGACAGCGGGCCAGCGAGCCAGCGAGCATCAATGTCCGTTGAATTGTTTTTCTTTCTGCTCATTTTTTTGGCTTAGCCCAATTATCGATGCTCATTAGTGATTATTTAATCATTTGCATCAACAACAGCAGATCGCAACATTCTAATATCTCGGGCAAACAAATACCCAAAGATCATGAAGTTTTTTTATGGAGTTTGCTTTCGGGCTTTGCATGTAAATCGAGGGCACGAGGCTGCTTCTGGCTGGTCCTTTGAGTGGAAGCCTTTTAGTTTTTGATGCTGGTTATGCACATCCCCACATTCTGTCAGGGTGAGAACTTAATGGGAAATGGAGGAATATTTTTGCATCATTGCCCAAGTTCCAGTTAAGTAAAACGCGCATCACTTTCTACAGGGACCGGCAGGTTCTACCTAAATTGGAAATCTTGTTTCGGCTCTTTTCAACAAATTAGTGATTAATTTGTTTATATCAGAATTCTCGTGAAATCCTAATGGATCCGTGAGGGAGAGATTCGTACGCGTACGAGTATTATCTGCAGGGAAGTTCTCCAACCTGCCGTAGTCTCCCGTAGTGGTATATATCTTGTATATGCTGGCTGTTGTCTGAACGGTTCTGTATCTTTAGTGTGTAGCCGTTTAACGCGTCTCTGCGCTGCATGTGCCGTAATGAGCGTAACCATAAAAGCGTCTTTTGTTTTACGACCGCATTGCGCGCGTGTTTACCGTAGACAACAATACAACAATGCCAATTTTATGGCTGCCCCTGCCACGCAGACAATGCCCCGGCGAACCGCAGCCCAGCAGCCCAGCATCCGCAGATACTCGCCGCACAGATACAGCTACAGATACGCACACACCCGGCCAAAAGGTGACACCACCGAAACTAGAGCAGTTTCCAAAGGGTACGGCACGGAATGCCGCGGTCTTGCATTAATTAGAGCACGTTGGACAGAGGGCAGCCAACCCATGAAGGGTGGCGATGGCGATGCTGGTGGCAGTGGCGGACAGGGCTCCGATTACTTTCTTCGGAGCCATAAAACGGTGCTCTGCTCTGGAATGCTGCGCTGGGATGGCAGCGAATGGGATGCTGGAATACGAGCATCGGCGGACTGGCGGCTCTTATCTAAATTAGGATGTGGCTTGTTTGCGCCCGTGTCTACTCATCGCCTGCATTATTTGCGTAGGTGTTTCATTTCCGTTCCACAATCTATCCGCCGAATGTTTGCCGGCGTACTCATCCTACTCATCATACCTTTGCCCCTGAACTCATCTCGGCAGCGAGAAATTCCTTTTTCTTACTTTCACATGTGATTTTGTCTTTGTTTTCTTATCAGTTTTGGCGCGTCAGCCGTCGCCATAGCCGTCGCCATGATTCACATTTTGCTTTACCGCCTCGTCTGTTTGCTCAAAGAACTGCACTTTTACAAGGGCCGAGCCAAGCCAAGCCAAGCCAAGACTTTGGTGCTGCAGCAGTGAGGCCCTTGGGTTGCTTTTGATGCGGTTCCCTCGGCCGGAATTTGGCGCATTTCGGGGTGCGTGCCTTATCGGGGTCGGTGCCACGACATTAGATACCGCATAAATCACAGCCTAGTCGCGGTTTCTGCTCGATTATTGCCACTTTTTATCTATTCCGCTGCGGCTGGCTATAAAGTCTCTGGCTTTTATCTACAAGTGCAAACACGCGAAAGCAATGATATTAAGACACTGGCGACCCTATTTCCTCTGGCTCTGTGCCTCTAGCAACTAGTTTTATTCATTTAATTAATTAATTAAGCACTAAAGAAGTTACGGCCGTAACAACAAGGAAATTCAATATGGAAAGGAAAAGTGTAAAATTGCGTGGAATTGAAATGTGAATAAATAAATAAACAATAAATGGAACTTTAATGCAATTCAACATTTGAGGCTTTTAATCACATTTAGCATATTGGGCTGGTATTTTCCAGGCTATCCATTTGGCTTAAATCAATTGAAATGGTTTACTTGATTAGGCAGCCAAGAGCCGGTTTGCTCCCACCAAACCAGTCCATCGAATAGATCTCCCAGCAACCGAGAGCAGAGCCCCAGCCCCATCTCTGTGTTCGCCCAAATTGATCATGCGAAAGAATGTTTTCGAGATGTTTCTAGTTTCTGTTCTCTGCGCACAGAGTGCTCGGACTGCGCGGACTGCTCGGACTGCTCGGACTCTTGCAAGTTAGCACATGGCTGCTAATTAAGTATTCGTTGCCTGAAAAATTAACTTTCCAGCTATGTGCCTATGTGCCTGTTGGCACTTTTGTTGCGGCAGCAGCAGTAGCTGGCGACAACGAGACTGCGGCAAGTTTTATACAAAAATAACCAACTCTTTTTTTTTATCTACGAGTATCTATCTAACAATATGCCAGGGCTCAGGTCTGCAGCGCCTGAGCCCGGGGACCAGAAGCCAATGACGAGCCGTAGCGGCAGCCGAAAAGCTGTCAAATTGTCGAAAAAAATAATTGTTATCGTGCTTCATGCTCATGTTATTGAGTGGCCGGCCATGTTCACACGGAGCGAAGTTCCACATCCACTTCCAGGCACAGACACACACACACATACAGATGCAGATACAGCCGCAGAGATACATTTGTAGCGAGACATGTTGGAACAAACAATTCAATTAATTGTTGTAGAGCGGAATATGTCACATTCGGGGATACGGACGGTTAAGTGCGGTGTTCGATGTAAGCTCAACTTTTCGGTAGTTTATTGATTTACAAGCTTTGGTGCGCTATCTCAGATACAATGCATAGATGTATATTTACGAGTGCTAGAACAGGGGGGGCAGGCGACTGGGACTGGTACTCGGACTGGGACTGGAACTGGAACTTATCGCAATGCGTTGTGATTTTTGGAGTGTCGAAACGCCAAAGCAAATATGATTGAAGTTTTATTTGCTCAGTCCGCCCGATTGGGTCTTAATTACTTCCGAAAACAATGACAATGATGATGACCGGTGGCGATACGAGCGGCGGGGTGCAGCTAACTCCGAAGGCATTAATCAATTTACAACGAGATTTAGGCAATGGAATCGCTCAAATATCAAAATAAATACAAATACAAATACAAATAAAATTTGAATACCGGTTTGGGGTCTCTGGCGTCTTCTGGGCTATCATTCATAAACTTTTGCCGGGGCTGACATGAAAATTAGCTCTTCAGCCAAGGCAGACAGCGTCGAGATCGCTGCGCGACTGGAGCTGAGGATAAAGCGGAGATGCTGATGCTGAAGAGTCTGCAGAGACTGTGGAAGAGACCTCTGAAGAGTACCAGCAACAGCAACACCAGTCTCGTCTCATAGCTGTTGATCATGGTGATGACTATGTAAAAAGCAAACTGGCACACAGCTTTGGATGCTTGAGATGTGTTGGCCGTTTGTGTTAATCCCATCAAGACCCGGCACACTATGAAGTAGCAACAACACGGGCAGCATGGCAGAAACTGGAGCTGGAAAATGGAGTTGGAGTCAGACTTGGAGTTAGAGTTGGAGCTGCATGTGGTGAGTGCTCGAATGTGCTCCAATGGAGGCTCCATCTCTACATCAACGGCACAAGTGACATAAGTGGCGCTTACACGATGATGCGTGCGCATCCAACAAGCAGCCAGTCGGGCCTCCAGCTCAGGGCTTAGAGCTTGTCTTCATCATTTTGTAAGAGTCATCACCATCACATCGTCTTCGTCTGAGGAGGATCATCTGTGGGTCAGAGCTCCGCGAGACTCTGTCCCGCAGCTGATAAGAATGTGCGATGTGCCATGGAGTTGTTAAAAGCAGCACCGCATACTCTACTCGCACTGTGCTGCCGCTTCGTGTGTGGTCCCTCATCGATTTCGATTGATAACAGAATTTCGGATATCTCTGCTCTATGGGTCACACATCTGGTTGCGGTTCTGTCTCTGTGTCTCTCGGTCTGAGTGTCCCTGTGTCTGTCGCTGGGTGAGTGTCCTCCTGGTTGGCCATACGCATGACGTGACGTGCCGTGCCGTGCCGCTGACGTGCCAAGTGCCATTGAAAATGGCAAGTCATTGGCATTTCAACTGGACATGCGGCACCCTCGTTAGCCAGAGTCTCTCCGACGCTGACTCTGTCGCTGACTCTGACTCTGTAACCGTCGTAACATCCTTCGACGCATAACGGGCAGGACCGGGCCATACCCGATCCAGATTCCCTTCCTGGCCCTCACTGATGACGCAGCAAACAGCCAAAGCGTTAATTTAATAATGGCCAAAACATATATGGAAGGCAGTCAGCTAACAATAATTTGGTGCAATATAAAATGTACTCGTATGGCCCTGGAGGTGTGTTTGTTTTCGTGGCTGCTGCCTAGACGTAATCGTTACACCTGGCTGCGCCACAGTCAGAGCTGGAAAGTCAATGACATCCAGAGCAAACAACCGAAAGTTGGATTCAATCAATAGAAAAGAGAGTGAAAACCAGCACAGAAACCTGGGCAAAGGAAGCAGCTGTAGGACACACAACACGCAAACATTTTCGACTGATTGACTCATCCGATTTATGCTGAGCCTTTTGCCCAATATTTCTATATTTCTACGCTAAAAAGTGGCACACAAATCAGATATTTTCACTGCACGCCGCAATAATTTGCAAGGCAAACAAAGATTCCCAGACTCTTCATAAATAGTTTTCATTTGCCAGCAGCTACTGCAGCATAGCACACCACAGCATATACCTTATACCATATAGTACCATAATACTCCGCCTCCTAATCGAAAGACGGTGTGAAGTTCTTGTGATTCACTCGCCTTTGGTCGGTGCAAAATCAAAGAGAACTCCAGCCAAGCGTCCGGCAAAAGCATCATAAAAAGGTTGTATCTTGTGGCTGGCAGCCAGAAGAGTTCATTGATTTTTCTGTGGGGCAACTCAATCAAAAAATACAAAAAATCAGAAAGACATAAAACGAAAAAAACAAAAGACCAAAATAAAAACAGAAGAACTTGGGAAAACGCGCACGGCGGTGGCACTCTATTAGCACCTTTAAAGCACAATTTACAACAAACATTTACAACTGTCAATTGGCAACAAAGCAAGGGCCACTGGCCAGAACAGAGCGGCTAAGACCAGGCCAAGAATTAAGGATACAGGTCACACAGCAGAGCTCACAAAGGCACCGCCAGAGCCAGAGCCTGTGTCTGGGGATGGGATGGTGATGATTTTTAGGGAACTGCCTGATGGGAGCTGACGAATCGCCGGCAATTTGTTAGCATTAACACACAAAAACTCCCATTGATGAGAACGAACGTGTATCAAGAGCATTTAATATATATGGTTATATCTGTCACATGCTTGTGTGTGTGTGTGTGTGTGTGTGAGTGTCTCCGTGATGCAGTTTAAAAACGAAATTAATAAAAATTTCACTTGAATTGACAAAGTGGCCGAACGCCGTGACGTTCCACTGACGACAAGTGCCACTTGACAAGCTGCCGAACTTGAAATATTTTTTCCACAATAAAGACTGGCATAATAATTCATTGTTATATAGAAGTCTGACTCTGACTCGGTCTCGGACTCCTTCTGGGGTCTGGCTGGCTGATGTTACCTGTCCGCCAACCTCGTCGCACAGCCACAGCCACAGCTGGCGATTAATCTTGACATTGGGACGATATACCGACGACATGTACTGTACGGACAATATATATGCCATATTCTGGCATATATAAATTCCATTCCATTGTTGACGAATAAATAATTTAGCCGTATACACAATGACGAGTGTTTAGCCTCTGAAAAGACGCTCTCACAGTCCGTTTTGATGGCACTTGCATGCGAGATCATTATCGTTGGTCGGGCTCACGTGCAGCGCACGCGGCCAGGACTTGTAAAGGGATGTACAAATAGATTCCCAGGCCACGACAAGTGCAGGTCAGCATAATCACCATCATCATCGACATCATCGTCATCGACATTGCCATTGCCATAATGAACCGCAACTACTTTAATTACACACTTAGCCCCGAGCGAAACTACACTGCTCATCACAGCATTGCCCAAGTGCTTGGGATCATGGATAAAAACGAAAATAGAGAGCAGGGAAGAGCGATGAAAATTAAAGGGGATCGTTCATTAATTATTGCAGTAAAGTGGAAAATTGCTGCCATAAATATATTCAGAAAATTCAATCAAATCTGCAATTTATGTCAACACCATCTTCACATCCATTCAACCCTCTGCATTGCTGGCACACACTCGTCGAGCAATAAAGCAAAACATAAACCAAACCAAACCAAACCCTGCGGAGCAGTGTAAGTAGAGGTTAATAACTGTAGTTGGCCGTGGGCGCAGGTCGTGGGGGTGTGGTTCGGATGGCTCGGCAATTGTAATGCAAAGCGCGCGCGTCTGTGCGCGAGTGTGGGTGCTTCCAGCCAGGATCCCCTCGGTCGTATTGCAAAATTCAGTTTCATTCGATGCCAAAGCTGAGCCGCATTTCGACGCTCAAGTGGCGGCCCGCCGGGCTATTGACAGAAATCAAAACCGGACCGGGACCGGGAACGGGAACGGGCAAGGGGATGGAGCACAGCTCAGTGGGATCAGCCGGCAGTCGCCCAAATGGCAAACGCTTTTCGTACTTTGTTTTTTCTTCCGTTTGGGATGATGTCGACAGTGGGTTGCCGGCTTATCACGGCATCAAAACAAATTCGTTTGAAATTAATGCGGAGATTTGCTTTCATTAGTTGGCTGTAACTGTAACTGTGGGCAAACACAATGGGTGGAAAGCAGGTCTAGCCATTGGCAGTGGCACGGGCACAAACCACCAGCCAACATTCGCATCCACGACACGCTCTGAGCTGCGGCTAATCCCTAAGCAAAACTTTTGGTTGCTGGAAGGTCCCTGCCTCTTGCATTGGGCCCAACTTTCAGTCCTGCCCGACACGTGGCCCTCAATTGTTACTCAGTTACCTCCCCTGCCCAGCCCTGCCCTGGCCTGCCCTGGCCGATTGTATTTGGAATCGCTTTTCGGGCTGCGTCATCACTTTGCATTAAGGTGAGAATCCACTGCATGGGATGGATGCGTGCCCGTTCCCCCCGCTCCCTCCCGCTCACCACCTTCCTAATGTGACAGTTTAATTGCAGGTGAGACACACTGGTCGCGTGGCCAGGGAAGCGTCGCTGATGCAATTAGACAGCCAACGACTTTCCCATTGTCCTGCGCTGACTTCTCATCTCAGCTGGTTGTGCGGGTGAGCACAAGGCTCTGGCTCTGGTTCTGGCTCTGGGCATCGCTGTCCTTGCTGGTTGCCCCCCGCTGTGCGGGTGCAGTGCGGCATGCCAGGCCAAAGCTCTTTTCTGGGCACAATTGAAAAGAGATGACTTTGTAACAGCTTTTGGGTGAGGGCTGCCCATGATGCACCTATGAAATGTTCTACCAGAGCCAGAAAGGATTTGTAAAGCTCTAAGTTTGGGAGTTGAACATTTTTTGAATGTTTTCTGCAGTAAAACTCTTCGGAAATTGGCCAATTCTTAACTTCGGGAAGTGTACCTTTAAAAGAAAACATTAATAATGGGAATTTGGGGTTGTAAAATTTCTAAATGGTCTAACTTCTAGATTTTATCGGCAGGCACTCTTCTCTTTTACGTTTTCTATTTTCATGGCAACTCTATATAAAACACTTCTATATTGCATATCGGCTGGGAACATAATTCTTCTTTTTCAAGCTTTGATCCATACATTTCCATGGACTCTGCCCGAACTAGATCAAAGGCGTTCGCTGGCCCCCAGCTTGCTATCCGTATCCGCAGCCCCACTCCACACCACCGACCCTCGACCACACACTCTCACACACCCACAGTCGAAAAAGTTTCTCACATTACATCACGGGCCAGCGAGGACGACGACGACTAAAAACAACAGCAAGAACAAGGAAAGGACGACGCTTGCGAGGAACTGGAGCAGCGCTCTAAATGGACAGCGAGCAACATCGTTTAATATTGATGGGCATTGTTTGAGCTCTTTATGATGGGAAAGTGAGGCCTCTGCCAACGCTATTTTCCTCTCTCTCTACCTCTCGCTCTTTGTTGCTGTTGCTGTAGTTGTTGTTGTTGTTGTACTTCAAGTGAATATTTAATTAAATTGTTTTCTAATAACCACGCGCAACTTTGTTGTAGGGCCCTGCACGCGCCCGCAAGCGTCGAGCGGCGGCAGGACACGCGGCGGCAGTGGCTACCAGGCCGGGAACCATGAACCGGCAACCGGGAACCAGGACCAGGACACACCTTGTTGTGCCAACAACATTAGCAAAGGCCAAAAAATAAAAATAAAACACGAAAAATGGGAAGGGAAAAAGCAGAGCAGAGCAGAGCAGAGCGGAGCGGAGCCACCCCTTTGCTGCGTATCCTGGCTGGCCTATCTGTCCTTTCCGGACGCTTCTAATTTTCCAAATTACGCACCATCAATCATCGCAAGTTGCGGCAGCAGCGCCAGCCCTGACGAGCGCCTGTCGATGGCGCTGTCGATGTAGATGATGTTGATGATGACGTTAGAAACTATGCCACATCAGGCACTCCACTCCACTCCCACCCACCAGCCAATGGTAGCAGTCCCATGGCGCAGTCACTTGAAGCAAACGACGTTACGGCAGCCGCAAGAAAAAATTAAATTAAACTTCAAGTGTCCGCAATGTGGTGCCGGTGCTGGTGCTGGTGGTGGTGGTGGGAGCAGGACGATGCCGAAGCAGGTCCTCTTTTCCGGGCGAATGCAGCCTGGCCCGGCCATGGGAATCTTCTCTGGTGCAGGCTGTTTTCCGTCGTAATTAACGCTAATTGCGTTTGGCCATAAGCCGGACTTTTTGACTTTTCCACGTGTTTTTCGGATTGTCGCAAGGATTTTCCCACCTAATCCTAAACCCGGCCCGAACTCTCGCTTTGTTATGGCTTGACTTCGCGCAACCAAAATATTTGCATTGCATAAATAAGCAAGAGATAATGCTGATCGGAAGTGAGTCCCTAAAGGGGCTTCCTAGAAACTCCGCCATTCCATGTATCCTGATCTCTGTGGGACTTTAGACTCTTGATGGTTAGCTAACTGATGGACCGACCCTCTGACCCTCTGGTAATTGAGAATGCACTCCATCTAATGAAAATGGTCATCATGATGGGCAGTGGCCAAAGGGATGGCAGCGCATGGGATGGGATGGGATGAATGGCTCAAGGATTAATATCGCAGTGCAATTAAGAGCTCAATCACAGTGACTTGACTCGGCCCTTGTTTGCCTCTCTCTGATTACATTTATGGAATTATTATTGATGTTTGGCAGTGACCACCACAGAGCAGTGTCCAAAACAATTCTACTTCCCACTAACCCACTGTCCACTCTCCACGGGCCAGGGATTCAGTTGGCCAGCCCCCCATCATCATCATCATCATCCAGCCCACGCCCAATGGCATTTCTAATTTCGTTGAGTAGCGCAGCCCTGACTTCCTCTTCGCTCGGACATTGGGACATTGGGCCCGGCCATTTTGATTGAAATGCAGACACAAAATGCTGGCAGGCAGCCATTATATTTAAGCTGGCCCTGATCTATGCCATCGGTATGTGGACACAGTGATTGCTCGATAGAGTGTACGTACAAATCGAAGAGATTATTCCCATCATTTATTTCTTGAGCAATTCGATTGGGTTGAATGGATGGATGCATGAATTTCTACATTGATTAGATTACTGTACGAATCAAACTTAAAAACTTCGCGTCAAAAGTCTCCAATATTTCTTGATATTTCATACAACTGGAACAAGCACTTTCGGTTTCGTTGAGTGCAATCTAACGAGTCGCCACTGTATGTGACTATATGTGCATATATATATGTATATGTGCATCCCATATCCTCTCCCATACTAATCTGTATTATGTACACAGTTGATTTGCCTTCCCACCCACCCCATCCTCCAGCATATTCCCCACACACTCGCACCGGGATATACATACTCGTATATGTACGACACGATATGATTTCATTCATATGCAGAGGAACTGAACTGAACTATGCTCCTTTTCTCTCTCTCACTCTTATCATTGATTTGCAATGCCTGAAATGTTTCTGCCTGATGATGATGATGATGATGGGGTTCTGTTTGGTCCCCCCCTTTCCCTCGCTGATGTTGTGCTCTTCTGCTCTGCCTAACTGCCAAACATTTCCCAAATGTTCCCAAATTCCTGTCTGTGTGCGTGCGAGTGTGTTGGAGTGCGTGCGATGGATTGGATGGATGTATGCGTGTGTGTTTGCCATCGTTTTTGGAAATATTATATGCTCATACCTCCGTTTTCGAGTAAATTGTGTAAATATTTGCGTTCGTAAGTGGATTGGAGATGGATGAGTCTATCAACAGAGGAGTCAGCCAGCGTCGTTGCCGGCAGCGCCGCTGGCATCGCCATCATCATGTGCCCTTAGCACAGCTGCCTGATTACAGCAGCCATCCTTCCACTCATCCTCATTCTTCTATCGATGGAGGTCCACCGGGCCACCTTCAATCTATGGCCAATTGGCCAAGAGCCAACTTGGAGCTTGTTGCGTTCGTGCGAGGCCACAAGAAGAACCAAGGTTGGCCAGGTGAAGCCTGTTGCCATGACTGGGTACAGTCTGAATTGTGTTGATTTGACAACTGAATTTATTTCACAATTGCATTACAGGCCCAACAATTACACAGCCAAAAAAATGATTAAGTGAGTCATTAATGGGCCTTGCAGAGGGGGTACAAATGCAGATCTAAATATTCGTCTGTTTTACAGATCTTATTTTGTGGTTTTCTTTTCGGCTGCATCTTTCTCCGCCTCGCTGGCGCTTGACTCCTCTTCATCATCGTCATCATCCTCATCATCGTCGTCATCCTCGTAATCGTCATCAGATTCATCGGATGCGTCGTCTCCGTAACCGCCAGTGGCACCGCCACCGTAGTAGCCGCTGCCGCCGCTAGCACCGCCGCCAAAGTAGCCGCCATAGCCCTCTTCGTCATCACTACCACCTTGCTGTTGGCGGCCAAACTTGTGCGAACGCGTCGACATGCTCAGATCCTTGGTGACGGACGTGTCGTAATTGCACTTGGGACAGGGAATCGCCTTGTTCTTGTCGTACTTGAAGCCCTTGCGGCGCACATGATCCTCGCAGTAGCAGGTCTTGCAGCGCAGGCACGAGTACTGTCCCAAACGGTTACACGACTGGCACTTGTAGTTCTCCGACTCCAGCACCTGGCAGGGGAAAAGAACACCATTCAGTTTAGTTGGTACGGAAATGGATAGATGGACTTGCAGGTGGACTGACCTGACAACTAGCTTGGTGCTCGAACTGATCGTCCTCGCACAGGAAGCCATCGCAGAAGGAGCACTTGAAGATGCGCCCGCCGTGCTCCCAAACGCCACGTTCGCACTCCAAGCAGACGGCGTTCTGCAGTGGACACGTGCAGGCATGGCTGGTCAGGCACTTGCGACCGTGGCACACCCAGGCCTCGCAGAAATCGCAAATGGCGCCCACCATGCCCATGCCGGTGGTGTACACGCCGGGATGCTTCACCACGCAGTCGCCCGTCTTCAGCATGCACTTAATCTTCCCACATTGGGCACAGATCGGCAGCCGCTGCAGACTTTGGCAAAAGTAGCAGAACGCCCGAGACTTTTGCTTCTTCTCGCACTTGTCGCAGTCCATCGGAGCATTGCAGGGCACATCGGCGAGCGGGGTTTCGCGGGTGCGAATCTCCTTGAGGCGCAGCTTCTGCTTTTCAGCCTTTTTGCGCTGCCCTGTCTTTTTTTTAGGCATTTTTTTAAACAAATTAAAACTATTTTAATGAAAAGTGTGACCAAAATGTGACCGGCCAGAAATGCTGAAATACTTCAAACTAATTATGCTGATCTGGCAGCGCACTACAAGACTGAAAGCTGGCTGCTATGACAATAGTCGACGTAAGAATGTAGCTATCGATGTAACGAAAATGCAATTATCGATATAAATTTTCGTGGTCTGAGAAACATGTTCTTAACGGGAACGCGTATGGAACGTAGCAACAATGTATATACGTTCCATACGGTTCCCGTAAGATGCATTTGATTTGTATGGGAAAAATTTCAGCAACATGGGGAAATGAAGTAGCACGGAATCAGCAACAATCTGCATACCCTGGGAAAATAGATATTATCGACTTGAGATATTGTTTGTAATTTCAGGCTCCAATTAATGCCGAAACTAGTCAGTCTCTTTTTTAAAGACATCAACGAAATTTTGCAGCTCACGGGTACCAATAATGGGTATCAGAACCGGGATAAATGTATATATAAAACACAAACATGTGCATTAAGAGGTAAAAAACATGTCAATCTATGATAAAATAATAAATAATGTTTCAATGGAGCTTGGAACAAAAAATTTAACATCAATTAAAAGAAATAAGGTATACAAAAAGCCCATACGCATAGAAGAAACTTGGTTGACCAGCAACATGTGACGTCACATTTAGTCAACATTTACGTTTTATGCTTTGGCCGTTTTTGCTTGAACCTTAATATGTAAATAATCCAATAAAGAGGACTTCTGAAAACTAACCAATCTTGTAGAAAATTGATGTATCCATCGGATAAAATTATTCGTTCAGAGCTGAAAGGGCCAACTAGCTAGTAATATTAAACTGAATACTAAAATTATGGAATACGATTTCAATCAATAAAATATAACGTTAGCCCCTAGCTGACCATGGGGGTATTTAATATTTTCAAGAAATTTATGTAACTTTAACATATTTAACACATTAAAAGTGAAAGATGTCGGTGGCCATTTTTGCATTGTAAGTAAAGCGGAGCATGGAGCTACAAAAAGCCTTTACAAAAAGCATTATTTTCCGCGGTTTAACAAAGAGTGTTCAACATTTTAAACAGAGGGGTGTTGAGTGGGTTAAGGTTCGTTTGATTGCCCTAGTTTTTCTGCCCTGGCTCATAAAAACCAAAAAAGGTCTATCGTTATCGTTATCGTCACTCTGTCACGCTGGACGCCTGTGTCTGTGAATTTTCTGTGAAAAAATTTTAATATTAAAGTGAGGCGAAGCATATTAAGCATTGAAAATAGTTAAAATGGGCGGCCATAACGATAATCAGAACGGAAACTCCAACGGGCACGATGATGTAAGTAGATATTTGTCGGAATTATGATTTTTCCATTGCGTGTCTCAGCGGACGCCATTTTGAAAATTACGCATGTGCCACCAAGGGGAAGCGAGGTTATGTTGGGCTGTGAAAAAATCAATAATTTGCTTTTGTTCTTAGGATATTACCGAGCCGGAGCATATGCGTAAACTGTTCATTGGTGGTCTGGACTACCGCACCACCGATGATAACTTGAAGGCGCATTTCGAGAAATGGGGCCAAATTGTCGATGTGGTGGTCATGAAGGATCCACGTACCAAGCGCTCGCGGGGTTTTGGCTTCATCACCTATTCGCACTCGACCATGATTGACGAGGCCCAGAAGGCCCGTCCCCACAAGATTGACGGACGCGTTGTTGAGCCTAAGCGTGCCGTGCCACGCCAGGACATTGACTCGCCGAATGCTGGGGCCACCGTGAAGAAGCTGTTTGTCGGCGCCCTCAAGGATGACCATGATGAGCAGAGTCTGCGCGACTACTTCCAGCACTTTGGAAGCATTGTGGACATCAATATTGTCATGGACAAGGAGACTGGCAAGAAGCGTGGCTTTGCCTTCGTTGAATTCGATGACTACGATCCCGTGGACAAAGTTGTGTGTAAGTAGAAAGGCATCTTCATATTGTGTATTCTAAAAGCCCGAACCATTTTCAATGTAAGGTTGTAAGAGAAAAGAAATCTACTTTTTATTAGCTATCCACCCTTTATTGCGCCACAACGGCCTCAAGCTAGAACAATCCACCCTCGTCACTGTTCTGCTCATTGTAACACGTTACAACGTCATTCAATTACATGTTCTGCACAGTCCCAGCTCCGCATAGCAATGTTCGATGTGTCTGTGCGGCGTTTCATGACTGTAAAAAAAAATCCCAGCCAGTATTATATCATTGTTGCTGGTGCTTGCGTGCTCCAGCGATGAAAGAGTATTTGGCACAGTCCCTTACAAATAAAATGTATGACCTTATACCATTTGAAACACCAGAAAAACCCTTCACAGGTACACAGTACTGACAAACTGTCTGGTTTGATCCAAACGCCCGAGCAGTTTCTTTTTAAACGCTGTGAGATGAATGATAGCGTCGGCTAAGCTATGTTATGCGAATGTAAATCAAATCACTATTCAGTGTAACACGCAGCCTCGTTACACTCATAAATCTGTCTCCATGTACTTGAAATCAAATAAATACACAGTCCCAGCTCCGCACAGCAATGTTCGATGTGTCTGTGCGGCGTTTCATGGCTGTAAAATTATATCCCAGCCAGTATTATATCGTTGTTGCTGGTGCTTGTGTGCTTCAGCGATGAAAGAGTATTTGGCACACTACCCACCATAAAAACCGTGTGTCTTCATGATACAAATTACCCTTTGAAACAACACAACAACCTTTCACATACACAGTACTGACAAACTGACTGGTTTGATCCCCACACCTGAGCAGTTTCTTTTTAAACGCTGTGAGATGAATGATAGCGTCGGCTAAGCTATGTTATGCGAATGTATAAATCTCTATTCAGTGTAACACGCAGCCTCGTTACAATATCATCTAGTTCTATATTCTTCACAGTCCCAGCTCCGCACAGCAATGTTCGATGTGTCTGTGCGGCGTTTCATGGCTGTAAAATGAAAGCCCAGCCAGTATTATATCATTGTTGCTGGTGCTTGCGTGCATCAGTGATGAAAGAGTATTTGGCACAGTCCCTACCATATTTTATCTCTGTTGACTAGACACCCTGTAGGTTTACATATGTATATGCCACAATTTCCACCTTGAAACTCGAGAACCATTCCCTTTTGGCTTACACAGTACTGACAAACTGTCTGGTTTGATCCGAACGCCCGAGCAGTTTCATTTTAAACGCTGTGAGATGAATGATAGCGTCGGCTAAGCTATGTTATGCGAATGTAAATCAAATCACTATTCAGTGTAACACGCAGCCTCGTTACACTCGTAAATCTGCCTCTATGTACTTGAAATCAAATAAATACACAGTCCCAGCTCCGCACAGCAATGTTTGATGTGTCTGTGCGGCGTTTCATGACTGTAAAACTATATCCCAGCCAGTATTATATCATTGTTGCTGGTGCTTGTGTGCTTCAGCGATGAAAGAGTATTTGGCACACTCATTCAAAGTTCTCGAGTGGAGAATTAAATGCCTAATAAAATTTTAATCAAATGTTAATTGGGGTTCACTTTCACTCGACTCTTTTCAGTGCAAAAGCAACATCAGCTGAATGGCAAAATGGTGGACGTAAAGAAGGCCCTGCCCAAGCAGAATGAAATGGGTGGCGGCGGCGGCGGTGGTGGTGGACGCGGTCAGGGTGGTCGAGGCGGTGGAAACCGAGGATCCAACATGGGCGGCGGTGGCGGCAGCTACGGCAATCAGAATGGCGGCGGTAATTGGGTAAGTGCTTCGATGAGACCCACTTTCTAATTGCATTATAAATTGACTGACGTATGAATATTTTTGCAGAATGGCGGCGGTAATTGGGGAAATGGTGGCCGTGGGGGCAACGATAACTGGGGCGGAAACAACAACTTTGGAGGCGGCTATGGCGGCGGCGGCGGCAACAACGGCTGGGGCAACAACATGGGTCCCTGGGATAATGGCAATAGCGGCAGCAACTTTGGTGGCGGTTCCAATTGGGGAAACGGTGGGGGCAATGATTTCGGCGGGTATCAACAGAGCTACAGCGGCGGTCCCCAGCGCGGCGGCAACTTCAACAGCAACCGCATGCAGCCGTACCAAGGAGGCAACTTTGGCAACAAAGCAGGTGAGAAAAATCGTACCGAATGAATCATCTTAAACAGAATTAGACGCATTTGAGAGATTAGCACACAGTACCCTGACACCTAACTGTTAGAACATCGATAGAGTTTGGCAGTTAGCTTTAAGAAAAACACCATACTGTGAGATAAACGGGCGCTGGCCTCCGCTATGTTATGCGTACACACACATGTATACAAACAAAAAAAAAGCATCCCAATACGTCGTAACACGCAGCCTCGTTACAGATTTTAGTTGTATTTTTGTAGTCCGCCTGGCGGACTGATGAGACTGATAATCAGTAAAGTAATTAGTAGAGAATGCTTATATGATCTTATGTGATCTGGGTTTTCTTTTAGGCGGTGGCAACCAAGGCAACTATGGCGGCAACAATCAGGGCTTCAATAGCGGTGGCGGCAACAGCCGCAGATATTGAGGGAGAATACCAGACGAGGTGAGACACCATTATCTGTTTAATTAGTTATGGTTTACGAAAGTAAAGTAAAGTGAAGTCGGTCCATTAACAACAACTAATCCAATCCATGGCCAATCAATCCATTAACCTTTCGTTTGGCTCTACAAGCGTATATCTGTTCTTTTTTTTACTTTATCAACATAGCGAGTAGGCCATCAATTATCGCCATTTCTTTGGTAGTGTTTTTTGTAAAAGAATTTAGGACTGAAAATGCAAACTTGAACTTGAACACCTTCTGTGTTGTGTTCAAAAAACTTGAAGAAACGAAACTAAGCAAACTATATCCATTCAATATATACCACATATATGAACATTAATTAAGACTATATACCAACTATTTATTTTATTTCGTAAACGTATTTAGAAAACAAAACAAAACAAAACAAAAACCAACCCATACCAATACCAATACCAAAACCACCAATTAAGAATTCTCTTCGTATGCAACCTGTTTTAAATAACGTTTCTCATTTATCGACATTTTATAGGTGATAAATTAGAAGTCGCTCAGTATAAACCCAAAAGTCACAGTCAAGTAAACGATACGCAATTCAATGAGTATGAAGAAGTATGAAGAAGTTTTCCGAGCACCACAAACCATACCAAAACATGACAGAGAAGAGAAGAGAGTAATCAGGATCAGTGCAGAGCAGAGAAGTGGAGAGGAAAGGCAAGGAGAGGAGAGCAGAGCAGGAGAAGAGCAGTGAAGTTCAGACAGACAAAAAAAGAATGAGATGAGAATGAGAGATCAGTGCAGCAGTGCAGCAGTACAAGTACAGAGCAGAGCAGCAGTGTGTGTGCATCGATCAGAGGGCACAGATTGAATATCAGACAAAAGCATTATTCAGAGAGAGTCGAGTCGAGTCGAGTCGCACACACACAGCATGCACACACACAACAAGCAGCAGTACACGTACACAGCAGCTGGCCAGGATTCGATACGATTCACTAATGCTTATTGCACTTGATGATTGATTACCCCTTCTATGAGACGCATCAAAAACAATCCAATACCCATAGAAATATATACTTAAATTCAAACCATTTGTAGCAACAACAACCAGTATAAGTAACATTGTAAATTAGAACAAAAGCGCGCGTACAAGCGAACATTTGTATATCCAATCCACACAATCAGCCATGTAAAACTTCAAGGCGGCAGCCGAGAGGCCCTCTTTATTTGTACGATTTCGAGTATGTAGCAAGCTGGCGCCCATGCAACAATTGGGCTGTGGCCGTGGGCGTGGGCTGCCGCCAAACAATTTCTGATAATCAGTGCGCAGAAACACACACAAACTTATGAAAATATGTATTACTTTTTACGACTTTCACTAGGCTTAAGTTGTCATAATCTTAAACGAGTAGAGTGTGGCGGTGTGACGGCAATGGTAATGGCAATGGCAATGGCAATCCATCCTTCAGCTGCCTGCCTGCCTGCCGCACGCTGCCCTAGCGTTAATTTACGTGTACGAGTAAGAGTACCACAATCACACATTCAAGTTCTAAGCGAACAGCTGAGCTCTGAACCGAACCGAACCCCCCAACCCTAACCGTGTGGAGGAGTCTTAGCTTTCTTGTACGTACATATATAAGTGACGACATGGAACTAACTTATCTCCAATGTTTAGTTTTAATCAAGAAACAATTACATGTAATCTACATTTTAGCAATCAGTCTGTATGCAGTTGTCGTCTGAGGTCAGCGCAATTATAATTAACGAAATTTTACACATTAATGTAGCGAAATACAAGATTCGAAAATACATAAGTATATACAGCAAATGAATGATGTAAATTCGACAAAAAAACAAAAAAAAAAAAAAAAACTTTAAACAAAATAAGAAATCTGTTTAGCTAAAGATTTGTAGTTTTTTGTGTATCTTTGAAATATTGACATTGTAGCAGAGCAGCAGCGCATCAGCAGCGAAGAGAGGTCAATCTGAGCAGAAGTGTAAGTTGGAGAAGTTGGAATGAAGGAGAGATTCGATTCGAGTCGAGGAAGAAAGGAGGCAAGCAAGCAGCCAGCAAATTGTTATCGTAGCGTTTGTTGTCGGGCGGGCCATTCATTTTAACCACTTCATTTACGCGACTTTATCACAATTTCACCATCTCTCTGTCTGTCTTCCCCTGTAACATCCATGACATTTACAACTTTGTATTATTGTAATTTTTGTTGCAAGTTGGCTGAAAAGTAATGCGAAGCGCTGAAAAGACGGCCGACGCGCTACTAAGCAGCCACGGACCCGGACCATCCACATTTTGCTTGCAATTCGATGGGGGATCCGGCCAATGGGGTAAGTCTCCTTCTGCCAAAACAGCACAAAAGTTGTAATTTTCAGATGGGGCCCTCTGGGAATGTTCAACGCGCTGCCCCAGGAGGGGGAGGAAGCTGTACGAGTTCCCCACCGGTAGTGGCTAAAAATAAGACTGATTTTGTACGTATTTCAATATTATTTTTAGTTTTATTATTTGACCTTCATAAATAAAGAAATATACGAAAATCAACTTGTACGTGTTTTAAATTATTTATTTTTTAATTTTATTTCAAAATGTTAGTGTGCATACACTTAACGACGGCGAATTGCGCGTTCACGGTAGTTTAACATTTGCGCTTTACAGCACATGTTCATACTGACAGTTCTCTATGTTGTACCTAACAGAGCTGTGCGTAAATCAACAGCTGTTAGACGACGGTGTGATGGCTCATTTTTGCGTTCCAAGGTGAGTCGCAGCGTGACCGTTTATGGTATTTTCTGATGCCAAAATTGCAATTGAACAACTTCCTGGTATATAATGGTATTTTTCGACTTGGTCACTTTATTCGTTCGTTAACCCTTTGTCGACCGGGGGGGTATTTAATATTTCCACGAAATTTATGTAACTTCAACATATTTTACGCATTAAAGGTGAAAGATATCGGTGGTCCTGTAAGTAAAGAGGAGGATGGAGCTACAAGTAGCCATTAAAAAAAAATATTATTTTCAGCGGTTTAACAAAGGGTGCTCAACTTTTTAAATAGAGGGGTGTTAAGTGGGTTAAGCCGCTTACAGCTGTTTTTGTTGTCATGGCTCATTTTGTCGTTCAAAAGTGAGCTCCAATTGGATTTAAAAAATAAAAACAAATTTTTACTATCCCGCAGAACCTATGGCACTTTCAGCTACATCAAGTTGTTCGTGAGCAAGTTTTGTTCCTACGATCCACGCGAAGGCTTCTCTGCTACAAGACACTCCGATACGCCCTCGATTACTGGGACAGGACTGAAGTGAGCTCAAACTCTTTGCCATTAACTGCTCATTTACAACCTATTCGTTTGTACAGATTCGGGCTCCACATCAGAGAACTGCTACTGCAGCTGTTCGCCAAAGCATTCCGACATGGACTCTACTGCCACACGTACTGTTACCTTTGTGTACAACTACAAGGACCATGAAAACAAAGACTGCGCAGCCCAGCTGGACATCAAATTCCCCTTCGACCAGGAGAACCTGGAGGAGTGTCTGACGCAGCTGCTCAACCAAATGGATCCCATGATGCGGTATCTGGACGAGAACATTAGTATGTATTTCACGGAATTCAGGCTCAATTCGGAAAATCTGAGGAATAATTTCCGTTTCAGATTTGGAGCAGCAGCTGCAGGACTTTGTGGACACTGAGCACCAAAAGTTCCTGGACGACTACGCCGAAAAGCTGATCGCACAGGCGGCCAACGACGAACTCGACTTGGAGGCCATTGTGCGGGATACAGAGCGGCTGTACAAGGACGAGCTGCTGCAGTTTGCAGATCGTGTGGGCCCCAGGGACGAGGATATATTTGCGCAGAGTTTCCATCGCCTGGTGCACTCCTCGTCGCTGGAGGAAATCCTCAAGCGAGAACGAGCCTATGCCAAAGTCATAGCCGGAATGACGGAGCACATGGACAGTGAAGTGGAGACGCTCAATACTAGCCAGCAGCAGGAGATGGACAGCCAGATCAATCAGCTGGACATAACCACCACCTCGGAGGACATCAACAATCTGCTGGCCCAGCAGTACACCACC
Source organism: Drosophila ambigua (assembly GCA_018150905.1). Classification (NCBI taxonomy): domain Eukaryota; kingdom Metazoa; phylum Arthropoda; class Insecta; order Diptera; family Drosophilidae; genus Drosophila; species Drosophila ambigua. The sequence continues at coordinate 15,006,437 of JAECWS010000086.1, read as the reverse complement.
CAGAACTTTGTCCGCAAGCGCTACGAGTCGGAGCTGGAGGCCAAGATGGGTCACCAGAAGAACGAGTACCGCGACTGGATCACGAGTCAAGTGAGCCAAATGTTTCAGATCTCGCCGGTGGCCACGCCGCTGGGCAATCGCTCCTCCATGTTCGTTTCGCAGCAGCCGTCGATGGAGGAGAGCTTCACCATACATCTGGGCTCCCAGCTGAAACACATGCACAACATTCGCATTCTCAGTGCCAACGTGACGGAGCTCTGCAGTCCCCTGCATGCCGAGGAGAGCTTGAATGGCCTGAACATGGCCCTGGGCCTCTACTCCAGCTCCCTGTGCGGTGTCGTGGTGCTGACGCCGTCCATTCAGGCAGAGGCCAACAAGAATATCATCAAAAATGCCAACAGGTCGACAGAGTTTCACTTTGAGCAGATCGACGTTCAGATGGAGAAGATCGAGAAGCAGATTCGCACCCTTAGCACCACCGATTCGAGCGGCACTCCGAGCACTGCCAGCAGCAACGGCAGTGCCGAGGGCAGCGTCACACCCTCGCCCACCAAAAAGCATGTGCCCCGCCTGAAAACGGGAGACTTCTTCATCACCAGACACTCGAATTTGTCTCAATCCCATGTCATATTCCATCTGATCTCGGACGAGCCCATCAACAGTCCGAGTGAGATCAACTCACGGCACCCGGTGATTTTGGGCCTGAGGAACATCCTGAAGACGGCCAGCAGACATGACATCACCACGCTGACGATTCCGGCTCTGTTGCGCCACGAGATGAGCGAGGACATGACCGTGCAGTGGTGCATCAGGCGGGCGGAGCTGGTCTTCAAATGCGCCAAAGGATTCATGATTGAATCAGCGTCCTGGGGCGGTGCAGAGCTAAGGTTTGTTTATGGATGGGCAGTCTGGCATTACTCTAATTGATTATATTTTGCAGCACTTTGCAATTGCTACTGCCGGACGATATATCGGAGAGCCTGTTTACCACGCTGGCTGGTATGGTGCCCAGCGTTTTTCACGTGGCCAATCCGAAGATACTGGTGGACACCAGCAAGTAGTAGACTAGGCTGCTGACTGCTAGCTGCTGTGTGCGAGTGGCGAGTGCATTCCTCAAAGAACATTTGAACTTATAAGAAAGACTACTCCAATTTATTTGTATGAATATACAGTTTATTCAGATTCAGAGTTATATATGTATATATATATATATATGTATACGTATATATGCTTCGGTATTCGTCGCCACGCTCAAAAAGTTGTTTGTTTACTCGTAAATTTAACACACACTCAGAAGTTTTGTGTAAATGTTCCTGTATCAATTTTTGTCAATAATTTATCGCAACCTTTTGTTTATGTTTTTTTTCGTTCCAAACTACAACACTACTGCTCGTACAATGTATAAGTACATATGCATATACTATATATATATGTATGTAGTTATATGTTAGGTATATGTAGGTATCGTGTGTACATTACTTCCAAATGTAAATGGGTTTATCTTTGGTTTTTTAGACCCCTCCTCCACTCTCATCACTCCGCTCTCACGCATTTACTGCCAGTGTGTGTGTGTGTTGTGTTGTATGTATGTAAGTCTGTTTGGTTATCTTTAGTGATTATTATAATATGGGGGCGTGGGTGTGGCATTGAATAACTCTGTACTTTAACTTGTAAATATGCATTTTTGCTTGAAATATATATATGTATGTATGTATAATATTTATATCTAAACAACTGTATTCTGCGGTATATTATGTATATTTTAAGGTTCTTCTTCGTTAACAATTAATTAGGTTTCCATCCATCATGTCTTGCATGTTCTGTGAGTGAGTGAGTGAGTGTGTTCGCTGTTTAACTTTTTATTTTAGTTAATTTAATTGGTTTATTTGGTGTTTAGCCAAGTACGTTGTCTGCGGGCTGCTTTGCAGTATGTAATGGGCGTAGAGGCTCAGAAAATAGTATTCAATCAGTGTATTTCGATAATGTGTATTTCGTTCGTTCAACCGGCTCAACGGGGGAGGGGGCAGTTGGTTTACATAAAATTAGTGACGAGTGTTTTAGGTACAGGAACGGACCGCATTGAGTGTTTTTTGTTTTGTTTTTCTTTTGCTTTTGGTTGCGAGCGAATTTAATGCATATACTCGCTTGGGGCGAGGACTTCAGGGAATTGACATAAACAGCATAAATCCTCAGTGTATTTAAAGGTGCGTATAAATAAATTACATTGCTATAGCCGTTTTGCCGCTGGCGCATTGGAGTAATATGGCTCACAGAGCCCCACAATCATGGCCAGCTCTGATCTATCCAGCATAAATTATATTAAAGTTGAATTATAATTTATTGCTTCCGTTTTGTTAATGTTAATAAATACTACTCTAAAATTACGTCCTGGGAACAGTGCTGCTGTTGCTGCTGCTGCTGCTGTGTGCTCCAGCATGCACATTCACGTCGTGTTGTGTCTGTCTGTCGTCTCTGTTTGAATTTCGTTAGATTTCTTGCCTAGTACATTGAAGAACAAAGTCCACTACAAGATGCATGCCAAAAGGGGGTTGGTTATGACGAGATATCGTATTTCTATGTATGGGATCGCTAGCTTAATACTCGGCTCTTGCCTTAGACTACGTGTGTATGGATAGAGTATATGCCTACATATATTTTAGTTAAATCAGGAGAATACATATTAAAGTGTGTACTAAAATTGAAACTATCACAAAAGAACCAAATACTCGATCAAAAGTACGATAAAAACGAAATAAATTAATATGCTCTGATAATTGAGTATGCAAGTGGGATGCAGTACAGGATTCCCTTTCGCTTTCCTTTTCCATTACATTTGACTCTCCTTGCGCCACTGGAAGGTGCCCGACTTGACGCCAATGCTGGAGGAGCCCTGATTGCTGCTGGAGGAGAGTATGTTGTTGGTGCGTCGAATTAGCTGGGAGGCGGCGTCGAAGCGGCTGCGTATGAGCCGCATGGCCGGGTTGCTGGACACACCACTGCGCTTGCTTTTGCTGTTTGTGGGCAGGAGAATTTATTAGTTTATGTTCTCGAAGATTTGCTTTCTTCCTTTCCCCCGACTCACCCCGAGGAACTGGGCTGGTTTTCCTTCAGATTTCCCAGTATGATGCGCATGTGCGTGTCGCGGGCAAAATGATTGTCCGGCAGGGAGGCCTTGGCACCGCCACTGCTCGTGCCCGCTCGGTCATCATCCACAAATGCATTCAGTCCTGGCAGCTGGCCCGGTGAGCTCAGTTCGCTGCTGGGCGAATGCGGTGGCGTCGCATACAGCGGCGACATGCACTCCATATCGTACATGTCCGCCTCGTTGGTCATGTTGGAAGCTGTGCGTTGAAGAAAATACGCGATTAGTTTGGCATTGGCTCTGAGGTTTGAGGTTGGAGTTCTGCTTACCCAGCTGATGCTCGCTGAGATCGGGCAGCATCTGGGAGTGCCGCTGGCCACCGCCGCCTCCGCCTCCGCCCCCACCGGACTTGTGTCCCGATCCAGAGGCGTGCTTCGAATTGACCATCAGATTGTTCCGCGAGCTGAGTTTGCTTTGTCGCTGCAATTGCTGTGTGAAGGTAAGCGGCGCTTGCTGCAACGAAAACGTAAACCAAAACGAAAACAAAAGCGAAACCCATGAGATTCGAGTGCCCATGGGGATGTCCAGGCAGGGTACTCACATCATTGCTGCTGCCCGTGGACTGACTAGAGATGACGCTCTTGCGCTTGTGCAAACTGCTCGTGTCCGACTGCATGGTGTTCTGGTAGAAGTTGTTGGAGCTGTGCGTGGAACTGGAGGCGTTGAGGACGTGCAGCTGGCTGCCATTGTGCACCGTGGCCGTGGTGGCCGCCGAGCAGACCGAGGAGGCGGAGGCGTGGGCCGGATAGGGCGACAGGTTCTGGTGCAGGGGCAGGGCCGGCGGCTGGTCCGGGGAGCGCAGCATGCTGGCGTGCGCATGGAACTTGGGTTCGTTGGGATTACTAGCATCATCTAGGGAGCAAGGGTAGGGGCAGGGGCAGAGGGAAAGCATTAGTAACAGAGCACAAGGATGCTCCGGCGTTTGGTCTTACTTTTGGTGTAGCTCTCGAAGATCTTCAGGATGCTGGTGCGACTCGACTTGGCCGCCAGCTTGATTGGGGTGCGTCCGCAGTGGTCCGACTTGTACGGATTGGCGCCGAACTGCAGCAGAGCGATGACGCACTTCTCGTGCCCCTCCTGGGCGGAGATGCCCAGGGCGGTGGCCCCCTGCTTGCAGGCGTGGTCCGCCTGGGCGCCGTAGTAGAGGAGGATGCTCATCACATCGTGGTTGCCCTGCCAGGCGCACGAGTGCAGCGGCGAGCGCGCCTCCAGGTCCATCGAGTTCACATCGGCCCCGGCCTCGATCAGGGACTTGACCATGTCCGCGTGCCCCTGCCAGGAGGCCACATGCAGCGCCGTGCGCCCCTCGCTGTCCGGAATGTTCACATCCACATTGGTCATGTCCAGCAGGTACTTGACGATCTCCAGCTTGTTCTCCAGCGCCAGGATGTACAGCGTGGTGCGCGAGTCCGCGTCCTTCGAGTTCACGTCGCAGCAGAACTTGAGCAGAAACTCCACCGTCTCCATGTGCCCCTCCAGACAGGCCAGCCGGAAGGCGGTCTTCCCGTCGTGCGCCTTCTGGTCCACGAAGCTCGAGTGAATGTCCAGCAGCGCCTGGACACAGTTCAGGCGCCCCTCCTGCGCGGCCAGATGCAGCGCCGTCTTTCCCTCGTTGTCGCACTCATCGATCTTCGCTCCGGACTCGAGCAGCTGCATGCACACCTCGTGGAAGCCCTCGAAGGCGGCGTAGTGGAGGGGCGTCCAGCCCGCGTTGTCGCGATGCGTCTCGTCGAGGCCGCGGTCGAGCAGCTGCCGCACCGTCTCCACGTTCCCCTGGGCGGCGCCAATGCTCAGCACTGTGCGGCCCTCGGAGTCCATGCAGTCGATGCCGCATCCCCAGAACAGCAGCAGCTTCACCACCGTCGCATGGCCCGCCGTGCAGGCGGCCCACAGTGGCGTGCGGCCCATGAAGTCAGCCAGATCCGGATCGGCGGCGTTCTCCAGCAGCAGTTCGCAGACCTCGGCGTTGCCCTCGAAGGAGCTGACCAGCAGCGGCGACATGCCATCGTTGTCCAGCTGGTCCGTGTTGGCGCCATGATCCAGCAGCGTGGAGATCACCTTGCTGTAGCCCGAGGAGCCGCACAGGGCAGCCACGCAGAGGGCACTGCGTCCGTCCAGGTCCAGGTGGTTGACGTTCGCTCCGTTCTCGAGGAGGATCTCCACGATGTCGTAGTGGCCCATGTAGGAGGCGGCGATCAGCGAAGTGCGCCCCTGTCGGTCCACGGAGTTGACATCCGCGCCCGACTCGATCAGCAGCTTGAGGATGTCCTCGTGCCCGCTCCAGGCAGCCGCCCTCAGCGCTGTGCGGCCTTCCTTGTCGGCGAGATCGATTTTGCAGGCTGGCTGGGAGATCAGCAGACGCACCACATCGCTGTGGCCGCCCCAGGAGGCGGATCTCAAGGGGGTCCAGCCATCCCTGTCCGCATGATTGACGTCCACGCGCTTCATCCGGCCGGTGCCATCGTTGCAGGGCTGGGAGAAGCTCAGCAGGAGCTTCACCACCTCCAGGTGCCCGTTCCTGGCCGCAATGTTGAGGGCCGTCTGGCCATTGTAGTCCTCGATCTCCAGATCGATGGGACTCTTGCAGGCGTTGAGGGCCCGCTCCAGCAGCTGGTGGTTGCCGTCGTTGGCCAGGATGTGGATCAGGGCCTTGCCCTTGTGCAGCTCGATGTGGTGCGAGTCGGAGAGCTGGTGCAGCGTGCTGGACGCATTGTCGTCCTGGCTCTCGTGCGGCGGCTCGCTGTGCTCCGAGGGGCTGCCCGCCCGCTGTGTCTCCAGCAGGCAGCTCTTCTCGCTGGAGAGCAGCAGGTCCGCGAGCTCAAAGTCAATGTTCTGCGACTTCTCCGACAGCTCGGGCGACATCAGCGAGGACTCGCACGAGTTCTGCGACTCGGCATTGTTGATGCCCGTCTCGATGAGCAGCTTCAGCATCTTGGCGTCCGTGGGCAGACTGGGCTTGAAGAAGTCGCACAGGAACTGGGCGAACGGCTCGCTCAGGTCGTTGGCGAGGAATCGCTCCAGCATGGCGCGGGTCTTGGGCAGGAAGTTGCCGTCGTACTTGAAGTCGTGCTCGCACTGGGCGCAGCAGTTCATCTGGTTCGTGTAGAAGCAGTCGCTCAGGTTGAGGCGCGACTCCAGCAGCATCAGGATGAGATCCATGTCCACGTGGCGGCTGGTCAGGTACTCGCCGGACTTGATCAGGTGGTAGGCGAATCGGCGGACCGTGTTGGCGCACAGGGTGTCCGCCACCAGCAGATAGTACATCGATATCATGACATGGCCCTCGTTGACGTCGCAGATGAACTTCTTGGTGGCGAACTTGACGTCCACCAGCCAGTCGGCGAAGGAGTTGTGGAAGATCTTGAGGCGCTGCGCGTTGGCATCGTAGGCGAGGATGTTGCGCATCAGCTGGAGTCGCTTCTCGAACTCCTGGCAGTCGATGGTGTAGTTGTGGGTGCGCAGGCAGTTGAACAGGAAGAGCTTGTCCACGTAGCCGGAGGAGGCCAGCAGGACGTTGAGCAGCGGCCGAATCTTCATGTACTGCTTCTTGTTGAAGGACTTCTGGCAGATGTACAAGTACAGGCCGTTCAGGGTGCAGGGTATCAGCTTTATCTCCCGGAAGCTGAAGAAGTTGTCCTTGATGCCGTGCAGCACCTTCTCCAGGTAGAGGATGCAGCCGTTCGACTTGATGTACAGCTGATGCAGCGACTCGATGATCTCCTTGGTCAGCATGATGCTGTCCTTGAAGTCCGAGTTCAGCCGGTTGATGATGTACTCCTGCACGTCCTTGACCACATGCGACTTGCGCAGATCGTCCAGCGTGATCTTCTTGAAGCCGGTGAACATCCTGGTGATCTGCTTGGTCTGCTTCTTGGTGGTGCACACGAGGAACAGCCACTTGGGGAACAAGTGGATGTGGTTCGACAGCAGCTCCGCCACGTTGCGGCTCTTGTGGATGGCCGCCGCACTGCAGCGGGGGCCCTTCAGCGTCGACAGCAGATTGCCCTCGTTGATGTAGTTCTCGTCGATCGAGTCGATCAGCAGCAGCAGCGCCGTCTTTGGCGGCGTCAGCTCCAGCAGCGGGAAGAGCAGAGCCTTCTTGAAGCACTCATCGGGATTCGAGTCGATGTTGTCCACGCTGAGGCACTCGAGTATCTCCGGATTGGCGAGCAGCAGCTCGTAGTAGCCATCCGCAATGATTGTGCGACAGCTCTTGGTCTTCGGCAGCGGCGGTGGCAGGGTGTTTGTGTGCTTCCGGGGCTTCTCGGCGAGCGCTGGCGGTGCCTGTCGCTCCTCCTGCTCCCGTTCCCCATCCTCCTGCTTGCCATTCACTTTGCCGTTCTCCGTGAAGTCGATGAGCGGTTCTGCCGCATCAGCCTCTGGTTTGGCTTCCGTCGCCGTCTCCGTCTCCTGCTCCTTGCTGGCTGTCAAATCCTTGTCCGCCTCGGGCTTGTCCTCCTCCTCGTTGCTCTCCTTTGGCTCGCCCGCCTTGTCGTCCTTGATGGCCGCCTCGATTTCGTGCATCTCCTGCTCTGTGCCCAGATCGGCTATGTCCTCACCGCCACCCTGCTGGATCGCCTGACTGCCACTGGCACTGGCACTGCCACTGCGGCTGCCATTGCTGATGGTCGCCAGCTTCGAGGGGGAGAGCACACCGCTGCCCGATCGGCCGCGTTTGATGGGGATCTTGGACTTGGTTTTGCTGGGACTGGGACTCGATTTGGCGGGCGACTCCTTCAGCTCCTTCTCGCTGCCCGTGTCCTTGTCCTGCTCGCCCCGCTCCTTGCCGCGCTTGGGCGGATGCGTGCCATAGCTGCTGTGGGCCAGCTTCCCGTCCTGCCGCTCCTCCGGCTGATCCGGCAACGGAGCCGGCTCCGATTGCTGGCGCGTCAGACAGCTCTTGTTGATGGTGGAAGTGCGCTGCGCTTGGAAGTCCGCGTCCAGTGGCTGGGCGTCACATTCGCTGGCCCCGCGCTTCAGCTCCTCGATGAGCAGCTCCTCGGCGTTCTCGCTGAGGCTGATGTTGTTCATGGCCTCGTCCAGCTTGAACTCCTGCTGCTGGGCCTCCTCGCGCAGAAAGGAGAAGCCCTCCTCGATGATCCGCTGGCTGTCGTCGCGGCTGATCAGCGAGGCGTGGCTGAGCAGCTGCAGCACGATCTTGCGCAGGAACAGCGAGAGGCTGTGGCACTCCGGGTTCTGCGACTCGATCAGGTAGCAGGCCAGCAGCTTCCTGTTGAGGATGCCCTTGGTGCCGGAGTTGCCCTTCATGATGGCCTGGCAGATGGAGGTCTTGCCGGAGCCGTTCGAGCCGAGCACCAGGCAGCCGTTGTAGCTGGAGCTGGAGATGGCCGCCGCCTTGGCCCGGGCCGACACATAGCTGGCGGAGGCTGCCCCCCCGCCCAGTGCTCCGCCCAATGCTGGCACGGGCTTCTTGCCCGCCGTCCGCTGCTCCAGGCACAGGGCGATCTTCTTCAGCACCCACTCGCGGTGGATGTAGACGGTGCTCACGATGCGGTTGTTCGACTCCAGGCCGCCGCCGCCACCGCCGCTGTGCGGCACCAATCCATTGACCTCCTTGTCCGGCGAGACCTTGCGCTGCATCAACGCCTCCAGATTGCCGTCGGTGTCCTCTTTGGCGCCGCCTGCCGCCTCCTGGCCATCCTCCTCTGGGGCCGAGCCGCCGCCGCCGCCGCCGTTTGTGTCGCCATTCGAGTGCTGGGCCACCTCCTGGGGGAAGTTCTGCTGCACCAGATTGGCGAAGTGCTCCTCGCGGGCGAGGTTCGAGAATCTGGCATTGGGACAGTCGCGTCCGCTGATCTCCAGCTTCTTCTGCAGCTGCGTGGTGTCCTTCAGGAAGTTGAGTATGCGTCGGTCCTCCAGCTGCTGGTTGGGTGCCCGAGCCCGAGCCCAACGGCTGATTGTTGTACTTAGAGCCGCCCACCAGGGCGCTGGTCGAGGCGCAGCCATCCACACCATCGCCCTCGGCATCATCCTCGTCGGCATCCAGATCGGTCACCTGCACAGCATTCCCATTGCGGGCGCTGGCCAAGCGGTTCGAGTCGCGGCAGTTGGAGAGCTTCGTCTCTGGGTGCCCAGCAGCCGTGTGGCCGCGACTCCGTTCGCCGCTCTTGTAGCGGTCCGACTTTCGCAGCGGTGTGGCATACAGCATCTCCTTGCCACCGCCGGCGGAGGCCTTGCTCGCCGGCGCGGAGTTGCAGTTGCCTATGGAGTTGGCATTCGGATTGACGATGTTGGAGGCCTGCGTGGATTTCTGCTGCTGCTGGATGTTGGATTTTCCGCACGGACTCGTTGTACATCGCCTGACAGGGCAGATTTTCATAGATGTCATTGCGCAGATTATCGTTATCCGTGTGCTTAGACATTGCTGCTGCTGATTGGAGCTACAGCTGGAGCTGGTGCTGTAGCTGTGCCTGGAGGATGCCTGTAATCCGTTTGCTGTCTGCAGCTGCGAGTTCGTTCCCCTTTTTGGCTGCTGTCTGCCTTTCACTTAAGCTCCACAAATGACTGCAAATAAAGAGCGGGAGGACGGGGCATAGCGGCGGTTAGTAATCTGTTTATTCATCATGGAAATACTATGAAAATTGAGTCAAATCGTATTCACGAAAATCGTATTATATTTATATTATAAATAAAAGTTTTGTATTGGTTTTAAGCTGCATAAATGTGCGCGTATTTAATTGATTATATTTCACGTATTTTGATTCCAAGAGGTTACGATTCAGCACTTCAATGCCAAAACTTGCCAAGTGCCCGCCCTAAAAGCCCAACTTTGAACCGGCTTTAAGCTGCTAACGATCCCGGATCTGAGACTCTCTTTACGATAATCATCTGCCTCTCTAGTTGCATTATGCCTTTGAGATAGCACAAATTACCTTTTCCGCTGGCGCCTGTGCTGGCGCTGGCTTTTAGTGGGCCATTACTCGAACTTAAATAGCACTTTCTTTTTGCCATTTTTCGCCAGTGGCTTCGCTTTTCGCTTTATGTGTTTTTTTTCTTTCTATTTTTTAGCATCCTCCTGCAAAACAATTGACCTGATTTCTGTACATTTTTAACCCTTTGGCAGCTACCAACCAGGCATAGCCGTGCCGTAGCTCCTTCTCCCAGCCATTCATTCACCCCATCAACACATGCACACACACACACACACACACACACACCCACACATTGATACACTCATGCATACGACTTGTCATCATTTTTCCTGCGCTTGTCTTTACGCGCAGTATCTTTTGTTCTCGGGTTTTGCCATATATACTCCTGCTATATCTCTAAGCTTACGAATGTACCAGAACCAGAACGAGGGTACGAGCTGGCAGTAGATGCCATTTATGTGCGTCGTGGAGGAGGATGACTAGGGTGTTGCAGCAGGATGGGCACGGCTGTACGTCGGATGCACTGAGCGAAAAGTTTCTTCCAGGAAACAGCTGTGCACAATACGAGAATAAATTCCAAGAATAATATTACATTTGCTGGTTGCATTTTGTATCATAATCTTGCCCATATTTCCAATCTAAATTCATCCCAAAATGCGAATCACTTGTGGCGAATACGCCCCTTCGGTTGAATATTTCTACGAATTTTTAATAGCGAAAAAGTAATTTAAAAGGAATTATTCATTGGGAGTGCACTGCCTGTTTGCACTTTCTGTATGCATGAGGCACCCATCGAGAGTTGGATTTAAATATATAAAAAACCCAAACAGTTCCGTCAAACTGTTTCGCTCAGTGTAAGTGACTTGCCTCTGTGTAAATAATGTCTTTCATGGCACAAAGTTTTTTATTTTAAACTTCAATTTAGCCGCTGAGTCTCTGTGGAAGCAATGGGAAGATGGGTGGTGGGATGGGTGGCGCATGGCGCATGGGATGTGATGTAATGGGACTTTTGTAGGTGGCAACGACCAACGAACAACGACCGACTACCAACGGCAATGTAACTAATGATACATACATCCCTTCCTGCAGGGCACGGCACGGCAGAGCTCTCTCTGGTTGTCCAACTTTCACATAGAAATGGAGCAAATTCAGCACGTTCTGTGCACTCCAACGGCACGGGGACACAAAAGACTCGGTGGCCATAAAAAATCGTAGCAAGTGAAAATGAATGATTTACGTCTGCAACCTGACGACGGGCCGGACCGGACCGGATCGGATCGGACCGCAGCGGAAGGGTGATGTGACGTAAATGCGGGAACTCCACACAAAAACCCAGAGACAGAGGTGGAAAGGACTGGGGGGACTGTGTGGCAGATTACCATAATGCTGGCAAGTCAGCTGTAAAATCCATTGATTGAGCGTGTGACAGCATCCCGGACGGGCATCCTCCATCAGCAGAAAGTCAAATGGAACGTCGCATCGAGCATCCCATCCATGTGGCTGTCTGCTGTCTGGGGTCTGGTCTGGTCTGGGGGCGACACATCAACATCCGACATCCTGAGTCGCGCCACGTTGTGGCACACGTGTGGTGTGCGCTGCGTTCCGTTGCCTGTGCCATTTCCTTCGCTGTGGCCGCTTAAACGTAATTATTGGATGGATATGGAATGCACTCCAGTTTGCCCACCGTCAAGCGTCAGTCAGAGGCAACGTTTTGCGGTCGGTCCAACACAACTCCCACAACAATAGAGCACGTACACAGGGTTTTGGTTGGCATTGTGGCGGCTGCTCTGGCCACCACGCCACGCCACACCACACCGCACCACACATTCAAGTATCCTGCAATTTGCACGTTTCTCTCTCAATTTCTCTCTTTTATGTGGCCAAATTGATTTGCGATTCTAATTGAAAGGGGGGGAATGGTACACAGGGAATGGTGCTGGTTCTCTGCTCTCTTTGGGGCATTTAAAGATTGGTTGAAGGGGATAAATGGCACACAAAATGTGCTCGCTAATTATGCAAGTTTAATGTTTTTAACTTCGGCCAGAAGTGCGTGTCTTGGACTGCCATGCTAATTGCCATTTCCACAGCAGCGCAGCAGTTTCCCCACCCCACCCTCCTCTAGCTCACAAAACTATTGCAAGAAAACTTGACAAACTGGCAGACCGTGTGGCAGCTCCTCAATGAATTTTTCATGGCTCAAGCGATTTTCCTGTAGTTTTGTAAAGTTTAATTGGATGCCCTGCACTCTCTCCCTGCAGCAATTATGCTAATTAAACATGGACAGCCAATCACGCATTGTAATTAGCCAGAGCATTCGCTTATTTGCATACGATTCAGCCTTGAGGCATTAAACGGGCAGGCAGAATGGGCCAATTGCATACAAAGATTTGATTCAACAAGAAATTCGATTCACACACAAAAATATCCCATTTTATTTATAGGGAAATTGCATTAAAAAACCGACAGCAATCCGCATGGGGGCCACACACACACACACGCCTCTGCATCTGTGTGTGTGTGTGTGCTTATCAGTTTCTGTTTCTGTCTGCCACTGGCAGCTGCATGAACTTGAGCAATATGCGGCGTGGGAATATTTTGCCAAATGCAAGGCCCCCACAGTACAAGAAAAAAAACATGTAAATTTTTCGGCAGGAGAGAGAGAGAGAGCTGGAGCTGTGATTTTTGCCAGCAGGAAAGACCAGAGCCAGAGAGCTGCCCCTGACAGAGACCACACCGCAAGTAAAAGGATGTTAGTGGTCCTCGGAAATGGCATGGGGCGGATGGGAAGTAATTGAAATGTTGCACCCACAGACAGGGAGTTTACATCTACCATTTTGGAGTGCCCCTTTCCTTTTTGGTTTGCTTTTATGTACCCTGTACTGGGGGAGTACAGGAAAAAAAACAGTTTACGACTCTAATGGGGCCATAGCCTTCTTTTTAAGTTTCCAGCATCTCGCTGAGAGTACTCAAAAGAGCTAAAGCAGGCACTTTCGGTGTGCAAAAATCAAGAAAAATCCTGTTGAATATTTTATTTATTCTGTTTAATTTTTGCAATAGGATAGTCATAGATAGCTATGGTTCTTCGAGTATAAAGAGGAATCTTTTTGAGCAACCCTTACTTACGAGATCGGATCCACTATTTTACGGGGCACCTCCTCTTCGACTCCCGTACCCTACAGCATTATTTTGAGTTTACTTTTTATTGCCAAAAGGATGGCAGACAGGAAGTACTCCATTAATTTGTATTTGCATAAATATTTTGGTTTCGTTTCGCATTTGACTCTTTTTGTTGGCGTTTTTTTTATGCATCTTTTATGAAATTCGCTTGCGCCGTTGATTATGATGGTCTCCATGGGCGCATGGGCGGGCAGGGCAATGGCTCATGTTTAAGTAATAAGTTTTCCGACTTGTTGACTCGTTCAATTATTCACGCCATAACTTCTCGCAAACAAAATATATTCCATGCATTACAAATAGTGCGCAGACACTGACAAATACATACATACATATGTATATGCATATTGGGAGGGGGTTCCGTTCCGCAGTCGCACTTTCCCACCATCCATAGATACTGCTGCATGGCTTCGTGTAGGATTCGATTCATCAGGGGGCGACAATTGGGAGAGTACATAACAAATCAAATATTGCAGCAAATTGTTTGCTGTGGGCCAACACACCGCCAAAAGCAAAAGCTAAGGTACAAATCCAGCGAAATTCGCTGTACGTGCAGAAACATGTGGAGGAAAAAAACAGGAGCCAAATGCAGCTTAGGGGCGACACCCGTGGAAAAAGGCAACCAAACGAACTCCAAGGAACGCTTCCGTATCGATTTTCAAGCACTCCTTTCTCCCCTCCCGCTGCTGCAGGCAATGAAAAACGAGTGTAAAAAAAAACCGGGGAAAAAACGTGGAATCAAAGTCAGCTACAACAAGGTTTAAATACCCTTCAAAATACCTCAAAATATAAAAAATTGTGAATTGTTTTTTTAACTATGAAATCCTTAAAGTTACTCTATTACGAAGTTTTGTTCAACGAAAAAAACCAACGAAAAATGATTAAAAATCGTACGAAATAGAGCTCATAATAGAGTGCAATCGATTCTTTTAATGGGCAAAATAAAACCATAAATAAAGAGTTTTTATAATTTATTCACATTGCCATTCACAAGTGACAACTGGGGATTGGTGATCCACATACATGTGTTGGTCAGTTTTCAGGGAACAGCAGACAAGCAAAAATTCACAATCAATGCTTAAACGTTTCCCACTCCCCATGTAACCCGCATCCATCAAAGGGTATTGCCACATTCAAAGAAGAAATCAAAGCATTTGCCCACTGAGTTCGGCTTTCAGATGCGCTTAATTCTGTAATACAATGCCGCTGGAGGTTGGCAGGCAGCCGCTCCCAAGAGTGCCAAAACCCGGCATTGTGTTTAGCGATGCTGGGAATGCTCCTGCGGCAAGAGGAACGGGAACGGGAACGGGCACCGGATGCGGATTCAATGCGGGCATCCAAAAGGACAATGCCGCATGCACAGTGCCGTGCAGCAAAATGGGAACAGGATGTGAGGCTGTTGGCAGGATGCGATGGCCGTTGCACCGCGTTGCACGTTGTAGGATGGCCCCAGGGTGAACGCTTAATTAAACTTACATTTTTCATGGCTACATAAATGCATTTCCAGCACATGAAAATATGAAAATTCTGCCAGGGGACGAGCAGCGCCAGCGCAGGCAAAGGATCACGTATATAAATGCCAAGATTAAGCCTGACACCGCCCTCATCATCATCATCATCATCATCATCGCGTTCTTGGCAAGGATTTTCGTATAATATTGCATGACTGGCCGACGGCGTGCCGTATCCTTGCCCTGCTTTGCTTGCTTTGGCATGCTTCCCTCAAACTTCCTGCTGCTTGCTGCACTTTCCATGCATTTTTCAGCACACAATTCGGGGGGCAAAGGAACATGAGAAGTGCCTTCGGAGTGCCGAAAGAGCTCTCTGCACATGTCACGGCATGCCAGGCACATTCCCTTTCTTATGCGAGTATCCTGCAATTTCGTGCAATTTCCCAAGTTATGATACATTTATGAACTCCAGACAGGGATTCCAGCTGAGCGCTCAATGATCAACTGGAGAGCAGCCCATTTGTTTTGGGATAAGCTCTGGAGAAACTTTGGTTTCTCCCACTCAGTGCCAGTGGAAATATGGCAAAGAAAAGCAAGCTATCAACCAGGATTAGTTGTGTTCCAGAGTTAAGCAAAGCCACCAAATCTGCTCAATAAAGCGATGAGAAATCCAACTAGATATAGGAAACTCTTCAGTTTTCCTGCAGGAAAGACAATATTTTCTTGTCTTGTTTTGTTTTTGCTTCCCAGAGTTCAAGTACTCGTACATTATGCTTTCCCCTGAGTCAATTCACAGATTGAAATCTCACAAACGCAATTCAATAAACATGGAAATTGAATACTGAATTGATACGGAATGGGATTATTGCATTCCATATTCTCCGTTTCGTTTATTGAATTGCGTTGCTGATATTCCAATTTATGGGAATAGTGGGTGCGGGTGGGGTAAACCACTTGCCCTGCGCTCCCTTGGTTCTTTTTTTATCATGCAGCTGCATTGTGTGACGAAAATAAAGCACAGCCACCGGCAACGCCCCTAGAGAGACGACTCCCTTCGGCCGTCTAACTATGTCAACTGCCATGTTGCCCCGCGCTGCTGCCCCCTGGTTCTCCCTTGTCTTTGGTGTTTGGTGTTGTTCCGTGCGTACGAGCACATATTGACATCGTTTTTTTTCGTTTTGACAAAACACTACAATGACCCCGATATCACCTTTACATCTGCCCTACACACACTTGTCACTTGTCTCCCTATCCCCTCTACCCGCCCGCTTTCCGCCTCGTGAGCCTGCCTCCTCTTGTGGCATATGCAGGCGCACGCACTTGCCTTTTGGCATTTCCGTTTCCTTCTCGACTGTCATCCCAGGCAGGTCTGCCTTCCATTTCCATTTCCATTCCTCTCTCTCTCTCCTTCTTGCTAGCTTTGGCTCTCTCGTCTGCCTCTTCATTCATTCCTCTGTGCCTCCATTTCTCTGTTCATGTTTCTCTCTGTTTGTCTTTCAATAACTGCGTGTTTGGCCTCCTTGTTTGGTGGAGGGGGAAATGTTAACCAGAGGATGGGGAACCCCACAACAGAAGCGACACAAGACATGGCCCAAAACGGAGCCGAAGGGCAGGGAGAATCGTTGTCAGACTTGTTATATATTTGGGTTATGTTCCATGTTCCTTGCTCCCACGTGTTTGTCGAGCAACATTTAATCAAATTAATACACACACACACACACACAGCGGGGGTACAGTCTGTCCTGACAGCTGTCTGACATTTTACAGCCTTGTCCTTTCATTCGTTTATTGATGAATGAGTGGGAGTGGGAGTGGGACTGGGACTGGGCGTGGATATGGGATAAGTGGAAAACGATGGGGCTGACGATGTCCCCCGGATTCAGATGGAAGCATGAATATCAAATGGAAATTCATGGCCTCGTTTTCGTTTTGATGCTTTAAGCCATCTCTACTAATTCCCCAAACTATGTTTGTTTTCCCTCTGCGCTCTGAGAAGTGGATCCTTTGGCATTTCTTTATTCTGCAAGGCCAAGCCCTTTTAGCATTCTTTCCTCCGAACGGCCAGTCCGGCATGTCGTTTAGTCTCTCTCCATGCAGACGAATCCTTTAACATTCCGTCTCCAAAGAGACGAATCTTTTAAAATTCCTTCTCCAAACAGACGAATCCTGTTGGCAGTTCAGTGTCCAAAAATTCGATTCCCTTTGCCTCTCCAGCTTCCATTTATCCGGCAATCTACTTAATTGAACTGAAAACTGTCGAAAGTTCTCTGTTTGTCTGTCTGTCTGTCTCGATGGATGATGGGAGTGGCCTGAATGAAAGGGCATTTCCAAGTAGCTTTTTCCGAATGGAATTAATTTTTCCGAGAGACACAAAAGCCAAGGTTCAGGTCTCTGTCCTTCAGGTCAATTACGAGTAAATGCAGGAGCACGTTCTCGTTGTCGTTGTCTGGAATCCTAAGCTCCAGGTTTAATTAATGTTCGTAGTGATTACACACACACACACACACACACACAAATAAGGGGAGACAGTGAGAAAGAGAGAGTGGCAGACGCCACCAAAGTATGCAGTTACAAATGGCTCCCGTTTTGGCATTGATTTAGCCCTGCTGACACGTGCCGCTGCCACATACACACACACACACACAGAGCAAAGTAAATGAGGAAAAGCGCAAAAGAAAAGTGGGCGTGGCTGTGGCTTGTGCGTGCACTTTGGGTCAGCTTATTGCCGCTTAATTGCTGCATTTCCGCTGCCACTCGACGGGGAAATGGACTCCGGACATGGGGAACGGTCAAGTGCAAGACCCGACCCGACTGGCACATCAGCGGAATTCAAGTTGACATTAAGTGTGCTGCCACGTGGATCGTTGGATTAAGTTTAAGTTAAGTAACCGGCACCCAGGCACCCAGGGCAGGGTGACAGCCAAATGGCCAAGAGGGACCGGACTACAATCGATTTAGTATACACTGGGGGAAAATCTGGAGTTTCAAATGAGATTTATATTTAAAGTTCAATTCTGGATTGAATTTGCTTCGAATATAAAAATAAGGGAGCATTTTTAATGTCATTCCCGATCCATATAGGTCGATAGTTTTACCCAAGAAAACAATTCTCCCTTCCATTAAGATGAAATTCTCGTCTCGGGACAAATTGGCAAGCGGCCGGAAACTTTTTCGTACTTCCCTTGGACTTTGCTCAATATTTGTATAGTTCCAAAAACATTTACGCAATAAATTCGCTTTCTGTGGAATTATATATAAGGTTTCACTGCAGATAAAATATATTTGTAGTTTAAATATTTATTTACTGACTCAAAGCTTTTCCAACTGCTCTGGATAATGTCTTTTTGTTGCAGCTTAAATTGCAGTTTAAATTGCCTGTCACTTGCATTTGTTGGCAAAGAATACACACAGAAAGTTTGCAGCAAAATGCTCGGACACATAGAAAAGCAAACCAAAAACTATTCCAATCATGGGAGAGAGAGACAGAGAGAGAGAGAGAGAGAGTAGAATTTAATATTAAATGTTTGTGGTATTCTCTGTCTGTGTTTGAAGTGTAATTAGGCAGACAGAAATTAGGTTTATGGATTCAGAGATTTAGTCAGCCAATTAGGCAATTTAATACAATTGCCCCACCATGACAATAATTGAATCACTTTTCGGTAGCTAATTAAATTCTGGTAATAGTATCATTGCATTAGGCGCAGTTTACCACAGCTTAAACTGGAGCGAAAAATCAATATGTGTAGACCCAATTTCGAGGCCCCAACGAAGCATGTAATCATGTGATGGGGATGGGGGATGGGCAACCAATTTGTGGCAACGATGTGTTAACCAGCGTCAAGCAGCAGATGCCATCGAAAGTTATGGGCTAAGTGAACTGTCGTGATGGATGGATGCTAATTCCAGTAACAGCAGCAGCCGCAGCAGGTGTACATACCTATATGAGGATGCTAATCAAAATCAACGAGCAGCACACCCAAATGAGCAGCACATGCCACAAGCAGCTGCCACTACATGCCCCACATTCCATTATGGAAAGCCTTGTGTTAAAGTTTCCAAGCTGAGGAGTAAAGGCCTTTCAGATTTCACTGGAAAGCTATCTCCCGTCGATTAATTAGAAGGAAATGGAAATCAATGAAACTTAAATCCAGCGCCAATCATTTTAATTAACTATTAAATATGAATCGTCTGAATGGGGCCTGGAGTGCATGACAAGAGGGGGACACAGACACCAGAGCCATCTGCAGAGCTGACGGATGGCATTGCAAAGTGCCTCCTTGTGCTCCTCCTGCTCTACGCATCCGTTCGGGGCATGGACCGTTTTAATCTGAGGGAGATTTTCCACAAGGAATGGCAAGCACAATTATGGCTCAGTGTCAACGAAAGTGTCGATCATTTCTATGTGAGCATTTCTATGGCTTTGCCTGCGGCTACTTTTCTGGGAATCACAGCGAAACGAGTTCCCACCTGGGAGCATCTGAAGCAGCTGCAAGAGCTAGCCTACAAGCAGCTGTGGTCCTGCTACAGCGCCTGTAAACGGGAGGGGTCGCCCGATCTGTTGGACTTCCGCAATTCAAGTGGCCGGTGGGTGGCCTGGAGCACTGGCACGCAGTTGCGACTCAGTTGGCGGCCTATGCAGTGGCGGTTGTGTTCCTCAGCTATCAAGTGGCAGGCTATTAGGCAGGAGACACCAACGCTTACTTGAGGAATACTTTGGGATCAAAACATTTGCCGCTGTTCCTCGTATTCCAAGTGAATCTTCACTGCTCGGAATATATCGCGGAAGTCGAAGGCAAAAGCTGGCGCCCAGTTTGACCTTGAGAAGCACTGTGCGGCACTGCGATAAGAATAACAATAACAACAGGCACACAAAACAAAAAGTAACCGGGCATAAATTTCAGACAGCGTTGCTCCATTAGCATGCAAATGCAGCGAGCGGGTCAGAGGAAGCCGCCACAGCCGGAGACCGAGACCGAGCCACGCCCAAAAACCGCTCAACCCCAGAGCCAGCTGCGGTGGGGCCACAACAGATGATGGCTTATGATGTCAGCGCTGCCCCACGCACAGCAAGAACAACAGGAGAGACAGAGGAGGTGGGGAGGGGGGGGAGTGGCGACACTCTCTGACAGCAGTCACATTTATCTCTCTCTCTCCCTGCATATTGCATATTTTACTTAATTTATTGTTGTATATTGCTGCATACATTTAATTTAATGGCAGATTTGTAGGGGGACCGAGGGCACGTGTTGCACTTGCATTGGATGCCGGCCAGAGCGTCCGCGCGCGGAAAGTTTTGTTGCTTGCAAATTGAAATTGTGTCAGTGGTGTGGCAGGGCAGTGGAATGATAGTTGGGGCATGGCCGGGGCGGGTCGAGTGGTTGGGTAGCGTTGTTCTTGATATACATTTCAAACACGAGGCAGAAAGAGCAACAACAAGCGGTCATGGCACAGTGGTGCAACATTTTATGGAAAGGGAATATATGTGAGTGGGAAGAACTGTTTTTTTTTTTTTCAGTTAAGAAGAATATTATCTGTCTCAGGCCTTTCCTTTCTGGCTCTGCAGTTTTTAATCTTTCATTTTCCAATAACATTCAGCCACTGTTTGGCCTCAGAGTTGTGTGGTGTGGTGTGCTCTTTTTGTAGGGTTTCCTTTTCCGTATATGTACATCCCATATATTTGAAAGAAATGACAGCCGCGGGAGCCATGTAAATGCCCCCCCACCGCCGCTCCAGGGCCCACAAATTGGTCACTTGATACACATTCAGCCAGCGGCCGTTCGACTTTCCAGCTGCAGTTTCTTCCTGGATCTGTTCCGCGTTTCACATGGCTTTAGCTTTGGCTTTGGCTTGGACTTTGGCTAATTAATGCGAGTGTGCGGCAGGCAAATTAAAATGCTGCTTAACCAGCGACACTTGCAGCTGTCTTGTCTCTGTGGCCGTCACCGTCATCGTCATCCTATCCTCAAACTAAACTCAAAGACGGGCACAACGCAGACAGCGACAGAGCCCAAAGTCAGTTGGCGGCTTGGCTTAAACAACTTACGGGTAAAACTTGTGCTGGCCAGAGCACTTTGCATAATGCAAAAGCGAGGTCGGTCTCTGATGCGGTGGCTCTCTCTCTCTCTCTCTCTCTCACCCAAAGCCAAATGTGGGTTAAATGCTTTTTGCGGCTTGTGACCGCCAGGAAGTCGGCTCGAGTGGAGTCCATGGCTGGATTTTTATCCTTTTATTCCCTTTGTGTGTGTCAGTTGCAAATTTACAATTTGCCGCAAAAGTTTTTCATTTAATTTAATTGAAACACTCAACAAATTGCGAATGCAAACATCCCCTAGCCCCGACCCGCCCTGCCACAGTTCACCAAATGAAAAAATAAAATAAAATTAATTAAAAAATTTAAGTAAATTAAATGACAATTAAGAGCAGTTCACTCTCAAGGAGGAGGGGGAGTGCACTTTGTGGGGGTGTAATGTGGAGGGGGCATCATCAGTCAATGGCTGACAGCCAACAGCCAACGAACTGAGCTGCTGAGCCTTATCTTTATGGCCTGATATCAGTGCGAACAAAGGAAGTGCATGGCACATTACGCATAAGTCTCCCTCCGCTGCGGCGTCATTCGTATTCGTGTTTGGAATCAATGCCCCCCAGCAATCATTAGACGGCTCTAAATCCGTTTTTTTGTTGCCTGTCCAGGGGCCAGTGGGCGATAGCCGGCCAGCCGCCGCTGTTAGCTGCAATCAAAATGTTGGTTAAACGAGAAACAAGTTTATTGGCCGCTCGACGGATAATGAAATATCCCCCCCCCAGGACAGCGGGACGCCTGCCACATGGAAGCCATTGCAATGGCAACTTGTTTAGTGCTGAAAATCGTTAATAACTACAACCGAATATCCGCCTACCGCTGCGCTGCTCTGCTCTGCTCCGCCTCCGGCTTACTGGCTGGCTGGCGGCCAGTCGTTGACTTAACTATGTCAATTCGATAAGATTTCCCATTTCCACAGCCATTTGCAACTGCCCCTGCAACTGCAGTTGCATTTCCATCACAAAGCCTATACTCGTGTTCGCTTCCCGGGACAAGGGGACGGTCGCTCGTGTCCCTCTCCTCTCTCGTCGGCGGACCCGGCACTTTGGCCACTCAATTATTTATGCCGTCACTTTGTTGCCACTCGATTGCGAGGGGGCAGCGGTATTGGGCGACTGACTAGATCCTAATTGGCAGAATGCACACTACGAAACAAAGTTTCGAATAGTTTTCTATGCGCATATGGCTATACCCTTGCTGGGCGCTTGGTCCATTTGGGCGAATGGATACAGTCAGAAATGAATATTCAATTGAATATCGATCGTAAATATTCCACTTATATATTATGCTTTCCTTTGTGTAGATGAAAGATGCCTCCTTCTTCCTCTCAGCATCATAGTACCCCGCTCTAATTAAGAGTATCAGCACACAACACACAGCAAACAGTTGGGTGGCGTATGCGTAATGTGACGGCTGTGCCTTGTGCCTTGGGTGCATGTTAATGCGTTGGCAAACAACATTAACGCTGGGTCCCGCTTCTCGACATGACCATAGACACCACCACAGAAAGCTCCACCGCACTACACCGCTCCGCCCCACCACCTCCGAGCCACTCTGTCAAATTTAACGGCATCGATGATGGGCGCACTGCAGCAATTTGCCAATTTGCGGCCCGTTGCATTTAATTCTGCGGCGTTCTATGAGGGCGCGCGAGGGTCAGTGGTTGTGGCAGCGTGGGTGATGGTGCTGGAGCTGCAGCGCCTAAATATTGTGCTAATATTTGCGATATGTATAATGGAAATTCCACTACGTTCCGCATGACGAACTCTTGAGGAAACAGCAGGGCAGCGATAAACGGCTCTGATTGTGAAAAGGTGCAAATAGATGGAGGAATAATCAGCAAATAAATACAAGTAAATAAAATGAGTGAATCAACAAGTAGAATACACACACACACACACACGAAAATAAGATTATACGAGTCATGCAACTTCCCACTTCCGGATTTGCCCTCAACTTCTGTCCGTCCCATTGTTCTGTGAAACTTCTTCAATGATCAAGCCAAGCCAGGCCAAGTGTCGGGTCTGGTCTGTTCTGGCTGTGTGTGTGTGTGTGTGTTGCCACAGACAATTAGCCAAAAGTGTTGGCGTGAAGCGACAAGCAACAATGTCCCAATCATCCCGTTGTTCCGTTCCGTCCCGTGTCTGTCTTTGGGGTTTCATATGGGCAAAGCAAAGCTCCTCCCCCCCTTTCCCCTTTCGAGCAAAACAAACAATCGACTGGCGCCGTTGGGTTACGTTGTGGGCGTGGCATGCAACTTTTGGCTAGATTGCCGTCACGCTTCATTCGGCTTCATTACTTTTCTACTTATTTGTTTTTTGGTTTTTTAACCATGCCTCATTTGTCGGGCTTGTTCATGCCTCATTTTGGGGTGAAGTAGGACCTTGTGCCGCTGCTAATTAACAGTTGGTCGCAAATCGAAGAAATCTCATAAATTAAAGCGTTTTTTTTATGGCCATAATGGCACTCCATGCGGCATGGCATGGGTTATATATAGATTATGGGCCTTGCGCCTCCCCATAAAAAAGCAAATAGAAAAAAAGAGAGGCACCCGGCAGCCCCATAAACTAATGTTTAAACAATTTGAGTTTTTGTTTATTGAAGAATTAGCAGAGTGTGCGAAATGTGCGCGCCACGGTATTTGTTCGATTTTTGTTTAAACAAAAAAAGTGGAATGCAGAGCCCCGGAAAACGAATCCAAGTGGTGCTCCAGCAAAGTCCTTCGAACTGGCTTTGTTTCGGGGATTAATTCCACGTTTTAATTGGAAAGGAGTCTGGCCTCAGTTCTGTTTGTAAAATGAACAGCAACAAGATGTACAAAAAGGTTGGACAACTTCATTTAGCGAACGGAACACAGAAAGCAAAGCAATTACCGAAATGGCAGACATATTTGGGTCAGGCTGCCACAGCTCCTGCTGCCACCAGTCGACAACGGGAAGAGCCAACATTACAATTGCAATTGTTTGGGGAAAACCCAAAGTGGCAGGCTAATGCAGGAGGCCCGAGGAGTGACCGGAAGGAAATGTTGCAACACTCGAAACTTTCCACACACACACACGTGAGGACAGGAAAATGCGGCAGAGTGTGTGGCTCTTTCCTTTGGCTGTCATTCCGCATTTTTAAAATGCAATAAACAGTTGCTGTTGCTTTTGCTTTTGCTCTTGCAACAACATGAGTCAGCGTCAGGGCTTACATAAGGACTTCCACTTTGCGTCGTTTCCTTTCTACTTTCTCTGCTAAAGTTATGTCGAAGAGTCAACGAAGCCGTAAATTAAAGAGCATTTGCTGTCACTTGACATCGCCATCCATTCATTCCATTCATTCATTCATTAATCAGGGATCCGGGACCACGCCCAGCAGACAACAAACGGAATAAGAAACAGAAATTGAGAGCAGCAACAGCTTACACATACGACTCGCACTCGCACTCGTAATAAAACCTAAATGAAAATCCAAGAGATAGCAAGCGTTGGACATAAAGAGATTGCAACCATTCACCCCCCACCCCACCCAGGGGGACGGGGGACAACTTAGATAAATGGTTTAATGGGTGGCCAGGCGTCCCCTCGTTGCCTACGCCACTGTGTGGCACCCACACATGGTGGCACTTTCCATTGCGTAAATTGTCTGTGGATGCGATGCCCAGTGGGGCATGGCATGCCATTCGAGGGCTCTGGCATCGATGATAAATGTGTGCTGCACGCGTTGCACAAGAGATTATTGCATTGGGAAACCCATCGTGCGATGGAGTGACGGGAATGGGGCAACGGCAACGTTCCACAGAAGAGACACGTTTGGAGCAGCAGCAGCAGCAGCAGGTGACGTTTAAGTGCTTATCATCGTCATCGACTGTTTAATGCTGGCCACTGGGACCTCAGAGATGGTAGGAGGAAAAAGGGAATATAACCTGCAGTATTCATGAAGGAATACAAACAGGCATTTCGGTCTGGTGATCTTCAGAGTTCTAAGAACTATTTTTCATTTTTAAATGACTTATAACTATAGCTACGGAATATTTAATATTCCTAAACTAATTCGAAGCATGTTGGAAATCATGAACTCATCGACATCATGTGACTAATGTGCTCTAGTGGAGCAGGGGACTGGGACTGCCTACAATCGTCCAGAGAGTACTTTGGACTCTCTTTATCTGCCAGACCCAACCTACAGCTGTGTACTCTTCCACGATTTCTGGGAGTTTAAGATGTTTCCTTTTCCCAATGCACTCTATGACTAACCTCGTATTTATCTACAAAAGTTTGAACACTGAGAGTTTACTCATGACTAAAGATAATTCAGCTCTTTAAATTTCTAGGCCACATTTGTGCTGCTTAAATTACAGCATTTTCCTCCGCTGAATGAATCACAAAAAGTTCCAAGGCTGCTCTTTTGCTATGCCTAGTCCCAAGTGGCATGCCACACTGGCCACCGCAAGCAAATTAAGCTAATTGCGTAATTTATGAATATTTAGGAAGAGCTTAACGGCAAACTGTTTTCCTCTGCCCCTCCGTTCCTCTGGGCATGGCATTGGGAGCGGCATTGCAAACAAATTCGCTTTCACCTCACGCCTTTTCCGTCAGACACCAAATCCCTGACCTTTGCGGCTGCCTGCTCCATCCTCCAGAGTTAATTACAACACACGATCGTGCCCCAACCCACCCACCCACTGTTCAGCCTCCTCTTTGCTGCCACCAGCGACCAGCAGCACCGCTTCCCATGCCGCACAAAAAGAGCTCATGGCATTCGCTTCGTTAGCGTAGAGAGGAAGCCCCCTGGCGGCTGTCAAATTTGGGTCATCCACTAAGTGCAAGTGCGAGTGTTATGTAAATTATGGTCGGGGATGCTGCTGCTGCCTTAAAAAGGACCTGCCACAAGGTCTCCTGCTCCCTGCTCCCAGCTTCCTCTCAATGTTTAGTAGTTGCCGCTGCTGCTGCTGTTGTTGTTTGCATTCATCTTTGGGCAAATGGAAAACTAACTGAGGAAACAACTAAAAAAAAAAAAAGTGAAAAACCAACACCGCACCCATTATACAGATGGACAGACAGCGAGACAGGCAGACAGACAGTTAGTTAAACTGAACGGCACTTGCCAGCGGCAGCCACACTACACTTTCCTTCGCTTACAGTGTTCAGTGCCCTTGGAGAGGGTTTCACGAATTGAAGAAGATGTATGTATATCCTTGGTTAGTCGCTGTATATGTCATTTTCCACTGCAAAATGGTTAAGGAGGCGAAAGATAGCCAAAGAGATAACCAGCAGTTAGATAGGCAGAAAAGAGCCGTGTAAATCGTATTTGTGTAGATTATTGATTCCGAAAGTGTATTAAAAATTTCGACATAAAGAAAGCTTTTCTCTCTCTAGTTTTTATTTAGACGGCCGCTGACAAAAGCTACATTGAAGATGCGTTAGGAGAGGAGTGTACGAGAGAGAGAGAGAGACAGAGGGAGTTGGGGCTCAGGGGAGACAGAGAGAAAGAGAGAGAGAAAGATTGAGAGTGCGTGGCAAGTCAGTGCAGAGAAGAAGCACCAGCACCACCAGCAGCAGCAGCAGAGCTAATGAAATGCTCACATGGAAAGCCTCTGAAGAAATATAATTCTTGTGTTGTTTTGGGTGCAACCGCAGATTATATCATAACATGGGGGCAACCGGCACGGGCACCGGCCACAGAGCTCTCGTCATCGTCTCATCGTCCAACCGTAGTCGCTGTGGCTGCCTGCTCTCGCATGCCTCATGCCCCACCGGCCATTGACCATGACGGAAGAATGGAGAGAACGGAGCAGTGCCAAAGCGGAATGTAAATAAAGTACAATGGAAAGAGGATCTGCGTAAAAGTTTGCTTATATTCGTAAGTACACATGTACAGTTGCGGCAGAAATAATAGCACCAAACAGTGTACCACAGTCTTTATTGTTTCAAAACCTGATCTCTAACCAACATATTTTGCCCTCTACTATAATATCAATTAGGTTTACATGTCTCCTCTCTGATAGAAGTGTTTTTACTCTCAAATTCCTAACGGTTCTTTTACTATAGGCATTTTTCCAAAAAACAAGCGAAATAGGACGGCAACAAAAATAGCACTAAAATTGGTTTTTTATAAAAACTTTTAGTTTTCCGAGCTTTTTGATATTTTATGATCTTGATTAAATTAAAATTCGGTGTCTTAAGTAGATTGTGGCAAGAACTTAACAAAATAAAAGTAGTATTAGGCCTTAGAAAGCACTTTAGGTAAGAAAAAAGCAAGAGGATCCAAACTTTTATTCCAGAAGGATCCACCTATCTTAAGGTGAATCCAATTGTTGGTTGATCATTGAGCATTGATTCGCAATGCTTTAAAACATACAACCAACAATAAACACATGTAATAAAAGGCGCGATACCGCCATGTCCGGTCAAACTACGGGGTGATGAGAGCAAGAAGGGCCCCTTATAAATCGTCCACAGAGCTAAAAAAGGATCTTAAAAAATCGCCAAGGATGAGCAAAGTTAGTTCTTGCATACAAGAACATAAATTAAGTGCCAAAAGTCCGAGGAAAAATTCACTTTAGAAAGAAAGCCATGGGGCAAAGTGAGTGCAGTATGCAAATAGCACTGGAGTTGTCCCAAAGAAACATCATGTGGTCCGAAGAAAGTCAAATTGTTTTTTTTTTTGTGGAAAAGGCTCTCAATCTTATGTATGACGACACCTAATGCAGAATAAAAACCCCTGGCTAATATATAAAACCATTAAACAGTCAGGGATAGGTAGAATTGCAGGGGCATGCTTTTCGTATTATTGAGGTGGTCCAATACATGGCACAAATAGATGATGGATCAACATGTCTCTATTAAAATAATAGAAAACAATAAGGCTGCCTTATATGGAATGGGAAATGCCATTGTTTTGTGTCTGCCATCAGGACAAAGATCCAAAACAGACCAGCAATTAAGCTCGAAGGTGGTTCGAGATCAGTGTATTTAATATAATGCATTGGCCTGCTTAGTCGCCCGATATGAACACCATGAAAATTCTTTGCACTAAAGCTAAAAAATATGTTTTTGATACGAAACCAAGGAACACTATTGATATTTGGGGTATCAGGCATTATTGGTGGAGCCATATCTCCCAGGAAAGGAGCGAAAATTAGGTGAACTTTCATGACAAGACGTTGAGACACTGTGGTTGCTTCCAAAGGCTTTAAAACAAAATATTAACCTTTGAATATAACTAAAGTAACATACTTTAATGAAAAATTTGGAAAACTTCTTCTAAATTTGTATTTTTTTTAAATTTTGGGAAATCAGTGCTATTTTTGTTGCCGCCTAAATTCCTGAATAGTTCCATTTCTTATCAATAATTTTCGTTTGAAGTCTGCAATGCGAACTATTCCTTTCGGAAACCTTAGATTACATCCTAAAGTATATATATTAGTTCTTAGACCGTTCATTAATACCACTGTTTAAACAAAATCCTTCAATACAGAAAATTTAGTGTCATGGTGCTATTATTTATGCCACAGCTGTATGTACATATGTATGTACCCTGTAGTACTGGCGGTGGCGATTGACCCTGCCGAACTACCTACTACGCTGGTCCGTACATGGGTACCCACCGAAGTAACCCTATGGTAAGCGAACGCGGAACCACTCAAAGAGTAGAAAATAATTTTACTCTGTATACTTTACAACCCACCGCGTACCACCCAGCGAACTAGTTCGATGGGGCTGCAACGTCTCACCAGTAGATGAAAGAAACGAAAAAAAGCGAAACAAAAGAAGTAAGAAAGTAGCCAAAAATGAAGCTGCGCTGCTTCTGCGGAGCAGAGCGCTGCTTCGTTTTCGGTTTTTGACATTGCATTGCTGGAATGTTCTATTTCTTTCGGCTGCATTTTTTGAGACGCGCTTGTGAGTTCCAGTGAAAAAAGTGAACATTTATCAAATCAATTATTTAAAAAGCGGTATTTTAAAGAATTTTTTAAATATTCTTGCTAATGCCGTTGTGTTAGCCTATAACGTGGATGGAGTGCAAAGCAAGTCGGCGCTGAAAGATCTTAAGAATTTTTATGAAGTTTTGCTTAGTATGCATATCTGTTTGTCTTTCTAATTTCCTGCCCATTAATATTTCTTTGAATTTTATATTTATAGATGCTATAACTGTAGAGGCAGGGACTGGATCAGCGGAAATACAACTAAGAAAAGCTCTTCAGCTGCAAAAAAAACATTTTAAAAATATAAGCAACAATAACAACAAAATAATAGATATTAATAACTCATAAGGAAATTAGACAAATAAAATAAGTGAAATTGTCAACTGCACGAGCTTTTCTAATTATGTTCCTTGTTTCCTTTTACTACCCCTTATATGGGTACCCATTTCACTACCTACCAGATGGGTACCCATTTCACTACCCATTGTATGGGTACCCAAATCGTCAACCACCAGAAGAGTACCCATTTCACTAGTTCGGGGGTAAACGATGTGGTGTCGCTGGTCCCCATGCCCTAGGACATTGTGGGTAAAAATGGAAATGAAGAATAGCATTGCTTAGGGTGTGTCCAGTGGGTAGTGGTGGTCTGTTAGGGACGGGTCATATCACCACCACCGAACTAGTGCCCAGTACTACAGGGTACATATGAATGTACATATGTATGTGTGCATGTACATATAGGAATGGTATGAAACACATTCCCCCTCTTTACCACCCCTTTGAGTGCCACACGTTCCCATGCCACCCCAACCCATCCCCAACGACAGCTCAGCGAAGAGAACGAGGAAGAGAAGGCGGCGGTGTCCATACCACAAGTCAACAATCTCATAATCAGTTCAATTACAGACAACAAGAAGGCCAAAGTGAATGTTACGACTATAATATATCCATTGCTTTAGGTTTATTTCGGCCTGTTTATTTACAAATGGTAATTTCTCATTGCTAGAGAGTACTTCTTCTAGCCCTTTATATTTGAAAATGCAACATCTACAGAATTTCTGAAACATCCTCAAAATTAGGAGGTATCTTTGGTACTGTCCACCACCTTGGATCATCTACAGAGCTGTTGAAATGAACTGATGGATCGACAGACACGTCTATATGAACAACAAAGAACGAAACGACTGTAATATGGCCAGTACTCCTCATTCAATGTTTCTAGTTGTCTTTAAACGATTTTGAATGGGTAATACTAAAAGAATTTTCCATGAAATAGCTTTAGACACAGCTACTCCTCTTTTACTCTACTTATAGGAGCAAAAACAATAAAATAAAAATAGCTAAGGGAACCTTAAAGACAGGGCCTCGTTTCGCCATCGATTTTCCTTAATTAACTTCGGCTGCGTGACTTCATTGAGGCCTAAAAGTCAACCCAGGAATCGATTGGATGATTGCAAGTTGCAACAATTTACACGCCACCAAAACGCAATAATCAAATTTATCTTGATTCTGGAGCAGAGGCCAAAAGGGCAAATTGACTGAGTTTATGGGTGTGTGGTGGCATTTGTGGGGTGTGCCCCATGTGAGGGCGTCGTCGTCATAATCATGATTATCATGATCGTCAAAAAGACAAAGGGCAGGAAACTGCCGGCCGGTTTACAATTGCTGGTTGACCCATTTCCAGGTCGAGATGTGAACGGAGCAGATCTGACCAAAAACAAACTCTTTTTGGCCATTGCAATGAATTAATTATTTCCACTGACATGGGCTCGGGCTCGCTCTCCCTGCAACTCAACTCGTTCCCCTTGGGGAGCGTCCAGCCGTTCTGCTAAAAATAACAAAAACAACGAACACACTTGACGGCTGCTGCTGCTGCTGCTGCTCTCTCTTCTATTTCTCTATTTCTCCCCGAGCAGCAGGGCCTTTGAACTATTTGTCATGGAGGTTTTTTTTTTTGAATTTTTTTTGTTTTTGTCGCTGGTTGCAATGGCCACAAAAATAGCCAGCGCGCACACACAAATCTCATTTTGGGGAGTTGCCCCGCACGCCGAGTGCTCCATTTGCCGCATAGAAAAAAGCCACGTTAAAGGAGAGGCACCACCAATTAGTGAGAGTCGTATTACAGATACCCTGGGAAATACTCTTAGCATTCATTTGGAATACTTCTTCAATGGTTGCAGTGTTACAGTCTTTGAAAATCTGCTGTATAAATAATTCTGATTTTTCTATAATATTCCATCTATGAATTTTAAACAAATCTTTTTATTTTCAATATATTTTCTGCAAAACAGCCAAAACATTTTCAAAATTTAAACAAATTAATCGTAAAATATTCCAAATTTCCCGTGACCAATCGGTCTCTGCATGGAATGTTCCCGAATGCTGGTCAGGGGTACTAACTCTACCAAATGGTACTTTTTGTGAGTTTTTCTTGGTTTATTAGTCGCTGGTTGCAATGGCCACGAAAATAGCCGCGCACAAATCTCATTTGGGGAAAGAAAAATAACGTTAAAGCAGAGCCTGAACAATGCCGAGAGTCGTGCCACGGATACTCTATCTAACTATCTTCTATCCATTGCGATTTCCAATTCTTTGATGCCACTATTCTAACAATTTTCTCTCAGAGGAAAGTAGACACAAATTGCACCCAAACATTGAAAATCTTTCGCTCAATAAAAGATGCAAAAGAACGAAAAATAAAACGTAATTCGTAACTCAGAGTCCCAGCTGAGGTCCCAGCGGCACCAGTCCCTGGACTGCGATCAAACGATTGCCTGGAAACGGTCCACAAAAAACGTTTTGTGTCGAAAAAGAGGAAAATATTTAATGCGGTCACTGGCTTTTTACATGCCGCAAACTATTTTCGAATATGTCTATCCCATTTCGTTGCATATTCGTTTCCCATATTCATTTCGTTTTTGGTCAGCATTCATTTTGGTTGTTTTCCTCATTTTTTTGATTGTTATTTTTAGCGCCGTCTAGAGTGGAGTGTGCCCAGGTCTCTCGTCTCTCTCATTGTGGAGCATCCTTCAGCAGCGTTTCTTATGTAAATTTTCTGTCGATTTTGACTCTGTGTTTGCCATGGAGATGATGATGATGATCATGATGTTGCAGATGACGATGATGATTATGTTGTTGGCTTTGGAGTGTCTACTCCTCGACGGGACTGCTTGGGGCCTCCGCTGGAAACTAATAAAACGTCAAAGCAATTTTGACAACATGCAACTTGGAGATCTGTAAAAAAAAAGTACCATCTTGAGTTGTAGAGCCGCCGCCTGCTTGCTCTGTCATGTCGTCCCCCGTCGCCCATCCTCAAGCGCAAAAGTTTGTCTGCAAGTTTTTTTCCCTCAGCCTCTCAACTATTTTCTTTGGCAATGCTTTCATTTCATTTTGGCCAGGCCATATTTCTTTGCCTTGGGAAAGGGGGGGGAAAAAGATGCAAAAGCGAGGTCTGATGGTAGGGGGCGGCAACGGGCAATGTCTGGTCAGAGTTTAAGCCTGGCTTAGACCTATCTAACTGGCATATCAGCCATAAAACTAGACATTAAAGCCGTGTGAAAATTGCCAACTCAAGTGTTAAGCTGCGAGAGAGAAAGATGGAAATGCAGACAGAGACAAGAGAAGCTACAACGGGGAGAGCGCAGAGAGAAAGCAGAACACTAGATGTTTATACGACACGAAGAAGTCACGATGTAACCGCTTCACCAGTTCGTGAAGTGTGGTAAAGGGGAGTTAAATTCATTGCACATTTTCAGGTGTAAACATAATTCACACAAACACTAGATCGATTTTCATGCAATTATTTTGCAACATTTTCTTCGTATCAACAGAGAAATAGGAGTGTAAAAAGTGGAGCAGAGTGGGAGAGCAGTGCGGGGAGCGGGTGAGACAGGCTCTCTGCGAGTGTTGAGTAGGTGTTTTGGGCGATAAGCAGCGTCTCTGTGTATATAGAGTTGTCAAGTGCTCATAAAAATTGTTGTCTACCTGTTTAGGCGACATTTCGACACGCCCATTTCTGTCAAACATGGGTTAAGTGCGGTGTCATTAGCAGACCCACACCCACACCGTGCACCCACACTCCGGGACACACTCGAGTATTCAAGTGAAGTTGGAATCAACTCCGAGAGAGGTACCGAACCGCGTACCGCTACACTCCGCTACAAGGTTGTGCGACGACAGATGACAATCGTTTTATGGTCTTGCCCTAAGCGCCATTTCACAACTTCTCACACTCCATCATTCCATTCCATTCCTTTCCTTTTTCCCATAATTCGAGGATGACGCAGCCTTGCAGCCATGTGTCCCTATCCCTGGCGCTGTGTGTGTGTGTGTGTGTGAGAGCGTGTATCTGGGACATTAAATTCCTAAAAGGACCTTCAAAAAAAAAAATCCTGCTGCTGTTAATAAAATTATGAAATGTATTTGATGTGACACCCACCACACAAAAATTATTATCAAATTATTCTCGTTTCTCTCATAATTTTTTTTCTGCGGTCACTTGCTAATTTTGTGTCTCAATTCAATTAAATTTTGGGGTTCCGTTGGAAGGTTGTGTGTTCGGTAAGTGCCCGCCTGGCCCCAAAGTGGCAGCGCCGGTAGGCAATTTTGGCCGCAGGTCCAGGACGCAGAATCTGCTGTGTTGTTAAATTTTAATACTGCGGTTTATGTGCGATTTCTTGGGGGTCTGGTTTGGGTAAATGAAATTTTAATTGCCATGCGGTTCGCTTGAATTGCCAGTCAGTGATTATTCCTTTTGCTCTGTTGTAAATTCTGGAAAGCACAACACGAAAATTCAACCGAAAACTTGTGCCAAATGCTTGACAAAAGTGCAACGAACCGTAACTGAAGTCAGGGACTGAAAAAAATGTGCTGGAAAAATCGCAGCAGCCGCGCAACAAATTATGAAAAATACCCGTACACTTCGGGTACTATCGTGTGGCAAAAAGAGAAGTAATATGCGCCTCGGTCTGGACCGCAAATGCAAATTTATGAAAAGACCAAAGCACCGAGAATTAGGAACAGGGGCCAACATCAGCTGTCGGCAGTGCTCTTGAGCTTGAAAAAAATGCGAGGCCAGACACAGAG
Organism: Drosophila ambigua; assembly: GCA_018150905.1. Taxonomy (NCBI): domain Eukaryota; kingdom Metazoa; phylum Arthropoda; class Insecta; order Diptera; family Drosophilidae; genus Drosophila; species Drosophila ambigua. Next base: position 14,972,707 of record JAECWS010000086.1, on the reverse strand, counting down.
AGAGAGCGAAAAAGAGACTCTGAATGGAAATGGAGCTGCTGCTGCTGTATCTGTATCTGGAGCTGGGAGTCAGAGTCAAGGTGGGTACTGCAGCGTCAGACAGCCAGACGGTAGCGGGGGGGCACAGGGAACCGGCTGGCTGATGGACAGACAGACACAAACGGTTGAGTAGAGCCCCCGGTGGAGTACGAGTAGTAGTGTGTCTGGCTCAGGGTCTAACAATTACGTGAATGGCGCAAATTGTCGAAAAATGTAACAAGCGAACCCGTTAAAACACACACACATAATGCCATCGCAACTTATGACAGAAGAGAATCATCGTCAGAATGACGTCAGGATGTTGGATTTTAATGATGGTATCTATTAAGTGATATGTTCCGAACGAGATTGCAATAGAATCTGTCAAGTAATTTCTTTAAACGAAAAGTAAGGCAGGAATATTCGTTGAAAGTTCACATATTTTTTTATTTTATTAAGTTGAAAATCCAAAAGATTACCATCATAGCGCAGTGTTTTGAAGCTGGAAAGTGGCAAAGAAATATCCATTCCTTGGCATACTTTTATAAGGGCATACATTTATTCTCTTATTTTATTTTTATCTTATGATGCACATAGAACCCGAATTTATGCAAATATGCAAAGAATTTCACTTCTTTTATCCTCCCATCTAAATGGGTGCCTTCCCTTGGTTCGCAAAAAGGGTATAAAGTCTTCATCAAAGAATGCTGCTCCTGCTGGCTTTTCTCCTCTGGTTTTTCCCATCTGATTCATTGCGAATTCTAGTGAAACTTTAGTGGGGATTGTTTTCGCTGTTTGTTGTTGTTGATAGCAACCAGAATTGTGGCAGACGATGCGTCTCGTCTGCCGACTGTTGCCTTTTGGCGCTTGCCACTGCCACAGCTCTTCCTCTCACCATCCCACTCTCCCTCTGATTAACTCATTCGTACATTCAGGCTTTTCATAAAAAAGAGAGAGTGGGGGGGTACCGATGGGGCATTGTCGAAGGGTCCTGCTGCTTCGTCTCTTGTTCTTCTCAGCAGCAGCAGCATCAGCCCTTTATTATGATTATTTTTTATTTCAAAAGTTGGCGGGGCAGAAAAAAACGGCCGCAATCCAGAGGAGAACTTTGTTTGTAGTTGGCTGAAAATATTTAAAGTGCGGCCAACACACACACACACACATCCACCCACATTTTTATGCACACACGCTCATACATATTCATGAATTGCCTTTGCAATTGGTGCGTAGTTTCCCATACCCTGTATGGAGGGTATTATTAGTTTAATAAGATGTTTGCCAATGGAATCCCACTATTGTATATCTACCAACTGCTCCAAGAACTATTTTTGCAGACTAACAACTTCCTAGTTTAATCAGAATATTTAGAATAAAATCTCAGACAAAATTGATGTACTCAAAATGAGAAAGATCCATGGAAGATTCCCCAACATTTGGCATAAAGTATCACCGATGTTAGCAGCTGTAGGCTGCCGTAGAAACGTTATTTATTCCAGGGTACCTCTAGGTTTGAATCGCAAAGTCAGAATGAATGGGTCCCCTCTTTATGCCGTTTGTTGTTACTTGTTCTTTAGCTCGTTTAACTTTTGAGCAGCGGCCGCAGCAGCAGCCGGCATATGCCGGTTTTTCTTTCAGTTGCAACTTTAATTGGAGATCGCCGAATGCAGCCGCCGCGGCAGCTGCTACTGGCTGGCGTTGGCAAACGTGTTTTTATTTTTTGAATTTTTTTTGTAGTAAAATTTTGGCATTCGTTTCCTACACACGACTTGCAGCGAGGGAGGTCAAACCGTCGTTTTGTTAGGTGTCTACTAACTGTTTTCACTTACCTCTTTGTGGCAATCAGTTCATGGCGTCAGCGACGGCGACCTCGGGTTATCAGTGGGCTGATAAGAAGCGGGTGGTGGCTGCTTGCCCTGTTGTTGTTGTTGCTGCTGCTGCTGCCGCTTAAGAGGACATCCCCTTTGTGGGCAGACTTGCACAAAAGTCACCCGCTTGTGGCAAAAGCGAAAGAAATTAAACGATAATTTGTTGTAAGGGGCGCCCTCACAAGCACACAAACACACACGCACACAAAGACAAAACACTCTAACACACTGACAAGCGAGCGAGCAAGCGAGCAAACACAGCGCAGCACACACTCCCTCTCTTTCTCTCGTTTTGTTTGTTCTGCTTTTGCTTTGCTTTTACTCTGCGTTGCACTCGCCGCAACGTTGCAACATCATCCACATATTACACTTGTGATGTTGCTTCTGGATTTCTTATATCGAATACACTTTTGTTGTTGTCGTTGTTGTTGCAGCAGTTGCGGCTTGGTTTCTCCCCCTACCGAACCACTCTTATTATTCTCTTTTCAGCTGCTACCACTGCTTTGACGACTTCTTTTCTCTCATTTGCTTCACACAGCCATCCTGCGTGGGCAAAGGATATTTTTCTTTCTTTGCTCTGCCTCGGCTTGGCTTGGCGTCGCGCTGTCGCCGCCTCGATTGTGTTGCACGACTCAATTCGCACACATTTAATTACAAATTCGACAATTGCACACGGAACACCACCACAATTGTTTCGACAATTTTCTACATTTTTTATTTTAATTTTTTGCGGGACGCGACCCTTCCGTTTCAAAATAAAATTTTTTCTAATTATTTTGATTAAACCAAACCATCGAGGGCACTATCGATAGTATCGATATTTTACTGCTAGTCTCTACTATCGACGGTTTTGCGCTACAGTCGTTGCGCTTTTGATATGTTTGGATTGTCTGCTATAAGATACGAAGACACATTTGTAAACAAATGGACAAGTGGCATCTAATTTTTACAATGGACAAGTTCCTAAAAGGTTTCAATGGTTTTTTAATAATTATTAGAGCTATCACGATAGTATCGATTGTTTTTTCAAAACATTCAACGTTGTTATTCCTCGATTTTGATATTCCGTTTAATATTACTAGCTAGCTGGGACTCTCAGTCCTAAACAAATAATTTTAACCGATAGATACATACATTTTTTACAAGATATGAAAGTTTTCAGAAGTCCGTTTTATTGAATTATTTACATATTAAGCTTCAAACAAAAACAACATAAAACGAATGTGACGTCGTTGTGTGGCGTTGCCAGACTCGTGCAATTCGTAGTTGCTGCGGGCTGCCATACCATGATATTTTGTGATATGAAATTCGTCAATTTTGATATTCAGTTTAATATTACTAGATAGATGGCCCTTTCAGCCGTAAGCAAATAATTTTATCCAATTCCTCAATGAATTTTGTTTAGGATTGGCTAGTTTTCAGAAGTATTTTGTATTGGATTATTTACATATTAAGGTTCAAACAAAAACGGCCAAAGCATAAAACGTAAATGTTGACTAAATGTGACGTCACATGTTGCTGGTCAACCAAGTTTCTTCTATGCGTATGGATCTTTGTATACCTTATTTCTTTTAATTGATGTTAAATTTTTTGTTCCAAGCTCCATTGAAACATTATTTATGATTTTATCATAGATTGACATGTTTTTTTACCTATTAATGCATAAGTTCTGTTTTATATATATACATTTATCCCGGTTCTGATACCCATTATTGGTACCCGTGAGCTGCAAAACTTTTTTAATATCTTTAGAACAGAGACTGAGTAGTTTTTGCATTAATTGGAGCCTGCAAATTCAAACCATATCTCAAGTCCATAATATCCATTTCCCCAAGGTATGCAGATTCCGTGCCAAAGTTGCACAACAATGCTGCTAGTTCATTTCCCCATGCTGCTGAAATTTTTCCCATACAAATCAAATGTATCTTACGGGAACGCGTATGGAATGAAGCAACAATGAATCTTTATTCCATACGCGTTCCCGTAAGATACATTTGATTTTGTATGGGAAAAATTTCAGCAACATGCTGCCACACCACGAAAATGAGGGGAAAGTCTCCACAAAAACACTCTATTCTCCACTGAAAAGAGAGCACTCTCCACGAATTGAGAGCGAATAATATCGATATTTTTGTACGATGAATGGAGTTTGGCGGTCATTTTCAAATGTATATGTGGCGTTGCCAGACTCGTGCAATTCGTAGTTGCTGCGGGCTGCCATACCGTGATATTATGTGATATGTCAATTTTGACGTTACCGTTGACTAAATGTGACGTCAGTGTTGCTGGTCAACTAAGTTACCTTTATGCGTATGGGCTTTTGTATACCTTATTTCTTTTAATTGATGCTTATTTTGTTGTTCCAAGCTCCATTGAAACATTATTTATGATTTTAACCTAGATTGGCATGTTTTTTACCTAATAATGCACATGTTTGTGTTTTTTATATATACATTTATCCCGTTTCTGGTACCTATTATTGGTACCCGTGAGCTACAAAATTTCGTTGATGTCTTTAAAAAAGAGACAGACTAGTTTCGGCATTAATTGGAGCCTGAAATTACAAACAATATCTCAAGTCCATAACATCCATTTTCCCAAGGTATGCAGATTGTTGCTCATTCCGTGCCAAAGTTGCACAACAATGCTGCTACTTCATTTCCCCATGCTGCTGAAATTTTTCCCATACAAATCAAATGTATCTTACGGGAACGCGTATGGAATGACGTCAGTTTTTACATGCAATATCTACATACATATGTAGCGTAATAATCCCAATTATGTATGAAAATAAATATAATACATACTGAAAAATACCAATGCCGACGACGATTGTTGGCGCGAAGTTTTAACTTTACAATTTTAGATTTACCCCAAAATGGATGCGCTGTTCAGTTGAGATCCTAGGCCATATAAAAAAACCAAAGCGTAAATACAAAAATTAAAAAAAAATCACACCAATGTGTCATACTTGGTCGAGTCGATGACCCGAATTTCCAAAACTATTACATAACATAAGCAAAGTTGATTTTGACACTTTTCAACAGTGGGTTCGTGTTACCTGGAAAATGATCTTGCCACAACTATTGAGACTGCCGTTAGGCACGATTGAGTGTTTCTTAGTTTCGATGCACATTGGGAAACAGACAGAACGACACATAAATGATTTATTTGGTAGCGTTGCCCTCGCGAGCAAGCAGTGTAACGATATACATACATAGCAATTAATTTTACGAGCTAAGGCAACTATTTCCATTAACATTACCTATCCAAAAGGTTTCATATTTCCAGAATATCTCTAGTATTTTTTTAAGTGACGTTTCCTTCTCTGCGTTGCATACATTCATTTTTACCACCAATCTAACATACCCCTTAATGCAAAAAAAAAACGGGAGTCTGGCCCATTGTGCAATGTCTAACAGTTCTATTCAATACTTGAATACCCTTGGCGAGGGTATCAGGAAGGGCACAGTACCAGTCTGAGATGATGATAATTTCCTTCAATCCAACCAGCTGATCATCAATCATTGTCTGTATTGAGTGTATGACAAGTTCGTTAGAATAACTCTGCCAGGTTCATGAACAAGATGCTCTTCTGCAGAAAGGCCTCCGTAGCCCGCTCTGATTGATAGCTTTTGCCTATCGCACCGCGATAACAGCACGACGCGTGGGCGTTGCTTGATAAGGCCATGGATTGGTGTGCCATTTCGTGTAATAATTGCTAATATGTTCTCATTTAAGTAAAAGAATCGGAAGCGCCAAGATATTCAGCAGGTGGCAGAGCGTCTGCCAGTTAATGGGTATGGGTCTGAGTTGACAACGGAGATACATACATACGTACATACTTGAGAATAGACAACTCGCACGCTTCGTCTTCCGCTTCATGTACTCATGTGTTTCAGTAGGTTATCGAGCTTCTTGCTCTGCACAACATGGGGTCTCCTGCCTTCCGTCCCATCCATAAATGGATCGTATTCTGTTGTCTATTTGTGATTTGTTGTGTGTTTCTGCCACAGCAGCGAGGCAGCGATGCTCCTTCACCCAAATTTAAAGCACCCACACTACAGCCGGTGACATCGATCGTGGACGACTCCGAAGATCCGAATGATTCGAATTCGTATTCGCATTCCCCTTCAAGCGGGGAGCAGAGTGTGAGCAAAGTGACTGCGTTGCCATTGTACTACGTGGAGAGCTCCCTATGCAAGATACCGTATGTGGATCCCTTTGGGGCGGACACAATGGCCGTGTACGAGCGCATGGAGTACGAGCCCTGCTCCAACGACACCGCCCTGGTCACCCCCATCTACGATGTGAGCCGACAGCGCTATGTGCTGCACATCAACGAGACCCTGGCCTCCCGCCTGCTCAACTCCAGCGAGATCGAGTACAACTGCTATTACAAGGAGATAAAACGGAGTCCGTCTGACGGCTACGACAGGTATGTGCCACACGTGAATGGATATCTGGTTTGCCGTGGACCCTAAAGCTTGTCTCTAGCGCCGATCGCAAGTACTTCTCCCAGGACTATGTGGTTCCGGTGCACGTTCAGGGCCTCATATTGGGCTGCCATCGGACGGACAACACGTCGCACATCCTGCAGAGCGATGCCTACACGCTCGTCCAGTACCGGGCCCCACCGCCAGGACTCTCGCTGGAGCCATCGAAGCGGAAGCCGTCCGTCATCATGTTTGGCATCGACAGTCTATCCAGAATCAATCTGAGGCGCACCATGCCCAAAGTGTACAACTTTCTCACTCGCCGGGGATGGTACGAGCTTCAGGGATACAACAAGGTGAGTGCTTGGGGATAAAGACAGCCACGACACAGCAGCTAATTGCCACTTCCAGATGGGCGACAACACGTTTCCCAATCTGATGGCCATACTGGCCGGCTACAGTCCCGAGTCAGCCAAGGAAAATGTCTGCGATTGGGAAACCCGTGGCTGCCTCGATGAGACTCCCTTCATCTGGAAGTATTTCAAGAACGCCAGCTACCTGACGGCATTTGCCGAGGATGAGACTTGGATCAATACATTCAACTACTTTAAGCCAGGCTTCAAGGAGCAGCCAACGGACTACTACCTCAGGCCACTCCAGAAGGCAGTCGAGGCGGAAATGGACACCTGGAAGTGCGCCGATTGCTCGCTGAGGTATTGCATTGGTCGGCGGGAGACGAGCAGCTATGCGTACGACATGTGCAAGGAGTTCGCCAGGCGGTACGTGGACGAGCAACCCATTTGGGGGCTGTTCTGGTCGAACAGTTTCAGCCACGACAGCTACCGAATGCCATCGAAGATGGAGGACTACGTCCTGCAGTACATGCTGGACTTCGAGGCTGACGGCGTGTTCGAGCAGAGCATTGTGATATTCCTCTCCGATCACGGTTCGCGCTACGGGGACATCATGTACTTGGAGAGTGGCTTCCTGGAGTCGCGTCTGCCCGCGATGTTCATCTACCTGCCGCCGTGGTTCCGTGCCCACTATCCCGAGTACGCACGGGCCCTGGAATTGAATCGGAATCGATTGACCTCCAACTATGATCTGCACAACACTCTGAAGCACATCATCGAGTTGGGCCGAGATGGCCGACCGCTGCCCAAGGCCCACGATTGCCCCAAGTGCCACTCGCTGTTCTATCCGATGGACGAGCAGCGAACATGCGAGGACGCTGGCATACCGGAGCACTATTGCACCTGTGTGCCCTACAAGCGACTCTCCGGCGACTGGCCAGGTCGCATCGCTCCTCGGGTCATTGACCGCATCAACGAATACCTAAGCGGCAGGAATCTCAGCGCCATTTGCGCCAATTTATCGCTGTCCTATGTGCACGAAACGGAAATGAAGATCCCCCTCCAGCAGAACTTCCACGACTCGCAGCTGGCGGAGACGGCCGTGTATCGGACAATGTTCAAGGTGAAACAAAACAGCGCCGACTTCCGGGCCACAGTCGTCTTCAACAATATTACGGAAGCTGTGGAGGTCGATGTGACATCCATAAGTCGCCTCGATTCCTATGCAGGCGATTCCACCTGCATCGACGACAAAACTGACAAATTGTACTGCATTTGTCTGAGCAATCTCAGAGAGTAGCCTCCCACAAAACTTGTACGCACGAGTACTCCGTACACTCCACGTTTTTTGTTGTTGTTGTTGTTGTTCCGCTGTACAAGTGTGGTCTGCCTGTCCCTATTAATAGATGCAATTCACTAATTACAAATTTGATTTTATCTCTTATTATTATGACAAGACGTATACGTATACGTATACGTATACTTATACTTGTACTTATACTTATACTTATACTTATACTTATACGTATACGTATACTTATACTTATACATATACTTACACTTATACTTATACTTATGCTTGTACTTATACTTATACTTATATTTATACTTATACTTATACTTATACTTATACTTATACTTATACTTATATTTATGCTTGTACTAATACTTATACTTATACTTGTACTCAGTCAGTGTATACATTTTTGAGCATATGATTTTTTTGAATTTTAGAATTAAAAAAAAATAATTTTTAATTTTGCATGTTTTTGTCACATCTGCTATCTACATCTACAATGTATATTCTACACCTAACATGTCGATTGTACATGTTCCATTTAGATTCAGCATCTCCTCCGCTGGGGGTTGCTCGCGCACTGAACGCGGCAGAGTGTGCGAGCGAGAAAGAGATAGGTAGAGGGTCTGAACAGGTATAGGCAGCAGAATGTAAGATCTAATAGATAAAAGGTGTTGCCCATTTGAATATAGATCTATTAAATCAGCTATCAGGCCATCAGAATTTCCCACTAGTAGGGCAATTAGATTACTCATTCCATTCCACATTCCACTCAGCAGCGTCATAATACAAAATCGCAAAAGAGAGACCTCAGTGCGCTAAGGAAATCCCCCAACACATACTGTACGTATAAAGCTACTAGAGTCTGGGCGATCTACCGAGCGATCATCAGTTGTGGCTCCGAGCTCAAGTTGTAAAGATGAACCACGTGCGGTGTCTCTGTCTAAGTCTCAGTCTGCTCTTTGTAAGTTATAATGCAATTTATATTTAAATCAAAATATTTTTGCTGCTTTAATCGAGAATATTTTATTTGGGCTATTTAGGAGTGACGAAAGCTACTGCTTTCATTCAAAATAAGTGGAAGCACGATCATATTAGAGGTTGAAAATGGTGGCATTGCAGCAGTAGGTGAAGCCAGCGACTGCCGTGTTGACCAGGGGCATGGGGCAGGGAACGCTAGTGCAAAATGCAGGGGCATTTGGACGGCGTGGTGCGTAGATGTTGTTGTACGTGAGGAAGACGGCCAGAGGCTGGTTGGTGGAAGTTCGCACCACCTTGTACATCCACTCCGGCACGGGGTTCTTGGTGCCAGTTCCCAGGATTACGCGATGAGGGACGGGGGGCCGTGCACGATTGGGCAGGATGAGATTGCCAACAGCACCCGTCTTGATCATCAGCGAGCCACCACCTCGGATGCGGTTGCGCACCCAGCGCTCGATGGTCTCCCAGTTGCGGTCGTTGATGCTCTTGAACTGCGGCACCACATTCACGTACTTGAAGGTGGCGCACATCTGATCGCCGAAGAGGAAGTCGGCCGAGGGAGTGAGGTGTCCGTGATTGATGCTGCGGACGGTGAAGGTCCTGGCATCGGCCTCACTCAGGGCTCCGTCTAGGCTAAAGTCCGCGCAGGGACGCGTCGCGTCTGTGGGATGAACAGAGAAGTCAAGTCCTGTCAACTCAAAGAAGCTGGGAGATATTAAGGGAAAAATACTCACAGAAGGTTTTGCCGTACACCGAGTGTCTCGTGAAGATCGCCCTTACATTGCACTATGGGGAAAATTCCCATTTTTCGGGTATTTAGTCATTTTCTCAAAGTATTAAAATTGGTTGTTTTTTTTTGGTAACATATTAAGAAAACTTCAAACTGTAAAGTCCTATACCAAAAATGTTATATAACAGAGCACTGTTAAGTTTAACAGCTGTTAAAGTCAGCTGTTGCTGTAGAAAAGCACTTGCTTTAAGATTACAATACTTGTGCAGCCTATTTTTAAAATGCTACTATTCAAACGCGAAACATTCTTTTGTTGAAATTTAAAAAGGAAAGCAATCACACGGGTTTTAACTATGTAATGGTTGTACTATTACTATGTAGTTGTGCGTGTTCTGTTAATATTTTGTAAACGTAGAAAACGTTCTTAAAGCACATTTCTTGGAAATATATTTCAAGTTCGTGGAGACATATAAAACGTCCAGAAGGGTCCATAAGTGTACGTCCAATTGTATGTCGTAGAACTATTAATTTTGATTTAAAGGCAGTTTGTCTCAATGTGCACTTTTCCGCACTAACTGCGCAAATTAGTTTTTTGCAAGGGACTTCGAGTTTTCAATCGCGGATCGGTTTGATGTATGGGGCAAGGAAAAAGGCAAATCCAACCAAGAAATTGCTATTCTTGATTTTTTTAAGAGTAGATTTAATAAAAACGTTCATGTTTTAAGACATGTTTTATATTTAAAAAGCAAAACTCAAATTTTTTGCCAAAATTTGTTTGCAAAATGGAAAAAATGCATGCGGAACAAAAAAAAAATTTAAAAAAAGCATTTAAATTGGTTAATGGACACAGAAAAATTATGCAAAAGCTACTCAAATAGGAACAATAATCGACAAATTGGTCATCCAAAGTTGGCTTACTTGTTGAAAGGAGTAGGAGCTAAAAAAACAAGCAGCAGCTCTATCAAAAACTCAAGAGCAATGTCTCTTTGTTGATTCAAGCAGCAAGCATAAAAGCCTTGCCCTTCCCATCTATTTTCAAATACTGTTATTATGTGAAATTGAAGGCCCATATCAAACTTTTGAGGATTTCGAAGATGAATTAAGAAAAAATTAAGAAAATTTCTATTAATATTAACTTTTGTTTCTTTAGCTCATGAATTTCATCGAAATTAAGTTTTTCCAAAAGTAAGACTTTATTTTTATGTATAAAGGAGTATTATAGTCAATAAAAATTAATGAAAATATTCCAATTTTTAATATTATTAAAAAATAAAATTTTTTTTTTAATCTGTGGGCGGTAACACGCCCACTTTTCCAAAAATGTTTCTAGGGGTGTACATAACATTAATCAAAAAACCGCATCGAAAAATCTTGCTTAGTTTAAAAGTTATTAATTAATACCCGAAAAATTGGAATTTTCCCCATAGTGCATTGGCGCGATCGTAGCAGGCGCGATACAGCTCCAGGCGTCTGTTGTTGATCGTGTAGCCAATGGAGTACATGGTGGCCGGACAGGATGCATCGGTGACGATTGTGGCACTGGCGGCCATGGGGTTGTTGCATCGCAGCGGCAGCGGTCGGGAGAAGTTCGTGTTCCGCTGGCAGGTGGTCTGGACGATGTCGTTCGGCTGGCAGATCATGTGAAGCACCTCGCCAGTTAGCACTCTCTGGACCCGCTTCAGGGCGTAGTTTCCCCTGCGATCGCGGTTGGCAAATATCCGATTGGTGCCCTCAATCATGGCACGGGAGAGTGGGCAGTCGGCCTCCGCCTGAAGGACTATCATGCCAAGCAAATAATGCATCAAGTCGAACAGCTCCTTTCTTGTGGCTACTCACCCAATCCCAGTCCAATGGCGATGCAAAGCAGCAGATATCGTACAACCTGTTGGGCTTCCATGGTGATTGTGGATCGGTAGGCTCAGGCACTGGCTTTTATACGGCTCCCGGGTCTGATCGCTTCAGTGATGATCTAATAGACCTATATTAGAATGTGGGGCAACATCTATTACACCTTACATTCTGCTGCCCATACCTTTTGGTTGAAAGAATCCAACAGATGACATCGTGCGAGTGGCGGCAGCACAGAAATTGCAACTTTCATCGCCCGCCCCATTTCTCGCAGCAGAAGGTGTATCCTTCCTGCCCCGCCCACCGCAGATCCCTTTAGTTTGGTTATTGAACAGTTCGTCCAATCCGTTGTTTTCGGTGAGAGTCTTGTACATCCACTTGGGAGCGGGATTCATGTTGAGGGCCATGGGTAAGCTGGTTGCAGATTTCCACTGAAGGCCCCGTGCAGACTTTAAGAACATCCCCCACAACAATTGAAGGCTTAAGAAGAGAATTGTACGACCTTTCCGATGTGGACTACACGTACAAAAATATTGTGTCATTTAACTGGCGTAGTTTTTCGACCGAACGATCCAGGTGTGTGGTCCAATTGATAATACCCAATTCAAGTAAGGGTAGAACTCTACAATTGTTCGAACGAAAAGCTTTATTTTTGAGCTTTTAGCCATGTTCCAAACGGGCCACCAAAAGCTTTCACATGCTGAGGTTCAGCAAACTCCCGTTAAATGTGGCAGATTCCTAGTAATAAAATCGTACGGGTCGCAGCAGAAGGTGTATCCTGCCCTCCCCTCGTCCCGTACACTGAGTCCGGAGCTTGAGCACGGCACTTCCGTGCAAACGTGTGACACGTCTTGTCCAGTCGGCCGTGTGGTCGCATGGGCGTTGTTGTAGGTGAGGAAAACAAAGTGGGCGCCTGATATGTGGCTTACAATTTTGTATATCCACTGGGGCACGGGATTCCTGTTTGGGTTGGCCAGCAGGAAAATTGGAATATCAGCGTTTCGCGAGCCCAACTCGAGCACTCCCAGGACACCAGTGCAGACTTTCAGAGCATCGTAGCGTCCCTGAGAGAGCTGTCGGCGCACCCAGTTCTCGATGGTTTTCCAGTTGCCGCGATTGATTGTTTTGAACTGTGGTATCAAGTTGATGTACTTGTTGGTCTGTCCTCTGCTCGCCTCGAAGGCAAAATCGAGGGATGGCACCAGATGGCCGCGATCGTACAGCAGTTCGCCCTTCACAAAATATGCCTGGGGTGCCAGGAGTTGCTGGTATCTTTCATAGATCTTGGGGTTCTGAAACGAGCTCGCAGCTGCTCCAGAGATTATGCGATCAGTTGTGAAATACTCCCGACGATCCGCCTCTAAACATAGACGTAGATTAGTGGAAATTACTCGTCCAGTGGCTGCCCTGCTGACTGGAATACAAAACTTACCCGAGGTGCTTGTGTGGGCCATGTAAATGGTAAAATGCGCTTTAACGTTCGCAGCATCGTAGCAACTTCTATAGATCTCTAGAAACACTAAATTTCTGACATTATAGCCCACACGATACATGGTGTAAGGGCAACTGGAATCGGCGATCGCCTCCACCACTGGGCTCACGGGTTGAGCACAGCCAGTCGTGGCCAGTGGTGGGCTGAAGCTATTTCCAGTGCACCTTGATTGTATTATGTCAGCGGCATTGCAAATCGAATAGACACTTGCAGTGTGAGGCAGCAAGTCCTTGCGCAGCAGTTGATAGCTCGAACCCTCGCGAGTGGCAAAAACTCGATTGGTCTGCGTTAGTTCATTTGTATTTAGCTGGCAGTCAGCCTGCGCGCTTCCGAGTACTACAAAGATGATCACTCTTAAGCACCAAATATAAATTGCATTATAACTTACAAAGAAGCAGACTGAGACTTAGACAGAGACACCGCACGTGGTTCATCTTTACAACTTGAGCTCGGAGCCACAACTGATGATCGCTCGGTAGATCGCCCAGACTCTAGTAGCTTTCTACGTACAGAATGTGTTGGCGAATTTCCTTATCGCACTGAGGTCTCTCTTTTGCGATTACTTGTTTGTATTATTTGAAGAATGAAGCTGCTGATTACGCGGTTAAGTGGAAGTTCAAAAATGAGTAATTTCATTGCCCTACTAGTGGGAAATTCTATACCTGGCATTCTGATCGCTTGAAAGATGACTTAGTAGATCTATATTTTCTCTATTACATCTTACGTTCAGCTGCCCATACCTTTTGGTTTCAAGAATCCAACAGATGACAACGTGCGTGTGGCGGCAGCTCAGAAATTGCAAGTTTCATCGCCCGCCCCATTTCTCAGGTCATCGCTGATAGCTGTGCACATGCGGTTCAAGACAGTCCTTGCCCCGGGCCGAGTGGGCGGTGCTGAGGCTCTTCCTACCCTCTCTTATCTGCGGTTATTATCAGGCATCGCCAAGTGGTTTTCCGGCTGCGGTGTTTACTTTGCCGGAGCACGTATAATAACAAAGGGCTTGTCTTTTCATTCTTTTCAAGCTGCCTTGCATCCAATGAACTTTATGTGGCTTGCATTTTGTCATCAGCACTCAGAAAAACCTATCTAAAATTAAATCTAAGGTGCAGCAGCAAAAATCAAATAAAAAGTCGCACTTGAAACCACTCGTCTATTCGTCGGAACATTCATTAGTGGGGGCAGCGGGAAGGACTACAGCAGACGCACCGTCGCACCTGGCGAAAGGGTTGCAGTCACTTTCAGGGGGCTGCACGGCGACACGATACAGTAGAAGGTAAGCTTCGGTGGCCCTGTTGGCTCGTCTATGCTATGGACATACTACATAGAGAGCATCGTTGCTGGCATTGGTACGGCGCTCGTCACCGGGTTTTGGGACATCCGTCATCTGTTCTTTTAATTTAGTCGAGCGAACGAAAGTCCCTCTATCCGTACAAGTTCGTATCAGCCTTTTAATTTTCAGCTGAATATATTATTACTAAAGTTCATGTCAAATTGCCTATTCGTTCATAGTACTGTGACAATTACTACATAATAATCTCTGATTAGACAAATTGTGTGGCCTACAAATTATTAATCAAATGAATGACTTAATAAATGAATTTAAACACAAGAGAAATAAAGACTAGGAACATGGAAAAATTACGACTTGCATCAATTTTCAAACAGTTACTTTATAAGAAATTCCCAGGAAATCAATTAAAAATCAAAACATTTTTGCTGCTTTAATCGGGAATATTTTATTTGGGCTATTTAGGAGTGACGAAAGCTACTGCTTTCATTCAAAATAAGTGGAAGCACGATCATATTAGAGGTTGAAAATGGTGGCATTGCAGCAGTAGGTGAAGCCAGCGACTGCCGTGTTGACCAGGGGCATGGGGCAGGGAACGCTAGTGCAAAATGCAGGGGCATTTGGACGGCGTGGTGCGTAGATGTTGTTGTACGTGAGGAAGACGGCCAGAGGCTGGTTGGTGGAAGTTCGCACCACCTTGTACATCCACTCCGGCACGGGGTTCTTGGTGCCAGTTCCCAGGATTACGCGATGAGGGACGGGGGGCCGTGCACGATTGGGCAGGATGAGATTGCCAACAGCACCCGTCTTGATCATCAGCGAGCCACCACCTCGGATGCGGTTGCGCACCCAGCGCTCGATGGCCTCCCAGTTGCGGTCGTTGATGCTCTTGAACTGCGGCACCACATTCACGTACTTGAAGGTGGCGCACATCTGATCGCCGAAGAGGAAGTCGGCCGAGGGAGTGAGGTGTCCGCGATTGATGATCACATCCCGATTATTGCGGATATATGTCTGGGTGTTGCCGAAGATGCGCCTGAAGGCATCGTAGATACTGCGGACGGTGAAGGTCCTGGCATCCGCCTCACTCAGGGCGCCATCTCGGCTGAAGTCCGCGCAGGGACGCGTCGGGTCTGTGGGATGAACAGAGACATCCTGTCGAGTCAAAGAAGCCGGGAGATATCAAGGGAAAAATACTCACAGAAGGTTTTGCCGTACACCGAGTGTCTCGTGAAGATCGCCCTTACATTGGCGCGATCGTAGCAGGCGCGATACAGCTCCAGGCGTCTGTTGTTGATCGTGTAGCCAATGGAGTACATGGTGGCCGGACAGGATGCATCGGTGACGATTGTGGCACTGGCGGCCATGGGGTTGTTGCATCGCAGCGGCAGCGGTCGGGAGAAGTTCGTGTTCCGCTGGCAGGTGGTCTGGACGATGTCGTTCGGCTGGCAGATCATGTGAAGCACCTCGCCAGTTAGCACTCTCTGGACCCGCTTCAGGGCGTAGTTTCCCCTGCGATCGCGGTTGGCAAATATCCGATTGGTGCCCTCAATCATGGCACGGGAGAGTGGGCAGTCGGCCTCCGCCTGAAGGACTATCATGCCAAGCAAATAATGCATCGAGTCGAACAGTTCCTTTCTTGAGGCTACTCACCCAATCCCAGTCCAATGGCGATGCAAAGCAGCAGATATCGTACAACCTGTTGGGCTTCCATGGTGATTGTGGATCGGTAGGCTCAGCCACTGGCATTTATACGGCTCCCGGGGCTATCGGGCTTTTCGCACTCCATTCTTACCGGGCCACGCGCGTTGGCACGTGTCTGCATTCTGCATTCAGCCCCAGAAGGCGAAACAACAGACTATTTTTGGCAACACATTCTGACCGCTTGCATGGGGGAGCCTAAAGCGCTGAAGCGGCATTTTATTGTTTCTCATTGTGCTCCGCACTTGATGTGCGGCCTGGCCTGGGCCTGGCCGGCCCTAAAAATATTTCACACTCGGATATGCACAGTAATTTGTACTTCCATTTTCCGGCTCTGACAGTAGTACCACTTTCTGGGTCAACATGGAAGTGTGTGCTCTTCCTTTAAGGCTTTGGTTTCCCCCTCTTACTTATAGGCTCTTGCTGATGGCGGCCAAATGAAATTTTATTTTCCCGAATATTTAGCCAAAAACTATTTCGCTGCATTCTGTGCTCTCACATGCCAATGCACATTGGAAAGCATATTTTTTGTGGCACAGTTGAGTGCGTTGCAAGCTCCATTCCAAGTGGGTTTCATATGCCAACAATCTAAGCAAATAAACCAGCAACTTGAAAAACAGATACAATTGTGCCCAAAATAATCTTAGAATTAAATTAAAACGAGAAGGAACGTGCGAATCGCTTCTGGGGATGCGACTCTACTTAAACCTTTACTTATACTTATGCTTGTACTTATACTTATACTTATACTTATACTTATACTTATACTTATACTTATACTTATACTTATACTTATACTTATACTTATACTTATACTTATACTTATACTTATACTTATACTTACTTATCTTGTACTTATACTTGTACTTATACTTATACTTATACTTATACTTATACTTATACTTATACTTATATACTTATACTTATACTTTATATACATATACATATGACTTAATAAATAATTTTTAATATACTTATACTTATACTTATACTTATACTTATACTTATACTTATAACTATACTTATATATACTTATACTTATACTTATACTTATACTTATACTTATACTTATACTTATACTTATACATAAACATAAACATATCTGTTTAAGGATTACGTACGCCCCCCTATCAGGGGTCCCACAGTTCAGAAGCAGTATTCGGTGTTTATTCGATCGCGCGCAAGAAGCCGGAGGCTTGTTTTGGCTTTTTTTGGGTGTGGAAGCGAAGCAAGCTGCCGGCGGCTGTGGGCAGCGAGAGCGGGAGCGTGAGCGTGGCTCCCGCTCGGGAGCCGTGTGGATCATTGGAGCGCTGTCAGAGAGCGCTAACAGAATTCTCGACAGCCGCAGACTGTTAGCCGAGAGTGGACTCAGGCTGTTACTCTGTCAGCGCTGATGCTCTCTTATTTTGGAACGTAACTTAAAGCTTCGCTATTGATTCGACCACATGTGTGTGGTGCACGTATCAATTTATTCAAGTACATATTTTATCGATGTGGCCACTGCACTTAATGGGCGTGTAAGTTCACAATGGCATCCTGGCGCTGTGGTTGACTTAACCCGAACGCACACTGATGTACCTGTTCGAGAGTCCTGTTTCTAGATCACATAATGACACAATTATGCCAGAATCACAATCAGAATCACAATCGCAATCAAAGACAGTAGCAGTGGCAGTGGCAGAGCCAGACAGTGACTGAATGATTGCCTTCTAATGTCGTCTGGCCATTGTCATTGTCATTGTCTGGCCATTGTATTTGTCGTTGGATCTAAGTGGCCACTGGCCATGTGTTTTAATGTGCATTTTGTGAAATGTTTAAGCGCGGCAAAGTATGCTAGGCTTTTGTCTGCCTTCCGCTTGTAAGCTGGTCCTGGTCCTGATGGAGGCGTAACGCAATTTCCGCAACTTACGAGCAATTTGGCGCTATTTGGGCACTTTTAATGTATGCTCACAGAAGCGAACCAAATTATGCCATATAAAATTTGCGACTCGAATCGTATGGTGTGGGGGTGGGGTGGTGTGTGCCATGGTTCTGTGTAGCGAATGTAATGGTCAATAAAAATAAAAGGGGCAAAGCGGCGAAATCAACAAGCCGACCACAAACCGAAACATAAATTAAATTGTGCCGCACTGCAGACGGCTGATGGCAGAGGTGGAGAGGGAGAGGGAGACGGAGACGAGCTTCCCGATGGGATACACTCATAGATAGGGCCTGGCGAATGGGTGGCAAGGGTGGTCCCCATTTACAATGCCATTGAGTTGCGTGTTTACAGCACAATTACAACTGTTAGATTTTATGAGAGCCCAGCTCATGTCCGGGCTGCCTAAATTTATTCTGCACTTTTATGAGCTCCCAGTGGCCTCCCCTCCACCCCGTTCTCCGCAGCGACTTCCTTGGGTGTATTCCATCAGTTCTACACGCACAAAACAATTTCGCAGGCGTGTGTATTTAAAAGCAACGCAGCAGCCATGCCCAGCTGAATAATTTATTTAATGTCTACTTTTAGGCGCAGCCCACAACTCGCCCAAAAGCAAAATTGCCATGGGCTCGGGCTTTATTGCACTCGCACGCATTGAAAAGTGCCACGCTCTCACCGCTCCCCCACCGCCCTCACAATCGCAGCTTGAATTTAAATGGCCCAAAAGCAAGGCGACGCGGCAGCTGGGTTGGGGCAGAAATTTATGAGAACCCACCGAATGACCGTTAAAAGTGGCAGCAGGAGTCAATTTTGAATGAGGCATGAATCCAAAGCGTTTAGTTGCTTTTTAAATTGCCACGCGAACTTTTACGATTTATGGAAATTGATTTGCGGCCTACATTTAATTCGAATTTAATTTTGTGACTTGTGGCAATGCACTGCTGAAGCGGATAATCAAATTAAATCTACAGAAAGTGATAGAAACAAGTCCGAAAAATATGCCCTGTCCGTCAGTGATTAATATCTCTGAATTAGATTTCAGCGCCTTTCATTGGTTTATTCTTGAAATGCAAATTGAATAAATATTCGGTTCCAGTTAAGGTTTCCACTCAGTTGGGGGGGTTAAATGTGGCGGGGTTGCAACAAAAGGTGAAGCCATCGGCGGCCGTGCCGCCCAGTTGGATGGGACAATTGACGACCTGGCAGAAGGCCGGCGCTGCGGGACGCTGTCGGGCAAAGATGTTGTTGTAGGTGAGGAATGCTGCTGTGGGCCGATTATTTGAGTCGCGGACGATCTTGTACATCCAGAGGGGCACCGGATTGCGGTTTCCGCTCAGGGCGACCTGCCTCGGCCCGCTGGCGGCGGGCAGCGAGAGGATGCCGTTGGCCCCAGTCCGCACGTTCACGAACTGATTGCCCCGCACCGAGTTGCGCACCCAGCGCTCGATGGCCTCCCAGTTGCGGTCGTTGATGCTCTTGAACTGCGGCACCACATTCACGTACTTGAAGGTGGCGCACATCTGATCGCCGAAGAGGAAGTCGGCCGAGGCGGCCAGGTGGCCGCGATTGATGATCACATCCCGATTGTTGGGTATAAAGTTCTGGTTGTTGCCGAACAGCCGCCGGAAGGTGGCGTGAATGTTGCGCGTCGTGTAACTGGCCTCGTCCGCCGCCGAGATGACGCCATCGGAGCTGAATCGCACACAGGGGCGTGTGGCATCTGCAGGATTCATTTTGGGGCAACGTCAGCCCAGAGTCTGGTTAATTTGAATTATTTGTCTACTCACAGAAAGGCTTGGCATAAACCTGATGCTCCACCCAGTGGGCTCGCACGGCCTGCCTGTCGAAGCAGCCCCGATAGAGCTCCAGGAACTGGCCCCGGCCAAGGTTATAGCCCACGCGGAACATGGAGGCCCTGCAGCGGCGATCTGTCACTGGGACTGTCACTGCCACCGGCGGCGTCTGGCAGGTCATCGGCAATGGGGGTACAAACGATGGCCGCTGGCCCCGCTGGCAGGTGACCGGGCGAACGTCCCGCGGGCTGCACCACAGCTGCAGCGACTCGCCCACAGCGGAGCTGGCCGTCCGCTTCAGCATCATCTGCCGATTGCGAAGACGCACCATCACAATGCGCGTAGTTCCCTCGACGATGGGCCGCGTGAAGGGGCACTGACTCTGTGCTGTGTGTGTGGCAGAAACCATGTCAATGTTGCACTCGTGCCAGTTAATAAATATTCGTGTGTTTACCCAAGGCACAGACGGCCAGAAATAGGAGCAGACGTCTCAGCATTTCCAAAAACTTGTCAGCTTGACTGCAGCACCTACGGTTTTGGCTCATTTATAAAGATCTGGCGCTTAGGCTGGAGCGATAATCAGCTCAGTGTTTGTACAGCTGTTTGCCTTAGTTGGTGCAGCTCTTTTGTTGTAGCCTTTCGCTGGATTTAAAGAACAAAGAGTGCACAATAGCTAAGCACTATAATGGACTTCATTCATGTTCGGCTGCTTGAGAACTCAATTTTGGTTTAATTACATTCAGTGTCAGGCCCCCAGCACAGGCGGCAGCATGTGAACTTTTGTTGCATCTGCTGCCTGCCTGCCGTGTATGTGTATCCGCATTTGCAGAGCAAATGAAATTAGTTATTGGCCCGATGCCACAGACCGACCCCAAGCCGAATCACTTTCCATTTCCCATTTGCCATTTGCCATTTGCCATTGGCCATTGGCCGTTTGGCCTGTGCCCCATGATTTCATTATCATTGTTTGCTCCTCAAATAACATTAGTTCGGGTTTTGGTTTGGTTTTAGCATTGATTTTGGCCATGTTGCGGCTGCTGATGGTTGTGTGCTGCCCCAAGTAGATTACAGGCGTTTGGGGGTGAGCTGACCATTTGGGGGAAGGGAAAAGGTGCAACAAAAAGTGTGCCATAGATCCGGGCAGTATGGCTGTGCTCCAGTGTTGGGTATTCCATTGTGCTGTCGTCGAATATTTCATAAATTTATATTCGCCTGCTAAATCCCTTAACGACTGTAAGCGTTTTCCCGTTTGTAGGGCATACAAAATGGCGGCACAACTAATACATGCGCATACATAGCACCGACTTGGGGCTCAAGTCTCCAGGCTGAGGGCGAAACCTGCAAACTTTGCATGTGAGCGAGTCGGGTGCCCGGAATCCTGCTCTCAATATCGGAATCTGTGTGCGAGCGACGGAAAGGCAGAGACATTTGACTTTTACGCGCAATTGAGCTTGAGCACTCGGTAACCGGAATAGTTGAGCCAGCTGGGGCTGGAGTAGCTCTTAGTTGCAGACCTAGGACTGCCATGTACGACCCGCCGCACCCAATGCCGCACCCACTGCCACTGCCATTGCTGTTGCTTATAAATATTTATAACAGCCCACTCGACACTCACTAAATTATTAAGTTAATGTGTCGCGCTATTCAAAAAAGGAACGAGCCGGTCCCGCTTGGCTTGGGGAGCAATAAAATTGCTGAGCCCCGCACCGCACCGCACCGCACCGCCAGCGGTGGTTGAACGAGGATGAAATGTGGCCAACACTTTGACAATTTCACGCGGCTTAGACAGCGGCCAGGGCCATTAGGAACATGAGACGTGTTCAGCCGTGTTTGATGTCTCTGTCTCTGTCTCTGGGTTGTTGCCACTATTAATAAGCATGTTAATGTTGCGCGAAATGATCAGGCGAAATGGGAAAAGTTTTACATGGCCCCGGAACTTGAACCTGCGGCCTGGGACGTACTACGTACTACGAAGCTGGCCCGCTTCGAACTGCAATTATAAGGCCGTCGGGCGACATATGAGCGATGGAAAGTTAAGCAACTTGGAGACCATAAATCAGAGACGGGTCTTAAGTGGGCGACTGAAATATGGCCGGCAATCTCGGTGTGGACTTATGAAGTTTCAGATATCTGGGGATCAGAGATGTCTGCCTGCGGTGGCATTTGAAAGTGTTCCAAGCTCTCCATGCGTTGCCTTTATGTCCCGAATGTGTCACAGGTCGTATACGTTATATTGCATATTTTCAGCATTTGTTTGGCCATTGTTCGGCTGTTTGGCTCCTCGGCTGTTCGGCTCTGTGGCTGCTCGACTCTTTGGCTCTTTGGCTCTTTTTTCTGCTCCTTATGTGGACGATATGAGCATGAATTTCGTACCCCAATTGCGGTCAACGGCAGGTGCAACGCTGCAGGCCACTCCATGCCACTCCGCTCCGCTCAAATCCTCTCCCTCTCTTCCGCAGCTTGACGTTTATTAAATTTTTCCACAAGCACGGAGAGGATGGTCGAGCAAACGGA
This sequence comes from Drosophila ambigua, assembly GCA_018150905.1. Taxonomy (NCBI): domain Eukaryota; kingdom Metazoa; phylum Arthropoda; class Insecta; order Diptera; family Drosophilidae; genus Drosophila; species Drosophila ambigua. The sequence continues at coordinate 14,950,473 of JAECWS010000086.1, read as the reverse complement.
AACGGAAACTGGCGGTGGCGGTGGCAAGCGGGGAGTGCACTTTATGCTCCACTGCGTGGCAGCTTAAACTCCTTTACGACGCGAGTCTTTAAGGCTCCTCCACCTCATCTATTGACTCTGGTCGCTTGAGTAAACATTTTCCATGTATTTTACTTCATTTTACTGTTTTCCACTCTGCTCGCTTTGCGCTCCCACTCTACATCTCTCTACCTCTCTCTCCCTTCCGCTGTCTTTATTTGATTCACTTCGTTTTTTATTTTATTTTTTTAAGGCAGGTAGAAGGGGAATATCATCATTAGGACTACACATGCGACGACGTTCAAAGCGAAACGGCTCCATTACATTACAGTTTGCATGGCCCCAATTTTTGGGGCAATTATTTGCTTTGTAGCCTGCCAAAAAGGCTGCCACCAGCAGACGGGACAGACACGGCTGCTGTTCTGGCACGCTTCTTCTCAGCAGCTCATCCGCCAGTCGCCGCCCGCCGCTTGCCGCTTTTACACAATTTCCTTCCGCTTTGCTTTCTCTGTGAAAGTATTACGATGATTTGCATAATTTTAGCGCACCTACAGCAGCCGCAAAATGAGGCCTAAGCCACAAGGGCGGCTGGCGAGGAGTTGGGATGAGGCAAGGATCCCTGCCACTTGCCAAGTGAATCCTCCAGCGCATCCTTGTGAGCCCTCCTTCTGGTCCCCTTTTTTTTTTTCTTGTAGGTTTTTTCGGCTCTTCTTTATCTGCTTTGCCTTTACGGGCCTTTGTTGAGGTGCAGGAAGCGGCGGCCTGCGCGGGTGGTTTGGGGTAGTTCTAGGGTGCTTCTGGGCCTGGGTTCTGCGGAGGCGATGGTGTAGCCTACATTTTTGTAACTGATGTGCTGCGTTGGCTCTCTGCTGTGAATCCGCTTCTTATCTTTGTGCCTGATCGAAATTGCTTTTGTGTGGTTGCTGGTGGCGCCCTTGCTCGTCTTTGCCGCCTTCCTGCCAGTCCCTGCTGCTTGCTTTTGTTGCTATTTTAATTTCAGTCATGTGTGCAGGCAGCCGGCATTCCCGTGCCCCCGTGCCCCATGCCCCATGACCCACGAAAATTCTTTCTAGGCACTTTTGCAATTTTCTGCCTGTTTTGGGTTAGATATTCATATCAGCCCTATACATATTATGGCCATTTTGCGCTATAACTGTTACTGATTGCCGCTTTGTGGCATGCCACAGCCACAACGTTTTTATCATCCTCCACTCCACCACTCCACTTACCCCCCTCGATTTTTGAGCACCAATTGAGATGCAAATTGGTTTTTGCCTCGAATGATTTGAGAATAATTCAGTTGGTTAGCATTTTTGCTTTCATTTCTTTTTTTTTCCATTTTCCTGGCAGGAAATTTGAGCATTCAAACTAATCTGATTTACTAGCGATAATATCTGGCTTTAAATCTATGAATTTTCTATCTGAATCTGGTCTTGGGGTCAATCAATACTGAGAAACTTCGTTGATGCTTGAGAATTAAAATCTGCAACCAAAACAAAATCAAGAGGCAGAGGCAGAGTGTTTGCTGAGCGGAAATTTGAGCTCAGGGCCAAGTGGAAATTGTTGCCACATTTATTATCATTTCGGACACATAATACACTGCATGCATACATACACACACACATAAAGCGTTTTAGCGCTTGTCGCTGCCACATGGCGCTGCCATTTCCTTGTTCATTTTCATTTGCAAATATTTATTTGTACATTTCCTCTTTGCACTATTTACCCACTTCCGCTGCACACACACAAGCACAGAAACAGATACAGCTACCCAGAGTGGGTGGGGAAGTGGGTTGTGGAGGGGGAGTGGCGGGCTGGGCCGGTAAAAGGGCTTTCATTTTCACTTTCCACTAAACTTGCAGTAGCAGCAGCCAACCAACACACTCACGAATGGCTGACCCAGACTCGAATGCAGCTCCAGATGTGAGTGCAAATGCGACGTTTTAGTTTTCATTTCGGTTTCGGTTTAGGTTTGGGCTTTGGGTTTCGGCTCCGTTTCTCGCTTCTCGTTTCTGGTTGCTGCAATTTGCTAAAAACCCTGCCCTGCCCTCAGGCGATATAAAGAAAGCCAAAACCCAAACCCAAACCCAGACCCCAAATCCCAAACGAAGCAAAGCCGCCACCATAGCAGTCAAGTGGAGCAGCTCTCGCCTCTCCACGTGACTTCTGGTGATGCATCTGGCTTTCCTCTGGAAATAATCAGTGGCAATGATTGGCGGCCAAAGAAATGAAATTGAAAATGGTTTGGGGACTGAGGACTCCGCATGGACTTCCATGGGCACGCATTGATCGATCCGCTTGCAGTGAGCCAAGCCAATTGGCTGCGTCTCAGCTGCCAATTGATTAATTGTCTTACAAATCTTGAGCCAGGCATCTGTCGAATTAAAGCGCCGCAGCCGGAACGGACACAGATTTCCTGTTTCAATAAGTTGCGGAGCCTGGGATTGGGCCTGTGCCCCGTGTCCGTGCCACGGCTCACGTGGGAAATCAGTGCCACGGCCTGTCCTGTGCATGCCTGGGGCTCCGGCTCCGGCCCCGGCCCCGGCCCCGGCCCCGGCTTAACCTGGCCCGGGATGCCATTGCCGCTGCTGACATGCACATCATAAATTCTTAATGGCCACACACGCATCCTTGGATGCAGCTGCAGTTGCATCTGCAGCGGCTGCAGAGGCTGCAGGCCAATGCGAAAATTCGAATTGCTTGCAATCACAGCGGATGGGATGTCAGGAATCACAGCGAGACAACTCCATGTGCATTGCGTGTCTGTTCAATTAATAAATAATTGTTCGTTCAATATCCCTCTCGCTGTATTTTTATCGCAATTTCGGCCGACATCCCATCCCATTCGCTGGTTTCCTATGCAGGATTTACGCGCACACCTGTCCGCAGTTGATCCAGATTAATTGCCTATTTGGACGTTATCCTTCGCCGCTTTTCTTTTGTTTAATGATAAGCATTGGGCGAAAATCCCTGACACTGACATGCTAATTAATAAATTATTTTGCAAACAAATTAATTAGTTTTTGGTCGGTGGTGAAAAGGCAAGTGAATGGTCATGCTGTGGCCAGCCAATGTCTGTGGAAATGCTTATTCAATTTGCAGGCCATCGTTGGCTTTCCACCTGAAACTGTGAGGACACTGATTGATGTGCGGTTACTTTGGTGGAATTTTACAATTCAGCAGAGAGAACCTGCTCCATCTGTGCTCTCCATATGTCTATGTGGGTTCCACTCTCTGCTTAGTTTTTTCTTCGAGCATGCCTATGAGCCAGCCTTGGCCCGGCTTCTGTTGGCTTTTGTCTGGACACGCGCCTGCCTCGTCTGTCATCATTAAAATAATTTATCATCTCTGGATCTAATGTGTTGGCTCTTCATTGTGCTTTTGTCGGGCTTTGCTCGCAAAATATTATTTTAATTAAACGAAAGTAATTATTGGCCAATGCCCGTCTTGCATGCTCCAGAATGCTAAAGCTTTTCGGTTAATTAAAATAGTTTTTTGTAGTAGTTATTATTGGGGAAATGGTTTATGTAGAACTGTTGTTGTTGTTGTTGTTGCAGAGTTTTACGACAGTCGCGTAAAATATGAATTGCGTCTGCTTTCAATTGCAAAAGCAGAACAAAGGGGGAAAACCAAGCAATTTCTGTTTAAATATCGTTTATTACTTTGCGCTCAACCATTAATTAAGGACAAATGCTGGGCGATTATTGCGTGTTGTGCCGCACCCGTGACCTGCCCTGCCCTGACCTCCCCTGAGCGCCTCTGTCGCGCCCCTCCTTGTGGCATCTTGGCGAAGCCTGAATGCGGAGACAATTAATTGTTGCGCTGTGTATTCAGTTCGCGCTTTCAACATTTCATCTGCAGTTGTCAGTTACTTTTGTCGTAAGCGGCACTCAGACCCCTGCCGCTGTCGCTGCCACCCACTGCAGCACGCTTATGATAAATGAGTTGTTTTTATAATGCGGTGGCGACCTGCCCTGCCGCCTTTGTGTGTGCACCGAGAGCATTTAATCCTTTGGGCTTTCAGGCATTTCAAGCGGCCCATTCATTTGGTTTCCATTCCCCCCCGAATGCCGGGCCACTCGGCGGGCATTGGGGGCATAATGAGCACCCGGACACACAGCACGGACATCCACGGTCTCCAGACTCGGGCAGCGTCGGGGGCTGACCCTTCCAGCCAGCGGGAAAAGTTCCCTTGGACAAGTTCGCGGCACTGCAGAAAGTTGCAACGTGCATGTGCCGGCCACATTCAGAGCAGAGAAAAGTTTACCACTTCGGCTTTTCCCAGTATGGGAGCACACCTGTGTCCCATCGCCCACCCCCCAGCCCCCCACACAGAATTTATATTTATAATTCTGAGAAGTCTGCAATAGAGAGAGAGGGAGAGGGAGAGGTAGAGAGATTGCTGGGAATTCAGGTTGTTATAAAGCGCTTCAACACTGCCGTCTTCTTGGCCAATTAATGTGTCAAGGGCCCCGAACGAGGCGGCGATGGGTGCAGGCGGCTGGCTGATTGGTAAGGTCAGGGCTGAGCTGGGCTGGGCTGGCCTTATTTATAGTCAAAGCTGTGTGCATATTCGATTAAGCAAATCCCAGCGGAGCAGAGACGCGTGCCGTAACTTTTGCAATTTATTATTTTGCCTATTTTGTCAACAAAACTTAACGGAACCGAATCCCCAACGCAACCGACAGATCCCTGACAAGCCGCCGCAATGCGACCCAATCACATATAAATTATTGCCCTCAAATTGATGCTTCTGGCCGGGCCGAAAGCCGACTTAAAACTTGACCGAATCGGTTATGCTCGTTCGCACATGTGTATTTATCGCACGCGGCCAGCGAATAACAACAATACGGCGGCACATAAGCTGACAGCATTAAATATTTTATTTTGTAAGACTTCTCGCAGCTAGATGCTGGCTGGTTGAGGGGCCATCCCTTTCACCTTTCCCAGCATCAGCTCAAGACTCGGCAAACAATGCGGCACAACTACGATAATCCGAATCAAGGACCTTTTGGCCTGGAATGGACTTTGTCCTCGTCAAAGCAAATGAATAGCGGCGCGGTCGAGGTCTTCCTGCAGGCGTCTGTCCACTCTGGTCTAGCCAGAAAAGAATAGGAGGACAGAAGGCATTGGAACAGGTGCATAATTTCCTCGGGTTTACATTTACTTTATTTTACTATACATTAAGAATATTTACTAAACGATTTGCTCCCTCTTGTGTGCGGACTTTCTACCAGGGCGACTCCAGCTTGATGGATGGAAATTTGTTCCGCTGAGCGCGGGACCAGTGCACCACCACTGCATACTCAGCGGAAGGGTCAACAGGTGGCTGCGGTGTCTCCAGTCCATTGAGATCCAATTTATTCCGGCCAATAGGTTTGGCGACAGCTTTGAGGCAGTTTGCAAGGCACAACCTTGGCATCTTGGCATTTAGTGGCTGGGCGATCTGCGATGCGCGACGTTTCATTGTGTGAGAAATTGAACCGAAATCAAGTAAAGTTTTGAGCCAATGTGTACGAGTATTTTTGTATGTCTGACAAGTAATTCCAAGCAAATCGTGTGTGTATTTCGAATGAAACAAACGAGCGGATAATCCCTCGTCTGTTGTCGGGGATTAGTACTGGGAGTGGGTGGGTTGGTCGAGGGGCTATGGCGGAATGTGTAGACACATTCCTGTTCGGAGCGCTGTCAGCGTCAGCGTTTCGCTGATAAATCTAAGCAGATTTGTTGCGCATCCATCAAAGTGAGCATTCTTATTATTCAAAGTACTTGCACTGCTGGTGCTCGAGTCTGCCGGCCAAGTGCGTGTCCTGCTGCTGTTCGCTGTGTGCGGCAGGGGGGAGCAAGGAGCAACAGTGGCAAGCAAAGCAAAGCAAAGCAAAGGCAAAGATAAAAAGTAAGCGCCACAAATAGCGCACTCACACATACAAAATCCATTAACTAAAGTGTCAATTTAGTGACAGAGATAAAATGTCACACGCACAAGCCCACACACACACACATCAGCCACCGATACAACACACAGATACACAGATACTCGCCTCATGCTCACATATATGTCACAGCTCACAGCTCTCGTTTCTGTTTTGTGTTTTCCGCTTTCCGTTTTCCGTTTGCCATCTTGCAATGCGTAAAAGAACCGAAAATAACGGTGGGAAATCAGGGGGAAAAACTCCGCATCGAGGGACGGGCAGAAGGGAAATAGCTGAGCACAATGAATGACAGCACTTTGTGTTTTTGCACGTTTTTTCCTCGCTTTTGCTTGCTGCGTGCTTTCTTTATTTGTTTGCTCATGTCAAAAGATCTCGAGATAAAGTTATCCTTATCGCTGCTGTGGGTTATTGTTGGCTTTTCTGGGTGTGTGTGTGTGTGTGTGTGTGGTCTGTGGCCTCCATCTTCTGGGGTCAAATCACCTGTTACATGTCACATTTGGTTGTCGCGCTGCTACAATTTGTATTTGCATTGCGTATACGCCGCATGGGGCACATACTTTTTAATAACTGCAGGGTGCCCTTTGCGCCATGAATCACTCAAAGACGGGCCACGCCTGTGCCTGACAGGCCAGAAGAGAGAGAGAGAGAAAAAGCCCGAACCTGACGAACCACAAGTGAAAATTGTTTCTTGGGGCTAAAGTTCCCCCTCCCGTTTCTTTTTGGCGGTTAGATGCCTTTGCCGCATTGTCTTGCAGGCATTTTGTATGCGCCACGGCGCCCCGCAAAGCGCCACACAAAGTGCCAGTCTGTGCGGTGCGGTGGCACAGGGGGCAGATGCAGATTCAGATGTTGCCATTGCAATGGCAGCTCCTCTCAATCCATTGGCTGGCAATCGGGAATGTGGTGAGTGCGTGCCAGTGCCAAAGCCCGTGCCCATGCCTCTCGCGCTGCTGTAAATTTTCTACGACTAAGCAAACATTTGCCGCTGCTGCACACATACTCGTAAGTTCGCTTGGCGAAAGTTTCGAGGATGGTCTGAGGGTACAGAGGGTACAGAGTACAGAGCAGAGTGCCAGGCATTTGCTTTTATGCAAAGTGCGCCAAATTGCATAAACTGCATTGAAATTCAAGAGCTGAGGCCACTGATAAATGACAAGCTCGTGCAAATGGGAGGGAGGACCAGGAGAAGGGAGGCAGGAAGTCACATAATGATTGAAGCTTTTATGGCAGAAAAATGGCACAAAGGTGTCTCTGTAAACTGAGCGCAATTGCTCGACGAGTTTTAATTATCAGCCCATGCAGCCATCGAAGGATACTTCTCGTATATCCCTATCCCCATCCCTATGCCTGTCCCCACCCTTTCTGCTGAGCTGAACACTTCATTAGGCCTCCGACTCGGCTGGCGCGTATCTCCGCAAGACACGCATATTTTTCATACTTTACACAATCCACAAACAGAGCGCAGCTCAATTATTCAAAACGGGGGAGATGCTCTGCGGGGTGTGATGGGTAGCAGGGAGGGGTGAGGGGGGCTGAGGGTGGCCTAGACACGGGTACTCCGTTACACGACATTGACTAATGTTGATATGTCGTCGTTTTTTTTGCTGCCGCCCTGCTCTGCTCTGCTCTCCCCCCTGTTCGGATCTGTTCCGGTTTTTTGTCTCCTTCTGATGGTTTATTTTTGATGTGTGTGCAGTTGAGCTTTGGCGACGTGCGTCTCCAGCGTTGAAGGATGCTGGGATGCTCGGATGCTGGCACAGGATAGGACACACTGGTCCGAGGCTACTCGGATGCTCGGGAGTCCCCTTTGTGGCAATTGCTGTCGTTCCTGCCAATTTGCTGCTGTGCTGTGCGTTTGGGTCGTCTGTGACAGGAAGCGTAGGCTTCTGTTGCGATTCTCTCTCTCTTCTCTGTCTTTCTCCTCTGACTGTGTCTGTGTGCGTGTGTGTGCGTGTGTGTATTGACATGACACATGGTCGTAAAGGATTTTCTTTGATGATGTTATCGTTAATGGTGCATGGTCTCAGCTTAGCTCAACTCGACTCCGCTCGTGCCTCCGCATTGGCAGATCGTTAGCGTTCGCCCCCGAACTTTTCTCAATGTCTCACTCTTGAATAATGATGCTGGAACCCCACACCCCACACCCCGCCTCAAGTAATTCCCTTTTAAAGTGAGCTCTGACTTAATTTACCCCACAGGATCAGGCTCCAGACAACAGAGCAATACATTTTAATTAGTCGCTGGGGCCCGAGGCCCGAGGAGGCCTCCGTGACTAATTCCACTGACCATTGCCAGGCAAATAAGCTGTCGCCTTGTTGTTTTGTCATGTTTTTGGCCGCCAAACGCCAGCCCCCTGTCACGGTCGGGGGAGTGTCATAGTTGTTCTTGTTAATTGCCTGCCGGCCGACGTGGGCGGGACTTGGAGCCGGAGCCCTAGCGCCACTTGGCACCTTGGAATGCTAATGAAAACAGAAGAGCTTAAGTCCTGGGCCCTCGCCTACTAATAAATGTATCTATATTTGGCTTGCCAAGGCTGTCTCTCTCTGTCTCTGCCTGTCTCTCTTTCCATAAAGCATCTCTGCTTCATGTCTTATTTAATTCAACCGCAAGACATAAATTCATCATGAAATGAGGCTGGAATTCAATTTCCTGCTGCGGAGTGCATTCTATGCTCTGCACTTGCATTAAAATTCTTATTAAATGATATGCACTTGCCACAGCAATGTATTTATTTGCTCCAGCAGCAGCGGCTGCCTCAGCCTCAGCATCAGCTCAGCATCAGGCAAGAGAAACAATAATGTTTGGCCACACATTGCAACATTAATTTCAAGACACAAACACAGAGAGCGGGAGACAGACAGAGAAAGATCTGCCTTCGAGCAGCTGGAAACCACAAAAACCTTTGTTGACCGCACCATTAATTAACAGAGAAGAGGAGCTCCGCTCTGCTCTGCTCTCGGGTCTGGTCTGTCAGGCTCCTGCCTCGAATATGCTCCAAAATATTAATACATATATGCAGTGAGGGTGTGCGGGTGTGTGGGTGAGTGCTTGTGCATAAATCATTTTAAAATTGGCAGCAGCACACCTCAAATTTGCCTCACTGCCGAAACTCTCGATAGGTGTAAAACTTATTGAGTTGATGGTGTAATTTATATGCCCCGCTGCTTCTGGCTACGCCCCTTTGCTGTTTTTCCAGGCTAATTAGTTGAACGTAGCAACGCTGCGAAAGAAGGGGCAAACGAGTAGGCAAAGTGATCCAATTGCAGCGGCAGTTTTCGGTGGGCTGCCTGCACAATTAGCTGAAGCGTTTGGTTAATGCGAAACGCGAATGGTTAAATGGAAATGGCGCGGCTTGTTCAGCAATTCGCAGTCGTGTTTAGCAGTGCTGTCATTGTAGTTGCCGTTTCCATTGCTGTAGAACATGAAGGGCACTAAACAAGCGGACTGCACAAATAACAATTTCGGTTTTACATTCTACATGCATGCATAAGGAAGCAGCACTCTGGGGGCGGGGAGGGGCCCCCGCCCCGCCCCATCCGGCGAATATCGTAAGTGGCGCTCTTAGGCGTTGTGTCGCCTCTGCTCTTTCTCTCTTAACCTTTTTTTAGTACACGCAAAAGCTCGCTCTTGTTGGCTCGCTCTCTTTGGCGCTGCCGAAGTGCTGCTGTTCGTGTCGATTGCACGAAGAAACCCTAGGCCAACGACAGTTCAGTTGCCCCCCGTTCGGTGGTTTATTCTTGAACGTTTCTAGGAAATTATGCCAGGACTTAATGCGTAAACTATGTAGTTTATTAGTTGGGCATTGCCTTTGGGCCAAGCGCAGATTCCCCATGTAGCTGCCGTTGCTGCTGCTTCAGCTGTTGCCTAGCCCCGATCCAAATCCATCCATCTTGTCAGCTGCAACCAGTCGTACAACTGCTTGCTTGGCTCCCTGCAGTTTCGCCCCCAGAGATGGACTGTTTTTATTCCTGACACGTGACAAAATGTTGGCACTACGCGCTGCCCCCAATTGTTTTGCTTCCCTGTTTAAGTTTTGCGATATTTTCCTTATAAATAATGAATTCATACTGACTCCCATCCTGCCCTCCTGCACTGCTGCACCTTGTGTGCATCGCTCTCAATCTGTATCTCTCACGCTTCTGGCTTCTGGCTCCTGGCAGTATCTGTGTCTGCACAGAAGGGGTCACGTTCATGGCAGACGTTTCACACCAATTACTCGCAATTTGCATACAACAGAACCGCATGCAAATGACACTCTGCAAAGTTATCCACGTTCTGGTTCCCATTGCCATTCCCCATCCCATTCCCCATCCCATTCCCGTCGGTGCTGCTATTGCCCATGCATCTAAAATGTAATCAACGAGAGCCAAAACCAATGCAAAGTTTGCTCCCTCACCAGACAGACAGACGGAGGGACAGGCCAGCCTGACGTTGACTCTATTAAGTAATGAATTAAGATGCGAATCGAGATCAATTGTTCGAAAACGGCTTCGGCTCCGGCCGCAGCGCCGAAATGCATTCAGCAAATTGCTGAAGTTTCAACTTTTTCATTGGTTTGCAGGCGAATTTAGAGAGTTGCCGTCTCATTCTTATATATTAATGATTTTACGCGCAAAGTTTTTGGGCAGTCGGAGTGACAATGGCAGTGGCAGTGACAGAGTCAATGGACTGACCAGCGCGGGATGGGTTCCAGCCCTGACTGCCGCGATTTAATTGTAACCCCATTAGCTTCGCTTAATTAACAGCCGAATCACACTCTCCACAGGCGGATTAGCCATGTGTCTTGGGCTAAGGTGGCGTATGCGTGACGTATCATTAGCCGGGCCATAAATAGATGTCAGGGCACGAAATTAATTCGTTGTACTGCTGCAGTGCGGCTGGCTGTCGCACGTAAGTGGCATTTCAATTTCACTTGAATAATTTATAAAGGCAAATCCCTAATTGACCGAGCCAGATGCGTGATACCCGTGCGGGCCCCGCGACAGGACGATGTCATAAGCCGGCGCTCAACAAGTGCGAAATGAAATTTGCCTTTTTGACTTCGGGTTCGTCGTCTTGTTTGGAATATAAACATGCAAAGAAAAAAGCCAACATGAAGGCAGTTGTGTGCTGTAAACAAGCAGATAAGCCGCTGCCACTTATATACCCACCAGACAATACATATATCGCATATGCATATAATTTAGAACGTGGAAATGTGGCAGGCAGCGACAGGGCTGATACCCCGTACATGGGTGGCAGGTGGCAAACAGTGGGTTCTAATTTAGTGCCTCGAAATGCAGCAGAGGGAGCGAGTGAGACATGAGAGGGTAGATCGTTCCTCTATTGCCTCTTCTACCTCTTCTCTGACCACATTCGATTATTCTCGAATACTCCACAAATATCTGCACTGATTCTTAAGCCACAAACTCAAACAATTCCAAGCTGAGATAGCATAAATTTTCTTTCGAAATCAGCACAGATTCAATCTACGGATGAGCCACAAATTGCTGTTCGTAATGGACCTTTGCTACCCTGTGGGGTATCGTGCGGAGCAGGGCGGGGTCTGGGGATCATTTGCATACACGATATGGCAGGGCAGGGCAGGGCAGGGCAGAGAGTGCAAAGCTGTTTTCTGTTTGCTGTTTTGGTGTTTGTCGAGGCAAAGTCGATTGTCGATATGGCAAATTGACATTTAGTATAATAAATTGTGGGCCATGCCTCCAGATTGTGCTGCTCCTGTTCGCGGGGATCTACGGATCCAAGGGGCGTGGGCTGGATGAGCGAAAGGCGGCAGCTGCCATTTTGCATTGTAAATTATATTAAATATGCAAGACAATGCTTTCATATAAATCCTCTAAATGAATTTCAAGCACGCAAACACACGCGCCACTGAGCATCACACGCACACCCTGATACATGTAGATTGCTTAGGAATGTTGTGTGTATGTATGTATATATGTATTTCAGCCGCACACACACACACACACATGCCGAGGCGAATGTTGAGCAATTTTGTCCGCTGTGCTGCACGCGCGCCTCAAAAAACTTTCGAGCTGTTTATTGGAAATTAGTTAGAGCATCCCCCAGGCTTCGAGAGAGTTCTGCGTGTCCTTGTGGCCCTTATGGTGGCCGTCTCCTCTGGCTACTTGCTAAGCTTCCTCCCCAGTGCACAGTCCATGTGTTCAGTGGCTTAATTTCTAGCGGGCGCCTCGTAAATCTGTGCGCAACGCTGAAGACTGTTTCAAAACATTTACAAACATTTCAGAATCCGATCACGTTCTGCAGCGAAGAAAGTTTCGACTTGCAATAAACACATGAAATGCTTTGTATTATGTCGTAAACGGAAATGGGAAACAATTGCATAGAATCGAGCGCAATACGGAGAGCCAGAGCGAGAGCGACAGAGTGGTTCTTAAATTGATGCGCTTAACATTTTGTGCGAAATGCACACGTCGAAAAGGTGAGCAGCACTACATGCCGTATACTTAACCCCCGGTCTGGGACCGTCCCCATCGCCAACGTCCCACACTTAACCCATTGGCGAACCGACGAGACGGCTTCGCAGCAATGGCTTGGCATGGCCCATTTGTTGCTGCTGCTCTTTGGCACGCTGTCACTTTGAATGCTTTACGCTCGATTGAGTATTTATTTGATTTCTCATTTGTGTCTGCCAGAGGACTGAGACTATTCTTTCTCTCCTCCTATTCTCACTCTATTCCTTTCTTCTGCTTCTCCTTCTCTCTCTTTCGTATTCTTTGCTTTTACGTGTCGCATTGCTGATGCCCCTTACCCCATGCCTCTTGCCTCCTGCCACGAGTGTGTGTTGTAATTCGAGTTCTGTGGCCAAAAGTTAGCCACAGTTGATTGGTTAGACAGGGCTTTTTGTTCTTGTCCTGTGGCTCGGCGCACTTCGATGCGATGTTCGCTCGCGTTCGCCTTCGTTCCGTATGCCAGTTCGTAATTTTGCAGTAATGGACGCGTCCAAAGTTAATGAAACTTCTGCCATGTTCCCCGCAAACTGCATTAAAGCCAGAGCTCTGTCGAGAGTTGTTTGTTCCCTGTTCCATGTTTCCATTTCGCACCCACGCTTTTCAGTGAGTTCCTTTTTTTGTGCACGATTCGTGCCTCTCTTTTATATATCGCCTCCCATTTGCTGCTGCTGCTGCCGGCTGTAAAATGCACTAAATATTTTTCCAGTTGATATAGTGGGCAATATTGCGCATACGCCGCGGGGCCATAAACTACTCAAACCGAGGGAGACAATGTTGCGCCCCTGTTGCCCCTGTTGGCCTCGTTACCCTGCCCCCCCATGCTGTAGGCGGCACCAATGCCATCAATGTTGAGGTGGATAACAACTTTAGCATACTTTATGCTCGACGGCAATCGTTTAATCGGTACACGTGTCCTGCCTGCCAAGGGTCCCCGATAATTGCTATCGAACCAAACAAAAGCCAGCCAGCCAGCCAGGCAGTGGGAGGGCCTGGGCTCGGGCTCCTCCATCAGATTATCTCCGTTGGGTGCCAGTGCCAGTGGCCACGTTCTGCCCTCCGTCAGCGCGCTTTACAGTTTATGGCCAGCGGCAACTTGCAGCTGAATTCAATTCGTTTTGATGGGCAAAGTGATTTCTTCACTTGAAATATTTAAGTGGCCCTAAAAGCAGATATCGATAATTACACTCCGGCAGGTGGAAAGCCAGTTTTCCGGCTTCTTATCTGCTGTTGTCTGTTGTCTGGCTGCAAACTACACTTTGAAAACTGTTCAACTTTTTGCTGTTTGCGATTTGTCAGCAGGCAGAAGCTTCCTTCCTTTTATCCCCCCATCATAATACCCTTAATAAGCATCTCTCGGGTCTCCGCGGATCTGTCATATTTTGAATGTGATATTAAAAACCGCTCACTGCAATGGCAATGCCAATGGCAACCTCAACGATATAAGTGACAGACAGCCTGACAGGAGCAGTCTCGCGCCTGTCAGCTGCGCTGCGAGTCCCACTGACGTGTCTATTGCGGCAAGCCGTAGCCATTGACACTGATTTGCAACAGTTATTCGGCCCAGTTGAATCCAAAAAAACCAAAAAAACCAACAAAAAAATCCACCAAAAGATTCACAAAGGGAGAGCGGAGCGGCGACTTTTTTTCGGCTACCAAAGGTTTTGCCACATTTCCATTATCGATTCGGTGCGGGGCCAGAGCTCAATAAAAGGAAATAAAAAGTGCGCACACACACACACAAATGAAGCATATTTTTTGCAGGCAATTAAAATGCCAGTATTTCAATTTGATGGCATTAAAAAGGCTTTTGCTGTTGCATTTGCTGCCCCCCCCCGCCACACAGAATAAATGATTTTTACGTTGCGAGAATTCATTCTGGTTGACTTAATCGAAACGGAATCGCATGTAAAACATTTACAAATATGACCAGCTTTCGGCTCAGTTCGCAGTTGAATGCGCTGCTGTCTTTGCCCCATTCCCATGCCCCATTCTCATTAGACAAACATAGCGCTGCGAAATCCCACAAATGTCAAACAATTTCTGACAAATTACTTGAGGCGCAGCTGGCTGGCACGCACTAAAATTTATATTTATATTTTACATATGACAGAACTCACTTAGGCGGGGCAGAGGGGGCGGTGAGGGGCGGCAGCGTCACTTCTGTCATTCATTCTGGAGCTGCTTTCTTGGGGAGGGGCAAACAATGCGAATTGCGAATGCAAATTTGCAAATGGAAATGAATATGCTCTGGCAGCTGCAACTGGAGCTGATGCAAATGAAATGCAATCAGTTTGTATATTTTTCATATGCATATGCCCAGCCCCGTGCCCCTCCCCGTACCCTCGTACTTTGCTACGACTTCAGAGCAAGCTAAATTACAAAAATTGCTGCCATTCCGTACCATTCCCAAGATTCCCAAGGAACAACAACTGGCTGCAACTTTTCGGTCAGCCTGAAAGTCCAAGCCAAGCATTTGAATATTTAAATTCGATTAGAAGGCAGCAATGGAATTCCTTTCATTTACGTTTACCATTTGCCCGCTGTCCGCTGTCTGCTGTCGGCTGTCTGCTGTCTGCTCTCCGCATGTCCACTGGCTTTGAGATCCTCGTACTCGTGGCAGCTACCCAAATGTGTGCCCAAATCCTTTTAGCATGGGCACCTCTTGGGCATTGCTACGATTTGGTAATCCACTCTAGAGCCTGTTGTTTCCGTGTACCAATCGACTCCTGATTTCACTCTGCAGCCATCCCTCGACGCCCGTACTCGTACGGCAAAGTGTTTCGTTTACGGCGCACAATCAACGAATACTTTTCAATATTTAACTTTCACATTTGCGGACTTCCGGCCCAGAAGGCGTGTCAGAGCTGCTGCTTCGATTCGCTTCAGTTCTGTGCCGAAGCAAACCCTTTGAAACTCCGGCTGAGTGGCGCTCATAAATTTGTGCAGCCCTCCTATTTACACGTGCCATGTAATTTGGAGGCCAGGATTTATGGGCCATGTGCCTCGAGTCGTTTTTCTTGCAACTAGCAATTTGTTGTCATAATTCATTGACGAAATTATTAGGAAAATGCCGAACGCTTTGCATTTAATTGGCGCTCTGGGTGAGTGTTGTGTGGTGTTGTGTGGTGGTGTGGTTCCTCTTGTTGGGACTTGTTCCTGGCCCGAGGGCTGTGTATGGTTCATAAGTGGCCTTTATCTCACATGCTGGCTGGGTGCTGGGCGCTGGAAGGGGAAAGCTGAAACCAGAACTTAGGGGTGCACAGCAGAGCTTGTGTAATCTGACAAACAGTGGCCAAACTTTTCCGTAGAAGTCATTGGCCCGACGGCAGTTTGCAAAAACGTTCCCCCAGCTGTGGCTGCTTGATCTCCCACAGCTCCCCGTCCCCCAAGCATTCCCGTCTCCTTCTACATCACAATTTCCGCTTCCTTTTTTCTGTGTTCCTTTAAACTGTTTTTGACTGTTGTTCTGAATAGATCAAAGACACAATGCAGGAGGACTTGCAGAGTTTGGAGGACTTCTCTGAGATAAGCCCTCGAATCTACTGCCGTTCCACTTGCAGATGAAATTAGTTGCAGTTTGGGGCGCGCTGGGCTGGGGTGGGGAATGGAGAGTGGGGAGTGGGGAAACTTTCAATTTTTCTGGCTCACACAAAGCTTTGAGAGAGATCCGAGATGGTGTCTGTCGTTGCTGCATATTTGAGCTATTAGCCAGCTCGAGACAATGCCGGCAAGGCGATGGAGACAATGTGAATCTGCGAGTATTTCTGCTTTGCTTTTTCATAAATTATTCAAAAGGACAAAAGGACTTCCTTCCATCTGCAGTCTACGAACACGAACACTCGTAGATGCGAAATAGCTGAGCATGTTTTATTACGGACAGCTAAAAAGATGGCACACAAAAGAGCGCGCGCGAAGCATGCAGCCCACCCACCCTTCCCATTCGGCGGAAGTGCTCCGCTGCCTGCTGCTCTTTGTGGACAAATGCATCTGAAGGCGGCAGGGAACGGGCATCTATATAAATCTTGAATGCAATCAGGTAAATATAGCATTTATCCATTTTGTTTGCCATTCTGAGTCTTGTTTTGGCTTTTAGTTGCCGGACTCGATGCATTTTCCACTCATACCTATGCAGGGAACTGCATTTTGCACACCTAGCTAACCGAATGGCTGCAGCACCCACACCCACATAGCACATAGCACATAGCACATAGCACATGGCACATCCCATACGGTCTCATAATGACCACAATAATGGGCACTAGTCGTAGCTTTTAAAGCCCACACCTGGGCTAGGGTCTGTGTCTGGGTCTGGGCTGCTTGCCCAACATTTTTGCCTGCGAGTGTCCGTTCCCCCATTTTGCACTCATGTCTGGCACGCTTGGCTTTTTAGTTGATGCCTGGCTTATACCCTTCCAGCGGGTGCCATTATTCTGAGCAACAAGAAGAGTGAAACACACAGAAAGGAGGAATAGGTGGAGAGTTACCTTCCTTCTGGGCGGTAATCCTTTCAAATGGTAGAAATCACAGACTCTGGGATATGTGACAATATGTTTAGGAGGGAACTCAATGGGCTGTAACATAGCTAAGCAAATTATTATCACCATGTGAACTATGCGGCTGAAAGGGTATCGAGTGGGCTTTCCATTGTCTTGTTCTCTGGCTGTGTAGCCTCAAGTGGGTTAAGTGATTTTCAGCTCAATTAGCAAAGAGCAGGGCTTAGCCAATGGGGCGCATGTGCTCTTGCACTCTTACCGTTGACCGTCAAACAAAGTTCTGTCATATTAACATACCCTTACGGGTCCTACTCCTACCCCGGCCCAGCCGGGGCAGACTTGGGGACTGACAATCTGACAGCCTGACAGGCTGTCAACCATAAAACACTAAAGGCCACTTGTGGGGTTGTTACTGTTGCTGTTGCTGTTGCTGTCTTAGTGCCCCCGCTGCCCTGCTGCTTCGAGTCGACTCTCTTTACAAACTTGAGCGGGAATTGCTACTAAATTGCAACATCAGAGTTAACTGCTCTAAACTTACGTGACATAATTATGCGTTTGACTAAGGAGGCACAGCACAACACAACACAACACAAGAGCCGAGCCGAGCCGAGCCGAGCAGAGGTGAAGGCAAATGCTGGGGCAGGCATATGGCCGCTTGGGAGTGTCTGTTGAGTGCTTTTGGCATCGTTGGAGTCCTGTTTACACATTTACTACGAAATGCATGCACCACGCAAAACCCAGAGCCCAGAACGTGCAGACAGTCGGCCAGACAAATAGACAAACAGTCAGTGGGGCAAACGAGGCACGCAGCAACAGCAACATCAAGAGCAGGAAATAACAAGAGAGAACCGCAACGCAAAGTGACACGACAATGGGATACCCTAAGAGAGGTTTTTCCCCAGTCAAGATATTTATTGCAGAATTGTACTGCTAGTGGCAGTCTGTTGATGCGGAGGACTCCTTCCCATAGGACGTTTCCTACATCATGCTGAGCACATCATGCCATTATGTTCTAGAGAATAACGGGGTACGAACACCAGCAGGCCAGCAGGAAAACCCCTTGGTTCGTGCCTGGCTACATTTACATAAGTGTGTGCCTTCATCCCCCTACCCACCACACACAGATACGCTCACACATGGCCAGCTGTTTGCTGCCGGAAGAAGCTTAATGAGCACACACACAAACACACACACACACATCCGTGGAGAAAACCATTTTGGACCCCATAAAACAGATTTTTATTGCGCTTAAATTAACTTGGGCACACGCACAGACAAATTTCAATGAACTGCTCGGAACGGCAAACGTCAAACATTTTGGCTTGGCCAAAATCACTTCAAGACCGCTTAAAGGGGATGCCTGTACCCTGCCTTATTCTGGGAGCGTCTGTCCCTTGGATCGGTGCGTCGTGTGTGGGCGAATTGTGCCACTGTGTGGCAGCAACCAAGTGGCTACGGGCATATGTCGCCTATCCGCCTCACAGACGCACGCACATGGCCTGGCTTGGACCTGAATCTGGGCCAGACTCGAACCCATTTTGATTAACGACACTGTGCAGTAATGTCAAAAGTCATTCAATCAGCCCCATGCCCACAAGCCAGAACAAACCAAGAGAGCAAACCCAAGTCTACTCGAGGTCACTTTTGGGTTGGAGTAACAGCACCGAGGAATGGGAGAAGCAGCAGCAGCATAGCCAGAGTAGAGTGTAAGTCGATGTTTCATTCATGGCTTCACTGGTTTCACAGGCGCATTGTATTGTATTCCGCGTTGACAGCATCGATTGATCATTGGCACGTGATTGAATTCAATTTGATGAAATACTTTAGCCAATATGTCGCCGCCGTAGCCAGCGATTGCGTGGTGTTGCGCACATTTTTAACGATGTGAAATGTGTGCCCCACAGCCCGCAATCCCCCTGCCAAAGCTGCCATAGGAGAGAGCACAAATAAAAGCATTCTAAGCAGAGACGATGATGTTCAGTTTTAATGGCTGACACTCTCAGCCATGATGGCATAATAATAAAGCGCTTGCTAAAAATTCCGCAGATGACAAATCTGTTTGCCAATTTGCAAACTTCAGTGGAGGAGTGGGGGGCAGCTGGGGCTGGGATTAATGCTAGCGGAGCAGAGTGACAGCAGTAAAAGGCTTTTGGGGGAGGATCCATTCAGTGTAATCCTCATACGGTGCATTACCATGCCTTCCGGCCAATCCATTCCAATTAGATGTCGAGCTTGTTATGCACCAGTTACGCGATTGATTAGAACAATGCCATCAACTCAACTTTCCGTCTGTCTGTCGTATGTCTCTCTCATTTGGAGGTTTGCACATTCAGCGAATCAGCGAAAATGCGCAGCCATCGCAAATTCAGATTGGGTTGCCTCAAACTAAAAACCAATGCCACAGAGCCGCACCACAGAGCCACAGTGCCACAGTGGCACAGCCCACAGTCGACCCGCGCCCGCAGCCAGAAAACCAGCTGCCTTCAGAATGCCAGCTGCCATGCAAATCAATTAAAATGAACGGAGCGGTCGATGCTGACCAAAAGTTGACAGCCAGCCAGGACGAAATCCGCTTAAATGTTGTTACTGTTGGCTCTTCTTGTTGCCGTTGCCATGGCTGTTGTTGTTGTTTGTGTAGCAAAGAGCCAACAGACAAACAGACAAATGGATATTATCTTTTTATCTCCTGGGTTTGCCATTATTGTACTTCTTGTTGTTGCAAATGGGGCAAAGCTTTTAGAGCAGCAACAGCCGATGGCAAACAGGAGTAGCTGGAGCTGGAGCTGTTAAAAATTCACCAAACTTTCAAAGAGCGTAAGCGCAGAGAGTGAGAGAGACAGAGAGAGAGAGAGCCAAGTTTTATGTGCGACCAACGTGGCGGATACGTAATGTGCTTAAGACTCGAAATTTAATTTGATTTTCCAATTAAACTTGCTTCCCGCTTTACGAGCCAGCATGTAAAATGCGAAATGTGCGCCACATCAAACTCACTTACATCAAACAGCTATATATATATATCATCCATATATTTATATATATACGTATATATGTTTGCATGTCTGTGCAAAAATATGCAATTCTTAATTGAGAATTGATTTCGCCTGAAAGGCAGAGCCAGGCAGCAGGCAGCGAGCCTCAAGTGCAAATTGCTTCATTTGTATGCAATTTGCTGGTTTTGCCAGTGCGTTTCGGTCTTGGTTTCGCTTCGGTTTGCTTTCTGGTTGCAGTTGCATTTACGGTTTGTTTGTTTGTCAGCCTGTCTGTCTGTGCAACATTTTTCCCGTGCTTCTCGCTTCCATTACCTGGCAGCTGTGTTGCCTTTGGAGTCGAGCATTTAATTTAATGAATTATTTAACGCAAACAATTTGTGGCGGCATCCAGTGGAGGCATCCTTCTGGTGGTACTCCCATCTAATGCCCTGTGACATGTCCTAATTCAGAACAGGTCCTGCCGTGCCAACGATCAGCTCCGATGGGCCCTGGACTGGCCCTGGGCCTGTGACAACAATAATATCAATCATTGCATACATTAGGGAGCACCCGCTGAATGCACGAGCTGTTATGGGCTTTTAGCATTACCTATTACATATTATTATTGTTATGGGCCGTGACATGAGACCAGAAAGCACCACATGACAGCTCCCTCAGTCCCCCTATATACACACATCCATAGATAAATGAGCAATGGCTGTGCATATGGAGAGATGGGGGGAGAGACGAGAGGCTCCATGTTGACGTGGGGGATAAACATGTTGCGGCTTGTCGCATGTAATTTATTCAAGGAGCATGTCAGGGCCGTATGCCCATGGACCACAAAAGATGTTAATTAAGAAGCCAAAGTTAATCGATTTGCGGCCATCGCTGGCCAAACATGTTGATTGCTGTGGTCGTCTTTAATGTTGTTTTGGGGCCAGGGCCAGCATCCACTGCGGCCGGCCACTGCGGCTACCGTTGGGTCCGTCGGGTATCCGGGGCATCCACATCCACATGGCTGGCAGATTTCTTATTTGATTGGACCAAAACGTGGCTTATCCCAGTCAAAGGAAAACTTTCTCTGCCTCCTCTGGCCCCTGAGCAGAAAAAGGAAGAGAGGGCTGGGAAAATATCAAAATTCGAGCTGTCTGACTGCAAGTCAAACCAAAAAAAAAACCAAAAGCAGCTAAAGCACTGAGAGCACATGGAAAACTGCACAGTGAAAAAGCAAACACTCAGGCGGATCTTTTCTTTTGCATTTTTTGTGTCGTTTTTGGTCTCGGCGATTGTTGCACTTTGCCCGCAGATTACAACAAAATTAAAACATTTTAGCTACCGGAAATCCACTAACTCCAAGATGGCGACCTGCTGCAAACTTTAACTTGTACTGTTTCCGCTTCCGTTGCTGCCACTGCAAGCTACCTCTGCCGCTACCTCTGCCACCGTCTGCTTTTATTTTTGCTTTAGGGCATCGCTGTGCCATTTCTTTCGTGCCGTGCCGCCACTCGGGAGCTTTTAATGTTTTATGCCTGATTGAGTTTCGCTTTTGGTTTCTTTGCCGGCTTTTGTTTTGCCCGCTTTTGGCTGGACATTTCTATGCGATTTCCGCCTTTGTGGTTTATGTTTTGAGCATTTCTGTTATTAAACTTTGGCAGCTCCTCCTCAGTTCCCAGTCCTGAGTCCACAGCCACTTCATTTGGCTTTGTGCTCCGGGCCGTTGCTAAGTAATGAGATCGATGCGATGCTTTTTCATTCATATTTCCATTCCCACTCCCATTGCCATTCTCTTTCTGTTCATTTCATTTCATTTTGTTCGGCTGCCCACTTGTGCCACATTTTTAATTGTTTTTTAACGTTTGATTATTTGAAATTCAAAGTTGCTTGCTTTCATTCAGTAATTGATTTCCACACTTTTGTGGGTCATCGTCATCGTCCAAAACTGATTTTTTTCTCCCATGCCTAATGGACGCAAATCGGATTCAATTTGCATGAGTTTCTTTGAAGATTAATTAGTGGTTTCCACAGAGTTCAACAGCCCTGACCTGCCCTCACCGAGAGGACTGTACAGTGCCCAGCCATATATCAATTCCCTTGAGGTATCTCCGTTGCATGCGAACACATCATGTACTCAATTAGTCATTACATTAGTCGGCCACTATGTATCTAATTGATGTATTTGCCCGGCAACGTTTTGTTTTACTCCAAGTTGGACAGCTCCTCCCTGGCACCCAGTGCCACTCCTACACCCACCATCTACCACCCACACTAATTTGTTCGGGGGCGCGCTCGCCTTTGGTTTATTTATGCTGCTGTGCTAAATAAATAAAGCAATTTGTAGCAGAGTCACGTAAATTGTAATCTGGCAAATAAATTGATTTGTTTGTTAAAATCGCTACCAGCCAGCTACCAGCACGAAGCGAAGGACTGACTAACTATCCCGACTGCTTTGATGAAACTGGAGCACCCACCCGCCAGCGCATAACTGGCTCAAAAATATCGACATGCATTATGCACTGCCTGACAGACAGACAGCCTGTGCTCTGCTGCTGCTGCTTGTTTGCCTTTGTGTCCAGAGAGGTCATGGATTGGGGCATCGGCATAGATACTCCCAGCTCTCTGGCCAAAGACAAACACAACAAAAGCCCCACAAAAAACTGTGACCAGAGAAAACACAGAGAGCTGCTCTAAGCCTGTACCTCTGACATCGACATGAATACTGCCAGCGGTTGGGGTTGGGGTTTTGCTTTTATTTTTATTTTTATTGTGGCACCAGGATGCGGCAGGATCTATTTCAATTTGTTTGCCTCTAGACACCTGAGGGACATTGTTGTGTGGCCAGACCAAAATTCGACTCAAATTTCTGCACAAATTGAAACTGGATTATTTATGCCCCGTACGAAACCCCCCAAAGCCGAAATGAATTGCAATTAATATAATTTATGATTGTTAATTCGTTGCATGCCATTTGCAAGCGTTTATCTCATTATGGCTGCTGTCGTTTGAACTGCATTTGGATGCTAAATTATTCAATGCAAAATGCCAAGGCTGGCAAATATTTGCCCATCAGATGTCGACGTGCATGAGGCATGCGGCACACGGCACAAGGCATACGGCTGCTGCTGCTGCTGCCTCAAATGAAATTTATCTCGAGGAATTTGATTTTAATATTAAATGTGTCTGAGGGCAGGCAATGCAATCCAGTGTCAGATAGATACATACA
Organism: Drosophila ambigua; assembly: GCA_018150905.1. Taxonomy (NCBI): domain Eukaryota; kingdom Metazoa; phylum Arthropoda; class Insecta; order Diptera; family Drosophilidae; genus Drosophila; species Drosophila ambigua. The sequence goes on along the minus strand of JAECWS010000086.1, from coordinate 14,927,364 downwards.
CTATATGGCAGCCATCCTATATCTATATTCGGGCATGGGCTGCAGGTGGGTAATGCCTGACTGCATCGCAGGCCGAATGAAGCACAACTACTGGGGCTTTCCAGCAATCCCCGGCTTTAGTTTATAATGCTTGCTTACTTCTCGATGCGAACTTTTTGGTGTGGTTTAGGGCAGGCACTCGAGGATGCCCTGCCCTGGCCCGCTCTGCCTGCCTGTCTGTCTGTGGCTTGGACTGTGATTTACAAGCGTAAAATAGCAGAAGCATAAAATATTTAACTATTTTGTATCGGCTACACCGTGTCTGCCTTTCTGTTCCACTATCTCTACTATCTCTTCTCGCTGTATCTGCTGTGAGGCGGCTTCATTCCTGTGGGTTTGCGGGCTTTCCCATGCATACTCTCGTACTTTTGAGCGTACTCTCCAATCAGTCCGTTTCCCCGCTCGATTCGTATTTGCATAAATTGTTAATGAGTTGTTATTGTTGGCTGGGCCTCAAACAGCGCACAGAATACAAACATGCATAGCGCATATCTATCGAAAGTTTCCCTATTCAAATATTATTTTAATCGTAGTCTCTCTCTCTGAAAGCCGCAACGGACCCAACCCCAGCCAACCCCAGCCAACCCACACCCCACCCACGCCCGCTTGCCAGCCATCAAATAATTATTTAAATTTTCACGACCTTTGCAAAAGACCTGCAACAATGGCGGTCCGGCCAACGCATTTATTAAATTTTCATTAAAATTTATAGTTGCCTCATAAATCAGCAAATTAATATTAGGATGTGGGCAAAGCGCTGGAGGAGGTCGTAGCCACGCCCACGCCCACGCCATTGTGCATAACACGTGGATAAGCATAATTCATGTTTCCCCATGTCTGGATAGTCATTCATGGCGTCGAGTCTGTGTAAAATTGGCGACACATTCAAAAATATTTCGCCCAAATATGCGACACTCATCGCCAGCCAGGCGGCCTTGGCATGCGACAAATGGCATGTGCGGCATTTCACTTTAATTTGAAGTAGACTTTTTTCCTAATGGAATCTACACTTTAAAGGCTGGCCAGGATCCATTAGGCGGCTGTTTCTGTCTGGACTGGGGGCTGGCATGTAACGTGCAAATAACAAATAAATGGCCAACTAAAACCAACATCAATCAGGTCATGTTTATGCGGGCGTGCAGCGCCTGAGTTCGCTCCGTGCTCGCAGGCTGCCCGCCTCTGCCTCTGCAGCTGGCCAACGGCTGCCTTGGGAGTCGAGTCGCCACTCCACGCGATGCTGCGATTCTGCAGGAGCCTGGCCTGCTCTATAATGCAATAAGTTAGCGTTATTGATGTCGCTGTCAAACAAACAGAAAGACAACAACCACTGCAACAGCTTTAACAACATTAACACAGTCTCCAGCAACACCCAGCACGGCACACTACTCGTAAGCCAAACTGACAAGTCACTCCTCTGTTAAGGTTGCAGCTCACCGTGCCACTAAGTCCAGACAATCTTCACAAGCTCCGAACAATATCACAGGCATATGCATGCTACATAATTTAATTTGGCAGTTAACTGGGATCGGACACCTTTGGTTTCAGGATTCATAAGCCCGTCCAGCAGGTGCCCAGGAGCCTTGGTGGGGGCACAGCAGCCTCGCATACTTAATAATTTAGGACTAACCTTGCTATAAATCCAACATAATTTTGATTTTTCCATAATTTTTCGAGTGTATAAGATGGTACATTTTGTACTTCATTTCTGGTTTGAAGATTAAATTCAATAGATGGAGGTAGCGCCATAAAACTCAAGGCGCCACTGTGGGGTAAAATTTGTACTTCGTTTCTGGTTTGAGGATTAAGTTCAGTAGATGGCGGTAGCCCTATAAAATTCAAGGCGCCACTGTGGGGTATATTTTGTACTTTAAATTAAATTCTGATTAAATTCAATAGTGGCGGCAGCGTGCCAAAAGCGTAAATACTCAATAGATGGCGGCAGCATGAAGTTAATGCTGTGAGTGCGAGTGAACAAGCAACATCACACAAATGAGACAACTATATGGAGTCGGCGCGAACTTTCAGTTTTTTGAAATCAGGGAAATTTTCGTACATCAGTTTTTGGAACAGTTCCACGCCAGTTGCAAATAAAAATAACTGATGCTTACGCCTGACATATATATCTATATATATTCTGTATATTTACATGGCCACTTACAATATTCTGCAAAGGCTATAATTAAACATCTAATTGGGAGTGAGAGCCATTAATTAATTGCACATGACATGGCATTTGCACTATAAAATGATGGGTCTCAGCGGTGCGAAGTTGATTAAATCATTTACTTGAAAGCGAACCGGAATTAGAATGTGGAAATATGTGTCCCTGCCCAGCCTGCGGCTGATCCTGTCAATGCTGGTGATATGCACAGTGAACGGATATAAATATGAGTTCTTGATCGACGATGAGGAAATATTTACTGCGTGCGCCAACCAACCGCCGGGCGTGCTTGGAACGGATGGATTGTTCGATTTGTCCGAGTTCAAGACGAACATTAAAAATGATATATTAACCATAGGAGGAAACCTGACATCCAAATGGGACATGGATCGGACGGACCTCGTTTCGGTAAGTTGTTTCGGTCGATCCACAGCAACCACAGCAATGCCATCCCTTCTTATTTTAGTTCGAGATAAATGCGTTCCATAACGATCGTGGTACATGGGTGCCCACTATATACACCATCAAAGCCAAGGACTTTTGCAGCATCATGTACAATACGAACTACTACTGGTACACCTACTGGACCAAGTACGTGATCAACAAGAAGGATGTGGAAAGTCGCTGCTTCATGCAGGGTGTACGTAGACATACATTTTCCTGTTCTCTGGGTTCTCTGGGTCTAATCCGTTCTCCAAATTTCAGACCAAGCTAATTTTTGAGACGTACCCACTGCACCTGGTGGTGAACCTTGGCAACGCCCAATTTTCTGGAGGCTATAAAGTGCAATATCTGATCGCGGCACAGAGTAAGACGGGCGAGAAGCGACCAGTCAGTTTCTGTTTTGAAGTCAGGGGAGAATTCCGAAAGGTTAAATAGCGATCACTGGAGGATCTTTTAACCATTAAATTATACAGCAAGCGTTCATCAATTAAATCATAATTTCTTTACACTTAATTTGCACCTTTTTAACGCCATTACAAGTAATAATATGGCAGCGTCCGTGAAGTGGCTGTAAATCAGCAAGCACTTTACATATTTGCACTTCCGATCAACAGCCGACAGCAGCAGCCAACTTCCCCCATCGTCAAACCTTTTGCAGTTGCTTACTTCCCAATTTGCTTCCCAATTTGCTCATTGGCTTACTCTACATACTCTGTCTGTCCGCCTGTCTGGTCTGTGCATTTGGGCCATCTACACGCATTTTATTTTTCCCGGGCATGACCATTTTTCCACTCGAGCGCAAGATGGAACGAACCATTTTCATCCGACTTCCGTCAAGTTGGCTTGAAGCCCGGTTGTCTCTCGGCCGGCTCGGCTAGTCTCGGCCGCAGCGTCGCCTTACGTAACATTTGCAAATTGCAGTTTTACTTCTTTGCCTTCGCGGTACGTACATATGTACATAGTCGCATATTGGCTCGCCTTCGCCTTCGTTGACTCGTTGCGCATACGCCGTGTGTGCGGTGCAGCCGTTGCATGGGAGCGAGGCAGCTCGAGAGTCGACTCTGGGGCGGCCGTTGTGCAAGCTCGTGACACAAATTCTTTGGCGCATTCGGTGGTTTGGTAATTTCGGTTATTAGCTTGGTGTTGGCGCGAAAGGCAGCCACCAGTCAGCGGCCAGCAGTCCGCAGCCAGCAGCCAGCAGCCAGTGGTCGCTACCGGTTTTGATACCGGTGGTACTTTTCAAATGCAGTGCGAGTATTTCCATTTTGGGCTGCTCTGGAAAGAAAAAACACACAAATCAAGCATCGAATTCAATTCAAAAACCGCCAACGAAACACGACCAAAGCAGAGGTGAAAAAAATGTGCTTTAAACTTTCTTTTTATGCGCCACTTTTAGCAGTCATTTCTTTGAGCAAACATTCGTAGTTGTCGCTCCATTCCCTGCCCGTTCGTTAGCTGCTTCATTGATTTTCATTTACACCGCAGACACCACCACCACCACCAGCCCCACAGACGTCGCTGACATCCGTGCCGTGCCGCCTGTAATTGTTGCAATTTAGCAACGGCCTCCGCGATGAGGTAACTCAGCAGCAGCGCCCTGTCCCCAGACTTCAACGAGGCTTCAAAGAGTGAAAGAGCGAGTGGCAGGGCAACTGCTTGGGCCAGGAGAGCCTCTGATTTGAATTCGGGGAAATGCTCCAACATTTGCATACCAATTGGCTGCCACTTAAAATATATTCGATTAACCAGCCTATTGTAAATGCCATAAATATTTAGATTGGCCTTTATTCCTCCATCAGCGGCTTTGTCTCTGCTGCAATTTGCGCAAGACATGCAAACGCTTTCACTGACCCGAGCGGGGCAACACAGCCGGAAATTGACCTGCAACTTGGTAAATCACTTTGTTTTGATTGGATTTTGATTTATTTTGATGGATTTTAATGGGATTCGATGCATGACAAATGCATGCGCCTCCGTCTCAGTCTCTCACATCTGTGGGGCAAAGTGCCAGCATTATTTGTACCATTTTATCCGTATGCGATTCTCTTATTTCATTTCACTGGATGCCTCTTCGAGGCACGTCACGTTGACGGAAATGTGTGAATTATACGGTGAGTCTATGGCAAAAGTTTTCACCACCAAGCAAACATTTTGCCATTAACGTTAAAAGTTCATTGCGGTTTCGTTTCTAAATCTTTCGTTTCGCCGCTTTTTATTAGCTGTTCAAAATTACCTTAACTACTAGTCACCGGTGGCTGGGGCTGGGGCTGGGACTGGGGCTTGTCTGTCGATGGGTACTCCATGTACTTGTCCAGGGGTCGATAATCGTCTCAAAAGTTCATCAGTCTCTCGGATAGTTCATCATTTGTTGCTGTTGCCAGCAGGTAATGCGATTGTTAGACGTTGTTTGTGGACTCTGTTTCGGTTGCCCATAAGAGGCTTAGTAGCCTCTTAACGGTATCGTGCAATGTCTTAATTAGGCTACACAAAATGCCATGAAATATTGTTAAATGAAACTCAATGGGCGTGCCCAGAGCTACCGTAAATTAATGTTTTTTCCATAATTAAGGGGTTTAGTTTGCGGGAGAAGTTTACGCTTGGTAATTGATGACGGGGAATGCAGTTAAATTGTAAAGATATTAGCCAGGTGATGGAATCTAGTATTAAGTATAGTGGGAATTTATGATCCCTTAGGAAAATAAACTTTTAAAAGTTTCTATTGCTGATGCTGTTAAATATTTATCTAAAGATTTTGCTGGAGAATAATTAAAAGATAAAAGTCTATTTGCCAAAAAAATCGGAAATTAAATAAAGGTACTCCGAGTATAAGATTTACTTCTTTGATAATGGAATGCGAACCTCCTGAATGGGGCATTTATCATAATCAGTTCCCCTTTTCATAACACTTTAAAAGCTTTATCTTATTTCTGGGATACTATCAAGCCATCGCATGCATTTTCAGTCCCCCCTTTCAGTTCGTTGGCTTGGGCTGTGCTTTATTTTTTTCAGACTCCAGTGCATGCATGTTTCTTTTATCTATACAAAAAGTACAAAAAATAACTATATCAGATGCGAATGCACACCTGCACTCTCTCGCACAATCAGCCTCGCTCGCTCTCTCTCCCTCTCTCGTAACATATCGCGCGCTCTTTCTTTTTTGCTATCCATCTCTTTCAGTTGCTCTCCACGCTCCACGCTCAGGTGTCGTGCTGTCGCATTTTGGCAGCTCTTGGGCCTGCTGCGCTCGTCTTGGGGTTTCAGTTTCGTTCACGACTTCGGCGCGTTAGGCAGCAGCACTCGCATCAGCAACGACTGTAACATCCACAACACATACAGCACACAGCCACTACATCACTTTGTGGCGCGGCTCTTTTATTACGTGTGCATTATAAAAAAAGTAAAATTTATAAATCCAATTACGTGTTTTACCAGCGTGCGCTCATCGTCTCATGTCGTTGTCGTTGTCGCTGTTTATGTCTCTGTCGCCGTCGCCGTCGCAGTTGTCGTTTTCGTTTTGTTGTCGTTGTCGTTAGCCGCCTCTCTTTGTCCGTCCAATCCACGTTTTGGTTAGCCAAAGCCGAAACCCGAATAGACTTCAATCAGCTGTTTGCACTACAGCTGGGCCAAAAGCGAAGACAAAGCGAAGCTAAATAGCAACATGAAGTTCGGTGCCTAAGTCTTTTGTTTCTCCCAGCACTGTGCAGAGGCGCACGCGAATTTCCGTGCAAGAAGAACAAACTGCGAGCAGAGTGTACCCGAAACAGAAACACAAACAAATCGCATTAAACAAGACTGTTTTAGTAGCGAAGGCAAAAGGCCCAGTGGAAACCAGTTGTGCAACTACCAATCCGAATATTCCCAAGCCTTTTACTAGCCAGAGCCCGTGCCCGTGCCCGTTCCCGTGCCGGCTCCCCTGAACCCAGACCGCAAAAAAGGTGAAGCCCCTGCAGCGCAGCAGCAGCAGCACTACAGAAATCGAAATGGCACCGAAGAAGGAGGCAACCTTGAGCCAACAGCAGCAGCAGCAGCAGCAACAACAACAGCAGCAGCCTGTCATGGACTTTGAAAGGATAAAGCGTCACTTCAGCTGGTCGGATCCCAGTGCCATGTGAGTCAGAGCTGTGGGCATTATTCGTAGTTGTAGCTTCAGGTTTTTACATCATCATAAACAGCTGTCTTAATGGTCCATAAAGTAGTCGTTAAGCCGAGAGACGAAGCCCCCAAACGGAACGGAACCGAGTCAGCATCAGTCAAAGCAATTCGCTCAAGAAGCGATCAGCCAGCAGATGCGATCGACGATAGCCATCTACTACTAATAATAATATGAAGTTCGTTGCCAAAGTCTTTCGATTGTCTTTACTTTGATTTGTTTCACCCTCGGGCCAGGCAGCGGCAGCCGACAGGTAAACAAAAACTGGTTGGCTTTGAAATCGTGTGGCTCAAGAACATTGGGTTTCCGTTTCGTTTCGTTTTGCTTCGATTCAATGGAGTTGTGTTTGACCGAATTTTGAACCAAACTCATGGAGAGCCTAACATTGCGTAACGCCGCTTATAATGCCGCACGTGTTGGCTGTCACCTAAATTTAAGTTATTATTGGAAAACAAACAGATTTATCGGTTAGATTTACGTATGAATGAATTAATTCCTAAGAACTGGGAGAAGCATTCATTAATTAAAGCAGCTACAGAGAGTGTGCACATTTATGGAGATGCAGCGACAGTGAATGACACTTGAATAGGCAGTGGTGCATTGGCCAAGGGTTACATGACGATGGGGGCTAAGTGAAATGCAAATTTAGACGACTCATCGCTGATAATGATAATCGAAATTAGTTGCAGCGCCAAGCTCTGCTTGTCCCTCGTGCAATTGTACCCGTAAGCATTTGTTTTCGCTGCCTTACAGCACTTTCTGCACACATTCCGCGTCATGCTCATGCGGCGCTCGGCTTTAATTGCATTTACGAGGAGCACCTCACATGCTAAGCAACAAAATCAGCCAAAGGCAATGAGTTGCGAGTGAAATTTGCAATTATATAAAATACTTACGCTATCAACTAACAAATTTATAACAAATTGCGGCACATGAGGGGCCACTGAGGCCCACACACAAACGATTAAAAATAGAACCCCAGGGTCACCGGCTGCCAGAGAGTAGAAGTAGAAGAAGTGTTCAGCGCTGGGCGACGGCTGGCTGGCTTTCAGCACTTGGCACTTTATTTAGCTAATTGCTAATTTCAATAATTTCCCAACGCAAGTCTGCAGCTCGTTTACCCGTCATAAGTAGCGAACAAATAATCGTTTCTCGTGCAAATTAACGTTCATCATCATCCTCATCGCATTCGCGAGCGGCGACAATTGGGAGCCGATCCCAGACCAGACTCCTGTTGCAGCAAACATCCGGCAAGACGCTCCGTTCCGATCGATTGGACGTGATGTGTGAAAATTATTTGGCCATAATTCAATACTCAATACACTTGTATTCCCCTTCAAATCGATGTATGCGAAACTCTCCGGTTTATGTAAATCTGATTTTTTGTCATTAACTTATGCAGAGCTTCTTCTTTGAGTTGGCTTAGTTTGGGAATGATATAATATGGGCAGCGCCCAAGATACACATGAGATATGCTCAACAAGGGTGTGGGTATGGAATTTGAGAGAGGGTGCGTCGAAATCGATCGAAAGTTTAAAGAGAATCAACCCCAAGCCCCTGAGAAAATGTTTGCCAAAAGCCAACACCACATTAGCATCCGAATAGGGTTTACTTTGGGTAAGGTCTTCTTTAACCGGACCGAAACACTGCCTCGTCTAAATGAATTAGTTTGTTGACTTTGGCGGTTTCTCTCTTTGGATGGCCTTCATTATACAATATCCACGGCTCGATCGGCTGCTGCGTCACTTCCGCATGAACTAGTTCAGTTGTGAATGGCCAGGAAAATATTGGGAAATCAGTATGTGCTGTGTTTTTCTTACTGGGCCGCCTGGCGTGCCATTAATTGCTGTTATTGTACCTTCAGGCTGATTGCCGATGATGCATGTTGCCCGTACCCGTGCCCGTATGCCAAGCACGCCCCCACACTCCAGCCACACCATACTGATCGAACGGGTGAAACTGTTTTAGCACGCGTTTGGGATAAAAATTCTAATTGCTGTACAATTAAAATTCCATAGCCATGAAACCAGAAATGGGCAAACGCCTGGACAGCAGCGCATCTGCTGCTGGGCAGGGGCTGCGGTTGGGGTACAATAAATTGTAATCAGTTAATGGAGCTTTTCAACTTGTGGCTTAGAAATTAACACACTTAAATATTTACATTTTAGGTATACAGACTTCGTGTGTTGCTTAGTGTCGAAAGCTTTATGATCGATGTTTTCCACCGAGACCGTCGATATATTTCATCGTTCCCCTGCTCGACATGTACTGCGAATGTAAAAACGTGCAACTACATGTAAAGTAAAAAATAATTACATAGCTTTGCGCGTCTGCAAAGCTAAGCTAGGTAAAGCTTAGCAGCAAAGCTTTTCGTCTCTGCTGAATTACGCTCAAGTTTTTAGTTTTTATTTAAAATTTTGTACGCACTTTTCTTTGGCGAAAGGAAATGAAATAGAATGGCCATTTGATTGCCCCTAGAGATCATTATATACCTGTAATATTTCTGATGTGTTTTGGAGCTCTCTAATTGACTTCAAAGTTCAACGAGCAAATTGTATTAATTTGTGCTCTGAGGGAACTCTTTTTTGGTCATATTCTTGAGAAATGGCAGACGCGTCTAGAACTCTGTTGATCTTTAAGCGTGCACATTAAGGTTATATTTTTGGATCTAATGTGCTGTGCCCTCAAAGGCCACAGAACGTACCGAGAAATGGCGATGTCATCTTAATAAAAATTAATACAGCACGCCGTCGCTCGCAATGACTGACAATGGAAGATTTATATCCGCAATGTGCGAGTGTCAGTGGCTTTTGATTTCCTGAATAACCTTTACGTTTGAGTCGCCGGCAGACTTTAGAATGTAATTCTGAATTATAATGAATGAACTCGATCACGTCGGCTTCCCGGTAAGCGTCCTGAATCCAGCCTGTCACATAAATTAACGGCGATTCTTCGGGCTGTTTGACAAGTGAGGGACAATGACGTCATTTGTGGCATGAACTTTTGCCAATACTTTCACCGACCTTCCGACCGACCGCTCGGCTGCAAGAAGCCATATGCATTGTCTTAGAGCAGCAGTTTTCGGGGTATTTGCTCGTGGCATTAGCAGCAATTTGGGCCGCCTGCTAATTGGCTCGAAATGTGGCCGAATGGGAATAGGTGGCCGGGCCGGGCAGGGCAACAGAAGACCAACAGACAGCATTGCACAATGCGGGGCCGGGACCAATCAAGCTGGCAAAAATCTCAAATGCCGTGCATTGTGTGCCAAAAAGTTTTCCTCAGATACTCGTAATTACAGACGGATACACATATTCGAAACGTTGAGCCCACTCTGCTCCAACGGACGTCGCTGCGGCCAGCTTTCGGTTTTCATTTCATTCGGCTTTAATGCCGCTTGTATCTTTTGCTCATTTGCCAGTTTACAAGGGACCTTGACACATTTGGGGCGTGTGTTTTTGTGGCTTTGGCCAAAAAATCTTCACGAATTATAAAAACCAGCGACGATCTCCAGCCACATTCACATCCCCCCAGGCGAGTTCACTTCCAATCCGAAAATGGACCAAAAAGCATTACAAAAACCAAACGAAGCGATTGCAGTTTCGTAGATCTCTGTGTTAATGGGGCGTAGACAGCGTCTAATTGTAATTAATTAAGCCGAGCCGAGCCGCTTGCATTGGCAGCGCAGCTCTTTTGCATTTGCCAGACGCTAAACACCAGTCCATACTGGAGTCTGAGTGGAGCTCCAGCTCCGCGTTGCGTTGCAACAATTGCATAACATTTGGTAAGCACCAAAAGAAACAACTTTTGAGTCACCGCTGCTGCCGACCCTCCAGCGCGGCGCCACTGCAGCGGGCACGGCACGCGAATTTGCCAAACTGGAGAGGAGACAAAGTCGTGAGTGCATGGTCGTGGTGGTCGTGAGGAGAAGATTTAATTTTACTTTTATTTTTCTTTTCGCCTTTGATGCTTCCCAAGTGATTAAATCCAGTTCCCAATATTTTATTTTCGACTTTTGAATTATTTTTCATACCTTTTGACTGCCCTTCACGATTCCATCTCCAGTTTAGGCGTAATAGGCATACAAGAAATAGGGGATTAGGACACAGCACGAAGGCGAGACGCACCTGAGCGAGTGGCGAAAAACGAGTTTCAAGCGAAAGGGAAATTTTATCGCAAAGTGCAATCCGTTTTATGAGCTTGAAATTGCTGCCGCAGCCGCCGTCGTTGTCGTCGTCTCGATGCAATTAATTTAAAGCCAGTCTGGGGCTGGTAGCTTCTGTCACTCCAGTCAGTCAGTCCATTCCTCTGGCAGGGCAGCTTCCCAGCCAACTTCCTCGTCCCAGTGGCGACCTTGTGCCCGTTTTCACAGCAGCATTAAAAAGTGAGAGAGCAGTAACAAAACCGAAATGAAATTGTCTGTATGAATGGGCATTGGCAGGGGACTGAGGACTACCACTACCACTGGGAATGGGGGGCTATAAATGCGCAATGGAGCAGACAATACACAGCAACAACAACAACAGCAAAAAAAATGTAGATTTGAAATGTGCACATCGTGAAACAAAAGAGGCTCAAACAGAAACGGAGACAGTAAGTGAAGCTGTCGCGAGTGAAATTGATGCCATGGCAAAATGTTGTCAACCAATTTCTTTAATGCTTTTTGGACATTTGCGCTTGCTGTGGTTCGGGCCAAATGCACTGGCCAGGCGGAGTGGAGTCAACAAACTCGTCCAAGGTGTCGCTGCCACAGCATGACTTGCCCAAAGCCGAAAGACTCAAGCCTCAAGCCTCTGAAACAAAACAAAGACAAAGACGTACTTAGAAAATTGCAGGCAGAGTTGTTTTTGATTTGTTTTGGCTGTTGTTTGGTGTGCTTATTGTGAGCAAAATGTGTTGGCTGATCTTTGTGTCTCAAGTGCTGTTGCCTCTGTGGGCGCATCAGATTAATATATCAACTAAAACATCAGTTACGAAATTGGCAGACTGCGACCCATCCCAACTGCACAAATTGGTACACCATGAGACGGCAGTTTGCTTGTAATATTAGCTGGAAAACCAATTTGAGGCATACTCTTGATGATCGAGTAATAAGTCTTATCCAGGCAGTTGCAGCTTGCAACATAGCCCCCTGGTTAATGATGGGGAGCTGTCGGCTCAGCAGGCTGGCAGGCCGCGTGCCTGCAAATCAGAAATGAGTTTTCAGGGCTCATTAGCACGTTGGCTGTCGTCTTCCGAAAACCGTGTCAAGTGCGACGGCGACGCATTTTGTATATTTTTATTTCTTGATACATATGCACGCGTACGCACGGATAAGCTGAATACATGCTCGTACAGATGCGTAAATTACTTGTATTTTAACAGCAATTATGTCCATTGCGACGACAACGAGGATGTTTACAGGCACATCAGTCAGTCAGTCAGATGCAAAGTTCGCTTTTACGAGTTTGCCAGCCATTAAATCTGACTGACAAGCCAGCGCGCAGTCTCGCAGTCGTATGAGTAATAATCCCTGAAGGAAGCTCAGCTCAGAAAACAATACCCTTCATGTTAAATACGTGTACTTACTGATTTGGCAGCTGGATAAGACGCTGTTTTAGGTCTCGGGACCAGGCATATACCGGGCAACCTTGTCACTTAATTGCCGTTTAATAACACCACGGCCAGAAGCCAGAAAAATGTAAAAATCCATACCAAATATCCAATTGGTTAGCGTATCGCGGTCTTTGAAGCATGTGCCGACCATCGACCATTGACCAGCTGCTTAAAATGTTTGAGCGCGTTTGGTTGCAACACACGATCCGAACCGATCGGATCCGATCGCTGGATGGCTGGATGGATGGCACATTTGGCCAGCACTTTGTGGCCTGCAGAGGCAGAGGCAGACACCCACAGCACAGTCGATCGGCCGATCGGTTAGCTGTGCATTTTCAATGTCAGTATTGCGCAAAATGTGAATAGTTTTATGGGCTTGTGGTCGGATTTTTGGTTTTTCTTCGCCCAAACGGCAAACGCCCTTAGTCACGCCCTTAACGCCGGCTTGTTAATTTTTTGGATGACATTGAAATTGTGCAATGGGGCAACAGCAACAGCAACAACAAGCTTTTAATATAGACATGTTTATTGATTTTGTTGGACAGCCGTCCCTCACATCACATCATTCGTCTCGTCCCGTCAATTCTTCGATCCGAAGCATTCTTTGGCACATTAATTATGGTAATTAAGGCATTTAATTTCGCCTTGAGGCAGCTGCGAAAATGTGTATCTGCCCCTCCGCATAGTGGGGGTGAACTTTGCTCTACTTGGGCGCTGCTCACAGTCACTTACATAAGGGAAACCACATTTTTAATTAAATGTGCAGGGGAATTTCAATGAAATTGCAATGGCAATTACGATTTATGAAATGCGAAGCCAAATGAAGCCATTACCCCGATCCGAGAGAGTGAGTGGTGAGCGGTGGCTGCTTTGGCAATTCTTGCCACTCACAAGAGCGAGAGCCAGCAGAAGAAGAGCTTCCCCGACGCGCCGCAATGCGTTGAACGCCAGCCCGCCCTGAAGGTCGCCTCGCTGGGTTACATAAGAGCGACGATGCACAGTAAAAACCCCAATAACCTGGGCCCTTTTGCTTTTGTGCCGCATGGTTCCCTTCCCCAAATAAAAGCCTGCTCAAGCGCCGAAGGTGAACGAGCTGGAGCCTAAAAATGCTGCAGCGGAACGCCAGGAGCGAAGCCAACAAACTCTGCCTCGCCGAAAAGTCGCTCGCCAGTCGAATCGAGTCGACTCGGGTCGTGTTCATTCCACAAGCTGCCACAAGCGACTCAATCGCGAACGAACGAGTGGAGTGGAGTGGCCTTTTGAGTGGGTTTCGCCCGGGCACACAGGTGTTTTTTTTTTGTTCGCTTTTGCTTTTTTGCTTTGGCTGCGACGCGGGCCTGAGCTTGGGCCGAGACGTCGTCTAGCTTTCAGTTGAGTTTCTGGCAGCAAGGCAATCGCAAGTCCACAGTCTACGTCTACCACGCGTCTCAAGTCGCGCATAAAACGCACGTGCAAAAGTGCAACAGCTTCGCTCTTCGCTCTCCTCTCGCCTACTCTGCCCACCCCACTCGTTCGATCTCTTTCGCTCACGCTCTTGGCTGGCCGTCTCGTTCCGTCTCTTTCATTGACAAAGTGTAAAGTGCAAAGCTAGCCCCAAAGCTAGCAGCGTCGGCAGAGGCAGAGGCAGCAGCAGCAGCGGCAGCAGAAGCAGCATCATTGGAGCGGGGCTCCAGCCACAGCTTGGCCACCGACTCGAAGTCAGTCTTAGTCGAACCTTTCAGAGCAACGCAAGTGTCTCCTCTCTCGCAGTCTGCTCTCCCGTTGTCGCGTGATTCCGTGTGTGCCCCGAAAGCGCCATTAAAGGGTTCCGCCTGGAATACATATCTAGTTTCGCGAGAATCGTTTAAGCGGAGAGCGCGTGTGCAAAAGCCAAAGGCGATCTATCACTGCTTCGCGGGTTCGTGCCTTAAGTCTTTCGTTTGGCGAGAGCAGTCAGCGCATCCTACGCCTGTGTGCCCACTGTTCGCGGTGGAAGAGAAGTGGATTATAGCCGCAACCAAAACGACGAATTTTGTGCAAACATTTGCACAGTCCACACAAAATAAAACTAAAGAAAATAAATAAATAAATAACAAACGACGTCGTTGCCGACAGCTTCGTAAATCTATTTAGAACGCGCATTGTAAGTGTAAATTTGCTCATCAAATAACTGCCTGGCACGGAGATTTGGAGTTTGTCGAGCTTGACTTAGGCGCAAAACGGCATGGGCACGGCACGGCACTCAAGTGCTGAATACACGTTTCAGGAAATTACTTCTCAAACACTCGCCAACGGCAGGCAAACAACGAGGCGGAATTCCACACAAAAGAATATTCAAGCGAGCAGAAAAACAGAAATCAATTCTTCATAAAACAAATGGCTGCCGCTTTGTTGTTACTTCAAAGTCGACAATTACTTTGTTCGCAAACTTCCACCATGCCGATGACGATCATCATCATCAACAACGTCTCCAAGCACCCCCCACCCAATACTATTCCCATTCGCAATACCATTCGCAGTCCCATGCCTTCATCGGCTACTGTCCGCTTATAATGTTCAAACGCGTGCGCTCTGCGCCCGGCATACAAATTTCCGCAATGATATGATAGCGTCGTCATCGGGTACGGGTACCCAAAACGCTGTTAGAATGCGGACTCCGATGGAGCCAGTGTCCAGTACCCAGAGCTACTGCTCTGGTACAGCAACCCATGGTATATGGGTCCAAAACTTCAGTTGTTTGGTGCATTCCACAGCGAGTGGTGTGTGTCATTCATTCAGTTGGCCCTCAGTGCGTTGCACTTGGCGTAATTTTAATTGTATTGATTGCGGCCTTAATCGGCTTAAGTGCTTGCGCAGTGGGAAGCCTTTCAAATGAATGGGTTACACTTTTTTCCCCACCTTTGTACTTTGAGCTAAAAATAGTCAGTTATTTGCTGGCAACTGCATTAGTTGTAGGAAGACCCGGCCAGTGCCTAGAGACCCTCCCACTGGCTAATGGCCTGTCATATATATGGCTTTATGATTAACTTAGATCATCGCATTCTGTGGTCACTCTGCGCTTGGCAACACAAGTATATATATATATATATATATATAGATACTCGCACACTCAGAATTCAACGCAAACGTGCACTGAGAAGAGGTCATCGAGAAGCCGAGAGCCGTGAGCGAGAGTCGCTGTGCTAGCCAGTCATTTAGCCAGGCTTTTGTGTGCTCTACCCTCTATACTCTATATTCTATGTGTTTGTGCTTAGCGCTTGTGCTGTCGCTTGCAATTTCGAGCAAAGTTCAGCGTAATTAAGTGCTGTGACTTTTTGCATTTTCATTGCACAAGTGCACAGAGTACAGCGGTACAGCGCTACAGATAAACAGACACTGTGATAGTAGTGAATCGTAATAATAACAATTATAACACAGCGGAGCAGAGCAGGAGCTGCAGAGTGCTTATGTCTTATAATAAAATGCATTCATTGTCAGATTTTGTGCACCCGAGAGACCTTCCCGCTGGCCCTGAAATTAGTTGTCAAGGTCTTCTCTCTCTCCACTCTCCACTCACCACTCACCACTCTCGCGATGCCATGTGCATTTCCGAGCCGAACCGAACCGAACTGTGCAGCGATTTAAAGCTTAAACTTGAACTGGTATTTTTCGTCTTTGGGGGTTTTTTTTTCTTCGTATGTTTATTGTTTCTTTTTTTGGGGTCTTTCATTCTCTGTTCATCACGTCGCGGCTATGCTTTGAGCAGAGTTCAAGGTGTCCAGCAGATCCAACAAGAGTATGATGAAAAGCGAAGTCGCATCTCGATGTAGACATGATTATTGTATGCCATTAAAGCGGTGCGACATTTAATTAATATCAAGGCACTGCCAGCCATTAACATAAAGCTTCATATAAATGACGGGCCTGCCTGCCAGAACTCTACTCCACTCTGCTCTGGACAGATCACTAAGTGAGCCGATCCGATCCGATCTGAGTTCGATCTGAGTAGGAGCGACTAATGTTGTTAAACTAATTACGGACAATTTGCATTGCTTAAATCGATACTAAATGAACGGTTAATGTTTGCAGTGCAGCCCCAGTGACGGGGCATGACCAATTAAAGTGAACTTAAGCCGAACTGATCTCGCGGCTGCAGTGCAGCGAAAGGCAATTTGTTGGTCACATAACGCACTCGATAATTGAGGACTGGTCGACTGCTCACTTAATGACCTGACTAAATGCCAGGGCCTAATCGCTCAATAACGTCAACTTGGCTGATTGAGCTGCCTGGCCTGGCCACAGACTGAGACTTAAGAACAATGTATTTGCGCTAATGGGGAGAGAGAGAGGAAGCGTGAACCGTCATAGAGATGTCTGCTGGAACTGGCCCCAGGGGTGGCAACCTCTGAAGGAAATTTGTAATGCAAACTCGCGCACATTAAAATTTCAGTAATACATTTCATGAGAGACGCAACATTTGTTGGAGTTCACGCGACCCCAGCCCACTTGGAATGCCGATATGCCCGTTCCCAGTCCCAGCTCCAGCACCAGCCCCTGCTCCCTGGGCTTGGTGCGAGTATCTGGAATTGATTGTGCAATAGCGACGTACAACAATTGGGAAAATTAAATATTAATTGCGGCAATCGGACATTCTCTTTCGAGTTTTGCAGGAATCGTTGTCGTGTTGTTAACTCGATTCGATTCGACTCCAGAGACTGGTTTATAGATTAACTGGAGCAATCGATGGAATTGATTAGGTTCCCTGCACTCCCTGCTGATGATTTTTAACACGAAACCAATCAATATCAATCCAAATCATCCACTGGGATTATCTAATGGCTGGCCATATGTGGCCAGTGCGGGTGAGTGCTCGACTATTGATTTGGGCACTGGGCGCAGAGAAGTCCACAGAGCTGCTGCAGAACCAGTTGCCCGACAACTGGTTTGCCATTTGCAGCACTCATCCACTCGGCACTGGCCAAAAGACCCACTCGAAGAAGTGGCAGCCACAAAACTGTGTCGCACACGAGTGCAACAGGCATAAACACACCGACAGACAGACAGACAGACCGGCAGACACGCAGACATGCATGCAATTATGTCATCGGAAAAGCCAGTCGATGAAAATGAAAACGCTTCGGAAAACGCAGAGCCAACTGGCCCGGTCCGATGAGATCGAAAGTAAACGAAAGTACTCGCAAAGCCGCACTTTGTACCCCCTGACGGTGCTGGAGTTGCGTGGACTGGCGCACTGCCAAGGCAGTTCTAATGGGCTGCGAGCCATTTGGGCCTGGGCTGGCCTGCCTTTGGAGGCCGCTTTAATATCTCGCACATGGCTGTGGCTGCTACTGTAGCTGTGGCTGTGTCTGTCCCACTTGCTTAATGCCACACACGTAGCTAAGCCATCGGCATTAAGCATAAGCAACCATAATGGGTTTTCCTGTCTGCAAAAATAAAACGAGTAATCTGTCCCAGTCACAGCTGCTGCTGGAAAGTCGTTCAGCGGTTGCATTGAGATTGCCTCTTGCCTCATTGAAATTTAAATTGTATTTAATAAATTTATTCATGCATTATGTGGTGTGTGTGTCCGTCTGTCCAACCAGCTGGTTTCCTGTCAGCAGCTTTCATGCTCAAGCGATTTGCCCATTGCTCAATATTGGACTTCAACTCGACGATTCTGCTAATTCATTGAACCTCTTGGGACTCGCAAATTGTGACTCACAGCTGCCCGCTGATGCTGCTTGTTTTGTTTGTGCACAATTCAGACAGTCGATGACGCACGTGGCACAAAACTTTCCGTTGCAGCGGAAAGTCCCCCGGAAAGCCATTGCATGCCGCGACTGACCTTGGCACGGCAACGCACTCGGCATGCAAACTACAGATCAGCAGCACATCCAAACGATTCGCAGTAGCATCTTGCTAAGAACTTTGCTCGCTTTCCGAGCTCAAAGCTGAAACTTTAAGAATAAAGCCATTTGGGGAGCAGGCATCCTCGCACAGCCACTCGTAGTCAGGTCCAGCAGAGGCAACAGAATGCCAATGCCAAATGCGTACATTGCTTTGGGG
Organism: Drosophila ambigua; assembly: GCA_018150905.1. NCBI lineage: Eukaryota > Metazoa > Arthropoda > Insecta > Diptera > Drosophilidae > Drosophila > Drosophila ambigua. Next base: position 14,908,954 of record JAECWS010000086.1, on the reverse strand, counting down.
CTCAATTATTATTATGATTATTGTGATTGTTGTGCTGACTTAAGCGGCTTTTGGCCTGGCTGCCTGCCGTCCCCCTGCGAATGACAAAATGCTCAACGTCTGGCGAACCGTCGAGCCGCTCAAGAAATATTCACAGTTTGTTTTCGAGCCACGGATCGTATAATGCCGCAGTCATAGAGCATGACTGGGCACAACTACTGCCACAACAGAAGCAAACACCGCAAGGTGTTGATTGTATAATGATGTCTGCCGTATCGAATCGATATGAGCGCATACGCACACTCGTTTTGAGCGGACTTAGCGGGGAATTTAATTCAGTTTGTAGAGCTACTTTCCCAGCGCCTTCGGCGTCTTTTCTTTTCGAATTCTCGGGCTGTTAAATTCTGTACAACCTCTTACACATTACCCATCTGCACAATCATCATCTGTGATGACTGATCAAAAGTAAGAGACCCGTGACGTGGGTGCAATGAAATGCCAGAGGCCCAAACTCGACAGACTCCCCCCGGGCCAGCCAATGCATAGATCAAACAACCATTTATGCTCACACACGATTATTATTTACACATTTCAGCATTGTTGTGTGTGCCTGAGACACTCGAGCAATTGCAAAAGATTGGTCGGGCGCTGGCGTTAAAGTAAAAGTAAAAGTAACTACCGGTTAAACAAAAGCAAATCACAACATACGAAATAAAAGTTAAACAAACGTTAACCAAGCAAACAAATACCCACCCACCCAACAGCAGCAGCAGACAGCAGCAGCCGCCAAACAATCGCAACACAAAATAAAATGCTGATATCAACGTAAGTAAATCCCGTGGATGAACATGAACGTGCTGAGATTACGGCCATAAATCGCAATCAGTGTAACAATTTTGACCCACTGATGTTGACCCACTTGGGTGCCAGTCAATCGCCGCCGGTCTATCAGTCTTCCACACTTCAAGTCTCCACAGTCATCCAGTTTCCTGCTGTCAACGCCCGATCTCGCGGCTTTAACACTTGTCGACCCATTAACATTGCATAATCCCTCAGCGAGACGACTTTTGATTTGACTTTTCCAACGCTTCGCTTCGCCCTTTTTGTGTCTTTGTATCTGCTTTGGCCATATCGCTTTTTGTTTCTGTTTTATTTCTGTTTTTGGCTTTGGTTTTGGTTTTGTTTTTGCATATTTGCCAGCGACCGCATTTCACAGCGGGGCGAACAAGTTTGTAATTATGTCAAATACCAAAAGGCGCACATTGCATAATCCAGATGGATCCCATAGCCATCGCCAATTCCCTTTTCTGACTCTCGACGTGATTAATGCTCGCATCTCATGAGGCTCAAACAATGCCGGGAGTGGGTATTACCCGGCCTTGCCTTTTTGCACTACCCTCTCGCTCGTAATGCAAAATAATGAGAGGCCATTGATTTATTTGGCAAATGACGAGTTTGCCATTTCAATGGCTGCTTCCTCGTTGGCCTGTCACTCGGTGTCGGTGCTCGAGCTTAAGAATAGAAGCCCATAATTATATGCCACTGAACGAAAAACGCAAACAAAACTGAAAACTGACAACAAAACAATTCGCTCGAGCGGCAGAGCCGACAGCAAAAGTCAATTACACGATTTCATTTGCATCTTCCGCGTGTGGAGGCGATGTGTATGGAAATGCCTAAGAGAGATGTGCTGCGTATCAATTCTGTGGCTACTCCGTTCTGGAATTCCCCGCAAAGGTCCCACGAAGGAACGAACCAATTGTACATTCCTGTGGGATCGGCGCGCTTAAAATTCAGCTCATCATCGCAATTGTTGCGTGACAGACTCCAGAGGCAGAGCCATAGCCAGGAACAGTTTAAGTCCGAGTCTGAATGTCGGTCTGTCTGTCTGTCTACCTTGCATGTCTCTCCCTATGCTGATTATATGCGATTACCCGGCTCAATCATCAATGAAATGGCAGCACGAAAAGCCTTCTCCTGTTATATACCTAAGTTATACCTTAGTATACCTGTTATATAAGCCTATAAAATGGCACTTAACTGTCTTTATCTTGGGATGACCTCATTGGCACCTCAGTGGGAGTCGCACTGAACTTTGTCTGCCTGCCTCCGCTCTGGGCTCTCTCTTGCTCTGTCTGCCACAACTATTATATAGGGTTTGCATTCTAAAGTCCGCTATTTACTCAACGAGTAAAGTGCAAAAAGTATAAAAACTGTCAGTTGGGACACTCGAAACGTTGAATTTATTGATGATTCGGGGAAATTTACTCTGAGGAAATGACAACAAAAATAAACTTGGTTTCGTTTCCAAAAAAAATGTATATATCTTTGGGTCTTTCCCCTGAGTGTCTTGCCATTGAGACAAGGCATCACAAATTCTCACGGTCCATCTGGGATTGTCGACTGGGATTGTCACCACCATGTTGCAACATCCAGCGCCAACATCCACATTCAAGAGCCCAAAATATGTGGCGACTCTGTGGACACATCGCTGCATGCATAAATAGCGCTCTAATAGTTAATTAAATTATCAATAAGCGGGCACAAACCAAACACTATCAGCAGGCCCAAAGCTCTGGGCCATAAATGTCAAACGCACCCAGCTCACAAGAAAAGAGAGGAGAGAGAAAAATGTCGGCTTGTTTGTCATTATAAAAAACTACTCGGCCTGACCTTGTCCATTGTTGACTGTGCGCGCACGCACACACGTTTACCTTTACATTTACTGTGACAGACACACAGATACTCTCTACAGGAATTTACGCAACTTGCGAGTGTTTGGCTTTTGGGCAGCAGTGACTAACAAGACGCGTACGCAAATCGAAAGACTGCGGCAGCGAACTTGAAACACATTTCGTCAACGAAATTGCAGCATGACTGCGAGCATATCTGAGTGCGTTTCGTATTCAGAATCCGTTGTGGCACAGGCCAGCCGAGCCCAGCCCAGCCCCGAATGTTGTCAGTTGGGGAGATGGACGCATTATGCAAATATTTGATAGGCCGCGTAATAAAGCTACTACTTAATTTTCACTACAAACGCGGCATGGGCTTTCGAGGATGTTTGCTTTGCTCTCAAGCGGTGGGCTGCTGGGCTGTTTGGCAACCGTCATCAGATCATCTCAACTCATCCCAGTTCGGGGCTCGTATCGGATCGCCTGTCTCGTGCCTTATACAAAATGCAAATATTTGCGGCCGATCGAATATTTATTTTAACGAGAAGTAACGCAACGACAGCGACTAGCAAAAACTTGGGCTGGGGCTTCGATTGTAGCCCAAAAACCAAACGTTTTCGAAAGCGACAACCAAACTGATCGACTGCGCTCAATTAGTGACCTTGAACTAGTTTACCCCCCCGCAACCGCCGCATCCAGCAAGTGATTTTTGGTTTGTGTAGCTCGTTGCTCGTTTTCATTTCTTATATGACTTGCTTTTTGGGCACAGCGAACAGCGAACAGAGAGCCAATAGAGCGATAGCGATACAAGCGCTCGTTAATGATAGGAAAGGCCCGCAGTCAAAATATGTTAAAGAGGTGCGAATGTGATTAATTGCAGGCAATTATGAACTTTCTTCGCCGAACCATGGCTAACAATGCAGCTAACCTTGACCCAAAAATTGGCTGCTCTCTGCTCCCCTTCCTCCCCTGCCCGCGCACTTGGCTCGAGCCTTCGCTGCACAGCGCAATGCAGGCCAAAAGGCAGGCATGCCAGTTGCATAATGGCCCAGACCACTGCAAATGCAAACTACAAGCAGTTTGCATATTTGCTCAACGGCTGGCCTGTCCAACTTGGTCTGAGACTGTTAAGCAATCGGCCGCCAGAGCTGGTCCGGTCCGACCAGAAAGACCATTGAGGCTTTAACAACTTTACTTTACTTATAGCGATTTGCTTGGTAAGCATTCACTTCGACTTCAGCGACTTTTGTGTTGCCAACTTTGCCAAGCGATCACACACTGAACCACTAACCAACTGGCCAACTGGCCAAGTGGCCAAATGGCCAAAAAGCGCGTTGGGTAAGAGAGACGAGTGTGTCTGTTGGAGCGACTATATACACGTAAATATTGAAATGAAAAGTGTGGCCAAGCAGCGCTCCATTGTTGCTTTTTCTGTCTCTCTGTCGGAGTGGTGTGTGCGTTCATGCTTTTTTGCAATGTGTGCCGCTGACATAGTTTCCAAGCGCCTAACCACTGAAGCATACACCAGACACACGAGTTGATGCACACTCAGATACAGATACCACTCATAGGCGACCCCACGAACGTTATGCAAATGCAAAAACCAGCAGCAGCAGCATCAGCAGCAGGAAGTAGCCAATAGCCAATAGAGCGAGCCACAAATGACCAATAAAATATTCTAAAAACCGAAACGAATGACCTGAAAGTGCTCTAAAGTAGTCGGAACAAGTTTTTAGCAGCAATAATAACTATTTTTAGATACTTTTTGAGCACTAGTTGCATTCTAATTACAACAATTTGATATCTCTTGCAGCATTCCCACAGACTCCGCGATGGCGGCCACAAACACAAACGATGGCGGCACACAGCCGCAGAATGCTGTCTCAGCCTGGGGCCAGCCCGCTGCCGGACCACGCAACACACAGGCCGCCGTGTCCGTGCGACATGCCTTCAAGGCCTACGGCAAAAAGAAGAACGCCAACCAGGTGCTGAACAACCTGAATATGACAGTGCCCAAGGGAACAATGTGAGTAACATCTCTCCTCGACAAAAGTGAAATGTCGACAGCTTCATTTAGCAACTAAATAAAATAGAAACGGCGAAAGTAATTAACACATCACATCAGATCAGATCAGATCGGAGCAGTGCCCATGGGAGCTACACTGTGTATATATACATATATATGTGTGTACATGTATACTGCACAGATTATACTGTAGATGAACTCGAATTAGATATTATATTGGCAGAGGATTTCCTTGTAACTGAGATTTGATTGCATGCCCCGAGATTTAAGAGTCTCCAGCAGAGGTCATTTGGTTACGCTCGAACTCGAGCCTCCACTGGTAATTGCGGCAATTATAAATTATACGCGTATACTATGGCCAACCAGTCCGGGCCAAGACTAGTTTGTGCACTCGTACTAGTACTCGTATCTCTCTTGTAATTGAGACGGCATTTTTGCATGATAATTTGAGGCTGCTAACGAGGGTCGTTGGAGCAGTTCCAGTACCCACAAAGAAGTGATGTGATCCCCATCAAGAGGCTTCCTTGCCCGCTGACGTCAATCGCTGGTCGCATTCTGCACGTATTCACAATTAGAAAAATGCCATTCGCATGCAAGGAATGCCGCTCATTCGCTGAGTCTGGAAATAGAATCAACATGCCAAGCAATATTGATCGGTTATTGGCAGGAAAGCGATATTCAAAGTTCGATTTGGAGGGTTTGTTTGGCTGCTCCATCTCCATCTCTGTCGCGGCACATGTGCTCGAGCCCAAGATTCGACCGCTTCGTGAATTTTTGGCAAACATTTGGGGGCCATAAATAATTCATTTTTTATTTATTTCTTGCCTTTGGCATTGATAGAGCTCTGCCTGAAGTGTTATAAAACTATTTCGGCATTCTTAATGGTTTATAAGGCACACTTAACCGGCGGCTGGCTGTGGAGCGTGTGTCGTAACGGCGTTTTATTCTACGACCTACCAAACGAGTATGCTGCAGTCTTGACCCAGTTAACAGTTTGGTTCGTTCAGCTTTGACCTAGGTCATGTCAGCAGTCGAGTCAACGAACTGCACGCAGCGGGCCAGGCCAGGCCAGGCCCAAATGGCTTTTGGGTTTTGGGTTTTCAAAGTCACTGAGGACCGACCACAGACGATTATGTCAATTAAAGTCTGGCACAGAGCCAGAGCCGGAGACTGCGAGTGCGACTGCGACTGTCCTCCCTGGGGGTAATATCAAATGTTGTTTATGGCTAAAGTTTATTTCGTTAAGTGGCGCTGCGTGTTAATTATAATAATAAATCCAATAACAGTCCAAAACGTGCGACCTACGTGCCGCAACATTTTGTCAAAGGCCGAAAGTCCCAACGAAAACAGACGACAAAATAACAATCCGATAATCACAATAATCATCGCCTATGAACCTCATCATGATGATAGCCCGTCTGCGGCTGCCACTCCACAAAAAGAGGCGGGGTCGTCGCATTTGATATCTGGCTGGGGACTGGCTGGGTGCTGGGGGGGGAAATGCTACCTACGACTTTATTTCTTACTTTTCAAGGTGAACATTTCGAAATAATTCAACTTGAACTGCGCGAATCAGCATTGACATCGTCGCTGACATGCCACAAATCGTTACACATACAGGCATATAATTACACTTGTGTACGTACGATAATGCGATTATATCTATGTGCACATGCGAGCACAAGTACATCCCAGTTCTCGTGCTGAATTGGCAAAACAATGCTTGCTGGCTGTCGTTCCCTCCACGCGTTTATATCCAGTAATCGTAGAGGCAAAAAGTTATATTCCAGCTGCTGTTCGACTTGGATAGAGTAGGGCATAGATCAACAAATAAACCCTAAATTATTATTATTGTTCAGCTCTTTTGTGTCTCACAATATCTTTGTTCCTGCTCCTTTAGCTATGGCCTGCTGGGTGCCTCTGGCTGTGGCAAGACCACACTGCTGTCCACCATTGTGGGGCGCCGCTACTTGGACTCTGGCGAGATCTTCGTGCTGGGCGGCAAGCCCGGCACTCGGGGATCGGGTGTGCCCGGCAAGCGTGTGGGCTACATGCCCCAGGAGATTGCCCTCTACGCAGAGTTCTCCATCCAGGAGACCATGATGTACTTCGGCTGGATATTCGGCATGGAGACCAAAGAGATTATGGAGCGCTTGCAGTTCCTGCTCAACTTCCTCGATCTGCCCTCGGAGAAGCGTCTGGTGAAGAACCTGAGTGGCGGGCAGCAGCGGCGCGTCAGCTTCGCTGTGGCCCTCATGCACGACCCGGAGCTGCTCATTCTCGACGAGCCCACTGTGGGTGTGGATCCCCTGCTGCGTCAGAGCATCTGGAATCACTTGGTGCACATCACAAAGGCTGGCCAGAAGACGGTCATCATTACCACACATTACATCGAGGAGGCGCGACAGGCGCATACGGTAAGGCATATCGAGAGCATCGCTTGCAGATCTCCCCTTCAGCTCTGACTGTATTCCTCTGACTCAGATCGGTCTTATGCGGTCCGGCCACTTGCTGGCGGAGGAGTCGCCCAGCGTTCTGCTGTCCATCTACAAGTGCATCAGCCTGGAGGAGGTTTTCCTGAAGCTGTCGCGCATCCAGAGCCAGAAGGGCGACGTGACCCACGTGAACTTCAGGTAGGTCCCAGCCGGACACAGTCCACGTATTTAACCCCCCCGGTCTAGCGTCGCACATTCTAATCCCCGAACCGTAATCTTTTGCATTTGGCACTCCACACTCCACACCACTCGCATGCTCGCAATCTGTGTTCCACCATCCACCATCTCTGTGTTTTGTGATATTTGGGAGTAGTAACAACATTTCGTTGCACGCAATGGCCTTCGGCAGCAAGATGGACAAGCCCAGCTCCAGCCAGGAAGGCGGCGTTGTGGGCCTCAACTTCCACCAGAGCAAGGAGGTGCTGATCAACGACAGCAACGGCTCCATCTACACGGTTTGTGCTCCGCTCTTGCCCCGATCCCCGATCCCCTTGCTCATTTTTGGCTTTTTTTTAACCCCACGACAGCTGAACCAGGAACCGTACAGCCCACCGCCCGCCAGGCGCAACAACAACCCCAATGACGAGGAGAGCTGCCAGGACTGCTATGCCAATCTGTGCAAGGTCACCTCCAAGGGCAAGATCCGCGCTCTGCTGACCAAGAACATGCTCCGCATGTGGCGCAATGTGGGCGTGATGCTGTTCATCTTTGCCCTGCCCGTCATGCAGGTGATCCTCTTCTGTCTGGCCATCGGACGCGACCCGCAAGGCCTCAATCTGGCCGTCGTCAACGGAGAAATGAACAATACGGTAAGCCAAAGACCCGAGAGGATCTCGCAGCTCGCAGTTACAATTCTGTTCGCCCCTTTTGTCCCTTTAGGAGACCTGCTTCTGGGAGGACGGCTGTCACTTTGCCAATCTGGGATGTCGCTACCTGAACCACCTGAACACGAGCGTGATCAAAACGTATTATACGGAACTGGAAGACGCCAAGGCGGCAGTGAGGAGAGGCGAGGCCTGGGGCGCTGTCTACATCACGGAGAACTTCACGGACGCCTTCACCGCACGCGCTGCCCTTGGCCGCGAGGCGGATGACGAGACGCTCGATCAGTCCGAGGTGAAGGTCTGGCTGGATATGTCCAATCAGCAGATCGGCGTCATGCTCAACCGCGACATACAGCTGGCGTATCGTGACTTCGCCATGGGCCTCCTCGGACAGTGCGGCAACAACCCCAAGTTGGGCGACGTCCCAATTCAGTTCAGAGACCCCATCTACGGCACCATGAATCCCTCGTTCACCGATTTCGTAGCACCCGGCGTGATCTTGACGTAGGTTCCTCCCCCCATAAAGTATCTGAGAGCACCATTAATATTTCATTCGCTTTTGTTTTGATTGCTTTCCAGAATTGTCTTCTTTTTGGCTGTGGCTTTGACGTCATCTGCATTGATCATTGAGCGCACTGAGGTAACAAGCAAATTAACATATTTATTCCTGCTTGTATTAACTTCTCGGATTCATTGCAGGGCTTGCTGGATCGCTCCTGGGTGGCTGGTGTGTCCCCTGGCGAGATCCTCTTCTCCCATGTCATCACCCAGTTCGTGGTGATGTGCGGCCAGACCACGCTGGTGCTCATCTTCATGCTGGTGGTGTTCGGGGTGACCAACAATGGCGACCTGTTCTGGGTGATTGTGCTGACGCTGCTGCAGGGCATGTGCGGCATGTGCTTCGGCTTCCTCATCTCCTCCGTTTGCGAGCTGGAGCGCAATGCCATCCAGCTGGCGCTGGGCTCCTTCTACCCCACCCTGCTGCTGTCTGGTGTCATCTGGCCCATCGAGGGCATGCCCGTGGTGCTGAGGTAAGCCAGTTTCTCTCAGAATCTTTCAGATTGAACCCCAACATAATTCTCCTCCCCTTCAGATACATTTCGTTGTGCCTGCCTCTGACGCTGGCCACCTCATCACTGCGCTCCATCCTCACCCGTGGCTGGGCGATATTCGAGTCTGATGTCTACATTGGCTACGTGAGCACGCTCTCCTGGATCCTGGGCTTCCTGATCCTCACGATGCTGGTGCTGCGGGCGAAGCGCGGCTAGAGGAGTCTGCATGCCGGAGCACATAATTTTAGATCGCGTTTAGTCGTCATTGTCGTCCCTTCATAGCTCTTAAGATAGTGTTTTCCCCCCTCTGGCTTTCACTCTTTTTGATTCTTCTGCCCCCCTGCTCCTGCTTTTCTCTTCTGCCCAAATGTCATAAATTATTTAAGCACTCACGCAGCTTTCCTTAGCTTCTACTTCGCACTCCAAGCACTATAAATAGTTGTCTAAGGCTGCACACTTCGTAGTTTAATTTGTAAGGTTTAGGTACCTAAATGAATTGTTGTTGTACATACGCGTATGTTCTGTGTCACAAATCAACCCGAAAAACAAAGCGTCCGTTGGCGAGCGACCTAGCTAGACGTCCATTATTCGTAATCCTCTGTTCTAGAACTTCTCTTGATTCCAAATCGGGCAATTTATCACACACACACACACACAACTAATTTTATATATTTTTCAATGGACTGTGATTGTTTTTTTTATACATATTTCACGCGAAAGCCTAAAGAACAAAAGAACAAAAAAAAAAACAAGAAAATCAAACAAAAAACAATGGTGGGTTTTGTTAATAACATTAAGTAGTTTAAAGCATTTTTTGTATGGGTTTAAGTTTTTAAGTTAAAACATAATTAAATACAATAATGTACACTACCCTAAATATATGCGAATACACATGTTTGAGGAAATATTATGCTCTTGGCATAAGTATTTCACAACGAACAAATCATAAGCTAAAGAAAAACAACGAACAAGTGAAGCAAAAGTCCTTATTTAAGCATGACCAATCATTAACTACATATGTATGTATGTGAGCGCAGTTATGTATAAATAACAATAAAAACGTGAATAAAAATTAATATCAATCTTTTCATTTACAAGTTCGTCGAAAGAGTATAGATTTCATATTCTTTTTTTATTGTATTCGCAATGCGACAAAAATATGTTTGAAAACCACATTCAAAATCGATAGGCAGCGCGCGAAACAGCAAATTGTAATCGAAACAACTCGGCTGTGGCACTCGATGATTGCCTATCGTAGAGATGAGAATTCTGTCATGATGCAAACGCAGTCAGAGTGTGACTCATCTCATACAGTGACTTAACTCGCAATTTTTTTGTTTGCACATTGTAGTTGAACTTTTCATTGTACTTGTGCAGTCAACTACATGATAAATATTACGGGAGTTAATTAATACACAATACGATTCCATATTGAATGCTGTAAATTATATATTATTATATATTATATTATATTATATATTTATATTTATATAATTATGCTCATAATTATATATTTATATATATATAAATTATGAGCACAGCAGTGACTTAAAAATACTCGTGACGGATAACAGCTACCCAACTGTTGCGCATCACTATTGTCCATCGACTATTGCACATCACTAGTTTCCACAGCTGAAATCAAAACAAAATGCAATTACAATAACATTTGATTGAAAACTTTCAAAGAAATGGACAAATCGAGGTCCAGCGTTTACGAAAAGTTTACTGGATTTGTCGACCAACTACGCAACACAGAATGCAGGTAGGTTGTGCCGTTTGCTGCGTTGAATGTCTCTGTGTGTGCTGCTGCATCGGATCGTGTGTTGTTTTTCTGTGTGGGAGGGGGACGGGCACCGGCAACAGTTTGTTGTGCATTATGGCATCTATATATGAGCATATTTTGATTGCGATTCGACTGCCAAGTCTATGCCAAAGATGTGGCATGGCCCTCTGCCCAAACAACCAGCAATTCGAGCAGCAGCAACATTCTCAAAAATATCTTTGAGGAGTGCATCCGCTATGACGTCATCACGCATACCTGAGCACTTAATAATCTTGCCATCTGTCTGTCCACAGCCAGAAGCAGAAGATCACCTGCTTCCAGCAGATAGCAGAGTGCATCATGTCGCCGAATCTAGCGGGCCACATCAACTATGCAGCCCACTGCGGCACGGCCACGAATGTGCTGCTGCTCTTCTGCGAGGATCTCGACTCGCAGACTCGCGTGAGTGCCGAGGAGAACTTGAACAAGATCTTTCGCGCCCTGGAAAAGACGCGGGTCAGCCGCATACTGATGGACTTGTATGGTGAAATCAAGAGGAATGGCAATCAGAGGTAAGCGGAAAACGAAAGCCCACATTAGCAGCGTCTCATAATCTGTTCTCTCTCTGTTTTAGATCATTGCGCATTTGCCTGAATCTGTTTTCCTATTACGCACCTCACATCAAGGAGAAGCACATCAAATGGTATGCAGTACGTCTGCTGCAATGCATGTCCACCATATCGCAGCGCAAGGAGACCCTGCTCCAGGAGACGCTCTGTGACTTTGTGAAGAACTTTGGCCGCTATGTGCAGCAGGGTCTCAGCGATAGCGAAACCTGCAAACTATTGGAGGTAGGGAGCAGCCCCCGGGCAGCTGTCTATCCATTGGACTGTTGACTGAACTGTCGTATTACTTTTCGCAGATATTCCTGGGCAACATTGGCGCTGATTGTGCAGTGAAGCGCCGCTGTTCGGCACAAAATTGCATCAGCCTGATCGAGCATGCACGCCACAGAAGCCTCATGGCCAGACACGGACTCAACAAAGTGATGGGTAAGCGGAAATGAAGCGCCTGAAGAGAATGCGATAATCGTAGTGCTTTGCCTTTGCCACAGTAGGGTAGAGTAGCCTTCTCTTAAGCCAGAACCTAATCAAACTGACGTGTATTTGATTCGCATTGGGACTGCTAATTTTCACAATTCGATTGTTTCACGAACTGCCTTGATCTGGTCGCGTTTGGATGCGTACACAAATCCCTGAACTGGTGTCAAAGAGTTTTGCTTCTATTACTGTTTGACCATTTAACGCCCCTTAAAACCTGTATTCTCATCAATAATGAAAATGGTGTTTAAAAAGCGTGTAAAATTCAAATTCTAAAGCCGAATATGTGTACATACATGTACATACATGTGTATATGGTTGGGTTGGTTGGATGAAAAAATATTTTTTAATATTCTAAAAAGCCGCAAATCCATGAAAAAAAAACCATGCCAACAAAATGCAAAGAAAAATGCACTGCGGACTATGCAATTGGAGTATGAATGGGGGGACATTCAAAAACTGGCAATGGCATTGTGAATATGCATTGCCAGTTGCCATCCATGAATTCGTTTTGTCCATCGTGGCACGGCACAGTTGATATAAATTATATTTGTGGATGGCATGGCTCTTGGTTACCTTTTGCCATCATCCATCGATGGACGAGAGACCAAGCCGGGTGCACACACATATATACACATATATTGTATTTGTTATTTTTATTGAGCGGAATTTGTTTTGATTTTAGAAAAGGATACTTGAATGGGTTTTATTTTAGCATTTGCTGACTGGACTGGGGGACTGCGGCAAATGCTCGCAACTGCAGCGCACAAAACAAAACTCATAGACATGTGAAAATGCTCAAAAATTGCACACACAAATCATTTTTTATTGAATTTTGCTGAAAATATTATTGGCAAACATTCGCCAAGAGGTAAATGCACCTTAGTTACAGCACTCATTGTTTTTCCATTTTTATTTTTTATGGCGGAGTAGAGAGCCAAAATAATGCAACAAAAATTATTGATTCACCAGAAATAGGAATTTCGAGTGGGAAGTCGGAAGTACATCTAAAATATAGACAAATACATATACATTTATTTTGAGTATTAATTGCTTGCTCTGGGCTCAAGAGTGTTTGCGTATATGCTTGGCTCTGACCTCACCGGGGATGCATATGAATTAAATTACAACTTGACTTCACCTTTTGCTCTTTTCCTGTCCAAATGTTTACCTTCAAATCAACTCCTTCAACTCGTGGCGCTGCCTGGTCGGTATTCCTGGTGTTCCGAGTCTAGTTCTTCTCTAGTTCTGTGTCAACTTTATGCCACTTCTACGCAAAGGCAATGCCAGCACAATGCCAGGCAACTCTTCAGCGCATCCTTATACAGTCTGGCGCCTCCTTTTATGGTCGCCCATCATAGCCGGGAGTACTTGTGTCCCGGCATGCCCCAACAAACAGACACAAAGTACGGCCCAGCCAGGGCCTTGCCCTCAGCCTCCAGCACCCACCGCCCATCTCCGCCATCTCCGTTTGTTTGTCTCTGTCTGTGCCTGTGCTCCCTGCTGCCTGCTGCCGTCTAACTGCCCTTAGACGAAATGAAATTTATGCACTTGGACACTTCCATGCAATAATTCATGCGAAATTGAATCAGATATTCATTCCTGTGCAGCTTTAAAGCGGATAATCAACGTTGTAAACAAATGCAAGCAAAGGCAAAGGCAAAAAAAAAACGTGCAGAATTTATGATGCGAAGCCAAACAAAAAGTGCAAATTATTTTTCCTGTCAACTGTGGCAGCATAAATAGCCAAATGTTCAAAAATCTCCCCTGCGAAATGTGTTTCACAGTATTTTCTATGACGGAGCCAAGTATCGCCCCACAGAAGACAAAACTTAAGGCTTTTGGCTCGCTTGGAGAAACCTCCCATCTACCTGCAAGAGGCTAATCCGTGCGAGTAGCCATCAGAACTTGCAACTCAATTGTCACATATCCCTCGCTATTAAACACCTGCGTATGGGTGTGGGTGTGTGGAGAAACTATTAATTGCAGTCTTTAAACGTGCCCAGCATGATCGTTCCGTTTTGTGGAACGAAGCGATGCCTCCACCGCCAATTTTGAAGAAAGTTCTTGCGGCATTTGCCGCAATTAATTGATACACATGAAAACAGGCCGCAAGTTGTGCTCGGCGGCAAAGTCACTTGGCTGCCGCTGCCACTGCCACCGAGGGCCATGTAAAAAGTTTCTGCAGCGAGCGAGAGAGAGCGAGAAGTGTTTTCAATTTTGCGCCCCAAAGGAAGAAAATGAAAACTAATTGAGTAACAAAGTTCCAACATGGCGTTTTGTGATTGGTGGCGTATATAGTACGTAATGAAACGACAAATAAGGAGAGACAACACGGGCCAACAGCCCAGAGATGGAGCAAGCACAGAACACTTGCTCCCTCCCAGTCCCCGTCTTGTGGGCTTCCAGAGTGCGGAGTCTATAAATATCAGATGGAAACTTTTCAACGAGATAAATTTAATTGGAGGCAATTTGTTGCAAAACATATGAGGGAAAAGTTTGAAAAGAACACGAAACGAAAGAAGTATGAACTGCAATTGGCCAAACCGGCCAAAACGCACAAGTGGGTAAAGGTATCCATCGATGGGTATCTTTCGCATCGCATCGCATCGCAACGCTTTTGTGTCTGTTTCTCTGTCTGTGTATGTATTGGGGCAAATTGGAATTGCCAACGCATGCTGCGCAAGAGGGAAACTTTGAAGAGCATTTTTAATTTGTAGCAACAGCAGCAGCAGTAGCCTTAAGTTTTCTCTCCATTAACTAACTTATCCTCCTCTCTCTCCCTCTCTCTCTGTTTCTTTGCTTCCATTATAGAGCTCCTTTTGACGGATCAGCAGAGCAACTGCGTGCTGGGCGCCTTGGGGCTGTTGCGTCTGCTGTTGCCTCAGCTAATACGCGGCTACTCGGCGGATAATTATGACGATGCGGAGTCCCTGGCCGGACACCAGCAGCAGCAGCAGCATAAACAGCAACAACACCAGGCCACGACCACCGACTGCCGGCAAATTATTGAAATTTATGATTATTGTCTGCACCTGCTGAGCACGCAGCCCACAACGAATCACGCCATTATAAATGCCACACTGGAGGTCATCAATGGCATACTTCAGGCCCTGGATGCCAGTGCCCTAGCCCCTCTGGCCGGAGTGGCGGAGGGGCAGCAGAGTCTGGGCCAGAGTTTGCGCCAACTGTTGTGCAATCAACAATTGCAGCACAATGAGTATTTGCGGCGAAGGAAATCATTAAAAAATCAAATATTCCAATTGAAAAATTACGAAGTGGCGACAAGTCAACAACAGGAGGAGCACCAGCAGCAGAAACATCTCAAGGATCTGCAGAATGCGGAGACTGCAATGCAAATGGAAAAGAATTCAAATGCAAAACTGCAGCGCAGGCCCCAGCCAAAGTGTCAACAGCAGGAGGAGCAGCAGCAGCAGCAGAGGAGCCACCACCAGAGCTCGTTGGGAATTAATGCTGGGGAAGATGCCACGACCGAGGCAGCAAGTTCCGTTGCTGATGAAGGTATAGCAAATAAGGCAGAATGCAACTCGGTGTGTGTGTGTGTGTGTGTGTGCGGGGGGGTGCTGGTGGGGGGATGTGTGACTGTGCAGTCATGTGGAAATGTGACATGCTGACAGAGGGACGGACAAACAGACAGATGGACAAACCAACAGACAGACCACGCCGAAATCAAGAAAATTGAGCAATTGCACAGCCAGAAAGAGATAAAGATATAAAGAGGGAGTGAGTGAGAGAGTGAGAGGGAGAGAGCGTGCAAGAGCGCAGCGGATGCACACCCACACAATGCACATATGAAAATTATTAGTGCATGCTTTTAGGCGGCGGCACATGCAGCGGCAACGAGGTCAAACCAAATTTGCATTTGCCGCCAGCGCAATCTTGCACAAATATTTACACAAATTGTAAGGCTAACCTAACCCATGTCTTCTGCCACTCTGCCACTCTCATTTCATGTTGTGTGTGTACGCTGTGCTTGTGTTTGTGTGGATGATGATGATCCTTTTGGCTAGCTGCCGAAAAAGCGACGCGCTGCCACATTAGAAATGCCGCACGCAGCATCAGCGAATGCGTTGCCAGCGGCGCTTTGGATGAGCAGCAGCAGCAGCAACAGCAGGACGCCGACGAGGATGATGATGTCGATGATGATGATGATGACATGGAGCTGCTGAGCGCCGAGTGCGATGACTTTACAACTCTGTCACAACTAAATGAACAACAACAGGCCATGTCAGCGGCATTCAAATTGCACGCAACAACAACAGCAGCAGGAGCAGCAGCAGCAGGAGCAGCAGCAGCGGCAGAGGGGAGCGATAAACTGATTGATGTTGATGCCGATGTCAGGGGGATGCCCCAACCGCAGCAGCATCAGTCATCTCTGCAGAATCTACTAGCCGGCAGCGATGACAAATCCCAGCATTTGAGTGACATCGACAATGAATCTTTCAACAGCATCGATTTCGAGGCCGAAATCACAATTGCTGGCAGCAAAGAGCAGCAGCAGAAACAGCAGCAACCGGAGGGGACCCCATCGGAGAATGCGATAGAAGCCACCGGCGATGCAACAACAATCGGCACATTCTTCAACAATCTGTTGTCGCATTCCAACGCAGGTGAGCGCCACGCTGTACAGCGCATTCATTGTATGACTATGACTATGACTATGCATAACCTGGGTAAATATTTCATTAGACGACGGGGGATCGCTTCAAAGTCAGCGAAACTATTTCCATTCAATGTTATTGCATTTCACGGTCTGCCGCAGACACAACCGAATTCTCTTTACCTCTTTTTCACCCATCTCCACGTGTTACACTTGTATTGTGATGCAGAATTTCACATTTATTTGCCATTTTTGGGCTATGAAATGATTTGCATAATTGCGACAGCAGCGGGAATCGAAGGACAGACGTGACTCGGAGCCAAAACCAATTTCCATGGCGTGTTCTTGCTCCCTCTCGCCCAATTGCCAATTGTACTTGCGATTTAATGAAGCGGAATTGTGGCTGCCTCTCCATCTGATTCGTCTGCTGCTGCAAGTCTCCGCGGTATCGGGAGTCGAGTGAAATTAGGCAATGCGTGCAGCGCATTCCCCTGGGAGAGGGTGCGGCTGCAGGGTGCATGCATCATTTGTCGCTACATTGAATGCAGCTTGCGTGGAACATTTCGCTGACATTTTTGTTGACAAAAGAACAACAATCAGAGGAGGAAAAACAAGATGCCAAGGGGGTATCCCACAGGGGCCATGGCCTTTGCCATGGAGACTTTTCAACGTCTTTCTCCCCTGCATCTGCATCATCATACCTTTTGGAAGAGTATAGCCATTTGATTTGCAGTGCTTCTATTTGCTGGAACTTCACTTAACGTGTCTTTTGATGGCTTGTCCTTGACTTAATTTATTTTAATATTTAAAACGTTTACTTTTCCTCTCCAAAAAAGAAAATCCATTTTGTTTGGAGGATGCTCGCATGTGCATGCACACATACATACATATATTTATATGTAGTATTGTACACTAGGATGCCCCGCTTTTTCGCCCTGACCCATAAACCAGAAGCGGAGGTGGTCCGCAGAAAAAAGACAGCGGAAATGAGGGGAGAGGACAGGGAGAGGGAGAGCAGAGCAGGCAGCCCAAGGAGAACTAAGAAGAAATGCAGACATGATGCCAGACCCATGTCCTGTCGCTGGCAATGGGCGGGGGGTGGGGCGTGTGCTTGCGGAGGGGGGCTGGTAATAAACAAAGGAAATGTACTGCACTGAGCCGGAAGTACTAATTAAGCGAATGAGTTGTGGGCGTGAGCGGGGGCGGGGGCGTACTACCATGCAGAGATAGTGAGAGTGGGAAAGGGAAAGGGCATGGGATGGGCATGGGATGGGCAGGAGAGTGAGTGCATATAAAAACCCGCATCTACTTGACGTAAATGTTGGGCTTAAATCCGGCATTTCTTGTAAATGTGTATGTACGTCCGTCCGTCCGTTCGTCCTTGTGTGTGTGTGTGTGTGCAAGGGATGCGGATTAAGCTTGAAACATGGCAATGCATTTGCTCGACTCGTACTCCTGCTCCCTCTCCCGCTCCCGCTCCGACTCCGCCCCCCCACTCGACTGCACCGACTGGGCCGGGCCGGGCCCATGCTTGCAACCTTATTGCTGGTTTTCTTGCGCCGCCGCTGCCACTTGGCCAAAGCATCACACTGCAAGTTGGCAACAAAGTGGTTAAGACAAATGGGTTACGTGATAAAATGCGGTTACTCAAATTGCATGTATGCAAGCTTACATGTTGTGTCACAGTATACGTATACGTACACGTGTGTGTGTGTGTGTGTGTGTGTGTTGAGAGGGGGTGTAGCTGTATCTATGGCTGTGTGGCATGGGTTTATTTAGCATTGCCAGAACCGTCAGCCAACCAGCCAGCCAGCCAGCCAGGATGGCTGGAGCGGGCCCAAACGAGAGGAGCCAGCCATCAGTTGCTGCTGCACTTTGCCTGGTTCGCGTTTAGCTCTGTATTTTTTTTGTTTCTCCTTCTGTTGTTTCCTTTTTCCGCATGTTGCAGTTGTTGCAACTCCTGTTGTTGTTGTTGTTGCTGTTGTTGTTGTGCACTTATGCGCTATCAGCCTTTTTGCGCTGCTTTGCTCGTCCGTCCGCGGTAGTTATTGCCGGCTGTTTGTTTTATATTTTTTTTGTATAAATATATGTATGTACATATATGGATATACATATATATCTATAGATATATCCAGAGCCAGAGCCGCAGCCGCAGCCGCCCATCTTCATCTACAACAGAGGGACGATCTTTAACCCAAACCATTTTAATACTCTTCAGATGAGCGTTGGGAGTGTTCGAATGTGAAGTTTAACTGTGATTTAATTTAGCCAAATAATGAAGATTTTACAGCAGATTTTTCCTGCCCTTGGAAATTATAAAACATAAATTAAAAAAATCCGAAGACTGGCTTAAAGGGTTTTAATATTTATTAGCTATTGGAATATTTCAATTAGGATAATCTACGGCCAGAAAGGGTATTCCGGTTGTCACCGCTTTTCCACAGGGATGCCCCATTTTCATAAACAATTTTTTACGCCTCTTGTGCTTGCCTTTGTTTTTTCGTATGTCTGTGTTTGCGTGTGTGTGTGGAGCTGTAAAAAACATTTGCATGTGTGGCTCTAGTGGATGAGGAGCGGGTTTCCCCCGGTCTGTATGTCAAACATAAAGTAGCAGCCCTCCCTCCGCTTCCCGCCCTCAATTACCATTACCCAACAGCACCCAACGGGAGGGAGAGTGCCCCACGCCAGCCCCATCCTGTTGCCGCGCGTTTTCCGCTGTTTCCCCTCGTTTCCTACGCGGTTTTCGTTGTCGTCTAGTTTTGGGTTTTTTCTTTTTTTTTTGCCCCTTTCTTTGCTTATGCGCTTCAAAGTTGTATTTCCCATTTTCGTGTGGTGCCATTTTTGTTTTCATTTTTAACGTAATTCCCACAATGCAAAAAATGAAACTACTCGACAGAACTTGCAGAGCTGCTGCTGCTGCTGCTGCTGCCGCTGTTTTCACTTTTACGGAGGCGAAACTATTAAAGCAGAAAATGGCAGCCAGCATCAATGGGTACCCCCGGTCCCCTCCAGGGAGCATAATTACATACATGCATGAAAGTTCCATAAAACTGCACGGAAAACTCTCTGATTTTTGTTTTTATGGTTTTATGGGCGCCACGCCACCGTGTTGCTATTTTCCGAGTAAATATTTGAGAGCAAAACATTTAAATCGGAATTAATTCGAGGGTTTTTTTGTACACCTTGGGAGAGGCTATAAGGATTTGCATTTACCCTGAACGATTGGAAAACTAACGTAGTAATATATCCGTACTACGTTGCGCTGCGACGCTTAATTAAAATAAAATATATTCGATGGTTTTACTTAAAAATCCTTGCCCCTTGGGTCAGTGTATTCCTCCGCAAATATCTGCTATGGCAGCACTCCGACCATAAAGTGGTCTTCTACATCCGCTCGCCACAGTTCCAGTTCCAGTTCGCAGTTGGAGTTGCAATCGTTGGCTGTTCTAATTTTTACAGCGCTTGCATGCGGCCGGAACATCCATTAGAACAACAAAAGCGGGAAGAGAGAAAGCCACACAACAAGTGCATCTAAAAGATGCAGCAATTTTTAACCCACTTAAGTGGTCAGTGGGAGAACATGCACTCCGCACTCCGCACGCTCTACTCTGTACTTTGCACTCTGTGTACTTGCCATGAATTGAAGTTTTCAATTAATTTCCAATAGAGTCGAAGAGAAAAGAGTTGCCCCGCGGGCCCAGGCAGGGGCAAGTTAATAGAACAACATAAAAAGCAGCTAAGGAAAATAGTTTTAGTGGTTTTAGCCACACACACACACAAGCACACATAGTGCAGGGCCTCCCCCTCCCACAATTGTTTACAAAGTTTGCAATTTTCCCAGCAGACGAATGTCTGCCTGGTAATTGGCCATCTCCATCCCGAGTGTAAGGCTGGGTCTGGGCTCTTGGCTCTTGGCTCTCGGGTGGAGGAACCGCAAATTAGCCAACGCCATCGCTGGCATTAGTGTCAAAGCCGACTTATCTGCTAAACTTTCGACTGGACGCACTAACTCAGAGGCTTTTGTGCTTTCGTGCCTTCGTTTGGTCTTCTGCTTGCAGCCTCGGAGTCGGTCAGTAAGCTCTTTCGTCAATCAAGTGTTGGGTCTAAGTCCACGCCCTCCAAGTCGGCGCCCGCTGATAAATCGGACGCCGTCTCGACGGCCTCACTGACGCTCTCGCTGAGCTCCTTGGCCAGCAGCAGCATCGGTCCGCCGGAGCGCCAGTCCTCGATTGCGGAGACACCCACGACTGTGGATGACTCCTGTTCGATTACCGCCTCCTACACGGCATCCACGGCCCTCATGATGGATGCGCCGGCCGTGCCCGCTAAGCCAGAGACACCGCAGCGTCGCTGCACGCCCAATGGTAAGTCCAGCTCGGTCCCACACCCCGCAGAGTGCAGAAGCAGCTAATTAGAAGTTCTTTTTGCACGCCACGCCACTCCCCTTAGCTAATCCCTTTCTGGCGGAGAACTCGCCGCTCAAGCAGACCATTGTGGGACGTGCCCTGATCAGCGTGAAAATTGGCAGCCTCCTGGAGCAGTCGCTGGTGTACTACACAGCCCGCCTGGTGGCCGCGCGGTTCCTGCTCAGCGGACAGGCGGCGGCTCTGCAGCCGGACAGCGTCAGTCGAGTGTCGATCAAGAGCCTCTCGCTGGCCGTGATCGCTCAGTGCGTGCGCCTGACTCCGCGTGTCCTCCAGCTAAGCCTGGAGATAAGCGACCAGGAGCTGGAGCTGCTGGAAGACAACAGCCAGTTGGGCAGTGGCGATAGCACCCAGGCCTCAAGCCCCCAGAGCAGCAACACCTCCCAGGGGGAGCCGGACAAGAAGCCGCTGGACAGTTCGCTGCTCCCAGCGGACACCGAGGACAACCAGCTCCTGCTGGACATCAAGGATGATCACTTTGGACCCAGCACTGGTCCCGCCTATCTGCAGCAAGCCGCACCCACGCTCAGTCGCAGTGCCGATGCGACGGTTCTGCTTCGGAGCATCTCCGCGGCGGAGTCCGGCAAGAAGCCCTCCAGCGAGGACCATCTGTCCAAATCGGAGATCGTTGGCAGCGCCTTTCGTGCCACGGTTGCCCTGCAGGATACGCCACCAATGAGCCTTCCCCCACGTCCGCCCAAGCGAACCAAATCCATGCGCAGCCGGAAGGGAATTAGCTTCGAGGCGGCAGCACCACCAGCCCCTGGCTGCCAGGCCCTGTCGGATGTGCTGCTCTTCCACGATCACTGTGATCCGATCCTACGCGGCGGCGTCCAGCAGGTGCTGGGACACTTCCTCCAGTCAAGCGGCGCTGGGCTCTTTCTGGAGCTGCAACGTGGTCTCTGCTTGCAGCACCTGCTGGCCATTTTACTGAAGGTGAGTCTCGGTGCGCAGCGCACCAGTGTATCTTAAGCGATTGTCGAACCAAATGTACGGAGTAGCATCGCCCCACGGGCATGCGGAGAAAGTTGCTTTGATGGGGCTCCTCCCCCCTGCTACTCCGCCTAATGGTAAGCCACATTACATGTATGCTAACCCGCTTTTGTATATCTATCTGGCCATATCTCTGTCAGAGTCCGCCCTTTACTGCTTTATCTCTGTGTCTTTTCCCTCCCCCGCCTGCCTGCCCAGCCCGTGTATATGCATAACGCATACGCCGCATTGCACGATATGCAACATAAATGACACTATTGGCGGGGTATTTCTCTTGAGCCATGCGTTTGGCATTAGTTGGGCATAGCACGGGAGACTCTCATAGCTCATAGCTTGGAAAATCGTTTGAAATAAACCAAAAGAGAACATTCCAAAGGGGACCTCTGATTGCCGAACTTTAAGCCCGATCCTACGCAAATATCTAGCACATTTTGTGTGCTTATCTCTCCGGCTAAGAGTATTCAAACTCCAGCTGTGTGTTGCATATTTAGTTGCACTTTTCTTTGCTCTCTTTTTTTTTTTTACGCCTTGCCCCTTGCCGTGCTTGCCGTGTGCAAACATTCTTCTACATATATCTATAAATATGTGTGCCCCCACCTTTTCGCTGTACTTTTTTTCTATGTTAAACCATCAAGCTAACATATTTTAACACATGCAGGCAAACACACACACACACACACACAGAGAGAGAGAGAGACACGGACACGGACCCGGACACGTGTCCATATCAATGGCTGTTGCCTTTTGAATATTTTTCCAGTGACTTCAACCTCAGTCGGTGCCTCCCCCCTCGCTCTCTCTCTGTGTTCTCGAAGTTGCAGTTGCAGTTGGCGCTTAGCCCACGGCATTTTGTATGGCTGTGTGGCTGTGTGGATGGCTGGGTTGTTTTTCATTTGAAAATAAGAAAGAAAATTCTTATCGCCTTCGCAATGTGCAAGTGCAAATGCCCCTAAAGGGAGCACAGCGCACAGTGTATCCGTTGCCATCTCACTTTCTACTTTCCCACCCCACACACACGAGTGAAGGGGCACACCACACACCCCCTTCCTGCTGTTCCTGCTGTTCCTTCTGGGGGTATGGTAAGCAGAATGTGGCGCATAAGTTGCACATTGATTTCTGTCTGGGGATTGGTCGTGGCTGAAAGTTGGGGTTCCGATCCGGGGCTGGTTTCTTATTGAATTCAATAATTTAGTGGCCGGCAGCGAACATTTAAATTGCTGCTGGCTGGCTGGCTGCTGGCTGTGGGGGCTCTCCCCAAAAGTGCAATTTGATTATGCAATGTTGTTGCCCCAAAAGTATATGCAACCAAATGCACGCGCAGAATGGAGATGGGGAATGGGCAACAGGGAATGGGTATGGACTTGGACTTGTCGGTGGTACGGACGTAGGACGTGCCAGATGAAAATCACATTAGATGCCTGCCGTATAATGGCCGAAAATCCGTCTCAATGGCACTTGCCAGCATACAGAAGTCGGAGGCAGGCCAGACCACGCTTTCGACCGCTGCAGATAGAGAGATAGAAAGACGCTGAAAATAGGAATTGGGAAGATCTTCCCCAGAGCAGGCCAAAGGCAAAGTAACTTTGATAACAATAGCCCTTTGGCCCCGGACCGGACCGGGTCTGGAGCAAGGAAAAGCTTGTTAGAGATTCGTTAAAAATGCACACACTCTGCAGATGGATGCCCGGATGGCGGATGGGCGTAGTGGGATGATGCTTTGGGGCAGCTGGGGGCAGGCCACTGTGTGATTGTGGGAAACTTTTTGCTTGTGCAAACAATAAAACACAAATTCGCTTAGCCAACATCTCGTTTTGCTGCCACACAAAAACCATCTTATGCCTGTTCTCGGTTCTCAGCTCTCAGCTCTCAGTTCTGGGTTCTCTTTCTCCTTTCTCCGTTCTCGTTCTCGAGACCAAATGTACTATAAAGAAATTTAGCCAAAAAGTTTTCTGCTTCTCTGCTTGTACCCCACTTATGTTGCAGGGCTTTGAGGACGAGATCCACACAGTGGTCATACAAGCGTTGAATGCATTCGATAAGATATTTCCGCATGTGGTGTCCAAATATTTGACAGCGCCGCCATGTCATTATCATGCTCATCAGCAGCAGGAGCAGCAGCTGAAGCTGAAGCTGGAGCAGGAGCAGGAACAGGAGCTGCAGCGACATTCAAGTGGACAACAAAAGCGTCCGGGCCAGGCGCAAACATTTGGCCAACAAACTTTTGCAAAGGGCCAGGATAATGCCTTAAGCAGTCAGCCACAGCAACAAAGGATCCCTAACGATGGCAATGTCGATGTGGATGACGATGATGCCGATGCCCCCCATCCCGTTGCTGTTGCTGTTGCTGGGACATGTGCCAACTCCAAGTCTTCGACCACTGATAATGATGAGCTACTGGCTGCTCTTTTGAATGATTTTCAATTGCAATCGACTGGGCTGCAGCAGCAGCAGCAGCAACAGGAGGGGCTGGCAAAGAATAATGGCAACTGCAACAGCCAGTCGGGTAATGAGCTCGGCAGTGGACTTGGACCCTTCTGCGTGTTTGCCATCTCACCCAAATTGCTCTTGAACAAACTGCAGCTCTGCCATCACAATAAATATTGGTTGGTCCAGAATAAATACGCCGAAGTTATTTCGAATTTAAATTACGTGCTGCTGCGCTCTTACTACGCAAATGTCCGTTGCGGCTTCGACAACAGCAGCGGCAGCAGCAGAGGCAGCATCCAGCACGAGGGGCAGCAGGAGGAGGGACAGCACCCGTCCCAGAAGGATGCCTGCGACTGGAGCAAGGACGCGCTCGACGAGGACATTGTCTGCACTTATGAGGTAAGCAGCTAAATCGTCTTATTACAGCCAGGCACGCCGTCTTGTCTTGTTTATTGTGCAGATTATTCGACGAGTACTCGTCCTCGTGCTCATCCTCATCCCCATCCTCTACTCGTATCTTTTCCCATTCTCCTCGCCTGAAAAGCAATTCAATTGCTGGCCACCAGGGGGTAATACTCCTCTGACAACTCTTATTGAACATTTGTGCACTCAAGTGTGTGGCCGGGCTCTTTGTGCATTCTGGCAGCGAGTGTGTGGCGCATCCTACTGCCGCTGGCTGACTGAGGGGGCTGTGTGCGGCCCTTACACATGCATTTGTTTATTTATTATTTTGACAAAGCCAAGCAATTTGCTAAATGCCAAAAGGAGGGAACACAATGCACTGAGAGTCGTCAAACAATTGACGAAAAGACGATTGACGAGGGAACCACCGAAACATAGTCCTATTTGCCACGATGAAAATCTAAAATATTGTCTAATCCAATCAGTATTCCAATATCTACCCCTCTAAAAGTATTCAAATCTCCGCCCACAATCCCGTCAATGGAAAGCCATTTAAAGTTCAACGCAGAGCCTAAGGCAAAGGTGTTTCCAACTGCGAGTTCCCAGCCACACCAGCAGTCCGCTGCGATTCTCTAATGATGTCGAACCAGGAAGAGGGCAGACCGCATCTGCAGAAGCGAGCCGAAAACTGCCAAACTGCATAATGAAAACTTGGCTCACTTTTTGATTTACAACGTGCAGTCGACTAACTCAAAAACACTTTTGCGATCCTTGCAGGCGCTATTTCTGTCTGAACTTTTCCATCTGCTCGGCGACGATGATGCCCGGGTGCGGGAACATGCCGCCTGCTGTCTCTGCCGCTTTATAATGCAAACGGCGCGCCAGGAGCAGCAGCAGCCACCTACAGGCCCACCCACGTCGATGGATGTAACAGAGGAGGACGGCAGCGGCCCCGAAATCGATGGCAACGTCAACGCCGAAACTCAACAAACTAATTTCAATTTGCTTTGGGATTTTTTCGACTATCGCATATTTGGCAGCATGTCCGTGACGTTGCGTAATTTATTCCGGGCCAGTTCGACGATTGGGCCGCCGCTGTCGGAGCTGGATGCATTCGCATTGGTTGGCGGCCACGGCCTCTCCAGTGGCGCAGCCGTGTGCCCAGAAGTTGTGGCCACATCCATGCTGGGCCCATCGTCAGGCATGCCATCCGCCTCCGCATCGGCAACGGCATCTGGAGCGGGCGCCTTCGCGGCGACGGCCTACTTTGACGGCATGGCCGAGGGGCATGTTTTTGCCCTGCCGCTGCCACGTCAAATTGCGCAGGAGGAAAAAGTTTTGGCCAAAGTTTTGTATCGCATGACAAATAAATTGATGACGCTGAATGATAAAAATTTGCAGGTAAATATTTGTGTGCCACCAATCGAACGGAATCGAAACGAATTGAGTGGGAGTTGCTGCTATCCCCCTCCTGCTCTTTAAACTTTAAACTTCTCCCGTTGCACAGTTTGGCATAATTTACGCGCTGCGGCTGCTGCTGAGGCACTTCAATTTTGTGGACTACCAAGGGGCCTGGCTGGAATTCAATTTCATTGAGATTTGCATTAGCTACGCCTACTACAACAATGCAACGGCTGCGGACCTGAGTTGCCAGAACGATTTGATTGATGTGATGGGCAAATTGGTGGCAGGTGAGTGCTGCTCTCGAGTAATCACCGATCCAGAAGGGTTGCGGGGGGGCCAGGCACTCAGTGACTACACTATACCACTGCTCCAGAAGACATTGTACTTCCTTGCACAGCCTCGCCCTCGCACTCCCCCGCCGGTGAATGCATGTGAATAGTCAGACAGATGTGTATTGAATGTGGATACATTTGCGTATGAATTGCTGACTGGCATGCCTGATGATTGCTTTCGCATGCCTCACTGCACCCTCGATATTTCCGATATTTATTCGAATTGTTCGACTGGGCGGGCTGGACGGACGGATGGTCGACCGTGCCATTGTGCAGCACTTTGCGGCGGCGGCTCGTTTGGCTAATTTAATTTTTACTGAAATTACAAGAATGTAATTTTTAGTTTTGCGACTGCATATTTAATTGCATTACGCTGTAATATATGCTGTGGAAACGTTTGCATAAATCATTTTAATTAATTGTTTGTCATTAAATAGATTTGCATAAATATTTTCATGTTGCGGTGTAAGTGACTGCCGCCAGTATAGTACTATATATACATATATCTATGCGTTTTTTCCATCTATATTATTTTTAAATTTAATCAAGAAGAACGTGAAATTAGCATAAATATTTTTAAATTTCCGTTCTGCACAACGTTTTTATAGCATTCTCTTAAAAATACTTGATGCATCGTTAAAAAATTAGCCACACAAAAAATAGATGCACAGTTTTTATACTTTCTTTTTTACTCTGATCGAATAATGGATGCACTTTATAGCTCCCTTAACTAATACTAAATGCTAAATAAAATACAGGAAAAATAGGGAAAATTTCTTTCAACAAATTAATAGACTAGGCGACATTTTTCCTTATAGGTTTACGTAACCATGGCTGTATATCAAATATTAGATGCAAAATCGATGAAAGAGAAAATTGATAACAGCAAAATAAATTACCTTCCACCAAGCCATAATTACTTATGAACTTGGTGGCTTTTTAGATATTCAGCGTTAAGAAAAAAAAACATTTTTTAGATAATTTTTCACCACGTGTAAATTGAGCCTTACTTCATATCAAAATCAGTTACTATTACTACACTATCCAAGGGCAAAAAAACGAAAAGTTTACATGAAAAAAGGTGCATTTAATTCAATTTTGCAATCAACAACAATAGCTGCATTCGCGCTGCATTCAGAGCCTACAATTTGCCCATAATGCAGAGCCACATTTTAATTAAATAATTTTCAACAGCATCATTAACAAAGTGCGCCCAGCACAAGCAAATGCCGACAACTGTAACAACATCCACAGCAATAATGCAGATAGCGCGCTAATAAACATTTCAATTCAATTTACAAATATTTCACATGCGTATAAAACACAAAACACAAAACCAAACTTTAACTCGATTTCATTAGTGGCATTTCACACAGAACACCACCCCCGAAACACCTGCCCCAGCGTGCAGTACAAGTACATGGATTAGAATGCTTTATTTTCGCGTTCGACGGATTGTGGATTGGCGAACGGGGAGCAATGTCTGCCGCTTTATTATTTATTATGCCAGGCGCGTATTTGCTATTTGCACTAATGTAATCCTCCATAATCAAAAAGTAATTAAATTATTAATAAACCATTAAATGTTAAACAATTTTTGTGTCAGTGGCGCCGCCTGAATGGCGGCATCACTCCCTGCCACCTGCCACCTGCCACCTGCTCCCTGCCACGCGATAATTTGCATTTTGTTGGTTGCATGCCTTGCACATTGAACAATTTCATTTTTAAGCCTTGATATGAGTCCTGAGTCCTGCTGTTTGGGCACGCATTGATTTGAAAACTAAATCGCCAAAATGTTTTGGCGTGTGTCGTGTGTCTGGTGTCGCGTTGTGTTTCGTGATAAGTTTTGACAGTTGCCAAAATGCTTGTAAACCGAATTCAATTTCGCAGAAACAGCACAGCAACAATTGGCCGTTCACAGTTCGGGCCTGGCTTAAAGCCATCGAGGCAAAAGCTGCACAACTGCACACCTGCACACAGCCATGCGGATCGTAAGCCATAATGCATTACATATTATGTCCGACTTAATTCCTTTGTTTTCCATGAGCTAATGAGCTTTGGGCCAGCATTTTTCTGTGTGGTTTTTAATTTAAAATACAAGCATTCGTGCACCGCCTATCGGGTGTGGTGTGCCCTCTTAATTGGCTAAATGCTGGCCTCAGGGGTTGATTGAAGTAACAAAAATATTATTGCACACGCAAGCCATCACAAACAGAGGCAAATTGTGTTCTTGTACGAGTATGTAACAGCCAGAAAGAAAATATTTAAATTTCCTTATATTTACACTCTCAATTGGTGCTCCTTTCTCTACCAGAAAGACCAACAGAACATAATCTCCCGCCCCATTGGCATCATGTTTCAGTCGCTCCTAACTACCGGGTATCTTTTTGTCTAGGCAACATTCTCTCTGGCAGCCAGTGATTAATTATTAATGTGGGAGGGAGAGACTTGCACCATTATTATTCCGATCATTGATCATTTCGGGGTGAACTTATTTGTCATCCGCTTATATCCATTGCCAACATACATGTACATGTACATGTATTCCCATTTGCGTGTACGGGTCCAGTCGGGCATTTGCCCCCGGCGCCAAAGCGGAAATAAAAAACCAGAGAATCGTGCGATAAATAAATATAAATCGGCAACGGAAGAATGGCGTCGTCTCATTGCAATTGTGTGCGCGATTTTCAATTAATTAGTAAATGTAATGCAAACGGCTATGCCCGAACCCCCAGCAATCCTCTCCAGACAGACACGACGCGTCGGGGTGGCTGGAGAGGAGGCCCTTTAAATGGCTCCCTCAACACTTAATTTTTATAAATATTTATGCGCACACAGTTTAATTTATTTGTAAATAATCATTTTTTGCCACGGCACTTCCTTTGAACAATGCAAAATACAAAAATGCAAAAATACAAAAATACAAAAATGTGTATGGCATTGTTGACACATAAATTGAAATGTTGCGTGTCCCACAGATACACTCAACGACACACGGATGCCGATGACGATACAGATATAGAGACAGACACATCTACAGCGACAGACAGACGCAGACACATGCACAGACACACATTAATTAATGCATATAAATCATGGCACACTTTGAAGCGTTTTCCGCTCGTTACCTATGCAATTTTTGCTTTAATTTCACATTATTTGCCCGCCGACTGGTGGATGCCATAGCAATTCCAGGGCATCCCCCTGGAATCGCATACACACTTTTCAATTGCAAATCCATTAATGCGTTTTTAATTTTGTGAGCTGCAATTACGCGGCATTTGTATAATTTTAAGTGCTCGTTTGCATTTTAACACAATTAGCCGGAGCGGGATCGCTTAATTTGCCATTAATATGCCTCGAATCAACTTCCGTTCTGCCGCTTCTCCGCTCTTCCGCACAGGTGCCATGCTGAGCTCTGGCGAGCTCAAGGCCTCCCATCTGGACTTTCTGCTGCGTCACAGCATCAAGATGCTGAACATCTACTATCACCTGGTCACCAATCAGCGCCCGCCCTCACAGCCACAGTCCAGCGGCGGCGTCGGCGGCGGCGGGGGCTCCTCCTCCAAGACGACCAAGAGCGAGCTCTTCTCCCTCCACAGCAGTGGTGGGGGCGGCGGCAGCGGCAGCAGGGATCCGGCAGTGCTGCAGGCTCTGGGTTACTTTGGTGGCGATTACGTTTACATGAAACTTTACAACATTTTAAGAGGTGCTAATGACAGCTACAAGGTAAGTCAAGCCACGGACGCGCACCCGGACTCGACTCTCGACTCGAACTCGAGCCACCGCCATTAAGTCGCTGGTGGCGCTGAAATGGCAAAAGTTGCCCGGCACGTGCACGTGCTCTGCACTGAGATTTGCCCGCTCCAGCCAGCGGGAGAGGGCATCCCTCGGTTGCACGTACAGCGCAATGCACCGTTTTATATGCAACACTTTGGCAGCACTGTGCCGCAGCAATGGCAATGCCCATGGCAATGAGTTGTAAAAATTCAGCCCGCGACGAAATGCAGTTTGACTCTTGCCACTCGCGGAGGGCAGACAGCAGCGACAGCTCAAACAGAAAGTTCTTTCGCCACACCACCCCCACACCCGCAACTGTGACTTAATGCGCGGGCTGCATTAGTGGCAGCCAAAGTGTCTCGGGCGGGGGAATGAAAACTAACCCAACTCTTTCATTTTGTGTGCCTGCAGATAACCATAAATCACGAGGCAGGCAGCCTATTAATTTGTCTCCTCAAGAGCTGCCTGAATGCGCTGGGCCTGTGCCTTGAGGCAAGGCCGACAGCCGCCCCGCCGGAGATAAAATTAATCGAAGAAATACTCCACTATCTGGCCAAGCTCATAAATTATGCGCCCGCCGAGTGCGTTGCATGTCTGCGGCAACTGTTGAAATATTTATTTGCCCAAAATTATGGTAGCCAAGTGGGAGTGCAGCAGCCGGCCACCGATGGACACCACGCCACATTCATACGGCCCTACTTTGCGGCCAAGGGCAGGGGCCATGGCGCAGGCTACACATCCACATTTTGGCCAACAATAAATTCAAAGCCAGCAGCAGCAGGAGAAGGAGGAGAAGGAGGAGCAGGAGCAGCAGCTACAGCTCAGCCACTAATTGATGCATCCCCACTCCAGGCACTGGGCATGCTGTTTGTGCAGGGCCTGCAGCCAGCCACTCCGCCGGCGGGCGACTGCGTTCGGCTTATAAAGCTATTCGAGCCACTGGTCATCTACTGTCTGACGGTGAGTACCAGCAGCAAGGGCAGCAGCAGCAGCACCAGCCCCAGCCCCAGCAGCAGCGATCCTGGCCAGCGATGGCTAATTAATTTTAGTTGTAGCCAATTTGTTTGATTAAAAATGCACAGACACGAACACGAACCCTGCCCCTGCCGCTGCCACTGCCACTGCTCTGGCATAATCTGCATGTGTGTGTGTCTCTGTGCTGTGGTCGGAGTGCATCCATTGATATTTTATTAATGGCAAACATTTGCCGAGCACTAGTCTACATGTTCCCCGTGTTCCCCCTCTCCGGCAGCTCTTCATGAAATCCAACGCGCTGATTCAGGCGCCCATTTTGAGTCTTCTCTCGCAGCTGCTGGAGCTGAATGTTACCTACAGCATACTGGACTCCAAGAACGTCATATTCGAGCAGATACTCAGCAATCTGGACTTGATTGAGAGCGGAATAGACAGGTGGGTGATCACAATCTCTCTCTTTTAATTGTATTGCTCCAGCATTATTTCTGTGCAGAAACGCCTTCATCATTGTGCCACCCATGCTGCGGTTCCTGGTGCAGCTGACCCACAAGAGTGATCGGCCCCTGATCACGGTGCCAAAGATCATCAGCATCACCAACAATTTGCTGGCCAGCAGCGCTGTGCGCGAGGTGGCTTTGCTGGCACTGAAGACCCTCAGCTATGAGCTGTTTTTTATGCACAACCAACTGGAGGAGGCCCTGGACAGCGAGAGCAATAACTCAGGGCGCGCGGGGTCGCAGAGTCCGCTGACAGCGGCACCCACGCCGGAAACCCGAGAGGCCCTGCTGGCCCAGAGGCGCGAGCTGGACACCCAGCGGGAGGTGGTGCTGGGCATGCTGGAGAAGTTCGTGGAGTCGCGACCCAGTCAACAGGTGCTGGCACTGCTGCTGCTCTACGAGCGCAGTCTGCAGCAGCTGGAGAGTGCCTCGTATCGCAGTGCCCAGGACGCGGATGCCGTTTACGGGCTGCTCTGTCGAGCCCTCTGTTCGCGCCAATGGCGCCTGCACTCGGCCGGGGATCTGCGGCTGCTGGAGAGCTGCTTCCGCAACAATGGCAACCATGTGCTGGCCGACAGCAAGGGATTCCTGCAGCTGCTGCAGCTCTTCATCGAACAGGTGAGGGATCGCGCAGCGTCGCTGCAATATTCATGCAACTAAAACTTGACAAAGCACTCAGCCCGCCCGTCAATGCATCAATTACTGCCTGCATTAGGCATTCCTGTCCCTGGCTATGTCTGCCTTGCTCTGTATTCCACAGTCTGTCTGAATGGCTGTCTTCCTGGCTCTCAATCTCGCTCGCTTCCTCCCCGATTGAGCTCATAAATATGCGTAATGCCTGCTTAAATATACATGCAGGCCCCACACTTTGAGGCGTCGGGCAATTTGTAATATTTATGAATGCAGACAGAGACTTAAAATCCAGTCCGACATGCAAATGAACAGAAAATTGTCGCTCAGCCGAAGCCAATCATCGATGTGGCAGCCGCCTGACGGCAGCCCTGACAGTCTGGTAAGCTGCCAATTTGCAATGACATGTGAGTGTCCCGTGTCCCGTGCCCCGTGCCCCGAGTCGTGCTGAGTAGTCCTGAAACAGGTGTTGTCTGGCATCCACTTAATAACATAATTGAAGCAATGCCGCAAATTACAGCACTCATAGTTTATACTCCAGGGCCTCCAGCATTGAGCTCATTGACATCAAGTTCCGTGTACGAGTGGGGCTGGTAGATGCTTGGGCGACAAGCTTTCTACTTCCGCTTCCGTTTGGCATCACACTTATCGGCCTGCTGCCCCTCCTGTGGAACAGACCGACCACCTGTAAGGGCTGGGGATGCCGTTCAATGCCTGGGTTAGCAGCAGCCAGCCAGCTCATCAACGATTTGTCACTGTTCGTGCTCCCCTCGCTGCCCGGGCGAGCGGGCAACTGGTCGCATTTACATACACACGAATGCACTTAGTTGCACTTACGGCGCAATTTTTTATTTCGTTTTCGTTGGGCTGTGCCCCGCTGCAGCTTGCCGCTTCCTGCTGCTGATCCATGTGGCGTTGTAGTTAATGTGGCACATGTCGTATACGTGACATTTTTAATACCTACGCTTCAACGCCGCACATTTTCAACTATTAATGCGCATTTAAGCTACACATGCATTAACTGTCGAGCTGCCAGCCAGCCAGCCAGCCAGCCAGCCTCATGGTTGGTTGTGGGGGGTGGCAGGCCTCAGGGCAGTGCAGCAGCCATCCTTCGGCCCAGTCAACCGTTCTGCTACAGTTAAAACCAACTTAATTACACAGTCTCACTCGCACAGAGCCTCTCGCTCCATGCAGCCATGCGCGTGGCTGTAGGCAGTCGATTGCGGATGTGACGAGGAGCGAGGAGCGAGAGGAGAGTCCCCTGCCCTGCACTGCTCACCCACTTGACTGGCTGTCTAACGGTAACGCTGTTACCTTGGCTTTGCCGTTAGCCGCTGGTCAGAGAAGCAGCCCCCCCTGCTGGGTGTTGTGTGTGTGTGTGGAGCTGAGTTTCCCGGACTCTGCCGGCGGCTATTCGACTTCATTTAACTTTTAAATTATGCGCTAAGCTTAAAAAACTTTAACTAATTATCGTTTATTTAATTTGGACGCACTTACGAACAAACAAGAGGCACAGTAGGCGGGGCACTGGCTGAACAAAATTAACAGCGTTTCATGCAGGCTTTGCCGCTCAGGTGGCATGAGTAATTGAGTTTTGCTCTGCTCACGATTGCCAAGTACTAAATACAGTATGGGATATGTGTGCATGGCTGTGCTGGGCAACATTTTAATTGAAATTGAAAAGCGCCACAACTTAAATAACATTCTGCGTGCAAACATTGACTACGGCAGGGAGGGTGCAGCGGAAGAATAACCTCCGAGTGGGACGGGCTGTGGCACATGTGGCAGGCTGCAGCACCCTTCTAATTGCTGCTGCAAAATATGTTGATGTTGTCACGCAAATTTATGCAAAGTTTCGCACTTTACTGCACTGGCGGTCAACAACGAAAGGAGTCATCAGGCGCGGCTTACATCTCTCTCTCTCTCTATACTATCTCTCTCTCTCTCTTTCTCTGCTGCAGGACGTTGGCAACTTTGGTGATTTAGCTCTGGCCATGGTTATGCTGGCGAATGTAATCCTGAAAACCGAGGAAATTTATTTAGTGAATCACATAAAACTTTATTTGAAAAATAATCCAACGGCCGAGCGTCGTCTGCAGGCGGCAGCCGTAGCTGCCACAGCCGGAGCAGCCCCATCAACAGCCATCGCACAGTGGCAGGACGAAGCCCCATCGACATCTTCGGCGGCTGCTGCAGCCAGAGCCGCCGCCGCCGCCACCGCCGCCTCCTCATCCCGTTCGGCCATAAGCGAAATTAACTATTTCGCCAAAGTTTTAAGCGAGAAACTGCTGGCCTGCCTGGATGCCCTGCTCGGCACTGGCACAAGCCCCGCTGCTCCCCCTTCCGCCGGCAGGGCTGGGCACGCCTACTGCCAGCTGGCCGGGCGCTTCGTTAACGCCCTGCACAATGTTTGCTGCCGCTCACGGCACAAGGATGCACTTCAATCAGTTTTTCGTTTGGTTTTGGCCGAATCTGAATTCCTCTGCAAATACTACAACCTGCTGCTGATGAGTGCCGCCGGGCAGGCTGGCTCCGCATCCACAGCCACAGCCGCATCCGCATCGCTGGAGCCTGTGCTGTTGGCCTGCCTGAAACTCGCACTGGCCATGCGTCTGGAGGAGCCGCTGGTCCTGCTGGAGCAGGCCGCCCATCTGCCGCTGAAATGGAACCTGCAGCGCGCCGTGCTGCGCGAAGTTTGTCGTGCAAATGTGGTAAGTAGGTGGGCAGATCGGGGAGTTGCAACCCGAATGAGTGGGCTGTGGTGGGGGTGGGGGAACACACATTAGTTTAATTTGAATTTGGCAGACGACAGGATTGAACCTCCCTCCGTCCGTCTGGCTGTCTGCCTGAGTGGGTGGCGCACTCGAAATAACTCAACTCCCCCACAAAACTGGCAGTTTTTCCGGCTGACAGTTGTCGCACTCGCAATTTTGCGGTTCACCGCGTCGGGTTTTTGGTTTGGAGGTCGGCTTCCTGTTCTGTTCTGTCCTGTCCTGTCCTGCCAATGACAGCTGGCCTTTAAACCGTTGGCTTACTTTAAGCCCGGTCCAGGCCGCTCCCAGCCTGGGGCATTGCCGCGCATAATTTTAATTGATTGCCACTCGAACATGCGCCACTTGTTGGCGCCATTAGCCAATGGACCCGCTCCCAGAGGAGCAGCAGCATCGGCAGCATCCATCGGCAAATCCAACCAATTGTCCGCTAATTGCAGGTCCGCGATTGGAGTCCGCAACAAGTGCGCTGCCTGTTCGCCGGCAAGTATCTGAATTTCCTAATTGCTGACCACTTGGAATTCCTTTGCGAGCTGTGCCAAGTGCGTCGCGAGTGCGGCTCGTTACTGCAGCTGCTCCTGCTGCGGAACGCGCACCGCTTGAACCGGGTAAGTTCCCTGGCCGTTTGCCGCATCTGCATAATGCAGCCAACTCAATGCCATTGTGTGCCTCTTCTTTCCATTTCCACTTCGATTTCGATGCACCATTCAGCCGTCCATTCGGATCGTTCTGCGTTTGCTGGCGCGCCTTTGTGAGACCGCGATGGTGGAGCAGGGCGCCCTGGGAGACGCCGGCGGCGATGCAACGCCGACGCTGCAGGCCCTGCAGCTGCTGAGTCGCCTCCACCAGCTGCACGACGGCGAGCGCGCCCAGCAGCTGCCCATGGAGCGACTGGCCCGCCGCCTCACCGCCCAGAGTGGCCCGGCCGCCCGCGGCATCATCTACGAGCGGCTTCTGGACGGGGATCTGGCCGGGGGCGAGGACCAGGACGCAATGCGAACTCTGCTGTAAGTAATTCCCCCCCTTTATTCATCAAGAGCGAGTGCTCCCGTAGCTGCTCCAGTGGAGCTATTTAAATTCAGTTCAATAAAAGACGAGGGGCGAGGGGATCCTTTTGATCCGAACCCTCGGCGGGAGAAGGGCTGGGCAGAGTGGGCTCAGTACTGCCACTGCCAGCGCCTTTATCCCTGCGTGCTTTTATTTATGTTTCATTGCATCTCCTCGTCGCAGTCTGAAGGACCTCGAGTGCCGGGAGGACAATGAGACGGCCACGGCGACGTCGTCGCGCATAATTGATGAGAGCTGGCTCTTTGCGCAGGTAAATGGGACAAGCTCTTGGCCATTATGGCACTGCCACAGCTAATTTGTTGTACTCTCTCGTCCCCGTCTCCCTTTGACAACATTTTGCGCCCTGCCTGCCCGCCCCCCCCGCACAGCTAATCAAATTTGCCACCCAGCATGCGGATGCGCCCCAGCAGCAGAAGCAACTGATGCGCCTGCTGCTGGAGATCCAGTCGGAGCCGAAGCTGAAGCGCCTGCTGCGCAGCCTGGGCCCCGAGCAGGAGGCTCGTCTGCTGCGCCACTCCCTGGCCGGCTCCCTGTTCGCCATGCTGTCCGCGTTTCGGCAGAAGTGCATCCAGCATGCCCCACACATCAACTACATGCAGCCACCGCCGCTGGCGCGTGTGTCCTGCGCCCTGCTCATGGGGAGGGTGGCCAACACTGGGCCTACGTGCCCCGGGGCCCCGCCCACTGCCGAGCAGCTGGATGTGGCCCGGGCCGTGGCCACACTGATGGACTGCATACGCAGCATCGAGCAGACGGCCCTCATCTACATCGATGCGAGGGCAATGGAGAGGTTTGTGGGCGAGCATCTGCTGCATCGGGAGCAGGTGCCGCTGCTGCTCGCATACCTGAAGTGGCTGGCCAGGGCGGCCGAGCAGATGCTGCGGCAGCCAACACGACAGGAGATGCAACAAGACGCCCTCGGCGTACTGCTGGCCACCATGGAGGCCCTGCTGCAGCAGCCACGCGTCTGGAGGGAGCTCAACGCCAGCCCGGATGCCGCCCTTCGCTGCGAGCTGCTTGAGGTTCTCGTGCACTCTGCCCGCTGCGTGCTGCAGGAGACCATTTTCCATCAGCGGCATCGTCTGACGGCGTGCAAGGCCCCAGCACCGCAGGCCGTCTTTCTGGCCAAATTGATTGAAACGCAAATTGATATTGAGTCCCTCGACAGCGGCAGGGTTTTGGCAGTCGGCTGCGAGGATGCACGCCTGCAGTTCGCCGGCCACGAGCTGGCCCCCGTCCAAGTTCCACTGGTAAATGACATTCTCCTTTGCTCATTTATCAGTCTGACCCGAAAAGTCTTCACTCCCTCTCTCTCTGCCTCACTCACAGACGCTGCTGGCCTCCATTGGCATCGCCCTGCTACGCACGCACCAGTTTTATGCCTACGCGGTAACTCCGCACGAGCTCATCCAGCAGCCGGAGGAGTCGCAGAAGCAACAGGCCGATGGCAAGCTGCCCACCATTCCAGTGGACAGTCTGAGCGATGTGGATATTCTGCGCCAATTTGTCAAGCGGTGAGTGTCCTGCAATCAGAATGAGCTCCGCTCCGCTCTGCTCTGGCTTGAGTGGCCTGGCATGGCCGGGCATCACTGTAGCTGCCTAATTAAATCAGCTTGTGGCTGGGCACACTCACCTTAAGCCATTCAAGTTATGATTTTGTCACTATCCCTGCTCCATGTCCATTGTCCTCTGTCCATTGTCCGACTGGTCAACTGTCTTGTCTGTCTGTCCGGCCGTACACTCTCTTATCAAGGGACTAGGAGGAGGAGGCTCTGCTGCCTGGTAGATGGTGAATGGTGAATGGTGTTGCTGTTGTCGTTGTCATTGTGTTTGACAGGAGGAGCAGCAGAAGCAGGCAGCAGCAGTAGAAGCAACAACAAACTTGCTGACAATGCTCTGACAGCGATGACGAGCGCATGGCAGCTACTACATGGAGCGATGATGAGGACGACGACGACGACGACGACTACGGCTAAACCGCAACTGGAAACATCAACATCCTGTTGTTCTATTACAAACACAGGCACACATCAGAGGCACACATCACAGCAGACACAGCAGACATGTGCGCTCGCATGTGTCGGGCTGGCCGTAAGACTTCATTGTCATCGTCATCGTCATTGTCCTTGGCTGGGCTTTGCTTGTTTTGCCTCGTCCTTGTCGCCTGACAGCTTCCACACTGCCGTTGCTACCGCCGCCGCCGCCGCCGCGGCGATTGTTTCGATGGCAGTCGTCATCATTACGCTGTCAGCAGCGGAATCGTCATCAGCCAGCCAGGAATTGGGCGGAATAATTGTCCATGGGATAGATGGTTGGATGGATGGATGGATGTCGCTGGTCGCTGCTCGGTTTTCGCTTGTTTGGCTCTCGGTGGAAGTCTGACCCCAGACCCGAGAGCCCAGAGCCCAGAGGCCAGACCCAAAGTTGACTCCCTTTAAAGTATGCACACTCCAAGCCAATCCATTTTTGGATGCCTGACAAAAGCACAAACATCAAAACCACATCAACATCAGGAGAGCAGCAGGAGCAGCGTCGGCGACAATGACGACAGCGACGACATCGGTGCCGAGGATGATAACGACAAAATCCCCCAAAGGGCTGACAGAGCGGAACATCAACAACTCTATTAGATGGAACTCTGCGAGAAGCAGCGTAGACAGCGTGCATTTTGGCCTCCACGGTGGGGCTAAAAGCCTGGCTAAAAGACATCATAGGACAGTGCCAGGCACCAGGAAGAGCTGCCATCATGGCATGGTTGAGGACGAGGACGAGGCAGCGAGCGATATAAACAAATTATGAGCAGCAAAGTGAGATAAATGCATGTGTGTGCGTGTTGCAGATGGCTGCCAACAAAAGGCACGTCGGGGAGAGGCAGGATGCGGATGCGAATGGCTGCCTTTGCTCCAGAAACATTGTTGCTAATTGCACTGAAACCGCCACACAGTCAGCAGCAGCAGCAGCAGCTAGCAGGGAGCAGCCAGCAGGGAGCAGCCGCATCAGCACTCCAGGCGAAGGACCTGCCTGCATTAGACATGCCTGGCATATTGAATGAAATTTCCAGCCATCAAGCCATCCAACCAGTCAGCCATCAAGCCTGCAGCCGTCCAAAGTAATCGAAGATTAATTGACATTTTAGGCCTTCTACTATTTTATATCAGAGTATTTTAAATATTTCAAGAGCTCGGGCTAATTGAATTAAAATTTCAAGCATTTGCCGAAAACATTTTATGCAGAAATTTGCAATTAATTTCATACACACACAAACACACTCATACGCATACTCAGACTCACACACACACACGTATTGGTAATTAAATTGACACTTCTGGCAAATGTGGCCCGTGATTTCTACCCCCTTTTGCAGGCTCTCCATCTTTGGCTTTACGACACGGCAACAGTTCGAGGAGTACTTCATGACTTTCCTGCTGCTGATCAACAAGGTGTACGACGAGCACATGGTCGATCAGCAGGAGCAGTTCCAGATCAAGCAGGTCTGCCTGCAGGCCATCATGGAACTTTTAATGACGTACAAAACTTTTCCCATTGTGGGCCAGGCGGCCACCGGCCAATTCCATCACACGACGCGCTGGCAGCGCATCACTTGTGACAGCATTAGGTGAGTTCCCCATTGTTGCTGCTGCTGCCACATGCCACATGAAGGCGAGGCGCAAATTTATGAAAATTAAAATTCAGAACGCTGTGGGGAAAAGTTTTAAATGTGTAAATGGCAAAAAGTACAAATTAAATGCGAACGACAAAAGTTTCGAGTCTGTTGATCTCGCCTCTCGACTGTGACTATAACTGTCCGATTTTTCGGTTTTCCTGTCCGTGTTTCTGTTGCTGTTTTGTGGCGCTTATTATTTCGTCCCCAAATGAATACGAATATTCGGAACAACAACAGGAAAATCCCTCAACTTCATCTTTAAATGCGCAACTAATTTGTTAACATGGGAGCGGCCCGAAACAATTTGGTAAACAAGTTTTCAGATGCTTTTACAATGTCTGCGCTTTTAATTAAAAGCGACAAAAAGTCTTTGTGCCGGGATGAGCATTACAGCTATGCTGCTATATATATGGCATGTGCAGTGTCGTGTCGGGAACACATGAATTATGAAAATAATTTTAAAAGTTAACGAGTGCCGAAAACTCCCCTATTTTTATGTTCACATGTCCCGTGGTCAACGGGATTCAATTGCCTTTAAGGGCGTAGCGAGAGGAGCAGCACCAACATCAACAGCAACGCAAAAACAGAAAAGTAAGCTAAAATATCAGAAATTTGTCCGGCAAAGCCTCAGGAAATTTGCGACATATATATTGTCCGTATTAGCCAGCAGAAATTGCTTCTGTTTGTTGCTGTTTTGTGTAACAGAACACTGTCGCCTGCTGTTGACTTTATAAATTAGTTTTTAATTACAAGCAAATAGTTTTTGCTCGGGCCGGGGCTTTGCTTTTTCCACACTGTCAGAGCACAGCACACAACACACTGCGTATGCGCTATTTAATCGATGGCATGTGGCAATAACTGCTGGGCCGCACGCATCCCTCAATTTATTTTAATGCCTTTCACAGCCTGAAGAAACTGCACAAAGTGCAGCTCCTGGTGGACGCGTGCAACGTCTTCTATCAGGCCAATCTGGAGCGGCAGCTGGCCCGCGACCGGGACAATGTGATTGGCACACGCAACTTTGCGGCCAATCAATACGATCTCAATTTCAGCTGGGCCCAGATGGAGGCCTATGTGGGCGGCCCACCGCCCACCGACACCCGCGGCGACTCGGATCCGTTGGGGGCCACATCCATGGCGGACATTAAGCCCGCGTCCTGCTCGTCCGCTGATGCGAATGTGCCTGACATCGCAATGCGCAACTATCGCCATTTTACACAACTGTCGGGAATTGACTTTCGCAGCAGCACGCAGCTGGTCTTTGACGTACTGCAGCAGATGATCGAGGTGAGTCCCCGCGTACTGTGTCCCGCGTCCCGCGACCGAGTGGATGTCAGTCAGAGTTGGGCGAGTGTCACGTGCCGCGCATTGCCCGCAACTGCCACAGCGGCCGCATGCGTTCGATGTAGTATAATTTGATTATGCAAGACATTACAGTGGCATGCCAGTGCCAGTGCTAGTGCCAGTGCCAGTCCATTTGAGTGATCCTTTGGGGTCTGCCCTGGTCCGTGGTCCGTGCTCCGTGATTTGGCTGTAATTTAATTTGTGCGAAATGTCCATGTCTAACTTTTGCCTCCCCCCGTGCTGCTCGTGGTGCATTCGTTTCCTCTGACAGCTGAACCACATCCTGGTGCTGCCGAATTTGGTAAAGTTCTGCGAGATCTGCGAGAGTCGCGACCAAGTCAAATGGATCAAGGAGCGCGCCCTGCGACTGCAGGAGCAAGTGGCCATGGACGATACGATATCGCATCAGGTGAGACCGCATGCAGCAGATTACTCCACATTGTTTTGCCGCCTCTAATGCTACCTCCACTGCAGCACATAATCTACTTACTGTGCCGCAGCCAGGCGCTGCTTATACCGAGCCTGAGCGAGCTGCAGCACCTGTGCGCCCTGATTGGCAACGTCTACCTGAAGAGCACGCACTGCTTCATACGCATCGCCACGCTGCAGGGCCTGATCTGTCTGCTGGAGTGCTGCAGCAAGACCAACACGGCCATGGGCAAGCTCAGCGAGGAGCTGGCATTGTTGCGAGCCCTAATTGTGGGCTACATCAATCGCCACGGCATCATTGATGAGAGGTGAGTCTCGGGTTTCCGGTCATATGGGATTTGGGCTATGGGTTCCGGGATAGTTTTGGTCCGTTTGCCTAATTAACAGTCCCGTCTGAGGCTGCTCTGGCTGCTGGCTGCTCCGACTCGTGCTCAAAATGGGATGCATTCAAAAGCAGACTCAAAAATTGGGCCCTTGTGTCGCCACAGCTCATCAGCTTGACTCTGAGTGGGACCGACCCGACCGCTCTGGCGCTTCCTCCATGTCTGTATCTGCTCCAGAGATCCACTCACTAATGGCAAAAGTTCCCATCTCGCATTAGTTACCTCGGCTCATCGGCATCGGCATCTGGGTTTTTGTGGTCTTTGCTGTCTGCCACTGCTCCTCGTACCTGCCATCCTCTACGGCCTGGCCTGGCCTGGTTGCCTGTTTAGGGTGTTATCAAAAACTTTTCAAGGACTGCGCCGGAAGCTGCCAGCCCCACTGCCATCTCTCTCTCGCCTGTAAGGGATATGCCAGAAGTGGAAGTTGCAATAACTCGACAACGTGCAGAACATCGATGAACCATGGCCATTGAAACTTTGGTGCGGCTGCTGCTGCTCCTGCTGCTTCTCCTGCTGCTGCTGCAAAGTCAAGCGCAGCTTCTGATCAATGGCACTATACTCGTAGTGGTGTTCTTCTTGTTGTAGTTTATGTTCGCCAACGATTTCTAATTATTGGCTCAGCAGCTGCCTCCTGCCGGCTCCGCTTTCGCGGCTTCTCATGGAATTTCCCATATACTGACTGCACTTCAGTTGCTTTGTTTCCAATCCATTACGTTGTTGTTGGTGTGCGGCAGAAACTTCCACATGCAATTTCCACATGCAGGCCAGCCTTCAAGGAAAAACAAACTCAAATTCCAAATCATAAAACTTAAAATGCGCATACGCACACGCAGGACAGCAGAGCAGAGCGCAGCACAGCGTATGCCAAACCAATATGGCCAAACCTCAACGAAACGAAAATGGTTGCCCCTGGCAGTGGCAGCAGCGGCATCAATGGATTGCCCGCCCGTGAAAACCGGAGCCGCAGCAACAAAGCAACGACGTCAGTGGCAGCGACCGCGGCAACTAATCAGCGGCCCCGTTTCGTTTCGTTTCGATCCCGGTCCGTTTCGTTCCGTTCCCGTTGCCGGGCCTGGCCTAATTATTTTGTAATTTTCAGCACGAAGGCCAATAAGAAGCGGGCAGGGGCAGGGGGCAAAGGCATTCCTGGTCATTGAGTAAAGCTCAATAGCGGCAGCCAGAGCCGGAGAGCCAGCGAGCAGCAGCGGATGCAATTCTGCGGTAGGCAGACTTGTAATTAATTTAGATGAAAACATGCCCTGGGCCAAAGGGCAGGCATCCCC
Organism: Drosophila ambigua; assembly: GCA_018150905.1. Lineage (NCBI taxonomy): Eukaryota > Metazoa > Arthropoda > Insecta > Diptera > Drosophilidae > Drosophila > Drosophila ambigua. The sequence goes on along the minus strand of JAECWS010000086.1, from coordinate 14,865,614 downwards.
AGCCCAGTGCCCGGGGCCCATGGGTTTCTGCATTGATTGCTGTCCCAGGCAATGGCCGGGCCCGGCCAGCGGTGGCGATAGATATCGTTTTGCAATCGCCCCAAGCACTAAACGGTTTCCTGTCTCCCATTGCAGCCTCCTGCAGCTCAGCGATGAGCACACGAAGCTGGTCTGGACGCTCAATTACAGCCTGATCGAGTGGACATCGAAATTCGTGCCCCAGTGCCATCTGCTGTCAAATACAATAATTGCGGCCAATAGTTTCCTGAAGACGACCAGCAACGAGGAGCTCTATTTGTGTGTTCTGCATGTGAGTATCCCGCAGATCCAAGATTTCAGATACTAGAGTGGAGCAGAGCCAGCAAAATGCCTTAGCATGCCACTTAAACGGTTGTCAGTGCTGTCTAGCCGCCATCAAGCCACTTACTAACAGTCAGCCAGGGTGGCAGCCATGCAACAAATCTCACTGCCATTGACTGAGCTAAACGCTCGAGCTCGGCCATTTCCCACGGCGACGCCGCCTCCATCCTCCGTCCGCCATCCAGCAGTCATGACTTGTTCAACTAAGCCGGGCCGGGGCGACCCACGTTGCGCTTAATTGGTTTTTTGATTGACAATTTTCAAAAGGCACGGCAACCAAAGCGGGCCAAGCTGTCAGGCCACCACCACGAGCAGTAGCAGCAGCAACAGCAGCAGCAGCGACAGGAACATAGGGAAAATCCAAACCAAACCAAACCAAACCGAACTGAAACCCACCAAAAACCAACGCTGTCATAACTGACAGAGCAAAACAGAGCAGAGCAGAGCAGGAGCTCAAAGCCGCCCAGCGAATGGCAGCAGCAACAGCCAAATGTTTATTGGCCAGACCGGAACTCACACATGTGTGTGCAGAGAGAGAGAGAGGAGGGCTTTTGGTCAATTGAAGCGTTCTCCAAATTGAACGTAATGAAAAAGAGTAGAAAATGTTGTTTTAAACGTTGCGTAGTCTTCCATTCCGCAGTGCCGCTGTGCCGCAGTGCCGTTGTCTGTGTGTCGCAATGTCGAGCGAGAACGGAGAATGCATATATAAATTCCTCAGTAATTTGCTACCATTTAATATAGAGCTGGGATTTTAATTGCAGTTTACGAGTGGGTGGGCTGGTGGGCTGGTACCGAGAGTATCCTACTGAACGACAAGTAATTAAAAACTGTTTTTTGCACTGCATACTTCCGGCGATGTTCGGGACGAAAATTAAATTCGACTTTTTAAGCAATTTATGAAATTTGCACGCAATTCAATTGTCCCATTTGCTGTTGCTGTTACTGGCGATGGTGATGGTGTCCTTGTTGCTGGCGACGGCTTTTGCTTTGATGGCCCAGAGAGCGAGCCGGGACGAGAGTGGCCAAAAAGAGCGCGGCGATGGCGAGAAAGCGCAATGGCGCGCAGCGACAACAGAGGCAATAACAATAACAATTTGCCACTCAATTAGCGTGGCCATTACTGAAAAACCCACTTAAGTATGCAATGATAAAAATTCAAAAGCGAATCGAGCGGAGCAGCGCAGAGCCGAGCCGCGCTGCTATTTCTATGAGATGCCCAGCCCTGCCCTGCCCCACCCATCGCTCCATGCAGCACGCCCGCACACATACACAGACATACACTCATTGTATTTATTTATCTCTTTGTCCTGTCCGTCCCCCCAGGGCCTGGAGCGCATGGTGGTCAATAGTGGAGTACCGTCGACTGCCGCAACTCTGCCTACTGCGAGCGAGGCAATCGGAAGAGGAGGAGCGAAGTCAGGAGCAGCCAATGCTGGAGGAGCAGGAGCACCAGTTGGAGCCGGAGCCGGAGCAGCCAGTGAGGCTGGAGTCGGTGTCGTGGTCACACCGCAGATGCGACATAAAATTGAAAAACTTGCACTCGAATTGCTGAAAATGGAAAATGAAAAATTTTCGATTCCGGCACTGAAATTGCTTTTGTCCTGCATGTATACGGGTGAGTCTCGCTACAAACCGAAAAACAACGCCAAGAAAATAACAAAAAATAATAATACCAAGATCAAATAAGCGGGCGCGTAGTGGGTAAAGTGGGCAAAGAACAACAAACTCGGGAGGGGAGCAAAAATATTTTGTAATTTCATTTAATGGCGCTTCGGCCGCGAAAGGGTTCGCTTTCATAAGGAACAATTCTGCCAGAACAGTTTTGGGGATGAAACAATTGTCTCTGCATGTAAAATTGGGCGGGGTGGAAAATATATGGAAAATAAAAGATTTTCATTTACTTAATTCTGCAGAGACAGAATTGATTGGAAGCCCGAACTTAAAGAGAGCCACACACGCGGGGAGAAGGGACTTGGGGGAGTGTTTAGCGTACCCTTCACTTGGCAGTTGTCTCTGTTTCAAGGATTTTAAAACTCTCACCCCGGGACGGGGGAGCACTTTGTGTGTGTCCGTTTTGCGAGCCAACAGTTTGGCGCTGATCATTATGGCCCGTTGAAAGCGATGTGTGTGTGTGAGTGTGTCGTTGTCGGACGAGGCACGGGGTAATTGCCGTTGCCCACTAACTGCCACAACCCACTGTCGCCCTGTTGCACCACTGCTGGCTGTACGTATGAGTACGAGTACGAGCAGGAGTATCTCTGCTGGTGCCGACCGACCAGCAATTATCCCTGTTGCTGTTATTAGCGCAATTCCACGACAATTATTATCGTTTCAACTGTCGCACACAGGCGTCCAGGCACCCAGGCGCACACACGCCTGCCAGCTCCCGTCATGCGGTCCGATATGGCTCTCTTAATGCCAAAATGTTAGCTTTTCCAATTTTGGGGGTCAAAAGTTTAGTTTTTGTGCACAAAGCAGAGTGGAGTGCAGACAGAGAGAGAGAGCGAGCACATTTTTGGTTAAAGTTTAACCGAGTATATCCAGTGGATTCTCTTTAAAAATTGAAGTGGGAAGCGAGTGCAACAAAATTCATGATGAACGACTTTGAAGAAATCAGATTCAGTGCGTTTTTTCCATTGTTTAGTTCATTAGCAGCGGGGTTTGCTCACGAGAAGAGCTGCAAGGAGATGCATATGGAAATCGGTTCGATGTCGATGTCTACGTTCGATGTGGCTCAACTGAAAGCCGCTTAGAATCGTTTCATTAAACTGTCCATGCCAATCTAAGGGTCGATAGCTCTCCTACTCCTACTCCCACTCCCACTCCACCTGCACTACTCTATCTCGCTGTAAGTTCCATCTGTGGAAAAAACCAAACGTTGAAGCAACCATTTTAAAGCCAGAAAAAATGTGAATGTTGATTTGCTTTTGTTGTTCCTAGCTCTCGCCCATGGATCGCAGCAGAAGGAGCCTACCTAACTGATGGCCATTCAACGTCCTATGCGTGGCAACTTAGCACAGCTTTCGGTGCGTGGGCTGGTGAGGGGGGTGGCACCACGGCACCGTTCCTTGCCAGAAATTATGCAAGCCGCTCGCACAAATATGTCGAAGGATGCCCGCGGCTGGATGCAGGCACGTTGTGTATTTGCCGTGCACTTTGTCAGTCCGCAGGATTGCCGACTCCCCCCAGTCCCGCCAGTCCCGCTCGCCGTGGCCACACCACGCAAATCCTTTGAGAAATGTCAATGTTTGTGTAGTAGACCATTCGCGATTCCCGCCTCGCTCCCTAAATGGCGGCAACTGCCTCGATTTCTAGGCCCTGCCAACACACAAATTTCAAATATGGCAACGGCGAAGGCTCGAGCACGAGCCCGGCACCGAGCGAACGGAAGTTGGCCATTGCGGGGCGCGGAGCCCTCCCCCTTTTTTCGCTCTTTTTCCGCCTGCCTGCGTGGTTTTTTTTTTAAAGCGTTTTCTGCTTCACGCGAAAATAAACAAAAGACCGCGTCGCTGAAGACAATACAGGTCGCCCTGCAAAGGGGCAGACGGAAAAGCTGGAAAAATGGGAGAAACAAAAAAAAAGTGGGAAAAATGGCGGGAAAGCAAAACAGGGAAAGTCGTAGAAAAAACGCCGTATACACATATATTTGCCCCCAAAGTTGCAAAACGCAATAATAAATATTTGCGGCAATATTGGTCACTCGGTTGGGGGGGGGAGGAACATTTTCGAAAGGCGAGAGGACACAGCTTTTACGGACTAGAACAGACAGACCATTTCTTATGACCCACACCCATTGTTGGATGGATAGTTATGGTTATATCGATAGCAAAGCAGATTTGGTTCACGTTGGAAAAAGAATGTTGGAAATACACAGAAATGTTTAATCTATGGAGAAGACTTTTGCATTTGTTTGAGTTTTATAAAGCTGAAACATTCTCCAAGCCAGCTGCAGAGTAACAATTAATTATAGATTGTAGAACAAGCAGATGCTGGTATCTGAGCAAACATAACACGTGGGAACTTTCAGGTTTATTTAATTAATTAATTAATAACCTTTGGATGCTATTCACATATCCATCTTTCAGTGTCGAACGGAGCTACCTTCTTCCACCAAATTACTGAGCATCAATTAGTCGTTTACCCATTGAACGTATTGCCTGCTTGTTGGTCTAGGTTTACCACAGCTTTTATTTTTTTTGCTATTGTTTTACTGTACTCTTTTTGGTTGTTGTTTTTTTGTGCTGCCGCTGCCCGCGCTTGCTTAAACGAATTTTAGAGTTTGTTAGGTTTTTTTCCGTATTTTTTTGCTCGTGCATTGCCAGCGGCATTTGTGGCGCGCATAATTGTGGCCAGGCGCCGGACGATACCATGCCGTGCCGTGCCGTGCCGGGCCGCTCCTCGTGGGCTCAGCCACTTGGCCATACTTCATCCTTATTCAAAGCCTGCAACAACAATGCCAAAATTGGCAACAGCCAGCCAAACAAGCTGCCCGCAGGCCAACCGCCACGGACCAACAATGTTAAGCTGCAAAACAAAGGCCAAAAGTTGCTGCGGCCAAAATGGTGGGCTGATGAAATAGGTGGGTTGGGGCAGGGGTGCAGGGGTGCGGTGGCAAGGTGGGTTTAAGGTGCGCTGCGGTAGTTCGGGGCGTTGCTCCCATTGTAAATAATTCGATGCCGCTAAACCACACTAAGCAGCAGCCCTGGCTCCATCACACACGGATCGGAACCGGGCCAACCACCCAATCTCCCATTTGAAACTTGGCATCATTTTTCACCTGTCTGAAAGGTACGCAGCACATTCATTTGGGTGACCTTCTCCCGACGTACGGGGCTTAATCGAACAACTCTAATCTATGGCTGTGGCTGTGCTTGGATTTGGCCTTGGTTCCCGCACAGAGTGTTCCGTTCAGCTTTCAATTTGCTGGCCATGAAACAAAGTTTGGCGCAATCCACACGAGTATATCAAAAAGCGTTCCTTTGCGCACTGAAAAATCCATGAAATTTAAATGCAAATTTATGTATGTGTGTCCTGGGGAATCAATGAAAAGGGGAGAGAGAGAGAGCAGCAACATTGGCGTGTGAAATGCCGCAAGCATGTGAATAATGGCCATCGGCATGTGCCTTGAAGGCTGCTTTCTTAATTAGAAACTTTCACTTTCACGTTGCCAGTCTCTACATTTTGGTGCTCTGTTTTTTTTTTCTTCTGTTCTGTTTCTGTTCCTTTAGGTTCTGCCGCACAGCTGGAGAACACCGAGCTGTCGAACGGGATTGTCCAGGACGATCCGGAGATAATCGCCCAGCAAAACGATAAAGTCGATATACTTTTGCATTGTATTAAATCATCGACTCGAGATGCCGCCTGGATTTATGGACAAGTGCTGTGCCAAATTATTCGTGATTTAGTGCCACCGAATGAAATATTGACGAAGGTCATAAAGGAGTTTCTGGCCATAAATCAACCGCACGGCGATGTTATTGCCATGATTGTATATCAGGTGAGTAGTAGCCAGAGATTTTTCCCACAATCCCCACCACTCCACTTCAAGCTCTAGCAAAAGGTAAAGACGTTTCCCATCGCCATTGCCATTGCCCAGCAGCCATTCGTGCGTAGTGGCCTCGCACACATTTCCCCAGGCCCCTGCCAGTGCCCGTGCCACTGCCAGTCTCTGATATGTGGACGTTGGGTTCATTTTATGAGTCCTCCTCGACCAGTGCCCTGCGCTCTGTTTCCTGTCTCCTGTGTCCTGTGCCTGGAGACCGGAACGGAATGGGGCCAATGCAGCGCTAATGCCTCCTTCGGCCACAAGTCGAAAGGGTAAAATACTTGCCACCAGCTGCCAGCTGCCACTGCCATTCTGGCTGCCTCTGTCGATTTCCACATACCGTATGTATGGGACATGTGTGGCAGTGCGTGTGCGTCTGTGGAATTTTTGGTAGCTTGAAAATTAATGGAATTCATGGCTACAGCTTGGCCCCTGTCCAGCCGGGCAGTCGGGCAGGTATGTGGGTCAGTGCGAGGCGCCGCAAACTGCGACCACTGCGATGCCATAAAATGTTCTCATTAGGTTCAAGGTTGCCCTGTCTTGTGAGTGCGTGCATGGAAATTAATAAAAACCAAGCTCGGCTCTCGGGCTGACTGTGACGGTGGCCCTGTAGCTGGTTCCTGGTCCCTGGATCCCTCGGTTCGCACTGTCATTGGCAGGCAGTCGGCTGGCAGGGAAAGCGATTCCCTGGCTGCGGAATTTCATTAGCCAACTTTTCGCCACAAAGTATGCTGAAGACTTTTGCTGCCTAACGCACCTTTTGAGGCGCACAATAAAATTTAATTTCCGTATTGCAGGAGTGTCGGTGGGGGAGTTTACTTTTACTTCTATTTAACCATATTGTTGTCAGCCACTAACCCGTTCTTCCATCTCCCATCTCGCACCGGCAGGTCTTTCGGTCTGCCATCGACTCGTCGTACCTGCAAATGCTGCAGGACTGGTTGATCTGCACGCTGCCAACGTTCCTCGCCCAGCCGGAGCAGCAAGGTGTCTGGGGCCTCAGCGTCATCTTTTTATCCGCTTCCATAAATCTGCATTTGATTAAACTATTTCCGCTGGTGCTCGGCATCGGGGCAGGCAACGCCTCCTCCCCGCCGGCGGTCGTGTCTACAGCGGGCGCGGGCGCAGGAGCGGAGTCGGCGACTGCGACGAACTCATCCACAGCGCCCCGTAAATTGGGTCAGCACGAAATTGCATTGTTCGTGACAGCTGCACAAGATTTCCATGCGAAATTGAGTGGCGAGCAGAGGCAACGCTTCCGCGAGGCCTTCAGCAGCTTCGAACAGAGTCAAGTCTATGGCCGGATGCTGCAGTGCTTGTGATAGGGGAATGCGGACAGCGCCGGCGGGCCACAGGCACTGGCTCAGCCACAGCCTCAGCCACAGCGATAGCTATAGCGATAGCATATAATCATCCTGCACTCTTTGCCAGGCTATTTATCTTACGTTTAATTCCAATCGCAGCATCGAAATGAATTGCAGCGGACACGGATTTGGCAGCGGCCCACTCAGCGGCGAAACTTGCTCCAAAGACAAGCGCAAGCGTGAATAACTAATTGCCCCGAGGAGGTCCCCGAGAAAGTTTAGCCGGATGCCCTGGCCAGGGCCGGATATGCAGCCCTCCTGCGCCTTGGCTTTGGGTCCAAGCGTTTTCTTCTGGGGCTTCTCCGCGCCAAACTTTTTTAATAGTTGGCGAATACAAAATTAATTTATGCTTTACATTATGTGTAACTAATATTTAAATTATTGCAAACGAATGCACGGCCCGCACCGCCCCACGCCGCCGCTGCCATCCCAAATCTGGCCGAAAGTTTAACGAGGCCACTAGCGAGCGACCCGCAATTAATTCCTGTGGTCGAGGCTTCGACAAGGGCCCCGGGAACCAGCAGCTAGCAACCAGGCAGGACGCGCACGGAAATTATGTTCTTGTCAGTTTTTGGGGGTAAAGTTTATCATTTATTTATCATGACGTGGCTTGTTAGGCAAGAAAGAAGTTGGCCGGCCGGTAGTGGCCATTAGTATGCGGGCTAACCAATTCCTGGCTAATTCCTAATCAAAATTACTTAAAAATTCCATTATGCAAACAGCCCTACCCTACCCCACCCCGACACTAATCTTAATCAACCACTCGCTTGTTTATTCCAATTGTAACCAATATAGAACGTATCTGATATCTTGTTTAATGAAATAAAAATGACTAATATCAAGCCTGTGTCGAATAGTAATTTATCAAGCGGAAACCGGTAGGACTTGTCCAATGTATGATTCGTGAAATGCACTTCGGCTTTGCCAACTTCATCTGCAAGTACAGTACTCTGCCAACTAACCGAGAAATTTGGATTGCGTATTTGGATTGCATTCCGCACTGTATGCAAATCTGTTTGAACTTTTGCACTTCTACCTGGTGGCGCACGTAACGATGCTCCGAGGAGTTTTCTGCTCAGCGCTTCGTGTGCGCTCCAACAAAGAGCATTCAAGTTGACAAAATGTTGCACCGAAAGTATCGAACAAGAACCTCTGCACGTGGCAGAGAAAAAACACACGCAACTATTTGGGAATGGCTAAACTTTGGGATGCCCTCGGATAACAAAACCCTCTGGTATGTTCTCAGCTGTTAAATCGATAGACAATGCAGAAAATTCGAGTGTTTAAAATATTTTAAAACTCGAACTAAACGCATCGTTTTGCGTTCAAGAACATTTGATTACGATGAAGGCAGCGATGCAGCTAAACAAAGAGTCCGCTTTGCAAATTCTCAATAAAATGGTAACCTCTTTTGACTGGTATAAATCGACAATGGGTAAAGTCCCCCCAATTGCAGAGAATTAACTGACTGATAGCTAAAAGCGAGCTTCAAGAAGTCCAGTAATCTACAATAGTTCTTGGGTACCCTTCTGGATATACCCTCCCGCCCAAAGGGCAATCTGCTGCATGCGTTGTGCCCTCTACCGACTGCGTATGGTTTTTGCACTGAAATTGACAGATAAACTTTTGCCCGCGTAGTCGGTGTGTGTTTCCGTGGGGGACGGCAGGAAGATGGCTTTGTGTGGATGCAAAAGCTTGCCGGAAATTTGCCAGTTCAACGCGAATTGACAAAAAAGAACAAGCCGGCTCAAAAGGAAGTTGCAGCCCACACCGAAATGAACTGCAAAGCTGTTCAAAGTTGTTTTTCTGTTTTGGCGCGACCGCATTATGCAATCGAGCAGAGCACGGCACGGTGGGTGTGTCTGTGTCTGCCTCTGTCTCTTTCTTTTGCTCGCTAGCTGTCTCTTTCCGTTCTCTTGTTTCGCCGATGCCGAGTGAGTGTCAAGACAATGTTCCCCTTGTCGCCATTATGCCGCACGCCAAGAGGCAATTTGGCCAATGCTCTTGCCATAAACTGCAACATTCCGGCTATCAGCATTTGGTTACGCTTCATTTGGCCAAATAACCGTAACGGGCCAAGGCACAGATTGCCGCCCCGGCCCCTGTCCCAGACCCAGCCACAGCCCCAGCTTGGCAGCCGTTCGAGTCGCGTGCGACTGACCGAGCCCAGGTGGGCCGGACCGGCACAGCTCGTGTTCCAGCGGCTCCCAGTCGCCATGACCTACGCACAGAAGTCCAATGACTCGAATGGCGGCCCTGCGAAGTATCGAGCTAAGAGCGTGTGTTCCATTGCTCGGCGTTCCGCTCTCGCTGGACGCGCGCTCTCTGCCGCTGTTAACTGTGAACTCACCACCTTTCGGAGTCGCTCTCTTCGATGGGCCGCTCTTAAGTCTCTCCTGGAGCTGCTCTCTCGGCTGCCAGGAGTAGGTCAGTAGTGTAACAGTTCCATTCCCGTTTCGGTTCGTTCCATTTGGCGCTGCTGCCCGACACCCACGTAGCCTCCGACTCAGAGGACTGCGACTGCTGCTTTGTATGCAGGCGGCATACACGGATATCCCACAATTTCTTAATACTCGGCTGGCTTTAAACGGGAAAGAGCAGGTGTGCTCGGAAGGGGAGTGGCGAGTGGGAGAGTGCCAACGACAACTGTTACACTCACAGTTATGATTATTGTTATTATGATAATGTCAGCAGTGGTTGCTGTTGCTGTTGCCGTTGTTGTTGGTCTTATTGTAATTCCCGAATTGTTTGGCTATTTGCTCGGTGTGGCAGTGACTTATCCCAAGTTTTGGCCAGCCAGGCCTGGTCGAGCAGAATCGATCCATTGATTTTCCAGGGTTTCCCATTTCGCATTTGCCCCACGAATATTGACACCTGTTCCCCCAGTCCTGTGTCTGTTCTGTTTCGTTTCTGTTTGCCAGCCACACCTTGGAGAAGCTCATTTGAAATTTTGATTACATTGCCATCAGGCCGGAGAGGAACCTGTCAGCGACTGATACGCATTAATTACGTTACTCTCGTACCCGTGCCCGTACCTGGTGTAAAAAGCAACGCCTCGACACTAGGCGGAGCCGCTTATTAAAATTGAATAAATTATGCAAAAGTGCGCGTGACAGGCGGTGGCTGAGTCAGAGGCAGAGGCAGCGGCCGCGGCAGAGGTTGGGGCAGCAGCACAAACTCAAGCCAATACACGCCACGATCCACTAGATGGACACGGCATAATTAATTCCGCTTTCTTGCCGGCACCGCCTCGGGCCACCGAATGCAATCAACGTCTTGAGCCTGCTTCCTGGGCCAAAGTCAAGGTTCGCAGCCAGAACATCATGTGGCCGACAATTGGCTGTTGGCTTAAGCTGGCTAATGGTAAGGTAAACCGCAAATCTCCGAGTCATGGCGACCATCACTGGCTGGAGCCACAGACCAAGCCCCCAAGTGCTTGTCAGCGGGGGACTCTGCTCTGCAAATGGAGCACCGATGCAGCAGTTTATTTCAATCCATGTCGCTGGTTAGCCGAGTGTTTAAACTGCGTGAATAACTGTGTGAATAGCAATTATTACCAAATGAACATTCAAATGCCACTGGTCAAACGGATATGCCCGTGCGAGTGTATTTGGGTTGCCAAAATTCAATAAATTAACACGCGATTGTGTCTGTTAAATCTTTAATTGTTTGCACACAAATCGATTAACAAATTCTCTTACACAAATAGTTTTAGCTGCATACGGGGGAGATACACACCGACTGCTATAATATATATTTGTGCACCGAATACATGCGAGTGCAATACGATAATATCCTTCTAGGACACCACATAATCTATCCTTAGTAGCCTACAATAAACAATCCACTAAGCTACGTGCTATGTACAAGAAACGACTTAAGTCTAGCCATTCGAAAGGCGCCCATTGCAGTGGCCGATGATAGCTTTGCTTTGGTCCCTGGGTCGCCGCTAATTAGGGGCACATGTGCCGTCCACATCTACTTCATCAAGAGGGCGATTCCACTTCCACTTCCACAGGCCTCACTCAGTTGTCAGCCGTCGGTCAATCATATCGCAGGATACTTCCCTGGGTGTCGTTTACATTCCCGTGGTGGAGGTCCTGCCACAGGAGGTCTTGCGAGGCGGCGGCAAGTCAGATGTGTAATTCTGATATCGATGCGAGCAGTTAATGGCCTGCGGAAACACAAGAAACAGAAGTAGAGAGAGACTGCGACTGAGAGACTGAGAGACATGGTAGGAAATGATGGAAAATTGGCAAAACTTAATGCTAAAAATACATAAAATAAAATACCAACTGAACAGCAAATGCGGAGAATTCTGGGACCAACTAAATTTGATTAATGATCTGTTTTGATGCACAGTCACTGCAATGGGGAATGGGGAGTGCGGGAGTGCGGGACGTAGGCTATTCCCTTGTCAAGGCCCCTCTGGTTGGGTTTGTTGCCGTCGCTTTGCATTTGAATTATTAGATTTGATTCAATATTCAATTATTTAAGTGGTTTGAGGTGTTGAAATGCCAGCAGACAAACGGCGACTGGCCTAGCAACCAGCACAGAACTGGAACCCCAGCCCAGGCCCGCTCTGGGACCCCGATTGGGTCGGGGTGGGGGTGATTGGGATTTTGGATTGGATTGAGCGGTGGCTGGGGGTGGTGAGAGTTTGCATATAAATGATTTATGAATTTGCGCTTTGATTGAACTGCCTGAAATTGTTGATTAGTGCCTCGTCATAGAAACAACAACAACAACAGCAGCAGCAGCAGCAGCAGCCATCAGCCATCAGCGGTCTGTGGAGTCTCCATTTGTAGGTTGAATGCCTCCAGGGAAGTGAGCACGCCCCAGCGGGGAGGGGGCATGGCATGGATTCAGTTCTGCTCATTATTTGATTATATCAAATCGGGAGGATACACGGCCCAGCAGCCGAATGGGTTCCAAATTAAGAGGGAATAGATTAAACTCAAATTAAAGAAGAACTGTTTGTTGGGTGCAATAGGTGCGAGAGTGGGTGAGGGTTTAGATAAAAGTTTTGATGTAGATGTATGTGCAAAGTAGCCAACGCTGTCTTACTGTTGTATATTCGAAAGTGTTTTCTCCTTGCTGCTCTCCCGACGCTGCATTATTCAGGGGTTTGCGGACGAGAAAGGACAGCCAGCTCGTGCCGAGCATCTGGAAAACAGACACAGCAGACACACGCTGACATATGAATGGAGGTTTGACTAATGGACGTGCCAGGCAGCTGGGCAATTAGTCAGATTGACACTCTGCCCACCACGTGGATCTGCAAAATCTAAAAAAAGTTCAGGCACAACACGCTCCCAGGTTCCAGGTCGCAGCTCCCAGGTCCCAGCTCCTAGCTGATAGCAGCTAGTGCCAGGCACAATGGCAAACAACACAACAGTGTGCCAATTTAATTAATGTAATTAATCTAATTTAATGACTTGACAAACACATCAATTAGCGAAAGGCAAACCCGCCCGTGACCATGACCGGAACACAATTTATATGCAAAGTGCCAAAAGCTTTGCACAAAATGAAGAATCTCCCCCGAAAAGCAGACTCACGCACCGCAGCAGCAGCAGCAGCAGCGGGAAAACAAATTAAAATATTAAAATTAAGCCACAAAATGATTGAAAGGAAATGTTGTATAAGTCCCGCTCGCCAGTCGACAGCCTTGCCGACCATCGATGACTCCAATGCCTCAGACAGGACCAGCTCCTGCGGCTCCTGCGGCTCCTGTTTTGTGTCTTGTGTGTTTGTCCCTAAAGTAATTAAAAGTGAGTAAAGCAAAATCAGGCCCTTAGCGTGGGCGGAATACAGGGTCTGTCTGTCTGTCCAGTGATTTGCGTCCCGCAACGTTTTTTGTGTTTATGCAAATGGCCGCTGACCAAAGGAATTAATGCGTCCCGAAAGTGAGTTGAATTGGAATGAGCCCAACAACTGAACTGAGCTGTGGTCCAAGGTCTGCTCGTGCTCCCCGTTCCGTCCCCGCTGTCGCTGAGCTGAACACCGCTGAATGCCAATGCGGACAATGGCCGTCAATGAATTTGCATAGAATGCCATAAAAAACCAGCCAAAAGAAAACAGAAAACCGAAATGGAAATGGAAAGCCTGTAATTTCGTTTTCTTTGAATGTGTTGCTAATTTGGGACAGTCTTTAAGTGAAATGAGCAGAATTTCGGGATATATCACGAGAGTTTTGCCTCTCAAGAATATGTGTTCATTGGCCTCTGCAAAGGTATTCCAGGCGATGTTTGCCAGATGTTTGCTCTGAGTGCCACTACGATGCACTTCACTAAATGCTGAGATTCGGAATGTTTCTTTCTAACAAATACTTTAGGCTGGGAAAATTCGACAGCATATGTGGCAAATATTTCCCAGAAATAAATGTGCAAGCGAAGCAAACACTACTCCGATGCACTTCATTAACTGAATGCTTGGAATGGAATATTTCTGATATATCCAGACTACAATTATATAGAATATTTCATCCCAGACTGAAGTAGTGAGCGAGGGGGAGCTCTCTCTTTGTCTTAGTGCACAGCAGCTGCGAAATGTTCTCGCGGGGAATGGCTCCGCCCTGTTGCCAGAGCTTTATAAATAGAGATGGACGGTCAGATGATGATCTGCGCTGATCCAATTTGATGGCAATGAATGACTGCTTATTTCGAGAATTCCGCTGTAAATTTCACGTATTTATAACGTAATTTTCCGATGCCGTTGCTGATGCTACTGCCAATGATGCTGCGATAAAGGCCAAACAGAGTTCCGCCCACGCGGCGTATGCGCGTTTTTCGCACTTAACTCATTAAAACGGCCGCCTGCTTGCCCAAAATTTAGAGGGAAAACGCGCCACCACGGAAAGCTATGGATGCTCGCTGCTTTGGTTTCTTTTGTCTGCTGTTATCGTAAATTATTTAATTACATTTTAGATTTTTGATTTCGAATTGAAACTTTGGCACATTAAAAAATCTCATTAGGATGAGCGGACGAGCGAGGGAATGGGAGAACGGGGCAGTGCGCTTGGGCGGAAATGAACGTAAATGCTTGGGGCTCTTATGCTTATGGCGCCATTCGCAGTGCCATTTCTGTCTGCCACTTAATAAATCAATATAAAAATGCAAACTGGGTTGAGTGCGATGGCTCTCTTGAAAATTATGACAAATAAAAAGTGGCATAAAATGAAAGTGCAACTGGAAAACAATGCTCGGAAAGTGCCGCATTCAATTCATCAATATATTGACCGAGCACTCAAATGCCAGGCCACTGAAGAGCCTTCCAGTGGGCCGGTGGGCGGGGCAATATCCTCGCCACTCACCTTGTAGAAGGCCTTGCGGAAATTCTCAGAGAGAAAGGCGTACAGCAGCGGATTGATGCAGGAGCTGCTGTACGCCAGTGTCTGGGCACAGATCTGCATGATGACGAGGAACAGGCTGTGCGCCTCGTAGACATCCAATGCCTTGAGCAGCAGGATGAGCTGGCAAAGAGAATAGCAGACAATATTTAGTGCAATTGATGAGCAAAAACAACACTCAATTAGGCCACTTACTTGCACGGGCAGCCAGAGCGAGGCAAAGGCTATGACCACCACCACGACGAGCCGGGTGACCCGCTTGCGTCCACGCTGCGACTCCTTGGACATACGCACGCCGCTGCCCTGTCGCCAGAGGCGCGTGATCATGCGCACGTACAGCCCGCTGATGATCATCAGCGGCAGCAGATAGCTGCTGATGAAGAAGCTCAGCTGGTAGGTGCCGGCGTCCAGCAGATCGTTGCTCGTAAAGCGGCACAGCGCATAGGTGATGTTGGAGCTGTTGTCGTAGTGAACCTGCAAGAGGCAATCATTGTGTGAACATGTATCGAATATTGCGCATACGTCATGTTGGTTGTGACAGTTGCATGTCAGACAGGCAAACAGCCAGACAAGCCCCGCAGCCAGACGTCGTAAATAAAACTACGAGTTAACTGTCAAACGAATAGTTCGGACAACGACAACTAACTCGCAATCTGACTTTGTTGCTCTGTCGCTGACATTTGCCTGACAAATGGGGAAAAGGGAACTGGAACTGAGAATGGTAATTCGACTAGTTCGGGTACTGGCACTGCCACACTGGTACTCGGATTGGGGATTGGGGATTGTTCTATTGGCTGGACTAGACAGCCGTGCTGACGCTTAGGAGGGCCATAAACTGCCTGGCGTATCGTAAAAATATTTTGCAGCTTTTGTATACAGCTTTTTGTTTACAGTCTCTGCTGATTTCTCTTCTGCCGCGTTGTATGCAAACATGTAGAAAATCGTATTTAAAAAATCTTTGCCTTAATGCCGAAAATGCTTACAAAAATGTTTGTTTATTACCGCACTATTGTTGTTCTTACACGGAACGAGATGTTGGCCCACAAATTGAGTTCAGATCTGCGCATCGTCAAGTCAAGT
This sequence comes from Drosophila ambigua, assembly GCA_018150905.1. Lineage (NCBI taxonomy): Eukaryota > Metazoa > Arthropoda > Insecta > Diptera > Drosophilidae > Drosophila > Drosophila ambigua. Next base: position 14,849,914 of record JAECWS010000086.1, on the reverse strand, counting down.
GCCCAAGGCTGCGCGCCCGAAGACAAATCATCAGCAGCAGCCCCCCCAGAAGCTGCTTCGGCCTCATTGTATTTCAAATTGATTGACTTTAGATATTTGACAATGGCTTTTAATGCACGAATGAGGTTCTTTTGGGAGAACTCTTTGCCGAGCAGCTGTCAGTCGGATGGGCGAGAAATATAGCCTCAGTGCGTAGGCAGACATATGCGTTTATGATTATTAGTTATTGATTTCTAATAAAAAGATAATGACACACACACGCACACACGCAGTCAGACTGCCAGAAGTATCTCCGTGTCTGTGTGTGCTGCAGAGCAACAAATGTAATATGGAAATAATTAATAGCAAACTGTTAATTAACATGTTGATCAAACATGACTTAATTATGCCTCTTTATCGCATCGCATGCCCTTCTTTGTAGTTGTGTTTGTGTTTGTGTTTGTATTTGTATTTGTATTTATATTTGTGTCCGTGTGAGGGGCGATAACAAAGCAGAGCACACATGAGCATTCAATTCGACCAGATATTTTTCCAGCTTAATCCCTAGACAAAGGCCCAGCACATAAGCAAACAAACCAGCGACCCAGTGCAGCTTTTGCGGGGGGTACGCACGGGCATATGCACGGGGTAAACAAAGCCAAACATACCGAAGCGTGAACTGCCATTTAATAAAAAATTAGCTTACAATAACAAACTCTGGCCGAAGACCCACTCTCCGCCTCGGTATCGGGAGCAGTCAATGGACCATTTCGTAGATAAAAAAGCTCATCGGCAAGTCGTTTAATTACGCGCGACTCTTCCACTACGCACAGGAGATTGGCCCAGTCCCAGGCATGCGTGCGGAAAACAAATCAAACACAAAGACAAGAAAGAAAATCGAACTGCGAAGTCGAAGCAGAAGATACCCTCTGGCTAAACTATAGCCTGCGGGAAGCTGCATTATACAGCGAAAGGTGTGACTGAGTAAGGAAAATTCTTCCTTTTCTACGCATCGAAAGTCTGGCCAAAATCCATCTGCCAGAGTAATCAAAAGTTGGTCGCGTGTGATGTGGGCTCTGGTTTATGGGCTGTGGGGGAATGGGTACACATATAGATAACTTGATATTTGAATGTGTATGCAGGAGGGTATGGGAGTGGGAGTGCGAGTGCGAGTGGGAATGGAATGTTGCCCCGCATGTGACGTCAACAGGAAAATACCCAACTGCAAAGCTTTGATTGGGTGATGTGGCATATTGAATGCTAACCAAAATGGAGCAATCGAATGCCCATCGAGAGCTGTGATAATCATGATAATTTAGAGGCCTCTCGCTGAGAATTTAATGAAATAATAATTGATATGCTGACGGACGGAGCGCAACCATAAGCAAACAGAACAACATCTATCTATACATATATCTGAGTATGTATGATACGAGTATTTGGCTCATCAAAGTGCGGCGTTTATTTAACAGTTAACTTGTTCTTCGCACTCGCCACATTGATCATAAAGCCATTAGGGTGCGGAGGCTGCCAACTGCGCACTGGCGGCCGTCAAGGTCGCGGCCATGGAAGACATTTATCATACGCAGTGTGCACCCAAAGTTTGCAAGTGCAAAGTTCCCATAATGACCACTTGTTACGACCTGCAATGATTTATGAATATTTGAATGTTGCTCAGGGGAAGGGGAAGCGAAGGGGGCGCCATGCAAAGCAACAGATGAAATTATACAGCCCCTGAGGGGCTGCGTGGGGGGATTTTGATCTTCGGGACTGCCTACGCCAGTTGGCAAGTGTTTCTCGCCGGCTATCTGCTCTACAATTAAAAATTTATGAATTTAAAATAGCGAATTAGTAACAAAAACAATGCGGGCGCCCATCTCGCACTGTAGCAAAATGTTCAATATAAACACACAAAGCGCGGAGCAACATAAAAAGAGGCAGGCCAGGCCAACCTTAATGGAAGCCAAGCAAAAGCAAATGATTTGCATCAGGATCATTGGGAGGGGAACGAGCAGATCGACCATCTATATCTACATCTGCAGTCCCGCGGCATTGACGTGTAGCTCTGGGAATCTAACGAGGTGACGATGATGGAAAGCAATAAATTTGCCTGGCCTGTGTTATTCGCAGCAGATTTAGGCACAGCAGGCCCCAGTCGAATCTGGCCCCGCCCTGGAATACTTACCACCACCTCGTGGGCAAAGGTGACCGGAATGGAGATGGTCAGCACCACAGTCCAGAGCGTGAATATGGCTATCAGCGTAATGTGCTCCGTGCGCAGCATGCGGGAGCGGATGGGATGGACGACCGCCAGGAAGCGGTCGATGGACATCAGGACGAGCGTGTAGATCGAGGCGAAGGCCGTCACCACAATCAGGTACTGGGTGCTGCGGCACCAGAAGTTGCCGAACGGCCAACGGGTGGTGACATAGTCGGTGGCCGTGAACGGGATGCAGATGATCACGAAGAGGAGATCGGAGACGGCCAGGTTCAGGATCAGCAGATTGGTGGTCGAGCGCATGTTCTTGTTGGCCACCACCACCATGATGACCAGCAGATTGCCAAAGAAGCCCGTCACGGCGATGATGCCAAAGAAGAACGGCACCAGCCAGCGCACAGTGTCCTCGATGGACCGCCGATCCTCCTCGGCGAAGAAGGGCTCCGGGGTGGCGCCCACTGCCACACTCGTGACGTTCGTGGCCAGGGATATCGCCAGGGATATATTCTCCATTTCGTTTGCTTGGGATTGCACTGGTGATTGTAATTGTAATTCCTTTGGTGTTTGGTTTTTGGTGTTTCTATGGACTTTTACATTTCACTTTGCTGGCACTTTGAGGGAATGACAGCAGATGGGGGACACTTTCAATTGCGCCATAGCCTTTCGTTTGTGCTGCGGCAATTTCAAGTTTTATGCTTTATTTTTGTCGTGTTTCGCTTTCACAGTTCATCGAATTCAAAGAACAAATTTCCAATTAGGAGATTTTCACAAAGCAGCCGCAAAGAAAATTCAATTATCATCCGCAATATTGGCCACGACACGAGCAGCCTGGCACCCTCAGAGCCCAACTGCACGGAGCACGGAGACCGGTCGGAATCGTTCATTCGTTTCGAGGTGGACAAAGGCAATCACACCCACCCCATCCACTGGGCGGGAGAGGCAGAGAGCAAGCGATAACGGTAATTGTAACAAGGTAAGACAACAACCAAAGGACACCAGAAAGCAGAAGGCAACGGGCGCAAGGCAGACCAACACTGCCACGTGCAAATCGGCGCCGACGCAGCCAAAACTGTGTCGTGTCACACCCTGACAAGCGGGCACCTCGCTACGATACGATACGATACGATACAATACTGGGGGCCACCAGTGCCGAGTGGGTTGGGGGGACGTGGACATCCACGCTGCACCTATACCATAAATTCAATATGATGTCTTTCTCTCCGTTTCGGCCCGGTTTCTGTTTTCTGTTTTCGGTTTTTTGTTTACGGTTTCCGTTTTTATGGACAAAACTAATGGCATAAATTTGTGTGCTGCCAAACAACACGTTCCACGGACAGTCCTCTCTTTGTGGCGGCTGCCTCCTCAGCAGAATTCGCAACGCGATATCATTTCACTATGGCAAACACTGGGGACAGCAGCAGCGGGAATTTAATTTGGATTTCGGGCTGCGTTCGATTGGCTCTATTTGGGCCAAAAATCAAAAGTCCAAACTGCACGCGTTCGTTTCCAGCGCTCTACTGATTGTTGGATGGTCTGTGCCACAGATGACTACAGCGACGCTGCCGCTGGCAGCCGGGGCAGCGGCTGAAGCAGCGGCAGCGACGCCTGGAACGCACGGCGTACACGGCGTACACTCTATGTGGAGAGAGTGCTTTGGGGGGCCATTGCTCTGCTGCTGGATGGATTGTTTGCTCTCCACTGCCCCAGCCTGGGGATCGTTAAGAGCTACAGCAAATGGTCACCAATCTCTGCCGGCTCTGGATTGCCGCATCCCGCTGACACTGTTGCCATTGTGTTGCACAGCTGGAGGTCTGCGTGGATGTCGTCAGCTTCAGCCTCAGGCTCGGCGTCTCGGCCCGCGTCGCTGCTCCGCGTGGCAGTTCTTTAGTACTTTGCTTAATTTCTCTGATTAACTGGCAGAGGAGGGAAAAAAAAGCAAATAAAAAGCACAGGCACGCGTTCGGTTCACGCCCCTAGGCAGCACTTTCTCCGCCCCGTGCCGCATATAATGTCTGCCGGGGCTTATCGGCCTGCTCTTGTCGCTCCCCGCTGGCGTTGGGTGGCCCGGCAGCGACTGGGTTAACAGCGTTTACACCTTTGGACGGACGCCGGGGACGTCATGTCACAACATTATATAACCGCAGAGCAGAGCAGAGCAGAACCAAGCCGAACCGAACCGAACCGAGCAGAGATACAGAGTCTTGTCCTAGCTCGAAGCCTCATTTACATGCTTTTTATTGCCACTGCCAGCGCACTCACCTGTCACCTGCAGACGCCGAAGCCAGCGCAGACGCCAGCGTTGGCGTTGGCGTTGGCGTCACCGTCAGCGGCAGGTGTGGCCCCATCAAATCTGCGGCCGAGCTGCTGTCTCCCGGCATTTGTGTTGATGTGGGGAATGCCTCGGTGCGCCCCTGACGAGGACGTCGCCAACCTGATGAGATTAAAAGCGAATTAAGCGCCATGAGCAGCAACGGCAACGAACAACAAAATGCTGAAAAAAATAAACGAAGTCTTGGCAAACAGCAAGCGGCATTATGTTTATTTAATGCCTGCGACTGTGAACTTAATGAAGTCTTTAATTCTTAATGCAAGTTCATTGCCTATTTGAGTGTCCGACGGAGCGTGGGCCTGGCCGTGTTCAAGCGGAAGTGGCCGTGGCAGTGGCAGGCGAGCAGCTTAGGGCCTAGGCTGCCATCTTGATTCAGTGCATATTTGGCGAGTGCGAAAAATTGAACCGGAAATGCCGGCAACAACAGACCGAAAACAGGCTGCAGCTGGTTGTGTGTCGTGTGTTGTGTGCTTAACAATTTGAGCTTATTTCGGATCAGTAAATACCATGCATAATTTCCACTCTTAATGCTCGTACTTTTCACATTTATTTTTGGTCCAAAGATTACGCACAACAGGTGCGCTTCGGCAGCGTTCCCACACATTGCCAGCTGAGTTGGGGATTGAAATCCTCTCAGCGCCCATCATCTGACGACCAGCAGCAGCAGCTTGTTGTACACGAACATTCTGCAAACAAAATTGAAAGCATTCTTCCAGGCGCACACTTAAATTAGCATCTGAATAAATGGCAGCCAGACATAAGCGCTTCAAACTCGCTTCAAACTCGCACTCGGAGAACTTGATCCCCCATCGCCATGTTCGCATCCCCATCCCATCCATCCCCTTCCATCCCTCAGCCAAGAGGAGCAACAATTTGTGTGATGTCAGAAAACTTTCGACGTGATTGAAATGCTTTTTAATTTTTCATCAAAATCATTTCATTGCGTCAAAAATGTTTGGGTGCCGTCGAAGTGCACAAAAGGCTTCCCACATCCATCCATCCATCTACATATACATACACTTATGTACATATATATATATCGTATAGAGGGAATAGCTGAGAACGACACGCCCTAACTTACGGGGACACTGCGCTTAACCTTTTCGCGTGGGATTGGTTCATTTTTGGCACAATCATGCGACAGGCATTACAGGGCTCACCAACAGTGGATCAACTGGTTGGAAAACTTGTCAAATTTGATGCGACTGGCGTACAACTGATTTGGACCCTACTCTGACAGCCTGAGGTGCCCATCAGCACGACGCTTCACTTAAGTTTCGAAAGTAGACTCAATTTCTGGTCTTGCGGGCGGGAAAGGTCCCATGGTTCCGCAGTCAACTTGTGCTGAAAATGATGGATTATCGCCTTTTTTGTGCTAGCCTTCACATGTTTTTATTTACCAGTAAAAGTATACAGCAGCCACACATACAGACATATATTTATATGTATATATAGCTTTTCGTTTTGGGTGCAGCTTCCATTCCCCAGAAGACTGACCCTTTTTGGGTGGAAGCTGTCGCCACTGAGGGACGGCGCAAAAGAATTATTAAATGTAAATCCGCATGAGAGTGCCTGCAAAAAAATAAGCAACGGCGATACTTAAGCCACACAAAAGACCACACTAATCGCTTTTTTCTGTTGTTGCTGTTGGGTGGGTTCCGGATCCCGATTCATCCGGCCAGGGGAATGGAAATGGCATTTGGATCCCAGTACCAGCAGCAGCACCAGCACCCAAAGCAGGAGCAGAAGCAGAGGCAGCGGCAGAACCAATGGAGAGCGGGCGACATAACTTTTACACAGCTTTTGCTATTTAATCATTCAAATTGACTTTTTTCTTGCCTTGCCTGATGGACGTTAATTTTGAAATTCCTTTTTAAATGCTGCTCTCTCTCTCTCTCTCTCGCTCTCTCTCTCTCATCCAGCCCTTTGGCTGTTCCGCCTCCGTGGGCCGGCCGGTCGGTCCGCAACTTCGCTTTACGCTTGCGGCTTATAAGTTTTTTAGCCTTCGCTCATTTCGTTTTTTTCACGAATATTCTTTTTGTTTCTGCGCTGGCTCACTTAGAATGCGCTGAGTTTGCATTTGGCTTTCATTTTACCATTTTACCGAGTGCGCCGCGCGCCTTTCACTCCGATTTTTTTTAGTTTTTTAATCAAGATGTTTTAAATGCGGCCGACCGGCCACCCACGCCCACCCACGCCACTGAATGATGGATTCTTTTTTGTCTTATTTCGCCTGCTGGGTGGGGCAGAGTAAACAGAAAACAGAAAACAGAAAGTTGGTTCGTTGGCTCGTGGGTTCGGCAAAGATTTATGCAGATAATAAAATGAGTCTTCAAATGAATAATCAAGTTTTCCACGGCCTGGGCACGGACAGGGGACTCGGTACTGGTACTGGTACTGGGGACTGGGGGCGTATCCCCGCTGCCGTTCGTCTGTTCATAATTAAGGTACGTCCTTGAGCCGAGCTCTGGCCACTCAATGATAGCGCAACTTTTTGCCAGCAATACAAAGCAAATGCCTGAACCAAATACGGCCGAATGGCCAGAGCATTCAAGTCAAGGACTGCACCATTTTAGCCACCTGCTCGAGCTGATGCTGACGCTGCCGCTGACGCTGGCGGGCACCTTAAATTGGTCGAGGAATTTAAGCAATTACCTGGTGAAACTTTATAGAAAATGAAATTTTCTAGTGCTTCACCGTTTTATTACCGACTCAGAGCGAGTCCAGTGCCGCGTCCGGGTTATTGTGTCCTGCAGCTGCAGGTCCAGGTGCAGGACAATAAAACGCCGCAAACAGAGGGGCGGCACAGGGTGGGAGTGGTGTGGGTGGCTCGGTGGGTCCGGTGGTCATGGCCACAGTCAAAGCTGCAACTTGTTAGACTTCCTTGCGGGAGCGCTAAGTTTTCTTTCGCTTTGCTGTTGCTTTTATTTAGTTGCATGAAAAATGCGATTTTTACGCGCCGCTGCAGCTGCCGCAGCATTTGCCATTGTGCGGGAGTCGCTGCCCCAGCCCCGGCACCGAACTTGTCAGCCCCCTGGACACACTTGTTGCCATTGTGGAGATACAAAATTAACTTTTACGCTTTATTACCGCAAGAATGGTGAAACAAAACAAATCTCAAGTTGCAACTTGCACTACAACTCGCTCGCTGTCTCTCTCTCGCTCTCTCTGGGTCTGTGTCTGTGTCTGCCTCGGCAACTGCCACACCATGAACTTCTGCTGCTGGGTTTCTGTTTTGTTTTTGTTTGGGTTTTGCTTTTTGTCGACTGCATCCGGAGGCCATCAAAATTGCCGGAAGCGCGCGCCGGCCAGTCAGTGGCATTGTCATCAACTCAATTACATTTGCGCCTCCTTGCCCCGGCAACAATTGCAGCAAAGGAAAACCAGTCGCGGCCCCAGTCCCGGCACCAGTCCCGGTCCCAGTGCCCGTCCATTGTTCCCTGACTGATGACGGAGCCTTCTAAACAAGCCGCACAATACGCACAGCGTCGCTGGCTTTTATCTGGCCGTTCCTCTGCTCCATTGTGTCGCGTCTCGTGTGACGAATGCGACAGGAAGCGCCCGGAGTCTTGATAGTCGTCCGTCCGTCCGTTCCCGGCACAAAGACCCGGCACAGCAGCAACAAAAAAAATGCCATCCAGCAAGGGAAGAGTTCTGCACCTTTCCGTATATCTATGGCGCCATAATTTACTGCTTCCCCCGTCTGCTGGTAATCTATGGCTGCCGCTGCCCGCCTTCTGCTGCTGCTGCGGCGGCGGAAATGTTTCACAGAGATTAGCACAACATGTCAGCATTTTGATTTACCTGCATGCCACGAGATTTGCTTTGCCACAGCCGCCCACCAGCAAGCACCCACCCCCAATCCCATTCCCCCGGACTAAGCTCTTCCTGTCAGAGGAGAAGGCTGCCGCTGAGGCTGCTGCTCATCGAATCAGTAGCGGTATCATTAGCCAAGTTTATGTTTGCTTCTCTATTTCCAATGCAAATTGAAACGCCTGGGATGCTGCCGGGGCGCGGCAAGGGCTCAGAACCAATTGATTCTGGAGCGGATTATCCAGGCAGAGATGCGTCTCGTTGTGCACCAGCTGTGTGCCACGGCGCAGCCAGCGCTGTGCCTTCCTTCTGGTCTTGTGACTGCTGCAGGCATTCAGGCTGAGTCGTGGGGGCTGTGAGTTCTTCTCCACGCCGAGGCAGCGTTCGGTTGCAGTGCTGAGCTGTCCGCTGTCGCGGAGCAGCCGCCACTGGGTGATGTCGCTGAGGTAGCAGCTGTCCAGGATCACTGGCAGCTTCACTCCACTGTCCGTGGCCGTGTCCGTGCGTCGGGCATGCAGACAGCGCTGCCCATTCTTCAGGGTGCCCATCGCGGAGAGCTCGTTGAAGTGCGCCCTGCCATGAGGGATTCGTTTGATGAAGTGCCGCGCCACGAATAACTGTCGGCAGACAACTCACTTTAGTTCGGGACTCACATGCCGCAGATACCAATCGAAGCGCTGACACCGGAGCTCCAGCTTCAGCTGGCGGGTGGACTCCTCCTCCTCCTGGTCGCTGTGGGGCAATGGAATCTGCCTGGCCGCCGGCTTGAGGGCGTAGAACATATTTTTATACTCGTCCAGCCAGGACTCGGCTATGATTTTTGAGTTGCTGCAGGACAAGGAATGGAGTGGGAAGGGAGAAAGGGGATTTCAATCAGCATGCGCTAGGAATGTTCATATTAAACGGATGCTGCGCTGAAATAAATTGAAAAATACCAATCGTCGGTGCGTCCAGTTCACACCTAAGCCACAGTGCCACCCAACCCAATCCTGGACCCCCCCAATACCTACTGTAGATAGGTGGCCAGGGCGGGGCTCGACTCGTTGAAGTCAAACTGTGGCGGCGGAAAGTCGAAGGCATGTCGAGGGCGAAAGATGTGTCCGATTCGACTGCAGGGCACGATCTCAATTTGTCCGCCGCAAAGCCACAATTTAATGGCCAGCTCGATGGACTCGCCGCCCCAGATCTGCAACAGAGAGAGAGAGACGAAAAAGGCCAGCTAGAGGAGTTGTTGCAGCTTCAGGGTGTGGCTGTGGCCAGCGTCACTCAGGGTGTCACCGGCACTCTGCCGTGGCCACTCTGACATTAGCAATTAGCGCAGTGGGCACAAGTTAATTGGGTCTGGCGCCCTCGGGCTCACCTTCAGGTGGGCGTTGAAGCCCCGCAGCTTGCGGAACCAGTCGCGTGAGATCATCAGCACGCCCCCGGCAAAGGCTGGACTCGGGTAGGGCTGCTCGGGGGCCTCCTTGGCAGACAGCTCGCGCCGCAGCCAGTGGAAGTGCAGGCTCCAGTCGAAGCCGCCCTTGAGCAGCTCGTTGCCCCTGCTGTAGCTCAAGGTGGTGGGGTCAATGGGGTCCAGCAGCGGGCTGACCGCCAGCGTCGCGTTCAGCGCCAGTCGATCCAGCAGGGGCTCCAGCCAGGCCTCGTTCGCCTCGCAGTGACTGTCCACAAAGAGCAGGAAGTGGCCAGTGGCCGCCTCGGCCCCCCTGTTGCGTGACCAAATCAGCCCCTGTCGCCGCCGATTGCGCAGGCAAATGAGCGTCAGCCGACCCCGGGTGGCATACATTTTGGCCATCAGCTTCTGGAGGTCGTCCAGCAGGGAAACTGAAATGGAAGAGTGGAGAAATAGCTGCAAGAATTAACGTTCAGGGACGCACCATCTTGACTGGCATCGTCTATGAGGATCAGCTCGTGCAGATAGTCCTCGGGCGTGCGGCTGATCAGAGATATGACCGTTCTCAGGAGCATGGAGCGGGCCTCGTTGTGGAAGCTGATCACGACGCTCACCTTGGCGCGGGAGGCGTGCGGCAGGCTGTAGGTGCGCTGCGAGTCACAGCTGTCCAGCGAACAAATCGTGAGCACAGATCAGGCATACCCACGGCAGCCGCTACTCACCTCTCATGCCGAGTCCTGGGCAGGCTGCGGTATGCACCCACTGTGTCGCTCAGCTGCACATTGTACTGGTAAAACGCCGCCGATTGTTCGGGTGTGCGCGAAATGAACTCTCGCCAGCCGAACAGACGGCCCTCTGTGCCCTTGCCATGATCCCCCGCGCCGAACAGCAGCAGCTAAAGGGAATCCACGCTGGATTGACTCAGCAAATATCTGTGCGGAAGTTTACTCACTCTGCCCGTGAAGGTTTCCCTCTGCAGCAGAACTAGCAGGAACACGAACTGGCAGACGACGAAGCACAGGGCACAGATCATGCACGAGTGCAGTCGCTGAAGGGGCATGCAGCCGGACATGGCCTGTGGGGAGAACTGAAGCGGCGCCACATCGCGCCGCCAGTGCTGACCGATCGACGCGGAAATCAGACCGAAACTAAACCGTTTACAGGGGGCTCTCACGCTTCGCCTCCACTGGCACCACCCACTCGCCCGGCTGCTCCCAACCCAGACTTGTGTTAGTGTATTTTTCGATAGCACTGATTGTGTCGTCACATGCGGAGCGCTGAGCGCTTGTATCGAATGCCACATTCGTGACCTGCTCTCGCCCCGGACGGCGTTCGGCGCTCTGTCACACATGTCATTGATAAATGCTCGATAAGTTTGGCAAATATTTGTGTGCAGCTCGCCAGGTGTTAATTGCAGCACACGGCACTATCTATTACCCAAGGGCTGTCATGTCGGTAGATGGAGTGGCAGAGGGGGTGGCTGGGTCTTGTTGTGGCGACCTCAGCAAAGGCGTGTTACATGCTACAGACAGCCATTGGCGCTAGTTTCTTATCCGAGTGCTAAAGGAATTGTTGATGAATGATGTTGATGGCATGGATACGTGTATGAGCCGCATTTTGCACAGGGTACGCGGGCCATGAAGGGTATATGGGGAGCGTGGAAAGAAAGACCAAAGTTCGCAGACCCATTTTGACCTTGACCTTACAACGTAAACGATTTGCCATAGAACCAGCCGCGGCGAATCCAGATTTGTGAGTGCACTTTGATCTTCCGTATAAGCCCAATACTGGGCTCTATTCAGTCCACTAACATATCACATACAGGAAGCATGAAGCGCTACGTGGAGATTTTGTTCGGTAACTGAGACTGTGACCCAGCCAACTGATGCGCCTTAACAGCTTTGATTTTCTCAGGTGTCCTGCTGCTGACTGCGCTCTTTGATAATGCCAGAGCCACTGTCGACTCTGACGTGCTCCAGCTGAAGATTCTGTTCCAAAGGGCAAAGGCCACGTATGTCAACGAGCGAATCGATTCAACAACGTTGGCCCAGGTGGAAACGGCTCTGCAGATCTCTTTGCAGGCCGAGCTGAGCCCCCACACGGTGACACTGCGAGATCTGGTCGGGCGGCTCGTGGCACTCTGTTATCCCCAAGTAGCCCCAAGCTCTACCGTCACACCAAGCCCTACCGTGGCCCCAACCTATACCGCTATACCCAGCTATAACGTAATACCCAGCCATACCACAGCACAAGGTTTCACAACCCTAGGCAGGTTACAGGCCACCATCCAGAAAATCCTCCACAGCGTGCGCACTAATGTTAATAATATACGAGTCAACCTCGGCGTAGCGCGAACCAGCGCGATTCCCAAGCCGGAACATGGATTCTGCATTATAGCCCGGCTCCTGGAATCGTTTTTGCGTTTATAAATTTTAAATTATTGAAAATCAGATGCCAAGAGTCGAGTGCAGTTACGTGGAATATCATCTAAAACCTTAATATATATATTTGGATTCAACATGACTGCCGGGTGACATTTCCAGGGTATTTTCAGGCCGGGTGGGCGAGGCTCCTTCATTTGATTTCATGCATTAAATTTTGCATTATTTGTAATTGCATTATTTGCCCTTTTGCTGATTTCCCGATGTGCAAATGAATATTTCGCAATTCATATTTATGCCTGGGCAAAAATTAATTGACTGTAATGATTTGCACTATTTTCCCAGGCCCCACCTTCCGCATTCCATCAAACGGCCCGCCCATTAGCGTTCTATCGCAATCTGGTTCGGGGTTCTCGCTCTGGCTCTGGTTTGTTTTATTTGCTTTTCATGGAAGTAATTGCTGTTGATTCGCATGCGAAACATAATAATGTGATAGACCTGCAAACACAGTGTGTATGGGCTATAGACTGTAGACTGTGGACTGCTCCGTGCCAATCAGTTTATGGCAAATAAACTGATGCATCGAGGATTAATATGGAAATGGCTCTTTGTACATTCAAAGAGGAGTCACAGTCACAGTCGGAGTCGGAGTCGGCGTCAGCGTCAGAGTCAGCGTCAGATCGGAGTGAATTAAATTGGCTACCAAATGGCCAGCACTTTCATTGAGTTGAGATTAAGTGGTCGGGGCCGGGGCCGGGCTGCCTGGTTGCCTGGTTGCCTGCCAGCGACGGAGCCCGCTGAGCCCGCTGTTGCCTCTGATTCCGCCACTCGCATATTGGCATTCCCTTTTTATGGCCTTTTGCTGCTGCCATAAATATTTCAAAGGCCAGCGTCGGTTGCCATGCACACAGCACACAGCACAAAGCGGAGAAAAGGCAATGGCAACAACTGCTATCCACACACTAGACCATTGTCCATATTGGTCAGTGTCTGTCCGTGCTCCGTGCTCCGTTGTTTGTTCCCCCCCTAACCCTTTTGGGCCGTGCTTCGGTGGGTGTGCTCTCCCTCCCCTCTGATGTGATTTTATTTAAAATTGTTAGGCAAAGCGGAAGTAACTCATTCAGTTAGCAACAAAATCAGGCGCCCTCGCCCCCATCCTGCTCGGCTAAATTGGAGTGTGACTTCCGCATTGCATTAGGACTATACTTAGTTGTTAGTACTGTGGATGTAGTTGTAGCTGGAGCTGTTTCTGTGGCTGCCGTCCAGTTGCTGATTGACTTACGTGCCTCTCGTTTTCCTCTCCGTTTTCGGTTTGCCGTGGTCGATTTTTTGCCCAGTTCTTACGTGCAGCGGAAATGCATTTTTCCAGTCACGTTTCCTCGGGCCCAGACAGTCGCCGCAGAGACCCCATCTTTGGCTCTAGCTTCAGCTGCTGCCCCGCCCAAGCCCCGCGCAGTGGCTGCAGGTAAGACATACACCCCCACTGAGTGGCAACGACAACAGCCAAAGATTCTTTTGTTTTCGGTTGACGTTGCCACTGCCAATGCCTTTGCCGTTGCCGTTGCCCGGCAGGGGAATTTATTAAGCCGGGCGTGATCTATGCTCTCGGGCTGCGTGAATTAAAGTGCCTTGTAATGGAGGTGGATCTTCCTGCGGGAGCTGCCTTCCGCAGGCGTCGCCCTAATTGTATGCCAGGTCGCGTGTGCAGCTTAGCAATTAATGGAGGCAGACGAGCCAATTCACGGGCTTTCGGGGCGACAACATTCGATATTCAATATGTTTTCAATTTGCCGTTTTTTCTCGTCCTTTATCGCGGCTCTTTTTCCTTCGATTTCTGTCGCTTTGCCTTTGGTCGTATCAAAGGCAATCGCAAAAGCCGTAAAACAAATAAAAATAAAACGAAATTATGCCAATAAATGAATTATAAGGCACACGCACCGTGCTCCACGCACCGCGAGGCGTATACGCAACGCTAGTCAAAGAAGCGGGGCGACAATGCCTAAGTGGCATGTAAATGTCTGCCGGAGTCTATACGCACCACACACTCGTGTGTGTGTGTGGCCATGATTATTATATGGCCACTCACACACATGCGTGTTTCTGTGTGCGTTATGATAATGTTAACAGCCTCCGACAGAGGCACAGGAGCAGCAGCAGCAGCAGCGGCAGCAGCAGCAGCAGCGGCAGCAGGAACAGGAACCAGCCCAGTGCCAGTCTCAGGCTTCTAAAATTTTATTAGCAAGCGGCTTATGGAACTTTGAAAATAATAACAAAAGCATCGCAAAAACAGCAGAAGAGGGTGGCCAGAGAGGGGCACTCTCACTCTCCCTTACTCTCACTCTCCCTTACTCTCTCTCTCTCTCTGGTTGGCCATAAAGAATATTGAGGAAATTGCTTTCTTTGCACTCGAAATGCTCCGCAGAGCGACCAGACCCGAACCGAACCGTTCCGACCCGGCCAGAGTCTGCCGCTTAGCAGGGTGCACTCATTTCGAAATTGTTGCGTATTATCGTTAAATTTTACGCACACTCAGCCACACACACACACACCCACACACTCTCACGCTCACACACATTCCAAGGACGTGCGCACACATACAAATGCGTTCTGTGGGCAACATTTTTTGCCGCTTTTCTTTTGTTTTTGTGGATCTCTTTTTCACTTTGCAGGCGACCGCATTTTTCTTTTCAAATATTTCCATACCCGACTGCAGATCCATGTGCGTGCGTGCGTATCTGTGTGTGTGTGTGTGTGTGCTGGGTTACAACAATTTACGAAAAGATAACAAAAGATTGCGATTTGTTTATTGTGCCGCCATTTTATGAACTGTGGTCGCGCCCTTGAATTATTAAGTTTAATTTAACAAAGTGCTCTGGCCATACAGCGATGTGTGGCTAATTCTGCCGGGCCAGCCGTCGCCCCAGTCTACGAAATGCAGAGGAGAAACATTCACTTCGAATAGGCAACAAACGTGGGCTAGAAAAGAAGGATTACTCCGGGGGCCGAGCCATTTGATACTCTGCTAAATTCATCTTTAATACCCCCCATCAGGACTCCCAGGTAGTGTATCCGAAAAGCCGTCGAAGCACTGGGGGCACACAAAAAAAACCTGTGCACATCGATGGAAATATAATTTCAATGATTTTCCATTTCCATTTTAGTAGTGGCGGCAGGATGTGGACGGCCAACGAGAAAAACCATTTTAATGATGTTTACACAGCTCCCATGCACCTGTCAACATCTCCCACTCCGTGTCGCTCCCCTCTCACTCTCCCACGATGTATACGCCTCGCTTTCAAATTCACTAAGCCCCCGACACCCCGCCCCCGCCACTGACTGTGTAACATTTTGCGCTTTATTGCGATTGACTAGAACTTTTCACTATGCCCGACGGAGTACTTTAGTTGATGACATTATCGCTGCAATACAAAAGGTTTTTTCCTGCTGCCACTTCATTTTTGTGCTCTGCCCTGTGTTTGTCAAGTTTTTCTTTTATTTTTCTTTATTTTTCCCGCTTTTTGTTGGGGAAACTGAGCAGGCAACCGAGTCCCTGGCCTGCGCCTGCCTTTAATGCTTCTTTTGGGCAACTTTGATTCGACGGCGGTAGCAATTTTTCATTAATTTGATTGAACATCAGCCGAGCAGCCGCGCAGGCGAGACGGAAATGAGGCAGAACAATTTAATGTCATATTTTCATTTGATCTTCGGCAGTCTGAACTTGCGCTGGGGGAATCATTCACAAAGAAAGGTGGCACTGAACCCTCAGCTACGAGCGCCGAACAAAGTCGTGGAATCATTTTAGTTTATTGTACATTCACGGGGATAATTATTTGAATTTGATTAGAATATATCCTTCTCGATGCCCGAGCGTCGAACCTGATTCAGCTTCTTGCTAATGTAGCGCTTCTCGTCGAGCAGCCGCACATAGACATCGGCGCTGCTGGCCTTCGGGCAGTTGTGCCCCAGGATGTTGATGCCACAGAAGCTGTCCTTGAGCACGTAGGGCAGGCCGAAGTTGCGCAGACACTTCGTGGAAGCCTGGTTGTTGACCACGCAGCTGGTGTAGTTCTTGATGATGAGGCCATTGGGATCGGAGATCTGGCTCTTGCACTGGTCCTCCAGCACCTGGGCGGCTCGGGTCTTCCGCAGGTGGGTCTCGCGGTGGTTCCACGTCCACAGCTGGACAACCTCGCTGGACTTGATGCGATGCTGGCACAGAGGCGGTGGCCTTGCGAACTGATCGCCCAGCTCCGCGCCCAGCTTGATGAGGGTAAGCAGCTGCTCGCCGTCTTTGGTCGCGAAGCCCCTGGCCGGACTGTTGCTGGTCGCATTGTAGCGGGTGCCATCGAACAGCTTCACCAGCATGGAGGCCAACGGCGCGTCCATGAGGCAGGTGCTCACCGTCAGCACCTGCTGCTTGTCGACAATGATCCCATTGCAGACGAGCTTCCCATCGGCCATTATTCGCACGATGTAGTTATCCAGGGGCATCTGGGCATGGGCCTTTGCGGTGGTCGTTCTGGACTTGTAGTGGTGCTTGTGCTCGAAGGCATAGTGCCCCTTAACGTAGCCGAAGTGGGGCCGCCAGTCGTCCTTGAGGTACTTCAGCGCGTGCTTGTTAATGCGGCCCCCGTGGCGCGGTGCGATTTGATTGCCTTCAGAACTGGCCACGTGGCCAAGGCAGACGCCGATCAAGGCGCTGACCAGCAGGAGCAGCTTGCGACGCAACATCGTCGCATCTGTTGGCTAACGATTGAAATACTTTGCCCTGGCTACGAGGCCACAAAAGATTGAGGTGGATAATGGATTCGTTTCGCTCTGAGCCGAAGCACGAAAAACTCCGCCGCTGATTGCTACCCATGCGAGTATATTTGTGCCCACTCTGGGGTCGCTGCTTCGCAAGGCTTAGAATATATCATCGTCCAGCTTGGCGTTCCTGATGAACTTAACTTTCTGCCTCACATAGTCGGCCCCATTGTAGACCATGTCGTAGACGTCGACCCCGAAGGGTTCGGGACAGTTGTGGCCCATGACATTGATGGCGCAGATCTTGCCCTCGTAGACCAGGGGACTGCCGATGGTGTTCTGGCACTTGGTCGAGTACTTGGCGTTCTTCACGCAAATCATCGAGTCGTGGATCAGCTTGCCACTGGGGTCTTTGATGCGCTTGCGGCACTCCTCCAGGGGCAGCACCTCGGTGTTCTGCGTGTGGACGCTGTGCCGGGTGCGTATGAAGGTGGGCAGCTGCACCACGAAGCGGGGCAGCAGCGTGGTGTCGCACAGCAAGGCCGCGCTGCTGGTGACGCTGGAGTTGGCGCGGGCAGTGCCCAGCTCGAGGATGCTCAGCAGCGAGTCCTTATCCACATGGAAGTGCTGGCTGGAGTTCTTCTGCGACACTGGCATCACCTGGTTCTCGAAGGTCTTCACTGTGAGCTCCTGGATCTGCACATTGACGAGGCAGGTGGCCGCGGTGATGATCAGGCTGTCGGTGATGAGGGTGCCCACGCACAGGAACTGGCCGTTGTTGTAGATGCGCACGAGCAGGTCGTGCAGACTCACAGTCATGCCCGACGAGCCCATTTTGATGAGCGGCTCCTCGGTCTTGCCCAGCACAGGGGCAGCCTTCACCTCCGGGTAGACGGGATGATGGGGCTTATAGTCCTTCTGTGTCCGCGGATTGTGCTGCGCGGCATACGCCGAGTACAGCGAGCGATGGAAGTGGTACGTGGGCTTCTTTGTCTTCGACCACACCGTCCAGACGGCGAGCAGCAGCAGCAGCTGCAGCAGCAGGAAGCGGGACATGGCCATGGCTTGACGTGGGTCCAGTAACTACCGCAGCAGAACTGCTGGTCCCTCCCCGAGCAGGTCTAACCAATCCCTTGGACACGCTCTCATCCATTTAGCACGGCTTCCAGCTGCAGCAAATCGATTGACCTTTATTGCGACCAACTAAATATTCATTTGACCTGCTGAATGGCCAGGGCCAGGGCCGAGGGGGTTGTCGTCTGCATGGACTCGTTGAAGGGACCCGTGCCCGTGAAGGCGCGCAGGGCATCCGTGGCCAGCTGGATGAACTTGATGGTGTGCCTGACGCCGAAGTAAATGTCCATGGTGTCGGAGTCCTCCTCCTCGTCGCAGTGCTCGCCAAAGATGTTGATGGCCGCCAGCTGGTTGTCGATGATCAGCGGGTCCCCGGGGCGGGTGCTGCAGGCCGACTTCACCGAGTGCTTCAGATTGCTCACGCAGTAGTACTCCGGCTCGAAGAGGAACTCCCGGAAGCCGAGCTCCTCGTAGGTGCGCTTGCAGCGCTCCGTGTCCACCACCTTGGTGTCGTAGAGCGTTATCTCGTACTCCATGGGGTCGAGGAAGGCCATGCGGACGCTGTCGCCCGCCCTGGGTATCTTGCGGTACAGCTTGATGTAGCGGTACGTGTCGCGGTCCAGCTTCTGGGCCAGCGAGATCAGGGCGATGTCGTTGGCCGTGCCGTTCTCCTTGTGGCCGGGCATGTAGAAGGCGTTCACCGCGTGCGGCACCGTCGTGGTGGCGTGCCCGATGTCCGCGCCCGTCAGCACGTACATGTACTTGGCCTTGTACTCGCGCACCGGCTCCGTCGTGGGCGGCAGGAAGCAGCGCGCCGAGGTGATGATCATCCGGCGCGAGATCAGCGCCCCGGAGCAGAAGACCGAGCCCTTGTAGTAGATGTGCACGTAGTAGGTCTTGTGCACGGCGGGATCGAACTCCTCCCTCGTCCTTGCCTCTGCCTCGTGCTCCCTATCGCGCTCCTCCAGCTGCGCGCGGTTGTAGTTCACGTGGTTCGCCTTGCTGTGCCGCGGATTGTAGTACACGGGCCGGTGGTAGTTCTCGTCGTAGATCTTCACCAATTTGGCACTGCTCCAGGGCAGGCCCAGCAGCAGCAGCAGGTAAGTGCTTTTCAGCCACATGTCCAGCCAAGATTGATACGGTTTCAGCTCCGATCTCCGGTCTGCCAGCAGCCATGGCTAAAGGGATTTGGGGGGCGCACTAACAGAATTAGTTCCCCAGGCATCGGGGGGTGGAGCAAAACTCGTACTGCAGCAATATTAATTAAAATCTGTGATGGACTACAAGCCATGTTTCAGCTCTTTTTCTTCTGCTTCTTCGCCGTTTGTTTCATTGTTTGGGCATTTGCATTTTTTGCAGCATATTCCGGTGCGCCCCGCTGGGACAAAGCACACGGACGGTCAGGGATTGGCCGTAGCTGCACATTGAATTATAAACCAGGCATCAATGGCTGTCATTTAACTCTTGCCTTCTGCAGACATCCTGGCTGTTCCGGCCGGCTCTGAAAGGTGCACGCAAGATGAGAAAAAGCGGGCAGAGAAAAAAGCGACCGCCGTACAACGAAGGACATAGATAATTAATTTGCTTTGATTACAGTTGTCTGTGGAGGGGGGTGGGGTGGAGTAAGGGCAAAAAACGGATTCGGAATCTCTGGCTCTGAAGTGGACTGGCAGACGGAAATTGAAGTGTTTGTAATGCATGCGGAGGGGAACGGAAAGAAAACGGATGAGCCAAAGGCTTTTCCATCTGGCCCCGAGCGCCGAGAGCAAAAACTGACAGCAGAACCGGCACCAGTCCCAGCACCAGTCCCAGCTCCAGCCCAGTCCGGCGACGGCGGCAACGAGTGCGTCTAATTGATGGGCAGCCAAAGCCAAAGGACCTTGCTGCCATGCAAATGTGGCTCTGCATTTTGGAGGCCTGCTGCTGCTGTCGGGTCGGGTTGGGTTGGGTTGGATCGGATCGGGTTCGCTCATCAATTATTTAAAATATGTTACACTTGGCACATAACTTGACTGACAAGCATATGTTCACGGGCCTGTAAGCCGAGTCAGTGCCCATAATAGCTGGTCATTATAGCTGCTTTATGGGATGACGCACGGGAGCCAGCAATGAAACTGGAGGCTGCCTCCACACACCCACCTACACCTGCCTGACTGCTCGGGAAAAAAGGTCTGTGCCCCAACACATGTTGCAGGTCCACTCCACTCCACTCCCATCCCTGCTCCTGCTCCTGGTCCTTGTGCCTGTCGAAATTTATGCGTACGTGCCCGGTTGAAAAACGTGGCCGACGACAACCCCACCTCGGGTCATTTATTATTAGCTGTAAAATGCGTGCCGCCTCGGCTCCTGGGCTGCCACCGGCTTTAGTTTGGGCTTTAGCCTGGCTCCTGCCACATCTAATAAATAATCTCCATTTGCAGCAGACGAAAGCAGACACAAAGGTGCGAAATCCAAAACGAAACGAACTCGTAGGGATGGCTTCTCAGTCTGTTTGTTTCGGTAAAGTCCATCTCTCTCTCCCTCTCTCTCCCTGTCTCTCTTTATAAGTAGTTGAAACACACACTCTGCTACGAGTGTATAAGCCATGGTCCATGGTCCAAGGGCTCGTCCGTGGGAGGGCTTCGTTACTGTTTTATTCTGATGCTGTCGACGGCAAATTAAATGTCACTCACACGCCATGTAAGCCGAGCAAAGATTTTGCAGCTCATTATGCAGCATGACGCAATCAAAAACACAAGCCTTGCCACATGGGGGGCTGCTGCTGCTGCGGGACGCTGAGCTTATTTGAATTTACAAGTTTGCCAACGACTAATGGCAAATTCAATTTCGAGCAGAGAACGCTTTAAAAGCAATCAAAGGCAGAGAAGGAGCAGCAGCAGGAGCTGCTCCAACTGCATCTCAGGCTCAGATTTGGCTGCAGGGTCAGCTGTGCATTCGTCTTACGCTCTTTGGACATGGACTCGGCAAAAGAGTGAGTTGCAATGGACACGAACTGCCGCCGGGGCGGAATGTGGCAGCAGCAGGAGCAGCATCAGTGGCAGCAGCAGCAGCAGCGGGAGAAGAATCTAGAGCTTCAGCAGCGGTAGCGTCTTTGATTGCACTGCTGCCGTGGCAGTGTGTGTGTGTGTGTGTGTGTGTGTTCTCTTCTCCTGGCTGTCTTCTACTCAAGCACAGTTCGTTGCACATTTGAACATACCCTCGGAAAATAAATGCAAATTTAGCCATGGCAAACACAGCCACACATCCGAGCACAGAGCACATTGGCCATAGACATGCGCTGCTCCTTTTGTTGCCGCCGCTGCACATTTCCCGAACGCGTTCGATCCACTCCTCACCACTCCTATCCACTCCGCTCCACTCCGCACTCCACTCCGCACTCCACTCCTGTATTCCACTATATTCCGCTTTGGTCTGGTCTTCTGCCCTGCTCTTTCAACATATTTGTATAAATTTTCGATTTTCTGCTTCAATAGTCTCCCGGAGTTGTACTGCTCCGCTTCCCCATTCCACCTACTCCACCCCTTCCACACACTTCTCGCTGCTCTTCACTTTGTTTATGTCTCAAGAATTCAATATTTTTTTAAACTATTTCTCCTGTTTTTCTCGCACATGCTTTGTTGTAGCTCTATGCCACCATGCATATATATATGTATATATATGTATGTATATAGAGAGTATTACTGGCAGAGAATTGAGTACCGACAAGCACACACTTCTGTCCGCAGCTGGATTGTCTTCATGCTCGTCTCGTTGCGTCTCCGGAGTGCCTTTGATAATCCGGACGCACCTTTAAGCTGTACACTTTTCTGCGTTCGATTGGCAGACGAGACGGAAGCTGGATTTATTGTATTTTCACTCTCACATTTTCTATGCTCATTAAATTTTATTGCCCAGCCATACATAGTTCCAGGTCGCTCACACAACGCGGCACAGAACTCGTTGGTGTTTTGGCATCTACGTGCTTAAACGCTGCCTGCTCCGCTCCCGGTTGCTACTTAATGGCTAATTAGTGGTATAATTTACACCTTAATGACTCTACAACAATGCCCAGGCTGCTCTTTAAGCATGGGGAAAAGGCAAAGGAGCAGCACCAGCAGCAGGCAGCAGGCCAGACAAGAGCCACAAGCCAGCGGCACCCTAGCAACAAGGAGCAGCAGCTAGCTATCTGCTCGTAGTTTAATCCCAGCACCTTGTATGCCACACACCCACACCCAGCCAGGCTCCAGAGCAGGCTCGCGAGCAGCCTTCAGAGCTCAAGCCCCCAGACCGTTCCCTGGCTACATTTTATCGTAGAGCTCATATGGATGTGTTTTGCTTTATGTGCAAATCAGCGTCCATTAATAAAGACAGCCAGCGAAATGTTACGCATACGCCGCGTTGCATTAATCACAGCTAACGATATACATGCGAATATGCCTCTGCCTCTGTGTCTGTGTCTATGAATGTGTGTGTGTGATGTGTGTGTGAACCCATGCATGTATTGTGTGCGTAGTCTTGCTTCGGAGCGTGTTAATTTCATCGCAAATGCCTTTTTCAGTATGAAAATTTATGCATGCCATTTTAGACACTTTGATTTATGACCTTAACTCCGAAATGAATCGAGTTTCGTTGGATTATTCCCTCCGCCCACTAGGCCTTGGCTTTGGCTGCTAAGCGCGCATTTCAGTGGGTTAATTTGCCATCCAAAGAGTAGTTTTGGCCAAAAGTTTAATACGAATAGGAAAACGAAAATAACTCAATAAATTGCAATGCATTTAAAAGAATTAAAAGCTGTAAATATGCAAGCTGAAATGTATTTCTTTTCCTTTGGTGGATTGCAAAATAAATTTAAACATTTTCCGACATTTTCCAATGCATTTTAAATCCTCAAGTCCCATGCACATGCACACTGAACACTGAAATTCCCTTTCAATATTCTACCCCACCAAAAAGTAACTATAACTGATTGACTTGCATGCGAGGCGAGGCAGCCGAATGTTGTCACGCACTGTCACATATGAAATTATGGGAAATGACACAGCTCGCACAATGCACACACCTGACACAAGCCGTGCAGGTGACAAAGCCAGTGCTGAACCGTGGCTGGGAGGAGAGGAACGCCGTGAGTCACCGTGCAATTTGCAAATTGCCATAAAGCTTGCAATTGTGTCAAATATTTTAATGCAATAAGAGTCACAGCGCGACAATATCCGAATGCTGAATGGCAAGGAGTAAATGATGAATGATGAATGGTAAATTGTGAATGGTGAATCGTGAATGGCGAATAGTGAGTGTGTACATTCAAAGCACTACTCCTTGCTCTCCTGCTACGACGCTGCGTCAGCGATGACGATGCTGATGACATCAGCAGTCGCCTGACCAGCTACAGATTGGCGGGCTTTAAAGCCAAGTAGCTATCGCAGAACTTATCGCCTCGGCGATTCCGGCTAACAGATCGATTACGGGGCAGCATAAATCCGTTTAGAGCCACAAAATCTAAGCGGCAGCCACAAAAATAAAATAAAATCTCGAACCAAAACTAAGGCAAGCAGCGGCTGCTGTCGCGACTGGCAATTCAATTTTTTATTTTCTATTTTTTATTTATGGCTCTTCAGCATATCCGGCTATATCCCAGCAACAGCAACAGCAACAGGAACGGGGACAATCGGCAAAGCGTTAAAAAACAAGCGAAAATATTACAACATTTTAATAGCGAAAATGAAGATTTATTGCCCACGACGACGACGCGGCGCGACGCTGCCAAAATGTGCCGCAAAAAGTGGAGCGCTGCTAAAAAGCGCTCGAAAAAAAACCAGCAGCTGACCAGCAATATTC
Source organism: Drosophila ambigua (assembly GCA_018150905.1). Classification (NCBI taxonomy): domain Eukaryota; kingdom Metazoa; phylum Arthropoda; class Insecta; order Diptera; family Drosophilidae; genus Drosophila; species Drosophila ambigua. The sequence goes on along the minus strand of JAECWS010000086.1, from coordinate 14,826,167 downwards.
AGCAACAATCAAACTTGGAAAAGTTTAAAGTAGTCGACTAAGGAAAAGTCTGTTTAATCTGTAAATATATGGAAAGGCAAGGAAAGTCTGTCTTTGATTGCCAGTGGAGTGCGGAAAGAAGTGGAGAGCATTACACAATTGTCTGTGCACAGAGAGGGATATACCTTGGCTGAGCTAAAATGTGCAGGGTATCGTGAGCTGTGAAAAAAAGTGCAAAGTGTAAAAATCGCTACCGCGTCACGTCACGTCAGCCGCATGATAGACCAGTCAGGGAGTTGGCCATCGCTAGCCGGTCCCCGAACTCGGACAGTGGGCGTCGTGTTCAGCCTCTGTGTCCCTTATCGCCATAGAAGTTGCCCCCATTGTATTGTTGCCGCCGTGTGGCACCGCCTGCTGTTGTTGCTGTGGTCTGTGTCTGAGCCTAGCGCACGTCGCAGTTTGTTAGCTGCATGCCAAACCCTGGCACCAAGAGCGCTCCCAGGAGCCGAGGCAGAGCGGGTGCCGTTGCCCCATTGTTTGCTCGCCCACTAGGCACACACAACTGGGCGTGTCCAATCAAAATATGCAAATGTTTTATCCGTAAAACGTCGCTTTGATGGAATTTCGGCACATTTCGCCAGCTTTCCTCACAGTTTCTGCCGACTGCCGCCGACGGGTGGCTGCTGCTGCTGTTGTTTGCTTTGGTTTGGCTTGGCTTGGTTTGCCTTGTTTTGGCTGTTTTGAATACCTCTCTTTTTTGTCGTATAGCTCCCTCCAGACTCGCAGAGCGGAGAGGAACAGTGGCAGTGGCCGTGGCAGTAGCAGTGTGTTGGCCTCCAACAAATTAGCAGTAGTTTGCAGGGCCAGGCGCTGCCTGCCTGCCTGCCTGCCACACGTCAATCAGCGAACGGGCCACGTTGCCTGATTTATATGCATAAATTTTCGCGTGCGGTTTGAGCCCCATTTACGGCGCTTTAATTTAATGCTGCCAACATTTGCGCGTCATTTTTGGTCAACCGTTTTTCAATAGTCATTCCCTGTAATGGGGGCGTGCCAGGAGCAGTTGTGAAAGCTCATTACAGCAGCGGACGATGCCAAGGCTGGGCTTCGGGGGGGGGGCAGTAGCACTCCGAATGGGGTGATACTTGCCAGGCCCGTCTGCCACGCCTTCCGAGGACCACACAAAAAGACTTGCCAGTCGATTATAACTAATTTCGAATAGCAGTTTCTGGCCTTTCAATTGGTAGCCTTATTTGCGGTTTTAGTGTTTGTATTTCTGTTTCCTGCCACAGTCACAGCTCACATTAGAATTGGAGCCCAATTGCCCATTGATTGCACTTGCAGGCGGCACAGGGCGGCCAGAGTGTACGCTTGACATGTCCAACTGCCCCCCGGGGGCCCTGCACCAAAAACTATAACAATGTTATGGGACGGTGTGGCGTGGTGTGGCCTGGCCATTGTAATTACGAAGTAACTCAATAAACAGTTGTGTGTTTTGTTGCACAGTTACTGTTGTACGTACTCGTACTCGCCCTCGTACATACATGCAAATTGCAATTAGTTTCTGTTTTGCATTTGGCAGTGTTATTATTGAATTTGGACTAATACGCAAATACCAACATCGTGATTATGGTCATATTCATCATCGTGGCCAGCATCGCCGACACTGTCGTCATGGCTGTCATCTGCAGTGGCCTGTAACTCCATCAACTGCTCTGCTCGAATGTGGCAAATTGTGGCATACAAAAGGGCGTTTAAGTATTTTGAGGTGGACTGCTGGTGGATTCACGCCTCAATCGTTTTCGTTTCTTCGTGTGCTTATTTAAATGCATTATTGATTTGCAAATACGTCGGTGGTTTTTGTTTTTGTTTTCCCAATTAGAATAGGCCTTTGTTCGCTGTTGGCTGTGTTCGGTTCTGGCAGCCCTGCCAACAGAACTACCATTATCACCTCATTAAAACTGGCCAACCCACACGCAGACACACCGACTTCCGTTCCGGCTAAAATGAAATTTATAATGACAGCAACAGCAAACAAATAAACAAGCAAACAAACCGAACAAAACCCAGCAGAACCCTACTACAATTATGGCCAAAAGTTGTACGATATGGCTGTAATATAATCAGTTCAGTGCTGGCTTCTATGCTGCACACATTGTACACCACATACATACATATGCACACATACATAGATGTACATGTGTAAGCACCGATCATGCAATTCTCACCAGCGTATTTTTGTTCGTTTGTTTATTTTAATTAAAATTACAGAGCCATGTCCGTGTCCGTGTCCGTGTCCCTTGTTTCAGTCATTGTTCTATGTCCTGGCCTGCCTTCCTCTCACTCTCCCACTCTCTCTCTCTCTCTCTATTCTATTTGTGTACTTTGCTGTTGTTTTAATGCTTTTTAGTAAATAATTTATATTCAATTTTCAAATAAATTACAAACAAAAATAGCTAACAAACAATCTCCAACGACAATGACAATGGGACGCATCACATTCAATTGAGATGCAAAAATAACCATTAAAACACAATGCAATATTTAATGTCGTTAATCTGCGATGATTTGGTTTTGGCAAATGTAAACAATTGATTTTTGAAGACTTGTAAATAGAGCTGACAGTTTTAATGGCAAAACGATTGCAATGAGCGGCCGTTGTTCACAATTTAGAGCCCACACTGAGGGGAAACACTGGCCAGTCCAATTAAAGGCAAACTCCGGCGAACATTTGGCCAAGACTCATTCTGTACTCACTCTTGCTGATTTTCTCTCAGTGTTGGTTGAACTAAAACTAAAATTTCTGCCTGGCAGTGTGGCTGCATTTGGTGGCTGGCAGAATGCACGGCGGGATTATTATAATTGTGCAAGCCATTTAAGCATGATAAACACACAGTGGCACACACACACGCATTAGCAGCCCGGAAAAGTGGTGTAAAAACCCCACAAAAGCTTCGCTTGGCTTGGGCTGCGACTCTCACCTGGGCAGAGTGCAAGTGTGTGTGTGATTGTGATGTGTGGCTGGCTTTGGATATTGGATTTTCATGTCTGTGGGCTGCCGCGGCCCCAAACCAAACCGCGTGGCAAATAAAACCTCCGCCTGGAAATGTTTACAGAGCTTTCAGGTGCAGTGAGTGCCAAAACTGGCGAATTCAAGTGTCAAATTAGCAGAACTTGGCCCGCTCTTAAATATTAACTCTTACTTAAAAATGTACACAAGCCGCCTGGTTACCAATTAAACTAAAGTGTTGCGTTTTTGCCACGCAACCAGAGCCACTCCGGTCTGGTGGTTCGTGGCTCGTGCCGCATGCCTCTTGCTCAATCCTTGGCCGCAGCATGCACACAAACTTGAAACTGCAGCTAGATAAACAGTCAGACAGCAGCCACGGAACAGGCAATGGCTGTGTGGGCGATGGGGCCCACACAGGCGCAAATATTGATAGTCTAACACAAAAGTTTTATGCACTAAAAGAACGCCTAGGATAGTGGTTGAAGGTAGAGATGGATGTGGAAATGGAAATGGAGAACCAGCCCAGATCCACATCTCCCATCGCCCATCTCCCATCGCCCATCGCCCATTTCCCAGTTCGCAGCAAAGTCAATTTTCAGCCAAGTCGACGTTAGTTGAAAAGTTAGCAACACAAAGTGCCGGCAGAGGAGGCAAAAAAAAAGCCAGTAGCAGCAGCGGCAGCAACAAAAAGAAAATGAAAGCCGAAACGTAAATTTTTATCTGTGCGCGGTGCAGTGCAAAAAGGTTTCGAGTGCAAAATAAAGTTACTTTGGCAATGCGATGCATCAAACCGCAAAACAAGATAATTTCAACGGTAAATAAATCACAGCCACGAGTGGTGCAGGGCTGGCTGAGGTGGGTAGCGCAGTATGCCACAGGATGGAGTTAAGGGATGGGGTAGTGGCTTACTGGGGTACACCCTCTCAATGGTTCAGTGCCCTACCTCTTTGGAGGCGAGGCAAGGCGAGTCGGTGAGTCGGCACTGCTGCGCTCCCCAAAGTGAAAACAACTGCAAAAGTTGCAGGGAGAATGGCAGGCAAATCCAGAGCCAAATCATTCCATTACCACCGGAGGCAACACGCGCATGTTTCGCAAAAAGCTGATTAGTTGCCATTGTGGCACGGGCAACATTGTGTTGCATTTGCATTCCTGGCGAAGAGCCCCAGCTCCCAGTGGGGAGCGGTCCCTGAATGTGGCCTAGGTGTTGGTAATGCCCGCATATTCAGGGCACGTCAGCGGCAGAGCAATGGAGGGGTGCCAGCCTGGAGCTGGCTTTGGCTGCAGTGGAACAAGGGATTGCTTAATGCTAAGAAAATATCTGTTCTTTATGGAGTAAAATTGATCAAATCGTTAGATCGGTACAAGACTGAAAATTTCATGCTGTTAGTTTTGAGCAATTAAATATGTAGAAAATGTAATTATTTTTCATGGCAGCCGCTCTGCGATTTACCAATAAATATGCCGATCAGCCACACTTTGACTTTGACTTCAGTTCGGAACTAGAATGTTTAATTTCGAATGTTGCCTGGTCAGAGGCTGCGCAGCCAATCCGATTAGCTATGCCACGCGCGGACCCTAAGCCGCTTAATTTCGAATGGCCATTCTCATTGATTATTGAGCAAAGGTGACCGGGACGGGACTGATTATTATCTGTAAACTTCGCAGTGAGTGGGGTATTATGCAGGTCCGAGCAAAAACTGAGCCCCGGGCTAAGCACTTGAGTGGAAGCAATGCCCAGTGGCACCGAGAAGTGCCGGCCTGGCAGGGCAATAAATAAAATGGCCTTGCCACCGAAGGTGTGTGTTTGTGTGTTTGTGTGTGTCACACCCACAACCAAAGCCAGCCCACTCACATGAAATTGCAACTGCAGCAGAGGGAGAGGCAGTGCCAGTGGCAGTCGCTATGGCAGCTTAAGCCAAAGTTGAACTTTAAGTAGATGCCACCTTAAGTCGGCTGCAGCTGCTGCAGCAATGGAGCAACGTGGCATATTACTCGTACTCTATATAGACTCTCCGACCCAACCCACCCCAAAACCCTCACCCTATCGACAAAAAAAGCAAGCAAAACTTTTCCATTATTTTTATCTGCTTCACATTTTCAAGTAGCAAAAACTTTGATGCTGCATGCAAAAATGAAATCCCAAAAACAAGACCAAAAATTAAGTAACATTCTCGTTTTTTTTTTTGTGTTTTGTTTTGTTTTGTTTTGTGCACATGCAAAGCCAAAGCTGATTTTCATACAGCCCCGGCTAAGACCCATCCTCCCATCGCTGCTGCCGGAGCGTTATTGCTGTTGGCCGGGCCAATTCAAGGCCCCCTCGGGCTGCTGTCTTTGCCATTTTATTTAGTTTGTTATTTGTCCATACTTAAGTGTGTCGCACTCGCCCTAGCCCCCGCCCTCGCCCTCGGTCCTGTATTGGTTTTATTTGAAAAACTTGTCGCTTGTCGTATGTCGTCCTCGAATCGAAGCAGGAAGCCAGTCAGCGATGCCCAAGACAATAACCAAGACACAGATACACACAAACACACTTACACTGATTTCTGGTGCCCATCCTTGGGGGCTGTCTCCGCCTCCGCCTCCTGCTACCGCTCCTCCTCCTCGTCGATTCGATCCGTGTAAGCAAAGTAAGTTGTTGAGTAGATTACGTTTTTGTTACGTCCGCCTGCCATTGTCTTTAAGTTTTTGCTGTCTTTTATGGGCGAGCGAGGTCCCCAGGTCCCCAGTGACCCTGTAAACTTCAAATTGCTACAAGTGACAGGCCATGGTCCTCCCCCCATCGGGTGTGTGGTGTCTGTATTCCGGGCTGGACAATGGTCAGGTCAGGTGTGTGTGTGTGTGCATCCCACAAAGCGATTCACAGATAAACAAATCCCAGCCATGTCCTGAGTAATTTAACAACTTTCTGTGGCTTGACAATGACACGGCTACCTCTGCTCTGTTCTGGCCTTCGCTTTCCATTAATCTATTGGAGCAACGATCGGCATCTCTGGCAAAGCCAAAGGTAAAGAGTGCTTCCATTGAACCATTAGCAGATCAGCTAAATGAGGTCTCTGCCTCGCGCACATTTTCTGGTCTGTTGCACTCATCCCGAATAAAATGTTGGGGGAAAAACCCTTGCGAACGGAGGGACCCTAATCCCTTGGGGCGTGCACAGGCCGTGCCCTGCCTAAACCATATTTTATGCCACAGTCATGTAAGTACATAATTCAGCAAAATGTTAATTTAATTAAATTATGAATATGAAATTTTTGGTGGCTGCCAGGCAGTGCCTCTGCCCCTGCTCCTGTCCCTGCTCCTGCTCCTGCTCCTGTCCCGTATCATGCCCTGCCCTGCCGAGCAGGACCATATTTTTGAATGGCACCAAAAACTCAACGCGCTTCGACTAAACAAATGCATTTATATTTTGCACACGGTGGCTGTGTGGGTGGGGGTGGCTACGCTCTGTCCCCCCTTCTTTATATGGCATTTCCGAATATGCAAACACACAAACATGAACTCAATACCCAGCCATGCCGTGCGATATGCCATACAAAATGTTTCCCACAGCCGCATGTGGCAAAGGCAGCATGACCAGCACAGGAGCAGCAGCAGCAGCAGCCATCGCCATCGCCAGTCCCAGTGCCACATGTTGATTTTGCAAACTGAAATTATATAATGCAATGCATGGTAAACAAGCCGCGGCATACATGGCTGCATAAATAAACTGGAACTGGAACCGAAAATTCGAAGAAAACAACATCATTAAAGTTGTAGTCTCTGCGCTACGCCGCTAAACAAACCCACAAACCGAAATACCGAACATATATATTAGGGCGGAGCGATAGAGTGCTCCGGCTCCGGCTCCGGCTAATAGCGGGGCAAATTCAAAATTACTAAAAACCAAATGTACAGCCGCATTATAAACATGCAGCGAGGCAACTACTAAAAATAATGAGCCAGTTGACTGAGTGTTTGGTCAGCGCAGAGCGGAGAGGCAGAGGGAGCGGGCAGTGGGAGTGGCAGTGGGAGTCCCTCAGCCCGCGTTCAGAATTAATGAAATTTTAGATTGAAAAATGCGAAATACACTTGAAATTTGGATAGCGTGGCAGTAAAATGGGGAAATCAAATCAGCAAAAGCAGCAGCAGCAGCACGAGCAGCAGCAGCAGAGGAGTTACCACGGAATTGAGTTGCTGAGCCAGGCCAAAAGCTATCGGTGCGAAATCTGCGTGGCCAGCACAAAAGGGAAAACACCCAAAGACCCATCATAAATTCAATTTTTTTATGTGGCAACTAAGACAAAATGCCAAGAGTTGACATTAAGCAGCAAGATGACGACGACTGCTCGCTCCGATTCGGACTCGGACTGAGACTCAGAATATTCCTCCTCCGACGACTGCTGCTGCTGCTCCTGCAATGACAGCGATGACGACAAGTGGGAGAGGATGTCAAGTGAAATGCAACCGAGTCTTCAGATTCAATGCGCGTGACAGAAACCACAGGGCTGTCAGCAGGGCTGCTGCTCCTCCGCCACCGCCACAGCGTGGCGTTGGCCATTACCAGGCGGCAGTCGCAGTCGCAGTCATCCTCGTTTGATATGGAACTCTGTTCGGGTTGGATTGGGGTTGGGGTTGGGGCTGACAACTGCCGTAGCTGTAGCCGTAGCTGTAGCCGTAACTGTATATGGCAGCGTCCTTATTGTGGGCTCGCTGCTTCCTCAGAGGCTCCTCCGGCTCCTCCTGCACTGTGCATTTGTAACAGAGCTTTTCGTAAATTGATCCAATTTATGCTTATTTTATGGCAAATTACGACCGAAGTTGCCCAGGGACTCCTGACACCGCCGGGACTGACTGGCTGACTGATTAAAGCAGTCCGTAAAAATAACCATATCGTCAGCTAAATGTTGTCATATTAATGCGGAATTGAAGTTCTTCTGCGGTGCATTGATTTCACAGTGAAATAACATTTAAAAACTGCAACGGACAGCCACCCCAGCGGCCACGAGTATGCAGTGGGAAATGAAATAAAACCTCTAAAAATACAAAAAGTCTCTGGCTTCCATAACTGTCAGAACTGAAAGCGTACATCATGTTTTATTGGATGAATCCCGTGGATGTGCAGCTGCCACAAGGGAAGCTGCAAAATTATTCAAGGCATCATGGCACCATGGAGGGTGATGGAATCCCTATACCTACCCTATACTCGTACCTATACCTCGTGCACCCGCCATCGATCTGCCAGCGGCAAGCACTCGAGTCGTCAGGCGTCAACTGCTGATTGTGCAGCTACTACTCCAGCTTATCCACACACACAATTTGCCTGCTAACTTCTTTTTATTGGCTTCTAAATGCATCGCTAAATCCTTTGTGCAAATTGCCATATTGTTGGCAGCTGCCTTTCGCATCGCTCCATGGAATGTCCCTGCTTGTTGCATTGTTTTCGTATAATAAAATTAAACTTATGCACTCTCTCTCTCTGGCTCTCTCGACTCTCTGTCTCTCTGGGGCAATGTTTCCCAACGCCACACGCTCCTGCCCCTCGTGAGCATTTGTTAAGTGGCAAAAGATTGAAATGAAGGCAAACACAGGCATGCACTCGCAGAACAAATATAATTTATATAATTAATATAACATTAAAGGAACCATTTCCATTATAAAAAGAAAAACTCAATATTTATTTATTATTTTAAGAGTTGCAAGCATTTATTTAAATTAAACTAAACTACACTTTCTTTCGCTCAGTGTGCATAGCCGTGTGGAAGCTGACGTGCAGATTATTGGTTGTCCGTACACCAGTACGTATACGTTTGTCTGAGGGTGTGTAAGTGAAATGAAATGGAACGAATTGGCTGGAAAAGGGGTTCTGCCACTTGGCAATGGGTTCTGGCTGGCTGCTGGCTGCTGTGTGCTGACTGCTGGCAGTGCATGGGGCTTACCGAATGCAAGATAAAGTTAAAAGGGGCGCCAACGCAATTTGCTCGGGGTCAGAGCTTTACTGCAATTTCGTTGATAACTTATGCCATTCAACAAATGAAGTTGACATGCCCCATCTCCCATGCATCCATCCCAGCACATCCCAGCACATCCCAACACATCCCATCCCTTCGCATGGCCCCCCTTTGGCTTGCATTTAATTTGAGAATATAACTTTGACCATATTAAATGGCCCACGCTTACACATGACACAGCATCAGCAGCAGCATCAGCAGCCGCATCATGTAGTTGGTTTACATTTCAGCCACGTGCACTCTGGACCTTCGTCTTCTTGGTTGGAGCACTCGCACTCGGACTCGTACGGCCACCGCCTCTCAATTACCTAATTGAAAGCCAAGTCAACGAGTAAAAGCCTGGCTCTAAGTCTGATTCTGATTCTGATTCCGATTCAGGATCCCATTTCGACTCTGGTCTCCTCAAGGCTGTGTCCTGTGTGCTGTGTCCTGTGTCCTGAGTGCTGCATACGATTATAATTTTGTGTTCGGTTCGGTTCAGTTGTGCTCTCGGCACACAGACTTTTGCCATTTCAATTTAGTCTTTGACATTCCCGCTCTGTGTCAAATGCAAATTGAAAAATCATCGAACGGCCCTGGCTGCAGACGCAGCTCGTCCAACAAACAGCATTTGGCTGCCGGAAGCGTTTTGCTGCCGCCCCAAACTAATATTGAGGCAGGCGCGCAGCAAACTGTTTCCGTTCAAGGGCACAGGGGGGAGGCCACGGCATGAGGGAGCGGCGCATAAGAACTGGAACTGGAACAGGAACTGTAGCAGGAGCTGGGAGTCAGAGCAAGTGCCTTGAGCGGCAGCAAGCGGCGCACTTTTTTTGGCACGCGAGAGCGTACACGGTTTTGGCAGTGATGCTCCCTCTAGTCCCTTCCTTTTGCTGCTGCTGCTGCTCCTGCTGCTGTTGTTGTTGCCGCCATTGCCAAAAGTCACTTGTTAAACAGCGGAAACGGAAATGCCAACAGTCGCACAAAGGCAGCAGCGGGCTTAGGGCACAGAGCATGGAGCATGGAGGATGGAGCATGGAGTGGCAACATTTTGAAAAGTGTAAATCAAACTAATTGAATGTTTTTGCCGAGCGCACAGCCGGTGCCAAAGCTACAGAGGCGACACGCCCCGATAAACATGCAGGCAGGCAGGCAAAAAAAGAGAGAGATGATAATACCCAAGTCCAATGCTGCGATGATAAGAAATGCCAAACCATTCAGCGCACAGGCTTCGGGGCGCTCTTTGACCTGCACTGGCAGGCACCTCAAAATATTGCACATACGCCAGGCGTGCGGCTCCAATTAGACGCCATAGAACCCCCTTCAAATGAGCTTGAAATGGGATTGAAGCCAGCCCATCTTTAACCGCCGTAAACAGGTGAATAAATAAACGCAAACTCTTCCAATCTGGCGGTGCAATCGGCAAAGCAAATGAGGCTAAATAGATCCACAACTAAATGAAAAGGGCGAGTGCCGAGTCCCCTGCTGCCCCGTGGCACCTTGCATTTGTCTGCGGCAGCAAAGTGCAGTTAATTTAATGAGCATTTTAGCCATAAAATCACTTGGCACGGCTCAATAGCCACGCTGCTGGCAGCTAGCACAATTTATTTGACTGTTAATTAGAAATTTAAATTATGCGCTTAGCCTCTGCCCTCAGAGCCGCACAGCCCCACAGCCGCACAGCTCCACTCTATACAGCAGACCTCCTTCTCGCATCGCCATGCTCCATTCAATTGGCGCTGCACAAAATTAATTGCAGGCAATGGCGGGTCGTATCCCCTTTCATCCGATGGAGCCTCTGGAGCCGTGCGGAGCACCGTTTGCGCCATGGCAAATTCGAAATAATTTATAATTTGGCACAATTACGCTCAGCCGCAGGCTTGCAGCTACTTGCTTGCTCCTTGCCACAGGCCTGGCCCATGAACTGCTCTGCTTTTCCACTGGCTGGGGGTGCTTGGTACTTGGACTGAGGGTTATATGGGTCATTTGCCTTGCAATTGCATTTTATTGATTTTGCGCTTGTCTGAGGACGCGTTCCGGCGGGGGCGGGGGCTGGCGAAGATGTAATAAACTTTCACTTGTTTTGTCGCCTGTCGCCCTGCCAGTGGGAAAGCGGAAATCAGTGGGCGCCGTGGGGCATCGGCGGCGACTCTACTCTGTCCAGTGGTAAACACATTGCTCATAGCCAAACATTTGGCACACTGCCCCAGCCCCAGTCCCAGAACCAGCCCCAAAGCCAGCTGCAGTGCCAGAGTCCATAGTCCAGAGTCCTGGCCGGGATTGTCAAGTGGTTTTTGGCTCGGGTCCGAGATTTGGCTCCGCTTTTGTGATTTCTTTTACTCCGGGTCCATTGTTTGCCCCAGAAATTGGGTCAATAGCCTTGTGGGTGGGTGGGGAGCGTTGCTGGTGTTGCTTCTCTTTTGGAGGATGACGATGATGAGCAGCAGCCTGTGCCAGCAGACTGCTTCCTCGCCGCTTTTGTTTCAACTCCTGTGCATGTAATTTCCTCTCTATGCAACTCCCCCCGGCCCGGCCCCGGCCCGGCCACGGCCGACGGCGACTCCTCAACTTTTGTTGCTGCCACACTGATTACTGTTGCTTGTTAGTGCGTTTGGCTGTGCGGTTTTTATGCTCGTTTACATGCATGCATGCCTGTATTTGTGTTCGTTGATATCTGTGTGCCTGTGTGCTATGACTTCTGCCAAAAATACATGCACTGCTTGCTTACCCCGGGCAGAGGGTATTCCGATGCTGATCAGATGTTTGCCACGCCATCAAGGAAGTTTTACCGATCATTATACACATTATATATATTTATATAAATGCTAGATATATTTAAGAATATATCCTTCAGCTGCCATGGCAACATCAGACCCGAAAGGGTATCCAAACCGGCATACCCTGCCAGCCAGCCTTCCTCCCTTGTTTTAGCTTAATTTGCAACTTGTTAGCTGCCAGCAAAACAGTCTCATCCCCCTCTATTCCCTCCCCTCGTGCTGCCGTCAAAAGCTCATGTGCAAACAAATCAAACTTGAAACTGAAGCTTGGCCCAAAACATTTCGCAATAATGAGGCAGGACTCCAGGGCCAAAAGGAAAACTTCCGCCGTAACAGGGCAGGGCAACAAGTGGAATGCCAGTCCCCGTGCCCCACTCCGCCTCAGCTTTAAGCTGCAGCTATCTGCAGCCTTCACAATCTGTTTAGAGTGCCCAAGATAAAGACAGGACAGCACAGGGCAGGACTTGCCAGTGTTTGCCGATTCTTTTCAGCTGGCTGAGAGACAAAGATCTGCTGGCAGCCACCGCCACCCGCTCCCACCACTCGCAGCCCAATTCCATGCTCTGCGGCAGAGACTGGAGCCGGGCAGAAGCTGGGGAAGCGGGCGGGGGAAGCGTTGTTTAAAATGCGTAACCATATCCCATGAATTTATGCAGTCAACTGTATAAAAGGCGTAAAAATGTCCAAAGACCATCGGGAAGCGGGTCCTGGGATCTTTGGTGTCTGCGGCAGCGAGCCCTTGCGAGCGGCGTGCGTGGGAGTCTTCATTTATTTCATGCTCCATTGCATGGCGATATGTGTCAGAGAGCGGACAATCAAACGCAGCGAAACCTCAAGGGGGGTGGCAGCCGCTCCTTTGGAGACTTGTTTGTCCCGTCCCGTCCCGTCGCATCGCTGCTCGTTGTTTTTATTCAATTACCAATTCGAATTTCGTCTCCGCTGCCAGCCCCCACCACCCACCACCCCACACAGTGTCTTTGGCTTCCAGCAGCTGCAGCAGTTTGTCTTGCCAATTGGCCGACTCTGCGCTCTGTTCGCATTATTGTAATTCGGCCTCAGCTCTCGGTTTTAAATTGTTTGGAAGCAATAAAAAGTTTATCAAGTGTAAGGCTGAAAAAACAGCGAGGCAGCCCTTGACTTTTGGCACTCAGTGTTAATTGTTTTGGGTCAAGCTTTAAGTTTTGCGAAAACACACACGCACACGCACACACACACACACACACACACAACAATAAGAGAGAGCGAGGTCGGAAATGGTGCCACATTTCAAAGACCTGGCAGCGTAAGCTCTTAGGGCTTTAGTCAAGGCAAAAGTAATACAAAACAATGGCCTCTGCCACACACACTCACACACAAATACACACACCAGAGAGAGAGAGAGAGAGAGGAGGTGAGAGTGTGAGAGAGAAAGCGAGTCACACAGCAAATAAATCAATTGGCTTTGCCTAAAACGTTTGAAATTGATTTCAAGTTCTTCGGCCGCATTGTTTTTATATGCAACAAAGGGACAATTTTTCATTTCCAGCGACAACAATAAAAGCAACAGCAAGGTCTCATTCACACAGACACACCCACACACACCCAGACCCGCACACACTGATCCACAAAACAGAAAGGACACTCACACACATGCGATGCGGTCGATCCCTGGGCATGTAAATTGGCCGCATTGTTTATGAGCTCTGTCCCTGGCTCTGGCTCCGGCCACTCCTCTCCTCTCCCTAGGCCACAGCCCATGCCACCAGCTCCCAGAGACCATTGATTGTCAATTCAGTTTAAGCGCCAGCCATAAATTCTGCAAATGAGCAGAGGCGGTCCATCGGCCCATCGATCCGGCAGCAAACGCAGCCACCATTCTTCTTTATTTAGTGAATTTAGTGAAATGCACAAAAAACAATTTTCAAATTGCTGGGCAACACACCCAGCATGGGGAATACGAGTGATATACTTTGATTGGAAACCTCGGAGTGCAGCGAGGGTTGGGGTATATCTAAAGAATCTACACATGGACTGCGAATATCATTAATGGTTCAGCCTAAAGGTGTGAATATTTAGGAATCTACACAGACTTCGAGCGGCTGTTTATTAAAGGCAGAAGTCTGAACCCCGAATATCCTGGAAACATCTTGGAAATGCTGAAATAATCCCCGCTAAACATCCACAGGTAGAAATCGCTCCACTCAAAGTTTGTTCCTAGACAAACGCTTTATAAATCTTTAACTGCTCTGTTATTATTTAACTCCTCGCGCTCTGCCCCATTATTGACTGAAGACTTTTGCTGTGTAGTGTGCTAAGCGTTTTGTTTTCTGCGTCGAAAAGTTTATCAAAGTTTTTGCCGGGCCACTCGCAGTTCACTTGCCAACTTTCAATGAACTGGCGTCGGGGGCTATCGCATTGCACTTGGCCTGTTTATTTGTTTGGCGCGTGTTTGGTCATTAGATCCGACACCTGGTCAACAGGCTGCCTGTTCCAGCTGTCAACTGGCTGTCGCTCGTGTTTGCCGTTCGCTTGGCACAACATTTTGATTACGCATACGCCGTGTGGACCGAAGCGACGCTTCCGGCTTTGACAGGCGCATCAAATATGCCATAAATAAAGGCAAGCTGGCAGCCATCGCCAGTCGATGGACGATGCATTCGTCACTTGTTTGTCTGCTGGGGCTTTGGTTGTCCCTCGGCCGGGGCCTTGGTGCTGCCGCTGGTCCGGGGACTCCAAGCTGCAAGGACTGCAGGATGCAGGTGATATATCCAGCAGCTGCGGGTGAAACACGGCATCCGATTGCCTCGAACCAGCGGATCGTGCGCGTTATCAACCACTACAAACGCCTCAGCCTGGAGCAGCTGCAGCAACGCGCCCCCAGGGGGAGGCACGACTCACAGCCAGACGATTTCACCTTCATTGTAAAGATAAAGGTTCAGAGCTCCGTTCGCTGCAGTGGGGCCCTGTTGGCGCCCCGGCTAGTGATCAGCTCCAGCAGCTGCCTGAGCGGAGTTGCTCCCAGCCGGGTGCAGATCCTCACCAGCGGCGGCAGAACTCACCCAGCGGCTAAGCTTGAGTGGCCTCGATCCTGCCCCGAGCTGATCCTCATCACATTGCGGACTGCAGCCCCGGGACAGCCCATTGGCCTGTGCTCGCAGACCCTAAAGAGGGGCGGCAACGCCTCCATGCTGATGGCCAGCACCGATCTCAGCTTCTTCGGACTCAGGCACAGCCAGGTCGTGCCCAATCGGGCCTGCAAGGCGGCCTTTTTGCAGGAAGAGTCTGTCTACATCACGCCCCATATGCTGTGCCTGCGCAACTCGCTGAACCCAGAGAAGTGCGTGACGGAGCAGGGAGATGCGCTGCTGGTGGGCCGCAAGTTGTGCGGATTGAATGTCTACGGATCCCGCTGTCGGGCAGACGCCCTGAACGCCGATCTCTACATGGATCTAGCGAGACTTCGAACTCTCATTGCCCACGTCATACAGAAGCTGAGTTGAGCTCTCAGTTGAGGCGTGGGAAATTGAAATTAGAATGCCATAAAACCATTTTGCATGCGTCTAGTCCTTTGGGCTACAAAACGGTTCAGTTCTCTCATCGCTATGCTGCTGATGGGCCTGCTGCCCGTACTCTGCTGGAACGCAGTGGCAGCCAACCAGGCGGACACGCCCATTCCCCAGTTTATGGCGGGGGACGTGCCGGCCAAGGGACAGCCCTACCAGATAGTGCGCATCATCGAGTACGTGGTGCCGCATCCCTACAAGCCGCCAGCTGGAAGTGCTGGGAACACAGCCGGGGCGGACAGTCTGGAGATCATTGCGCCCCACTTGGAGAGACAGATGAACGGGCAGCACGGGGAGCGGACGATCTTCAACGAGAGCGACAACAGGGCCACAGCCAAGCCAGCAGTGTCCTTTAGTTTCATAGTCAAGATATACCCGATCTTGGGGGTGGTCTGCACTGGCGCCCTGATCTCCTACCGCCTGGTGCTGACCGCAGCGCACTGCTTTCCGGCCAATCACAGCCCAAATCCGGAGCACTATATGGTGCAGGTCACCGAGTATGGAATGTACGAGGTGGAGCTCATACTGGTCGGCCCCTCCTCGCAGCTGGACCAACAATTGGCTCTGATGGTGCTACGATCGTCCATCGTGGAAATCGAAGCGCAGCCGGTGGCCCTTTGCGATGCTCCGCCCAGGCGGGGGGACAGCGTCGTCATGTACATGTCGCAGCAGCTGCCGCGCTTCCTGCGCACCCAAATCGTCTCCAATCGGGTCTGCAAGAACACCTTCGCCCACCTAGGGGCCGCCCACATCACGGAGACGATGTTTTGTGCCCACAACACGAACAGGCGCGAGGATTGCCAGACGACCAGGGGGGATCCGCTGGTGCACCGGGAGCGGCTCTGCGGCGTCAACATCCACGGACCGCGCTGCCTGGACGGAGCCATAAATGGGGATCTCTATGCGAACGTGTTCAGGGCCAAGCAGCATCTGCTGGCCATGATCGAGCGCTACAGTTAAAGGGCTTTAAAGATGCGAAAATCAACCAACAACCAAATAAAATTCATTGGACATGTGCCCTGTGTATGCGGATGCCCAAATCAAATCAATGTCACTAAACAAACACGGGAAATCGAATGGGAAAAAAGCTGGAAAATTGAGAGGGGACAACGCCTCCTTTTGTTAGTCGCTGGGAAAATTGAAAGTCGCTGCCGACGAAAATCAGACAAAACGTTTTTTTAGCATTTTTATTATTTTCTTTCAATTTGCGGCTAAAAAAAATTAAACTTCAGCCATCAAAATGCCCTGAACTCCAATGACTCTGATGTATGTAAATTTGCGTGGAAAAAACGTCAGCAAAACGGGCAAAAAAAAACGGGATAGCAGACACAAACAATGGCAAAACCACTAAAAACATCATGACAGGGAAAAGGTGTTACTCTTGGCTGGAAATTTACACCACACACGAGTACATGGCAGAAGCAGGAAGAGCATGATAGGCAGGGAATGAAGGGTGGGGGAAAACCCCCCGAAGCTGCACCATCGGCCCTGGCTCTGGCTCTGACTCTGGCCGTGCGCTAAAATATGCAATTTTGTCATGAAATATGCACATGTCCGGCGTTCGGCGTTCGGCAAGGACGAGCCACCACCAGGCACCGCACCTCCAGAAACAGCATCCACATGACTAGCAACAAAATACATTTAAAAGCCACATATAACTCGCACTCGCACATACATAAATAAATTAAACATTTAAAAAACCAAACGGGAATAATGAAAGGAGCGCAAATGTCTGGGGCACGACGAATCTGCGAGTCCGCTTTTGGGAACTTTCCGTCAATGGATATTCATTAAATGTATAGCCGATACACACACCGATGTATTTTATCTGTGTGTGTGCAAAGGTTTGCATTCATATTAATTATTTATCAGGGCACATGCGATTTGCTGACTCCATTTCTCTGTCAATAGACTCAAGCTGATGCTATTCGAGCGCTGCAGAGCATTGAAGTCAACAGCCTGGCCGAGTCACGGGGCGGGCCTTGCCACGCCCACCGTTTGACATTAAAATGCAGTGAAGCCTGTCGAAAATGTTGCCAGCAAACATCAGCGCGAACAACTAAATTTATGTACATAGAAATTAATATTAAAGAACATCCAAACAACATGGCTTTGCACCTTCTTTTTTTTGCGCACAACAAAAGGATTTACTCCTCTCTCTCTATCCTTCTCTGTCTCTCTCTGTCTCTGTCTCTCTCTCTCTCTATGTTGTTTAAATACTATTAAAACTTTCAGCTTTCACAGTCGTGTGATGATGAAAAACAATAAAACAATAAAACAAATGTTTTCCATTTGAGATGAAAATTAAATCCCCAGAGCTATTGCCACCCCTTCCGCAAAACCACCCCCTGCGACCAACCACAAATATTTATTTGTTTGACAATTTTTATTGCCTCCTTTCGGGCGGCAGACGCTTCCGCCTGGGCAGCAAAAAGTTATCGTGGAAAAATTCAAAAGGCGTTAAAATGATTTCGGGAAACTTTCGCCTTACGTGACTGTATCCCGAACGGCGACCACCACTCGCCGGGCCTACATATTGGGCCACTTCCGAGGCAGACGACCACGACGACTGAATCAAATAGGTGGCCTAAACAGCAGCGACAGCCACAAAAAAGCAGGGATAGCGGCAGAGGCAGCGGCAGCGGCAGATGCTGGGTATAAAATAAAAGTTTTCCACTTAAGGTTTATGAAAAGTTTAAACCCACACGCCCAAGGGCGGGCGAGGGGCTCGCACACATTCACACCTACCGTTGGAGGGTCCACGAAATGCGGAAACGGAAACTACGCTCGAAAAATGATGGATACCCAGGCCCGGGCCACGCGCACCGCCACGCGTCTCTTCGATCCCTCGCCAATACAAAACACACTCCAGAGAACGGCCCGGCAATGGCCATTATATTCTCGGACACTGCCGAAGATTTTTCTCAATAAGAAAGCGACCCCCACAGCCAGACCATAACCACTTAGGGCGCCCGAAGTTTTGCTCGAGGCTGGGCAAACTCCCCGAATGCAAATAATAATGTAATTGCCAGCAATTTTGCTCAAGTCTGTTTACCTTTCGCTTCAGCTTTGTTAAACTTTTATGAGATTTTGACTGAATTTGAGAGAATTTACACCTGCCCTGCCCTGCCCTGGCCAAATGACAAATGAGCAAATGAATTGAACGGAGACCCCAACCAAATTAATGCTGCGGCCGAGACTAAGACTCGGGCTAAGACGCAATTTAAAATCCGTTTGGCTAATTGCATGTCGACGGGAATGGATGCGGATGCGGCCCTCTAATTGAGTGCAAGTCAGGCAAATCGCTTAATTAGCACTGACAATCTAAGCGGACGAACGGACCACTGAAAAGGATATGCAATTTGCACGGACAGGACAGCACAGGACACTTGATACAGCACAGGAGCTGGAGCTGGCGCTGGACTGGGCAGGGCAGTGGTCGTACCGAGCGGCTTAATGCGTTATTAATTAGCTGCATGCGAGTGGCCTGCCCCTTCAATAGTGGCATTATGATGAGTGCACCGCGAGAAAAAGATGTGGGTTTGGCTTGCAGCATTTACATAAATGAGAGTACAATAAAATGCACCTCCAACTCCGGCAGGGCAGGCTCCTGGCTCCTGGCTAAGTGCTAGGTTGGAGGGCCACCACGTGCCTTGCCTCGCCTTGCAACGTGCCACCAAGGCCAGCCACGTCGCCCCCTGACTTTACATTTAGGATTTAGGAGTACATTTTTCTTGCGAGCGCACAGCAAATCGCAAATCGCACAGCAACCACCACCCACCCACCCACACACTCCACAAAGGGGGTGGCTATGGCTACGTGCCACACAGCGCCCACTGTCACCGTGGCTGTTGGCTCTTTTGTATGCCACATGTGTCCACGAAGCAGAGGCACACACACACACATACTCGTAATCGTGCGAGTATTGGTACTCACATATGCATGTATTTATTTGAGCCGCGCATAATGAGTGTTATTTATATTTAAGCAGCTGCAAAGGAGACACAAATCGTAAATAAAGCGTTTTAATTTATTAGCCAAATGATAATTCGCCCCAAAAAAAAGGGCACCAATAAAAATGCCATGATAGTGGGCAGGGGACAGACACTCGCATCCCCATCACCCTCGCACGACAATCAATCAAATTAGCCGAGAGCCCAAGGCCGTGTGGCAACTGCCTGAATTGATTCGAGAGCCCTGGGGCAAGGTCAGCCCAGCAGAAGAAGCTCTGGGTCAGGCACAGGAACAGCAAGAGACAGCCAGACGGATTCAGTCAGAGCAGGCGCACAAATATAATTGACCAAAATGAAAAACTAATTGAGTAGAAGTGGGGAAAAGTGGCCCAAAGTGGGGGCGGGCCATAAGTTAAATTCGGGTCAGCCTGCAGGCATAGACAGCCAATGGCACTGAGCGCAAGCCGATACACCTGTTACCACATCTTCTTTCAGCCAGAAGCAGACGCAGAACCCTCTGGAGGTGTCTCCTAAGATTCTTTCTGCCGTTTCTTGTGTGGGTGTGGGTCTCGCTGTGGGTGTGTGTGCCTGCAGCTTCAATATCCATTAGGACTTAGCTTTCCACGGCACTCTGCTCCCTCTGCTGCCGCTCTTCCGTTCGTTCTGGTGCTTCACAAAGCGTATTATGATAATTGGAAATTATATATAAAAATGATGACTTAGCGGCCGAGGGCCTAGAGACAATTATCTCTGGCCGAACTAGCGTTTCTGCCGCACTAATCTGATTATTAATGGTATAAGTATCCCATCCCACACTTAGGGACGCATAAGCATAAGAAAGATGGAGCAGAACAAGACGTAATTGAAAACTAATTCGATCAATTAAAGTTAAACTCCCCAGCACACGTGCCACTGGACTGGGCTGGACTGGGAAGGACTAGGGGTGGCATGGGGGCTGGTGGGGGCGGTAGTGCAGAGTCGAGAAATCAGATCTTGGCGCTGTTGCAAATGTCGATACTTATAAATAGAATTGCATGTCTGGAGACAGCGCTGTGGCGCTGGGGGAACTGCCACTGACTGATGCCTCCATGCTGATGAGTTCAATCAAGTTGTAAACATGATTTCGCATTCTATTAATGTGCCCTGCTCAGTGCTGCTATTCTCGGTAACTCAATACAACACAATCAACAGCGTTTTAGAGTTCATTTGGCGAGGGGTTAGGGTTGGGGTGGGGCTGACGATACTGCTACGATATAAAAAGGGAAATCAAATCATAAAAAATAATATGCCGCTTTGTAGCAGTCCGTGGGGGTGCCAGGGTGCCGGGAGGGACGCAACAGGATTTCCTGCATGTATGTCTGTGTGTCTGGCACTAGGGAGGCGACTGAAAAGAAGGGCAGTCGAATCTGAAGATACCCTCACATGTATGTAGCCCGTACACTGGACTCCCCAGCCCATATACCAGAATTAAGTGTAAATTCATGCTTCCCTGGAAACTCGTAATACCCTCTTTAAGGGTACACAAAACAGAGAAAAAAATACAAGTAAAAAGAAGGAGATGGAGATGGAGACGGAGAATCAACATCGAGAAGCCCTTACCTTTGGCATGCAAACGGAGCCCCAACCAATCCCCGGTGCCTGCCCGTTTGCTCGACTTCAAATTGATGCAATTTATGAAAAACTTTTGTGCGCTCAATTGCAAATACAAGTGTACCGGCGCACAATCTCTGTCATTTTTATGCACTTCCCCTAGTTATGCCAAAGCAATTTCTCTCTTTTGGCAAGTTTGCTTTCGTTTTCGCCTCAGTTCGTATCTTGATTTTCTGTCTTTTTCGCATTTTTTTGCAGCTCCCCCCTCCCCCCTGCACTTTTTGGCATTCGTGCATTGTGCGGCAAATTAAGCGCATTGCAAGTGATTTGATTTGCTTTCATATAGAAAATGCTTCAAATTTCATTTGCCATTCCGGCAATTACTTTAAAGTTGCCCCGAATCGGGGACGGGTGAAGGGGGCGCTGGGAGCTGGGACTTTGGGTCTCGGCAGCTGAAACCTGGGAGCAATACGAATGCGAACGAAAAGTAATTCCCAGCTAATGACTGTCATTTGTATCTGGAAATGAAATGTGCGACGCCACTCCTGACGGCGTTTATTTATTTTTATGGCAAGACTCTCAACCAAGGCGCAACCAGGGGGCACGGCGCGTGTCTGTAATTACACTCAAACATTCAAAAGTTCCCCCAAGAATTATGGCATTTAATAAGTTTGAGTGTAAGTGCCAGTGCGAGTGCCAGTGCGAGTGCAGCAATGTGCCGCCAGCCACTCGATGCCTCAAAGAACCAAACCAGCAGCTGGTGGGCTGGGCAGGGGCGGGGGCTTATCCAAATGGAACTGCACTTTGAGTCATTGTTCAAACAATGTTGATAAATTATATCATTACAAGTGCTATTCTTCACATTTCGCCCTTTTCAATGGGAAGACGCTTTTAGCGAAGGACTTCTGTAGCATTAGCCTACTTCCGTCCATTGGGCCTTGAACCGCTCAAGCTCACTCAGCAAGTAAATAAAAGTTATCAGAAACGAGTCCCCTCATTTGGATTAAAAATCTTGTAACATACTCGTAGGACCTTCGAAGATAACAACCTTTGGGCTTCTTGCTAGGATGGGGAATCATTCTGGAAATTCTTTTTCCCACAATGCGAAAACTTTTTCCAAGCAAGATTTTCTCTCCCACATTTACTTTATTTACATGAAGAAGTCTTTGAGGTAAATTAACCAGGTGAATCTTTAAGCTTTTAATTATAATCCTTAAATATTTTGTACAGTAATTTAATTTAAATCCTTAAATATTTTGTGCAGTAATTTAATTTTAATAATTATTTAACAGCGTATACTCACGTGTTGCCACAAGTTCTTTATTCAAGCCCAATAACATTCTCGTATTTAGCAGAGAAAGGCATATCCTTGACAGAGAAATTCCCAGTGACAACATACCCGTCCAAGGAGCCACAACAGTACAGAGTCCAACAGCGAAGGACCTTAACCGTAACAGTTGCTGTACAAGAGCAGACCAGAGCTACAACATTGCCCTGTTGCGGCTAACAGCAGGAGGCCTAACAGCCTCCCCCTGATTTCTCCTGTTCGAAAACTACCCCGCTGGCAGGGGGTAGCTGTTTACAGAATGTTACCCTCCAACAGTCTCTGCTGGGCCTTCCACATCCGCTGTTAATGGGAGACCTGTAGCAGCCGCTCTGTTGCCGCGTGGCTGGGAGAAGTTTTCGCTTAGCCATCGGGAAGTTCATTTGGCAAATGGAAGTTGCCCATTTAGCCGGCGGGCTGCTGGGGGGATGAGGCGATGAAGCAGTGGCTTTTAACCCCTTTTAAAATAGTTTTAATTGAATTTATTGATATTTTAGCAGGGAGCGATACGTAGATCCACATGCTCCCACGTACTCCCACATACATAGTATGTGTATGTCAAGAGCAAAACCCAAAAAAAAAAGATTCAACTGGGAACTGGGAGCTGGGAGCTTGAAACTGGCGCTTGGGAGGCCCTGGGCGCTGCCAAATGTTCGAACAAAAAACGCAAAGTTTAGTTAACTTTTCATCGGGCTAATAAAGCGTACGTCTTTTTGGCAACAAAATGGAGGCACGACTCCAAATCAATGCCCCATCTCCTGTCCTCTGTGTGAGTGCGGCCGAGGGTGCGTATGTGTGGTTACGACTAATGAATAGAAATGTCGTCCTTCAAAAGTTTTCGACTGAGCGAAGCTCTCAATTTGCGGCTCCATTCCCTCTCTCTGTCTCTCTCTCTGTCTGTATCTATGGGTTAATGAAAAGCTGATTTCTCACACACAAACACACACACACACAAATCTCATAGTTTGAAGTTGACTTTGAGTTTTTGGCTTTTTGAGGGCCCAAGGAAGCGTGGCACAAGATTTGCGGCTCACTTGGAATGCAAAACTTAAATGCGTGCCATATGAATCGTTAATTGTGTGGGCATGCCAGCCGCCGGAAGCGCCGGATACGGGCTGGCGGTGGTTTGGTTTGGTTCGGTTCGGCTCGGTTCGGGCTGGTCCTGGCGGTGGTTAGAGGGTAATTGGTGTGAAGGATAAAGAGCTTTTCCAGCTGCGGGGGGTATTAGTGAGTCGCAGAGTTTGGGGCAATTTGTGAGCGCCAAGTTTTGGTGGGGTATGCATTCGATAGTCAGTTTAAGAAGAATAAACTAAAATGAATACAATGTTAAGCTCCACATAAGAACTCTCTTATTATTAGTAACAATCGCTGCTAAGTAGTACAATGTTCCTTGAGCCCAATTTCCTTTGTGTTTCTATTGGGATTCCCAGACAATTTTGAACAGCTCCCTCCCTCCGAAATGTGTTCTGGAATCTCCACATCCCACAGGCTAAGTTTACACCGCAATAAACCTTCCGAAACCGCAAAGACATTCTATATTTACGATATTTCCCACCCTTTAAATCTTGGTAAGGATTTTTCTCCCCGTTTGTGGCCCCGTTTCTTGCCTCGTGCAGCTTTTTTGCTGCTTTAATATTTATTCGCAGAGCAACTGCAAATATTTTTGTGCTCATTCATAAAATTTGACATTAGCATATTGCATTTCCATTGCGTTAATGTGACAAAATGACAAATGAAGTTGGTTTCGCTCTCCCAGTCGCATTCGCAGTCGCAAGCCGTCTGTCTCTCTGCCTTTCTCCCACACTTTCACCCACTCTGTCGCTCCGTTTCTGTTCCTGGGAGTCGTGAGTCTGTGTCTGGTTAGCCGGGAAGTTGCACTTGAATGTGCATTTGCATTTTCATCGGAGCACTGGCAAAAAGCAAAACACTTTGACAAGCGTTTACAAACTCGCCAGCGCGACACAAGCGCAGCAACAAGCCAGGCAGCTGCCATGCCAAGGAAACTTTGAAATTGATAAATTGATTTATGCAAACAAAACAGAAAGAATAAATATCAGAAAATGGGGACAGAAATCTTTATATCTGGGCCCCATGGATCCATCCGCTCAGCACGAGCATGAAAAATGATGATGAGGGAGGGCTGCAAAAAGAAAATAAAAACACACACATAGCAACCGAAGGACGTAGGACGCTGGGAGCAGACACGGCACGAAGTACGAGTGCCATTAAAATACGTACAAAATCAATTAATAAACAATATGAAACAAAATTGGGAAATTGTTTGAATGTCCGCCACAGACATGACCGACCTCGGCTGCGCCCTCTCTCTCTGAATTTCTCCCCAGTATTATGTGCCGCCTGCCTTTGTGGCTATTCTGCTCTCATTCAAAATTTATTTATGAAAGCACCTTGTTTTTTTCTGGTTTCTTTTCTTGCTGGAGACAATGCTTAAAGTCACTCGCACGCGGGATACCCATTGTGTGTCGGAGGCTGTTACTGTGGCTGCTCCTGATTGACTCACGCCCCCTCACGTAGCAACAGCAACAGCAGCAGAGGCGACACCAACAACAACAACAACAAGAACAACATTGACGTCAATGCCAAACCATATTTTCGTAACAATTTCAATTTTTGCGCAAAAAGTTGCTGTTGTTCGGAGTCCTACTCACACTTTGATGTGTGCACTGAGAAATATTCCGGGCTTCCCTATAACCAATATTAATACCAATTCAAGCCATATTTATCTGAGATTTATCTAAGATTTATCTAAGACTTGTCTTCTATTAAATACAAAGAAAGATCTTATCTCCATGTGGCGATTGTTGGAAATACTTTAGATTATTTTCCCATCATCTATAAAGTGCAATTCCTTTCGTTCAGTGCTGCCTATTTTGTGTCCTCTCACTCTCGATGTCAATGTGTTTGTGTGTGTGTGTTTGCATGGGTTTGTTTGTGTTTGTGTCCTTTGCATGTGCACTGCGACATTTAAACCGTAAAAACAAATAATTCAATATGGTATACAAGTCACGTGCCCCGTCTGTTATTGCTTTCTGCCGGCTTTGATTTTGTGCAGTCAGCGGGGCCAACCGTAGGGAGACTCAGACGATACAGCAGATGCGAGGGCGGCACACACATATATACAGATGTGTATGCAGATGTTCGGCCATTGCCTGCTTGAGCAGCAATCATTATAAACTTAATTAAAATATCTTCGACAGACATACACACACACACATGCAGACAGAGTAATAGTCGTGAACGACAGCGCCTGAGAGCGGGCAATGGTTTCTTTTACGAGTAGAATGGAAAGGCAAGCGGGCAAATATTTAAACTGCCACCTACGCGCACTCGCACCGCCGCACACACAATTGCATGGGAATTTATATAGACACACAGAGATACTCCACACACACACACAAACACAAAGGTGTGCGGGGAGGGGGGTACAATCACAGGTAACTGCTACATGTGTAAATATTTACAAAACGCGCCAAGCGTCGACAAACTGACGCCAGCCGCCATCTTCACTTTTGCCGCCATCTAGCGGGCTATACACTTGTGCTTTTGTTGTTGTTCTTGTGGGTACATAACTCCTTCGTCGCGGCCGGGAGCGGAGTGAGTTGGGTCCACGAAACCGCACAAAACTTACAAGAATAATTCGATCACAGGAGTTCCACTCCATAAGAGAAACAAAATCTTAAAACTTGCCGTTTCTACAGCTCAAATTGTGACAAGATATATGTAAGGTATCCTTGAATCACGTGACTCGTACTCTACATTTACAATCCTTTGACAAATCCGCTCCTGGCTATGCCCACACTACCCCTCCCACGCACCCAAAACACACACGGGTTTATTTATGCCATTCGATATTTATCGCTGTGCCCCCTCCATCATGTTGTTGTTGTTGTTTCGTACTTGCCACTGCCACACATGCCACATGCCACCACTCCGCCGCCTGTCTACTTGTGTGTGTGTGTGTGTGCTTTATTCCCTTTTATTATTATTATGCTGTCATTTCTGTTGTCGCGACATTGTCAGAGCGCACGTCGTGTGCGGAGCTCAAAAACAGACCAGACACACGGCCGAGGCCGGCCCCCCGCATGTAACCCTTTTATGCCAGCATCCGCAAAGGGGTTCAGTTCAGTGGAGTCTCTCTCTCTCTCTCGTTTATACAAATCGCTGCTGTAAACCTTAATATGTATTCCTTATGCCTTACAAAGTGCACCCAAAATCAATGTGTTTTTTAGTGCTCCAAAATTGATCTTGATATCCGTACTGGAATCCGTACTCGTCCGATTATGTGGCGTCAAATCACATGGCCTGAGTTCGGTTTCAATTGCCTCCATATACAAATCAATTGCTTAAGTTCCTGCTATTCCCAGGCTTGTCGAATATGCCTCATAATGTCAACAAGGCAATATTTCACAACGGTCTGCGACGATGTCTGGCAGCTTTATGTTGTCGTCGCTGTAGTTTGTCGTGGGGGGAGAAGAGTGGCACCAGGGTGTAATAAATTTGTGCGAAAGGCAAAGGAGCCACATAGCAGGGAAGAGCATACTTTTGTGAGCGCTCCTGGGCTAGGTACTCGTATTTCGTTGTGGGTATGAATCTGTAGATTAAACCAGAGCTGCGCTAGCCTTTCACTTTCAATAACCGAATCAAGAGTTGTAAAAATACAAACAAAACATGCAATTTCCCTCCCCATTAAAGTCGGCAGCACAGGCCACAAAGTGAAGGCGCCCCAGGACCTCACACTTACGCAGAACCGAACCGAACCGAACCCCTATGCTATGCATTGCAACCAACAAACCATCCCCCCTCATCTCGACGAGTGAAGCCTCAAAGGGCGAAACGTTTAAGCGCTTTGCTGCTCGCTGCTTGCCTCTGACTTTGATATGCAGCCATTTGAGTGTCGCTTGATGTAGTAGCAGAAAGGAGAGCCACACCAGAAGGGAAGGGCTGCAAGGGTAGGCAGTATACACTGCACGAGTATGTGGAACAACCCTTAGGGCTATGCAATCTCCAGTCTGTGGTCTGACATTTGCAGTTCCCGCATCTCATGTGCTCACTCCATGGATCGCGTGCCCATAAGAGACTGCCCCAGACTAAAACAGATCCAATGGAGCACAGATACGAGCATCCATAACTAATTATATGTTTTAGGACTCTAATTATTATTTATACTGTGAATATTTTGTGTCTGTTTTTAATCTGCAGTTGGGCGCTGGATAATTACTATGATTTCGCTGCAAATTCGTGATATTTGTGGATGGTATATAAGGCTACCATTTCCATATTTGTGGACTTTCAAAATGTTCCTCCAAGTAATTCTGTTGGATTCAATCCTGCTGCTGGCGATCGTGCACCGTACGAGGGGCGCGACCTACGAACTTTTGGTGGCTGACGAGAGCCTCTTCAGCGATTGCCCGAGGCCACCGAAAGGCACTCTCAATCAGCATGGCATGATGGACTTTTCCAACTTTAGCTCCTCGATGAATCCGGAGGGTGTGACCATCGCTGGCAGCATGACTTCCGTGTGGAATATCCAACCCGGAGATCGTGTAGAGGTGATGTCCTGTGATGGCTGGTCGTACTGCCAATTTCCAATTATTCCCCATAATATTCCTCAATTTAGATGTCCATTAACCTTCTCTATTGGGACAGAGGCACCTGGCAGCCCACCGGCTTCTCCTTGGTGTCGACGGACTTTTGCGGCAAAATGTACGACGAGAAGCAGTATTGGTACAAGTTCTGGTCGGGACACGTCGCAAATGTCAACGATGTCAGGGACAAATGCTTCCAGCCTGGTGTAGGTCGATGGGACTGAGATCCTTCGGCTGTTTCGAAACTATTCCCAACATTTTTTGTGTGTGTATTTTTGCAGACAAAACTACTGATGGAGACGTACCTTCTGTCCCTGAAAGCCTCCATCATGGGACCAATGCGAAGTGGACGCTACAAGGCCCAGATCAACTTCAATGCCTTCGCTGAGGGAGGGGCGAAGCGGCCAGCGAAAATCTGCTTCGAGGTTGTCGGCGACTTGTTCAGAGTTTGAGCTTTAAACTAAAATTATGTACGAAATTTATTATTGGTGTGAAGCGTACAAATCATGAATCATACTATCATATAATTGTATATGTTTATATGTATATACACTCAATCCTCAATCTTAGGGGCTATTCTGAACTCGGCTTAGGGGCTAGATCCTTAAACAAATGTAGCGTCGTACTCTTATGATCTATGGACTACGGACCAAACACTCATTCCATTGCTTGTAAATGATTGCCAGCGTTCGTTGTGTGTGTGTGTGTGGTGGTCGATAGTGCTGATGCTAAACTTAACTAAGACACAGGAGATCGTTGAGGCGTTCTATCGTTGAGGCGGGCAGCAAGCGCCGCCGCCCGATCATGTCAGATGCGTGGTGGCCGTGGTCGCCGACTTTCCGGTAAAGAACCGATTTCCGCCAGTCTGTGTGGTGAAGAGCAATGTGTCCACCGAAGGCAACATTTGATTCGAGCGCACCAGCAGCGGCACATTCACCATCGACATTGTGGTGGAGGCGGTCGACACACTCGTCGTCCCCACCGACAGTCCCGAGGGCGATGAACTGTGCGACGTGTGGCTCAGCTTTCCCTGCGCATTTAGCGTGAAGGCGGGCAGATAGTAGTTCCCAGAGCGCACCGGTCCCGCATGGCAATTGCCGTTGGAGGACGAGACGGCAGTCAGCTCCATGGAGGCGGGCGATGAGAACGGCGACGACTCGAGTGAGGGGCAAGCTAGGCGATCGCTGGGCTTACAAGGCACTGCAAATGTAGGAGAAACGAACGAGAATTACAAACAATTCCATTTCGAGTGGCAGGAGGATCGTTTTCCACTTACAAAATTCTTCATCTGGGAGCAGCTCGTCGGGCAGCTCGTTCTTAATCTGAAAGTGCAGGGCTGCGGCCGAATCCGAGATGGCGTTGTCCGATGTGCCCATTTCCGTATTGGCATTGGGCGCATCATACAGCCCGCACTCTTCCATTTCCAGGGCCTGCTCCATAATCAGTTCCTCGGCCGATGTCAGACTGAGGCCGTGCAGATCCAAGAACGGGCCCTGCGGATGCACTGGTTCCTTTTTGATTTGCGGCAGCGTGGGACAAGCGATGGGCTCCAGCATGGACTGCAGTTGTAGCTGCTTCTGTGTCTGTGGCTTCTGCTGCAGTTGCTTGGGCGCCGGCTGCTTGCGCTCGCGTTTGGCTTTCGCTTGCTTGGGCGGTGGAGGCGGCAATGCCGCCAATACAGAGGATAGCTCCTGCTGGCACCCCTGTGAGGACTTTGTGGGCGCCGGGTGCACCTGTTGGAGTGCAGTGCCCGCCGGCAAGGTGATGCCCAAGGCGGCCAGGGTGGCCTGCTGCGGCTGCTTCTTTTTGCGTGCCTGCTTCACTGGCGCTGCCGCAGCTGGTGCAGGACTGGGCTTGACTTTGCCATCCGCTGAGGCGCCAGGATCATCTCCATTCGCTGCGGCCGTTGCTGCTGCCGCTGCAGCTGCTGCGGCGGCGGCGGCTGCTTTCTGTGCCTTGCTGGTGGTTGACTTCTTCGAGCAATACGAGGGAATGTTCTCGAGGTGTTCGCCAGTTTTGTGGTCCACCTTGTGGCGGCGACGTGTGTGCTTCAGCCAGTTGGGGAAGTTGGTGAAGTCCCGCGGACAGTAGTTGCACTTGAAGGGTCGCATCCCAGTGTGGATATTCGAGTGTTGCTTCAGCTTCGAGTTGCTTATGAAGCTCTTGTCGCAGACGGTGCAGGCGAAGGGTCGCTGCTCCAAGTGCACCAGATTGTGCACCTTCAGACAGCGCTCGGTCTTGTACATTTTTCCGCACTTCTCGCAGCGATAGGAACGCGTTTGGGCATGGTACTTCTGATGTCGCTGCAAATGCGAGCGCTCCTGGAATCGCTTCTGACACTCGGGGCATTCGTACGGCTTCTCCGACGAGTGTATTCGCGCGTGATGCGTCAGATTGATCTTCTGCACAAACTTCTGGCCGCAAATGTCGCACTGATACTTCTTGTTGTCGCTGTGAATCTTGCGGTGCATCCACATGCTTCCCAGTTTGAGGCTAAATGAGGGTGAAACGAGTCGATTAGAGTGGGGATCCCGCTGATTAGTTATAGCGTGGGCACTTACCACTTGCCACAGTCGGGGCACTTCTTCCAGGTGTCCTTGCGGCCCTCGGTGCGATGCGTCTTGAGGTGCTTCTTGAGGCCGGCGATCATTTCAAAGTCCCGCTGGCATTCGTTGCACTTGTATGTGATGCGGAGACGATGGCCGGCCGCCTCGTGCTTGCTCAACTCCTCGGCACTCTCCAGCAGCAGCCCATTGCAGTCCAGGCACTTGTGGAGTGGCACAGGATCCACTTCGAAGGGTTTCGCATTGCCATCCGTCGAAATGGGCGCCGGCATACTGGACGCCTGCACGGGCGTCGTGGCCACCGGCCTCGGCTGCTGGAAGATGGTAAAGGCTGGCGGCATGTATTCGGACTCGCACACCTCCACTTTGGTCACCACATTGAGGGGCTTCAGCTCTGGCATGGGCCTCTCCTCGAGCGGCTCCTCCTTGAAGACCTTCAGACGCACTGCCGTTGCCGCCGGCAGCTTGGGCTTGCGTTGCATCGGCTGGGGCATCAGTTGCATGTGCATCTGCTCCGGCGACAGCTTCACCGGCGTCGTGGAGGTCGACGAGGACGTCTTCTTGAAGGGGGAATTGGTGAAGGCGTTCGGCGGCTCGGGCCGCAGGAAAGTCACATTGAACTCGGAGCTGTGATTGTCACTGGATAGGTCGCGGGCCACAATGCCACCGCTGGGCCCCGCCGCCGCCAGGTCATCACGGCACACGTCGGCGGAGAGATTCAGCTCCGTGTTGTTCTGGGCGCTCTCGTCGAGCACGCGCCAAAAGTCCGTCGACGAGAGGCTGTTGCCGTTGACGAAGCTGGCGGAGCTGATGGTCACGCAGGCGGATAGATCAATATCCAGAGACTCATCCTTGATGCTCGATATCGAATCGAAATTGTTAATGCGCAGCAGTGAGCTGAGAATCTCGTCGTGCGCCGCCTTGGTGGGGGTGCAGTCCCCGCCATAAATTTTAGGCGGCAATTTCTTGCTTGGCGCCTCTTCTTTCATTCTCTTGCCCTTGCCTTTACACTCCATTCGCCACTACGTGCACTTACAGGTTATGCGGTCGGCGTTTTCAATTGCCAAACTGTCTGATTTCTGGCTGTCGCTGGTGTATTTCTAGCACTGGACTACTTTCCACTGTCACTGGGTCCTTGGTTCACACATTTCTGCTTGTTTTCCGCTGAAACGTACGCACGAATTGCACAAAAAACATTTAATTATTGTGAAATGCGCCTCGGCTTTGTTGTTTTTGTCACGCTTACGATTCTTGAGTCGCCATTTTGGCCTCAGTGTTGGAAATGATGCGTCGCCTAGCAGGGTTGCTTTCCGCATCTATCGGTTCAAAGCGAATCGGTAATGAAACGGGCAGAAAAATATCATGGTGGCAGCCCGAAACTACGAATTGCACGAGTCTGGCAGCGCCACAGAAAACGACTTCACATTCGTTGTATGTTGTTTTGTTTTTGAACCTTATGCAAACAATCCAATAAAAAATATTTCTGAAAACTAGCCAATCCTAAACCAAACTCATTGAGGAATTGGATTAAATTATTTTTTTAGGGCTGAGAGGGCCAACTAGCTAGTAGTATTAAACGGAATATCAAAATTGACGAATTTCATATCATATAATATCACGGTATGGCAGCCCGCAGCAATTACGAATTGCACGAGTCTGGCAACGCCACAAACGCAGTTATCGGTAGCTCGATACTATCATGATACTCTCAAACCCATCGATAGTAGTGGCTAGCAGTAAAATATCGATACTATCGATGGTGCCCACGATGGTTTGACACGTCTAGTTTGCACATCACTAGTTCTAAATATGGCGTCAGGCGAAGGTAAATTGTAATATTTTTTTGTAAAATAATTGCCAAAGAACTTGTTAAAGTTGTTCGCAGTGAATAATTAGTTGGCCGTTTAATCAATAGCATTGGGCATAGCATACAGAGTGTGTTCGAAAGTAAAGCGTAGCAGGCAATAAAGATAAAACGAAAAACGTGAAAATCACGCGGCAGGCGAAAACCACAACATCGCGTACAGTTTATGTAAACCGCATGGACTAACTTAACTGCTGGACTATTTTTGCAGGTCGCCGTACACGCTCCGGTCGAAAGGCCACATCTCCGCCAGCACCAGCACTTGCAGTGTCCACAAGGACCTCCAAGCGCACATCCAGGCGACACGCGCAGGTCAGTACACCCACACGGCAGACACACAGCATCCCGACAGATACAATTGATGAGAAAAAATGCATGTCTTCATGCGGATGTGGCGTTGTTCCGTTCGCATATGATGCCCCACAGCACATGATTTTCTGCAAGGGCCAACTGATGTAGCAATCAAAGGCATCTTCGATCCCACAGCATTCCCTCAAATCTTTTCTAATCACATTCCTTGCCTCTTGCAGGTAAGCGATCCCGAAGAGGAAGAACCCGAGCAGCAGCAACCACAGACAATCATCAGCAGCGAAACTGCGATGGTTTTGGATGAGGACGACGAGGACCAAATGCGCGAGTCCTCGCTCCAGGAGGCCTCTGTGCCAGAGCAACATTACGATGAAATGGCCCAGCTGCAGCACCAGCTGGACGATGATGTCGAAATGATGGCAGCCACCGAGACGGGCGTGGACGAAAAGAGTTCCTCATTTCCGTTTGGCACAGTGGCTGAACAGCATTCCGAAACGAGTGATGATATTAAAGAGAGTCGGGCCGAGGGTGGCGTAGACACGCTGCTCGCCTCCCTAGCCGGCGATAATGCCAATAGCTTGCCCTCCGTTGGGGGCAACGATGAGAGTGATAGCAAAAAGGCCGCTTTCGATTACAACGTGGAGGCCCTAGAGCCCCATGTGGACAAATTGAACTCGTCCGAGGACTCCAGTTCCCATCATGCCATTGCAGAGAGTCTGGGCGATGAGGCCGACACCAGCAATGCCACAATAGTCAACACAGAGATAATCTCAGAGGACGAACTGCCTCCACCCACCAAACCGGAGATCAACGATGCCGAGGAGGTCTCCGATGAAGAGCTGCCGGCTCCCCAGCGCGCCGAGCTGCCCGCCGATGCGGAGGTAATATCCGAGGATGAGTTGCCATCAAATAACAACAACAATAACAATATTGCGGGTGAGCCCAAGGCATCGACGAAGCGCAAAGCAGAAAAGGAAGCGGACGAGGCCAAGGCCAATGCCAATGTGGAGCCGAAGAGCAGCAGCGAAGAAGCCAGCACAAGGGCAAAGTCCGTGGAACAGTACAATCCGGGCAGCCCGACCACAGAGAGCAACGATGCCCCGCCATTGGAGAAGCGGCCCAAAGTGGATGGTGAGTCGTCGAACGCATATGGCAAACAATTTCCTGACATTTTCCCAAACAGATGCCGAGCACAAGGAGAAGAAAAAAGACAAAGAGCGTGATAAGGAGAAGGATAAAGAGAAAGAGAAGGAGAAGGACTTGGCCGACAAAGAGAAGGAGAAGGAAAAAGAAAAGGAGAGGGAGAAGGAGAAGGAAAAGGAGCGGAAGAAGTTGCCCGATCTGGAAAAGTACTGGCGGGTTGTCAAGGACGATCCAACGGACTTTACCGGCTGGACATACCTGCTGCAATATGTGGATAGTGAGGTGAGTGTGCCACAGATTGTTGCAACATTGTTTTTGAATCTGTATTAATGCATATAATTGCTGTCAGTCCGATGCGGAGGCGGCACGCGAGGCCTACGACACATTCCTTTCGCACTATCCCTACTGCTACGGCTACTGGCGGAAGTACGCGGACTACGAGAAGCGGAAGGGCCTCAAGGCCAATTGCTACAAGGTGAGTACCCCCCCTCCGATCAATTATACACACACACACACATATGTAATTTCGTGCAATTAAATCTGTTTCGCAATTTCTTGTATTACGCTTACAATTACGATTACAATTTGATATATATATGCCATATTGATATTTGTTGTTAAATGCAATTTATTATGATTATTATAACCGAATAAACAAAAAACGAAACAATAAATACAACCATCTACAAAACAACAATTCAGCCCGTCAGTTTAGCCAGCCAGCCAGCCTGCCAGCCGTCAGTTTAGCCTCCAGTTAGTCCAGTCCCTGCTTTGGGAATGAAACTGTCACTTTAATTGGCTATTCAATTTAATCCATTAATTGATTTCGGTTGCAGATTCATTTCCTTACCATTTCTACCCCCTCCACTTTATATCCTTGCAAAAGAGCATTTTACTGTATTTCGTAGAGGTACGAAGAGGGTCTGCTTTAGGGCATTACCTGGGCCTGGGCCTGGTCTTGGCCATCTGTTTGCTCTGACGGAATACCCACCCTTAGATTCATCAATAAACAGGATGTCTACCTGTTTCTTTCGAGAGTTTTTCCAATACACTTTGTACCTTTAAATGAGGTTCATTCACACACAATTTTTTGGTAACTTAAAACTTAACTTAAAATGCCTTCAATTACTTGCAAGGGTATACCAAAGCTTCGGCCTGCCGCTGCTAAAATCGGTTCCTTTTTTTGTTTACGTAAATATTCCGGAAGGAAGTTCTTGAGCCGGGCACAAATTTCAACGAAATCCTAGCAGAGTCCACACCACGCTTGTGTCGCACATAGTCTCACTGTTGTAGTTTAGATCGGCTTAGACACCTCTCCCATTGACCTCTCTGAGCTGAAAGACTGATTCGACTTGTCGGGCCTGCTTGCTCGCCTCGCCTCGTTTCGTTTCGTCTCTACTCTACTGTACTCTACTCTACTGCTCTCTTCGTATCGTATCGCAATCGGTCGTACTGTTACTGTTCCTCCTACTACAAAATAGTGATCTGTGATCCTCGATCGCATCTCCTCTACTCGTACTCGTACTCGTACTCGTACAGTCCGTAAGTAAGTACAAATGGCGTTTAAATGAAATTTATTAAGTCTCAGTGTGAAGTTTATTTTTGTATTTTAATCTTAAACGAAACACACAAAAAGTGTTTGTGCTCAAAGTGTCTGTGTGTCTTGTACTTAAAGTCGCTCCTAAGTTAGTTCCTAAGCTCGAAACACCATCCAATCCACCAGATATGTAGATAGGATAGCCCTTAAGTGCCCAACAGTGATCAAACGTCGATTATAAACTATACAAATTTCTATGTTTCTCCTCTGCGATCGATCCAAAAATCAAATCAATCGAAAATGACCAATACAAAAAACGTAGGTGTTTGAGCGCGGCTTGGAGGCCATACCCCTGTCCGTGGATCTATGGATACACTATCTGACGCACGTGAAGCAGAGCAGCGACGAGGAGCTCTTCATACGCAGCCAGTACGAGCGGGCGGTGAAGGCCTGCGGACTGGAGTTCCGCTCGGACAAGCTCTGGGACGCCTTTGTGCGCTGGGAGAGCGACTCGAAGCGCTATCAGCGCGTCGTCCAGATCTACGACAGACTATTGGCCATACCCACCCAGGGGTACAATGCACACTTCGACAAGTGAGTGGAGGAGCGGCACTGCTGCCATTTTGTTGCTTCCTTTTATTAATGCCTCTCAATGATTGCAGTTTCCAGGATGTGATCAATCAGCAGGCAATTACCGCCTGCATTGGCCAAGAGGAGATCATACGTTTGCGCAGGGAAGTCCATGAGCGGCTGCAGAGCAAATCGTCCAAGTCATCGTCGTCGAAGAGTCGGCGGGACAGCGGCAGCAGCAGCTCCAAGGAGGCAATAAAGGGTGAGCGGGAGAAGAAAGAGTCTGGAGGTGGAGGAAGTGGCAGTGGAAGTGGCAGTGGCGGGGCTGGTAAGTCGCCAAAAGATAGTAGTGAAACACTTGTCGATGAATCAGAAAGTACCACCGATCTGACCGAAAGCGAGTCATCGCCCCCAGCTTCAAAGCCGGCGTCTCAGATCGATTTCAGCGATCTTAGCACTCTCACCGAGGAGGAGGCGACCGTCGTCAAGGACAAGGTAATATCCGCGCGTCGCAAGGTCCACAAGGTAACCGTCGGAGCGGTCACTGCCCGCTGGTCCTTCGAAGAAGGCATCAAACGACCCTATTTCCACGTGAAGCCTCTGGAGCGGGCCCAGCTAAAGAACTGGAAGGAATATCTGGACTTCGAGATCGAGAAGGGTGATCGGGAGCGCGTGTTGGTGCTGTTTGAGCGCTGCCTCATCGCCTGCGCCCTCTACGATGAGTTCTGGCTGAAGATGCTCCGCTATCTGGAGTCGCTGGAGGATCAGAGCAGTGTCGTTGAGCGCATCCGCGATGTCTACCGTCGCGCC
The DNA here is from genome assembly GCA_018150905.1 of Drosophila ambigua. Taxonomy (NCBI): domain Eukaryota; kingdom Metazoa; phylum Arthropoda; class Insecta; order Diptera; family Drosophilidae; genus Drosophila; species Drosophila ambigua. The sequence continues at coordinate 14,789,629 of JAECWS010000086.1, read as the reverse complement.
TGTCGCATCCATCATCCGGACAAGCCCAGCATGCACCTCATGTGGGCCGCCTTTGAGGAGTTGCAGCTGAATTTCGATGGCGCCGCCGATGTTCTGCAGCGCCTCGAGCAGCGCTGCCCCAACATACTCCAGGTGGCATATCGTCGCATCAATGTGGAGCGCCGCCGCGGCTCCTTGGCCAAGTGCCGCGAGCTCTACCAGCACTACATCGAGGGCACAAAGAACAAGGGCATTGCCGGCAGCCTGGCCATAAAGTATGCCCGTTTTCTCAACAAGATCTGCCACGATCTCGACGCGGGTCTGGCTGCCCTGCAACAGGCCCTGGAACGAGATCCGGCCAACACGCGAGTGGCCCTCCAGATGATCGATCTAGCGCTGCAGCGGCCCAGTGTGGACGAGAAGGAGGTCGTCGAGATCATGGACAAGTTCATGGCCCGCGCGGACATTGAGCCGGAGCAGAAGGTGCTGTTTGCCCAGCGCAAGGTGGAGTTCCTCGAGGACTTTGGCAGCACGGCCCGTGGCCTGCAAGATGCCCAGCGTGCGCTCCAGCAGTCATTGAGCAAGGCGAACGAGTCGCAAAAGAAGAGGTGAGCAGTGTGCACCCCCCCCTCCCATTGTGTATCAATATTTGAACTTCCTTTGCTTTTGCAGCGACAGCAGTCCCAGTCGCAAGACTTCGTTGGGCAGCAAGGACGGTATTGCTGCACCAGGCCCATCCTCGGTCTCGGCAGCTGCCTACAACAACGGTGGCGGCGGTGCATCCGGTGCGGCGGGTGGTCCCAACTACAACTACAACTCGGCGAATGCCTCGGGCTACTACGGACAGCCCAACAGCGGGGGTGCTGGTGCTTATGCGGCGCCACAGCAGGCACAGCAGCAGCAGTCCTACGACTCGTACTACAATCAGTGGGGCTACGGATCGGGCGCTGGTGCAAGCAGTGGTGGCAATAGCGGAGGCAACTACAACTACGGCCAGTGGAGCGGCTATGGCAACTACTATTAGGTCCCCCTCCAATGTAACCCTAACAGCGCCACGCCGCACACCCACACAATCCTTGGTTTAGTTGTTTGACCCCCCCTTTCAAAATGGCTTACTGGACACACTAATTGTAATTTTATATTGAGTTTTAGCTTTTACATACGACTATGTAGCATGCATATGTATATCGATTATGTTCAGTGCTGAATTTTAACCCGAATCGAGTGTTCTCTTCAAATTATTTGATTATGTGCGCGCTGCGCATTGCCTTTTATACATTTTTGTTGAAATTTCTGATTGTTCTTTTACACACACACACACACACATGATTGATTGTATGCCCACCCCCCCACACGAGTATGCGTCGAAATAAAAAGATATTAAACTCTTAATCGGTCCACCAACTTTCCATGTATTCTCAACACGAGATCCCTGACGGGCGGGCGGTCAGGCAGGCAGCAGTCAAGACTACCGAACTAGTACATTAAATAAAAAAAATGAACAATTTACAAGTTTTGGGTGTGGTAAAAGTAAAAGGTAAGAGATAGAAGAGCACTCCTAGAGATTGGGCCGATACCAGGTGACCTCCCCGCTGTTGCAGCCTGTGACGAGCAGCGGGCTCCCGAGGGCTGAATTTGGCGCAGAGCACCACATCCTGATGCTCCGTGATGTGTGCCAGTTCCACCAGTTGGCGTGGACTCTGCTTCACCTCGTCGAACGTCTTGTAGCTGGGATAGTCGCAGCAGTCGGCGCTGTAGCCCAAGAGGCGCACGCCATTGCCGTAGGGCGAGCAGATGATGCGACCGTCGGCGGAGAAGCCCGGCTCCTTGATGAAGCCCGGCTTGGTGTTTGTCTCGGAGGCGTAGTATAGCAGCTTCCTGGCATTCACCAGTATGGAATGGCCATTCGATTTCAGTTCTGGGGCCGTGGTGGCCATGAATGGGATTAAGCGACGCGCTCTGATCTCCACGCCTACTGTGGTCCCGTTGCTGTTGGTGGTGTTGGTGGTGTTGCTGGTGCTGTTGCTGCTTCCTCCTGCAAGCACTCCCTCAATGTTGGTGATGCCATAGCTGGACTGGCGTTGGCTTGCGGCCGCCGCCGCTGCCGCCTGACGCAATGGTAAGACTCCACTGCTTATGGCATACACAAAATTATATCCACTCACTTGATTGTTCGCCTCACGCGCCCGGTTCTGGCGGGTGGCGCGCTCCTGGACGGTTACCTCTGCTGCCCAGATGTCGGGTATGAAGCTTTCGGGTCGTTCATGCAGATGCCGTGCGTTGGCCGCGGTGCCACCACGGCCGGAAGTCGGATTATAGCGGAACACCTGCATGCCGCGAGTGATGCGGCGCGTCGGTCGCGTCGATGTCCCGTCTGAGGCGCCGCCCGACTCCTGAGCGGCTGGAGGAGTCTCCGACGTACTGGCTGCACGGCCGGACGTGCAGGATAGGTGGCGTCTCTTTATTTTGGTCGTCACCACCTCGTCCTCCTGCTCAGAGTCAGCCGTGGGGGCCTCCTCGTTGATGTCGTGTATGCAGGTCCACTCGCTCTGCTCGTCACAGCTCACATTGCGCGTGAGCATGCAGCGGCAGTGCGGATGAATCTGTAGGGCCATTATCATCTCGGCGTCGTTCTGGTCGGGAAAATCTGTGACCAGCTCCACGCGATTCTTCTTCTGGCGCCGCGAGAACACATGATCGTATTTGGCAGCCTGTGGGATGTACTGATCGCCCAGCTGCATGAGGCGGTAGATGCCCGGCTGGAAATGCAACAAAATGTGGTCTCAAGGGCAGTCTCCCATCAATCGGCCTGCTCCGCACTCACTCTGAAGCCACTGAGGTCCTTGTGCAGTGTGGTCAGGTCCAGGTGATGGATGATCATGATGTAGCCACCGCTGGTGCACAACACCAGCTTGTCGCCCGTCGGGGAGATGCGGCATCTCATCAGACCGCTGGCATGGAACACACGCTGCGAGATGAGGCCCTGTTCCGTGTGCGAGGCAATGTCCCAGGTGAAGATGCTGCCGTCGAAGCCGGAGCTGACGAGCAGCTTGTCCTTGGACGAGTACTCGATGTTCTTCACCCAATTGGAATGGCCGTGCAAGACACGAAGCTTTTCGCGCATGTTGCGCAAGTCCCACAAAGCGACGGTAAAGTCATCCGAGCCCGTGGCAAAGAGGCGCTCGTCGAAGAACCTGAGACAGTGGAGTTTAAGTGGGAGTGGAAGTGTGTGTGTGTGTGTGTGTGTGTGTGTGTGTGTGGCAGTGGAGTGCCTCTGTATGTGGTGTGTCTGTGTATACTCACTTGATGCAGTTGACGCTGTCGGTATGGGCGTCGGGTACCTTGACGATTTCCTTCTGTGTGATGGCATCGAAAACCAAGACGCACTTGCGCTCGGTGGCGGCCACCAGTACATTGCCATCGGCATTGAATTCCAAATTGAAAATCGCCCCCGTGTGGCGTCCGGCCTCGTCGGGACGCAGATTCGCATGGTAGCTATTGAACATGTTCATTGTGGTGTATATGCGACGCATCACAAAGTCCTCGTCGCCCCACGACCGAAAGCCACTCTCCCGGCGACTTAGATATTGCTCCATAGTCACAATTCACATGCAAGGAGCAAACAACAAATAAAAAAATTGTTGGAAAACAATCGACAATCTGCAGCCCAATAATTTTGGGTACGGCTAGTACTTGGTTTGGCCGATGGGTGGCGCTTTCTGTTTACGATTTGGTGACGGACGAGGGATGCAACGCCAGTTCGTGATGTACCAAAAATATAATTGCGAAAACTAAATCGAATCGGTCAGATAGCTATATATACAGCAGCATTTGATTCGAAATATCCCTTGTGCTCTAGGAAATATTTCGCTCTTACATATTATGTCAACTTTAACGCAAAATCAATAGCCTGGTTCTTTGTGGAACGGAACTGAACTAGAACCGTTGTTCTGAACCACCATGTTTCTGTGAAATAAACAAAACGAGAATTTTACTGCAAAAAATGAAGCAATTAACGATAAAGTGCTGTCGTTTTTGATCCACGATTACGAGTGCATACATTTAAAGCGGGTGCCAACATGGAGAGGTTTGCATTTAAGATCGATGCAGCGCTCAGAGCGAATCTGTACAAGATCTGCCGTCTCTGCGGCATCGATAATCCAGCCAAGGTGGAAATTCTGCCGCCCAATGAGGCCAATATTATAGACCTGGACGATCCAAGTTTATCCCAAAAGGTGTTCGAGCTGGTTGGCTTTACGGTAGGTCTAGACACGCCCAGTTTTTGGTTCGATTAAACAACGCCCTTTGCAGGTGACACTCGACGACAAAATGCCGCAGACAATGTGCAGCCTTTGCGTGGATAAAATCAATGATTTTTACGAGTTTAGGGAAATGTGCTATGCCACGAACAAGCAGACGCGCAACCTGCTGGGCCTCAAGCAGCTGGAACCCCTAAAGGTGAGCGCATTCTTACGAGTAAATGGGATCTTGAGAGTAATTGGTTTTTTGCCGCAGCTCGTGGTCAGCCAGCCCATGGTAAAGGCAGAACCGCAGGCGACGACTGTGAAGCGCGGACGAAAACGCAAGACGGACGAGAGCTTTCTGAAAGCCAAGATCCCCGAAATACCAGAGGTCAAAAAGGAGCCCATGGCCTGGCGCAAGAAGCAGCGACTGCAGCAGACGCAGACTCTGCAGCAACAGCAGCAGCAGTGCTGGTAACCAAAACGGAGCCAGAAATGTATGATGAATATCCAATTATCCGATCAATTATCTTATTAACCAATTGATGCTCACCCCACAGCAAGGACGAGCCTATGGATCCGGAAAACCGTCTCCGGCTGCCAGGGAAAAAGGGCCGCAAGGCGATATGCAGTGTCTGCGGCGAAAAGTTCGCCAGCAAGGATCTGGCCGATGAGCATAAAAGCCTGGTGCATGTACCCTCAATACCGCGCTACATTTGCAACGCCTGCAATCAGACGCATAACCACCCGAGCGACATTCGGGCCCATCAGCTCTGGCACAAGCTGTCCAAGACACCGTACAAGTGCCCGCTGTGCGACTCGAATGTGGCCAACAACTACGCCTTTACCCGCCACCTGCGAGAGCACACGCCCCAGACACCCGTTCAGCTGCTTGTCCTCGACCGGGAGTGTCCACTGTGCAAGAAAACGTTCATCACAAACTTCTTCTACAACACCCATCGCTGTGCCATACGCAAGCGCAAGTGTGGCGGCTGCAATCGAGCCCTCAACACGGAGGTGGCCTTCATGCGGCATGCCCCGGTCTGCTCGAAGATCTACCTTAATCACTCGAAGCACATTTTGCCCGAGGCAGCCAACACCGAATCACTGATGTGCATTAAGAACGAGGTGGAGGAGGTGGATACGCCCAGCTCTGGTGCGCCTGCCTCTGCTGTACCGCCGGACTTTGTGCTGAACGAGGACATGCAGCCGGTTGTGGTGATCGAGCGGCTGGCCTCTCCCCTGCTGCGAGCCTCGGCAGAGCCGCAAAATATGCTGGGCGCCAGCAAGAGCAAAAATAGCGAGAGAGTTTCCTCGAAGAACTATTTGAAGCGCGTCGACCAGCTGCTGAAGAACACAATGAGCACGTTGGTCAGCATCAAGCACGAGCCGGAGGTGCACATAAACGACACGATGCCCGCAGCCACAGTGCAGCCGGAAAGCGAACCGGAGGAGCACGAACCTCCCAGCTTCAGCGATTTCCATGCAGCCAACGATGACAGCGACGAGGAGGAGGCGGATGCTGCGGAACCAGTTACAATGGCTGCCAGCATAGACGACAATGTGCCCAGTGTATCGGTGAAGCAGGAGCCTCGCGATGAGGCCTACGAAAAGCAGTCGCCAGCCAAACAGGAGCCGCTGAAGCTTAAGCTGAAAATCACCAACAATCATGGCAAGCTGAACTCCTCGCTGATAGACGACCTGGACGAGGCGGGGCAGAGCAAGAGCAGCAAGAAGAAAAAGAAGCGCAAGCACAAGGAGCGGGAAAAGGAAGCCCAGAGCCAACCAAAGGCTCTGGATCCCACAATTGTTAGCATCAAACAGGAGCGCATAGACACCGATGATGTGCCCGATGCAAATCAGACGACAGATTTCCAGCCACAGGCCACTGTGATGACGAGCATTCCGATGTCCCATCTGGAGAGCAGCTTCAACGCCGACGACACAACGGAGCAGGACGAGGCAATGCCGCAGTGCCCGGAGTCCGAGGAAGATGTTAAGCCCAATCGCATGGAACTCGATCGCCTCATGCAAATCACGCATGTCGCCAGCGGTGTGGACATTGCCGAGGAAGCCATGCCCCTGCCCCTGGACAAGGCCGTTGAAGCTACGCCCGATGAGGCAGTGGCCTCCGATAAGAGATTCAAGTCGCCGCCAAAGGCAAAAGCTGCCAAGCCAACTGCCCGCAAGAGTACTGGAGGGGCCCCACGCAGGCCGCCTCCAGGCGAAGAGTCGCCTCGGCAGACGTCAGCCTTGCTGCAGATTGTGGCCGTGGAAAGTGGAGAGGCCGTATCCTTCAACATGCCACCCGATGTTCGCATCAAGCCAGAGCCTCGTAATCGCGGCTATGCTGACGACGAGCACGAGGACGAGCCCGCGCAGGAGATCAATCACAATGAGAAGATCGACGAGGAGAATGCCTACATAAGCAGCCTAGACTTCAGCAACATGACCGTGAAGCAGGAGAAGGACCTGGACATTTCCGATCCGACTGCAAATGACTCCGAGCCTGAGGCCATGCACCTCAGCCACAACGGCTTGGAGAGGGCCAGCGAGAGCGAGGACTCTGACGGCGAGGACAGTGCTTCTTCGGCCGACGAAGCCGAGGAAGCTATGGAGGAGGAGGAGGGCGAACGTATTTACCGCGAGATTGAATTGCCATTACTAGAGGCTGCAAACGAAGGAGAAGCAGCCGCACAGCAGAGCGAAAAGAAATCGGAGGAGTCCATGCAGGCACAGTCGGAGAATCTGGAGCTGAAAAGGCCAGTGGAAACTCAAGAGATGGTTGGAGGGATAGAACTGCCAGCTGTGGAGACAGTGCAGCCACAGGAAACTCCCGAGGAGATGCTGCAAGTATTTGGAGATTTGGGTTCCCTGCTAGAAGATTCAGGACTACTTGGGGAGGTAGAGCCGCCACAGGAAGCTCCCAAAGATGTTGAGCAGACACAACAGCCACTGGAAATTCCAGAATTACTTGCAGAGGTTGAACCGCTACTGGAAACTGCAGAGGTGCTTGGGCAGATAGACCCTCCACTGGATATTCCGCAAACATTAAGTGTGCAGGAGCCAGTCACTGCTTTAAGTTTTGTAATAACCAACATCTGCAGCCAAGTAGCAGAGAATCCTGAAAGCGCTCCTGCTCATAGTCAATCCCTCCCGAATGCTAGCTCTCCCCCGCCGAATCCAGAGCCGCTGGATAAATCGGAAGACACTGTGCGCCAGAGCAGCGATTGCCAAGCGGAGAGCCTGCCAGAGATTACCCTCAGTGCACCCAAAGACAATGAAACTCAGGCCTTGCCACTCAACTTCGAGGCAAGCTACTCCATCTGCGACGAGGAGCAGCAGAATGTGCTCAACCATGATCTGCTCTCCCAGCAGCAAGCACCACTTGATGGGAATGTGGAGCTGTCAGCAGAAGCTGAGGAGAAGATTTCGGCACCAGGGGAACAGGAACTGCGGCCACAACTCGAGGAGGCGGAGGGGGAGCTCCCTGGGCCGTCGGCGAGGCCAAACGAAGAGACTGAGAATCGCATCAATGAGCAGCAGCAGGAGATGGATCTGGAGGGCCAACGGCAGCCGCGCTGCCAGCTGGATGATGACTCGAACATCAACGAAATTGCCGAGAACAACAATAATGCCAACATTGAGCGCGAACTGCAGGACGATGCGCATGTGCCTCAGGGAAACGTTAGTCCTTAGACTTCACCTTCAACATTACACATTTGGAATTGGATCCTCTCCAGCCATCACACCATCTCGTTGCACTCCCAAGAAGCTGTACATATAAATAATATCCCACTGGAGGAGGCGGCAGACTGTTGCAAGGGAAACCATTTATACACACATACATATATGTACTAGTTTGTAGACTATCGAACGGGTTAATCCACTTTATGAGCATAATTATTATTATGATGTTAGCTTTAAGTTAGAGATACAGCAATTGATTATATAAATTATTGGCTTGCATAGACATATGTAGCAGTAGTAGATTTGTATTTTGATACAATACATAAATTGCATGAAAATTCACGGTTAGATCTAATTTATACGGAGGATCCCCTTTGAGAATTTGACAAAAATATTATACCCACAAATCGTATTTATAAATAACTGAAACTGGTGAATCCTCTTCCTATTGGAGCGCCCCAAAACACAGTTGATTTTATATGTATATGTTTATGTCTTACATTTTTTCTATTTATGAATAAAATTGTACATGTTCGCTTCTTCTAAATCATATATCCCAAATGCATGCTGTATCAATTTTAAGGATTCCAGTACCGCCCCCCATTCGACAAGCTTTGCAGCAAAGCTACTGATTTTGATTTTACAACTTTTTTTTCCATCACATTTGGCCTGGAAACACAACTCAGCTCCTTGTGCTCGCCTTGTAGATAATATCCAGTTCTACACTAGGAGTTGTACAGATAACATCTCAACGCTCAGCATCTCTCGTTAATCCCTGTAAGTAAAAAACAAACATAATAATAATTAGAAATTAAGTTCGATTGAACAAAAGACAGTGACACGAAACAGATTCTATATCTGCTTTACCTCAGAAAGAGTAACATTTGTTGAACGTTCATAAACCCACTCTTGATAAATCGTGGTCCAATTTATTTTCTGTTTTTAGACCTTGAGGGTCTTATTTATCATAATTAGCACGATGAAGAGAATGATGTCTGGGATTTGGAATGGTGTCCACGCCTTGTAAGTATCTAATTGCTTTTTATCCCTTTGTTGATTTTTTCCAATTCTGATATTCGAATTTTCAGAATTGCTAAAGTAAGTGGTAGAGTGATCTGTGTGGAAAATGAGAGAGTCGAAGAAGTTCCTTTACCGGAAGAAAATCAAATCCCGACTGTGATTCCAGACCACAATTCAAACTCCGAGGGAAAGATCGATGATGGGGAAAAGCCCGAGGACAATATCGAGGGTGTGGAGATGCTGGATACCGAGAATGCAATCGCAAACGGACAAGTGAACTCAATAGAAGAAACATGTCTCTCATTGGTACCTTATCAAGCTCCACCGCTTAAAAATACTACGCAGACGCCTATTAGAAGACAGGGGAAAAAAAGAAAATGGGAGCCAAGCTTGATCGAGAGCCCGTCAAAAAAATCCAAGATGTAAATCGAAAGGGCAGCACAGAAACAGTAGTATCCAAGAGGAGGAGCACTTTCCCTTGCTCGTAAGCTACGCTACGGCAGTTGGAGCATTATCAAGGGAAGGGGCTGTCGATCAACAGGGCAGCCCTTGCGCTTGGTAAACCCATTTGGATTGTTCTTTCTGCATTAAACTTTGCTTGGGAATTTTATTACGTTCGAAAATAGTGGCAGTGGAAGACCTATCCTATCCGAAGGGATCAATCACAATGGGAGGATCGATTGCAAGAGCAAAATAAGTTTATAAAATGAATTTTCTCTGTTAGATGTACACAACTTTATTACATAAATTAATGGCTTATATTTTAGTATATGTAAGTAGTATGTATTCAGATACATAGATCGCACAAAACATCATTAGACATGCGGCGGCACATACCATACCATACCATATTATTAATTCTGATCCATATAGATTTCTGGCGCTCATACAAGCTTATTGGTTTAGTAGTTTCGAAAAAGTTATGAAAATACATCGTTTAAATATTACATACAACACGCACACAGAAGGAAGGAAAACAAATGACTACAAATTTGCATTAAATGCTCTATCTATCTATAAAGAAAAATACATACTTATTGGTTACTAGATGCTCCATTTTCTGGATGTTGTATTAGACAGCTTTCGCATTACGTGGAAGCCTTTTTGGGGGGACTATTTAATTTTAAATTTTTGCAAACGACCTGCTAGTATTTATGCATTTGGAATTAATTGTTGAGCAACTCGTTTTATATATTGAATTGAACTGTGGGATAAATCTACTAGTTTAAACATTAAACTTGCGGCTGCTCGTACGTAGTTGCAACTGTTTTGGGTCTTAAGCACAGTGGATTTTAATACATATTTGCATTTTCATGTGTTTATAGTTTTATAAAATATATATATATGTATATATTCTGCTATATTCATTCAGTTTTACGTTTTGCTTACTTTATCCATGGACAGCCCATCCGATAAAGTCGCAGTTAAAGTCAATTTCTGATGTATTCACAAAAGTCACAAAAGTTGTTTGGATTTTGGTGTTCTCGTCGAGTTATTTTTGGCACTGATCAAAGTTTGCATTGTCGTTCATTTACATGCGTATATAGCTATGGTATATATGTATATTATATATATCGTATTTAATTGAGCAGGTTTTATGGATATGCAAATGTGAATTGGAACAACCGAAAGCGGGCCACAATGCCGATAATACAGATACAGATACAAATAATATAATATTAATCATCTGTTAGTACTTTTGTTGGTTTTGCGTTTGCATTTGCGTTGGCTATCAAATTAAATTAAAGAGGTATGGAAATTCACTAAACAGTATTTACAGGGATTTATCATCCATCGATCCATCCGTCCAACGATAAACCAAAATGCCAAAAGCACATATTCAATTATTGCTTATATTTGGAATAGTGTCTGCCACATAAATCGTGCGTCATCTGCTGCTCAGCTAGTCTGCTGCCTAGTCCCACTCGCCATCGTTGTCCGTGGAGTCGCTCTCGTCATCCGAGTGCATGACATGGACGCGTGCCGCCAGTGCCCGGCGCAAAGCATCGGCCAGGGCATCGGTGCCCCCTTCGCCGCCATCGCTGCTGATGCGTTGGCTGCCCAGCTCCCGTTCAGCGGCTGGCTTCAGTTCAATGCCCATACGTATCTCAGTCATCAGATCGCTGCGCGAGTCGGCGCTGCCAGTGCTCAGAGCAGCCGCATCCACTTTCTGTCAGAGAAGAGGGTAAAATAGGGTTATCCGCTCAAATCTCCAGAGCTTTTACTCACCTTCAATTGTGTTCCCTTGCGAATGGCGTCCATCAGGGCATTGTGCGAGTCCGGAGGCGCGGCCGCCGCTGCTGGGGCCGGGGCTCGTTTGGCTGCTTGGTTAGGTGCTTGTGTGGTCGTGATAATGGGTATCTCTCCAGTAGGCATTGGCGGGGGTGGTGGTGGTGGCGCCGCTGCTGGCGGTGGCGGCGGTGGTGGAGGCGGCTGCAATGGAAAAAAAAAACATTAATAAATGCCCCACGCAGTGGTTGCATCTTTTGGCTGCTTACCGCTACAGCGGGTGCGCTGACGGGCGGCGGCGGTGGTGGTGGAGCACTGCCGATGGGTGGTGGCCGACTGGGCGGTGGAGGTGCACGCGTGGCGCCCGGCACCGTTGTCGGCACGGGGGCGGTGGCTGCCTGGCCGGCGGCGGAGGAGGCGCGGTTCTTTGGTTACCATTCTGCGACTGAGAGAACACAAACACAGAAGATGCAATGAATAAGCCAACCCTTGGGCTCCCTTCTCGTTCGCAGCACTCACATGATTATGGCGGCTCGGCACCGGGGGCGGCATGTGGGTTCCGCCCACTGGCGCTGGTTCCGTCGGTGATTTCTCACTCTCCTGCTTGACCGAGGCGAGGACATTGTTGCTCTGTATGAAGTCGTAGATGAAGGCGCGCGTGTCCCGGTCCTTCAGCTCCATCTCCGAGACGCCCGCTTTCACAAAGATCTCGTTCAGCATCTCGTCGTCCTCGTTGCCCGTCAGATCGAAGCCCTTGTCCGCATCCCAGCCCACATGGCTGATGTGCACAAAGTTCGTCGGCTGGCTAATGTCCGCCTTGGTCACCTTGCGCTTCTTGTCCTTGCCCTGGCTGCCCAGGCCGAAGTTGCTCGACAGGAAGTTCTTCGTGGGCGCTGGCGTCAGTGTCACCGAATTGATTTTATTGTTGCGCAGCTGAACGGGCGCGCCGCTGTCCGTGGCCGTCATGCCGCCGCCGCCCCCGCCAGCAGAGGACTGCATGGCCGGCGGACGCATTGGCTCGCGTGGCACCGGCGGCACTGGAGCATTGGGCGCCTGCTGACTCTTCTGGCGATTGCGCTTCTCCTGGCGCTTGCGATTGCGCGTCTCGATGGTGGCATCCACAATGCGGAAGAAAGCGTCGCACTCCTCCTCGCAGACAAAGTTCAGGCCCACATGGCCATCCTGCCAAAGATGCGAACGAAAGGAGGGTTAGCTGTGCATTTGTGCAGATTTGCTGGGACACTTACGCTGCCCTCGAAGGTGAGCAGAAAGGGTCGCGACTTGACAATCTGCATGCCATCGTAGACCTCGTGCTCCCAGATGAGCTCGCTCTTGATCAGGCAGTAGGCCCGCAGGAAGTACGACCTTATGGCGCTGTCCTTCACGAAGCACACCACTCCCGTGTGCTTCTTCTTCCAGTGCGAATGGGCATTGCCTTCGGTCTTGTATATCTGCACAACGGCCGTGTTGAGTGTCTGAAAGTGGAGCAACAACAAGAGATTGCATTACCATCATCGATGAACAGATATATAGATAGATAGATAGAAAGGCCTCTGCCTGTCCCCTTGGGCGATTATCTAATCGCGAGCTCCCCCAAAACAAAAGAAGTAACACCTTCAGTTTGCGCCTCATTTGAATGCAACGTCTGAAAACTGTGAACACTGTGAACTGTCGCGTTCGAGTTGAAAAACCCATCTGACTTTCAGTTTCGCTGCCACCAGCCAGCCAGCCAGCCAGCCAGCCAGCCCTCTATGGCCCTACGCAAGAGCAGCGCTCATTTGAATACCGATTAGCCATCAATCCCCATGGATCCCATCATCGTTTGGCATGGACAGCACGTAGCTCCATTTGATGGCTCTACTCCCCTCACGGAGACAGAGAGAGAGGCAGGGGCCACTAGTCTAGCCGAGACCTCTGCATAGAGTGCAACGGAAATGCATAATGTGGCTGGCTGTTGGGCTGTTGGATTGAAGACATAATCGTTGAGGCATTGAGGCAGGAAATGCTGGCGACAGGAGGTGCTCGGCCACAGAATTGCCGCATTTGAGATCCTTTGCCAAAAGAATACTAGACAAAGCACAGATTGGCGCCAGAAAAGTCAAGGCCCAAGCCCCACTCTCGTAGGTTCTTTTCTCGAGGCAAGGCAACGCCTCTGTTCCTCTCATTGATTGATAAAATTGTGTGATTTGTGGCAATAGCATTTGACATTTGCCATTTGCCATGGGCCCCCAGCTCTGACCTTGAGGGCACTATCTGCTAATTGATTCCGCCCTGGGCAGTGCTCCAAAAGTTTTACGTGCTGCTGTTTCACTGGAAGCACTGCCTGGCCTGCCTGCACTGGCAATCCAAAATTATCAATTAATGAGAGCATTAGGATGCCAGAGAGCTGCCTGTTGGGTTGTTTGATGGCTGCGACCTTTGCTGCGAATTGCTGCTCGCCGAGCTGGGGGATTATGTGAAATGTGAATGTGAAAATGAATGCTTTCCAACCCACATCCCGCACACACACACACACACGCACTCATATCTCTTCGCATAAGTATCTGTATCTACGAACAAGTGCAAAAGTGTGAAAAACATTTGAATTTTTATTGATGGCTTAGCGGCGTCTGCCTCTGCCTCGCTGTCTTTGTATCTGTATCTGTATCTGCATCTGCATCAGTGTGTGTGTCTTTGGACATACATAAGTAGCGCTTGTAAACAAACAAAAAATGATGTCTTGCCTTCTATGTAAAAGCTGGCTGTTTCTTTTTAAAAGCATACAAATCGATGCCAGCAGCAACAACAAAAAACACAACTGTCCATTGCCACTGAACTCTGGCCAAGACGACGGGGGTAAAGTGGTACGGTTGTAAAGGGGTAGGGTACTTTAAAACGGGGCAATGCCGAGCATTAGCCCATATGGGACCAAAGCTGCAAAATACTCGCACATATGCTCAAACGCACTGCTGACTCGGAGGGACGGGGCGGGACGGGTTATACGTGTACTCGTAAAAGGTTCCATGCACTAAACAAATCGCTTGGAAGTATACTCTTTCGTAGGGCTATTGTCAATTTGAGCCTCATTTTGCCAACGCACCAAAGAAAGAGGAGAATCTTGATTTTTCGATGGTTCCGATCTGTCTGCCAGTTGCTATGAAATTAGTCATCAATTTTGGAAAGCTTTTTGGCAGAAACATTGCACAGACTTTGGTGTTGCTTAAGGCAGAATGTTCATACTCAAATAGCCGGAAAATGGGAGGGCGAAGATCTTCAGCAGTAGACACGCATGCTTTGCCTGTCGCTGAATCCATTTCGCAGCACATAATTTAACCTTACAAGACTAAACAGAATTTTACTCAGCTATAATTTAGAGAATTTAGACACAAGTCGGACAGCTATAGCTTTATTACTGTAATAAGTGACCAACTAGCACTCAAGGGTATCTACATCTTCGATCATCAAATAGAGCATTTTTCTTTTTGTATGCCACGTTGTTTTGTGGTTATTTATTAATGCAAATATTTATTTTCAGGTCTTAAGAAATAAAGTGCCTGTTTCCTGGGCTATTTTTAGTATTTTATACATACAAGTTTTCTCAATGGAAAATAAATGGTGAATCAAATAAAAATTCGGAAAATATCAAAAATTGTCGCACACCTCGCTAACTATCTTTAATAACTACAACTAAGGTAGAGGCCGCAGCAAAAGTTCAAAATGTAGTATGTCCATCAATTAGAAAGTCCGGCTTTTGGGATATGTGCAAAAATGTGCGTTAAGCAAATAAAAGGCGAGCAAAATGTTGCGACAAACGATGGCCATAACAGCGAGCCAGTCCCCAGTCCCCTCTGCACCCCTTGCAGCAGGTTAAGCTGCAGTGTTTCGTGTTATCAAACGATCAATGAATGGAGCCACAAACGACTATGTCATCAACCCAATATATAAACTAAACAAGAGAGTAAGTAGTGCAGTCCCCCCGCCCTGCCCTGACTACTTTTGGACAAGTTCAAATGCAATTTTCCCAATGTTTTGTCAATGGAAAGTTGGTTTTGGAAATTGGAAATTATCAAAGCGTGGAATTACAATGCGAAAATGAGCAATGTTTTTCGTGTTGAGCACACACCATAATTATCCGCACAACAGTGCACGTTAAATGCTGAAAATATTTCCAAGTTTTCCTTTGAAGTGTAGTTCTTATCGGGGGGCTAGGCATTGGCCAGTGCTTCAGCGGATGGATTGATAAGATATGGCAGCCCAACTGAACGAACGCCCGTTCGTTATCGCACGGGAACTCATGAGCAGTGAGCAATGAGCAATCTTTTGCGACTTTTTGGTTTCTCTTTCACTTAGCCCCAAGAAAATTGGCCAATGAAAATCAAATAAAATCAAGAAAAACATCTGCAAATGGTCTTTGAAAACTACTTTAAAGTGGTTTCTACTGATTAAAGTTCAGGTAAATGGAGTTTAAGGAACAATTAAAACATTGCAGAGATTCTTTGGGAGCTGTTGCTAAAATAAAGGCACGCGATTCTTAGTCAACTAAAAATGAGTGCAAATCAATAGTGAGGCATTTATATAGAAAAAGAGTTATCAGAGCTGATAAAACAACCAGTCGATGATAAGTAAATATAGTATGTGTATAATCAGCAATAGCTCATAAAATAGAACCACACCAAACAGCAAAATAAGGGACACAGTGATGAGTCCATTGAATTTCTGTCCGTTGTTTTTTTGGGAAGGTGAAAATGGGTTATTAAGCCAATACGAGTATCGGCAACAGCTGTGCCCCGATATAGGGTTACAAAGGTTGGTTCTGAGAAGCATTCAGATTATGGCACATGACCCTCGTGGAATGGGCATATATCGGGGCGACACTTGAGCCGCAGGAAGTGCTTCATCAAGCTCAATGGCTAAGCCGGAGAGAGACAGAGACAGAGAGAGAAACCACCGAAAGTGAGAGGAAGAGGAGGGGTGCTATACTCTGTCATTGCTTAATTATTAATCACATAGGTATGTACATACATACATATGTACATATGTGTGTACGCATTATTCATCAAAAGCCAAAGCCACTCACTCACCTGACACTTTCTCCCGAGCATCTTGAAGACGGCCTCGTTCTCCTCCGGATTGAGCTTCGTGCTGCTGGCATTGAGCTTGGGTCGAGACAGCGCTGCTGCCTGCTGGCCGTCCTGCGACGTCCTCATGTTTCTGCTCATTGATGCGACAGCTGCCCCGCTAGCCTGCCCTGCTGCTGCTGGTGGCTGCTCGATGGCCAAGGATGACCTGGTTTAGCTGGATAGATGGAACACACCACACACATTTCATTTCATTTCATTTACATTTCATTTATGGGAGGGCGAAAACAATAAGCAAATAACGGCTGCGCTGGCTACTTGTCAACGGATGAATAAAGGGCACACAAAACAAAACGAAACGAAACAATACGAGATATAATTTTAATTTAATCATCAAATCACGCACACAGAGAGGGCTGGAGAGGGCGGAGGGAGAGCGCTGCTGATCTGCAGATGAGGTCGAAGCCCAAAAAACGGTGGAGGCGCCCGGAGACGTCGATAACAATACGAATGCACAGTTATTGCGAAAAGACAAACAACTGGATTTGTCGCCCCATTCAAATGAAATATGAATAGTGGAAAATAAAAACACGGAGCAAGAGAGCGACCAAGTCGCGACGATGACAGCGACTGCGGCCACGGGCTATGACGACGATGGGCTGTTACAATCGCTGCTGCTCGAGTGGTTGAGTCACAGGTCTGCGAGTCAGCCACACTCACAGCCACAGCAAGCAGCTGCCTACCGCTTGGTTGGGGCCATTGCTAAATGTGCGCTTATCTTTGGCAAAAGCACTGATTAGGTTTGCGCATGTATCCAAAACTCCTGTGACCTGCTGCTGCTGTGTGTGTATCGCAAAGTGCGTGAGCCAAAATAAATGTTTCATGGAATATGAAGCCACAGACACAGACCAGAATCAGACTCTCTGGGCAAGAGCTAATACTAGGCACCAACACCTGTCCGCTCTCCAGGTGGGGTCGAAATTTAAATAGCTGAAGCAGCGCTGGCGCTCGCTCAAGGTCTTTCACCGCTGCCGTCGCGCCCCGCCGCGCCCTTCCACATCGTCTGTGCCCCCACCGACTGCTTTATGATGGGCTCTGCCTGTGTTTCGCATATGCACTTTAACAATCCATTGATTTTTTGCGCTTATTTTTATGCACATTTTTATGGATTTTAATTTTGGGACTACGCACCACACACACACACACTCTCGTTTGCACTCGCTGCGGTTCGGTGCTGAGACTTGTATCGCCTTGAGGGTGATGCACATTTATTGCCAACTGTTTCGCGTCGTCTGCTGCATTGTAGAATTGTCGCCAGACGTTTCAGCACAAAAATATTCGTATATTTTTTTGTTTTTTGTTTATTTGGCACTGCCCCAGTGTGACCGCGGACTTACCGACGAAATATACCGTCTGACCCGCGGAAATATGCCAACATATAGTGTGACCGCCACAAAAGTATTTTCTGAAAATACCGCATACCAGACGTCTCGTGTAGTGTCAAATGTAGCAAAAATATAAATGTCAGTTGTAAAAAGCACAATTTGAATTTGAATTCCAGCCAAATTTTAGATCTATGATATGCAAAAACACTTTGGGACATTCACTTTGCACTTGCTTATTTATGTGAATGAAATATTGAACAATACTACTCCAGTGAAATGAATGGAATTACAAATAACCAAATATACCTACCACAAGATTATATATAAGGAAATGCATGGATTTGTGAATAGCTTCTAGACTCTAGGTGTTGTTCCAACGCTGCCATCCGTTGCCCCGCAACAAGTGCTAAAGGAAAGCTTTCACTTTCGCTTTCGCTTCTCTCGTGCTCCAAATTGGATTTTGTGCTGCTTGTTTTTGCTCCTTGCTCGGTGGTTTTTCTGCTTTGCTCTGCAATTATAGCTGATGGCACTCCTGGTGGCCCCCACTCTGAGCGGGGGACAAATTGTCTTCGTGGCATGTGGCATGTCTTCGTGGACGGGACCGAGGCATGTGTGCCTGGCTGGCACAGCTGATAATTGCAGTAGCAGTGCCAGTGCCTCCTGCAATAAAAGTCACAATGACGACAGCTCACGACACATGGCCATGCCCTGCTCCGGGCCCTACACCGCTCCCAGGAGTCCCCTACCGTGAGTGTGATTGACTGCCGGCGGGCCTTCTCATGTACATACGTACATATGTATATATCGTGTCTGCCGTGGCCCTACCGTGCAGTTATTGTTGAATTCAATTTGCTGTAAATGTATTGTTGGCCCGGCCTGTGGTCGCCTCTGTTGCCTTTGGTTACAGCTCATTAGCAGCAGCAGCCCACAACAAAAGCAAACGCTGATAAAGCTTTCGGTTACTTTGTAAATTGTAAACTCCTGTGATCGCATTCAGTACAGTGAATGCCGGCTAAAGTGGTGCAATGGTTGCTCAAACATCGAGAAGAAATATCTCCGTACATATAATGGGAGCAAGTCCATTTTTTCTACTCAATTTATTGGCATTTTGAGGAAATTATATTAAGAACGCTAATGTTGAAATTCCGAATTAAGATTTATTATTTATCAGATTTTTCTAGCTGTACTAAGACGAATAATTTGATTTGACATACGGCAAACATTAGATAAAAATCAAAATAAATATAAACAAATAAATTTTGGCTCAGCCAGTCAATAGGATTAGTCATCCGATTTGGATTAAATCAGTCTTAAACATGAAGAAACACAGAAACAGGTTCTTTTTTTTATTTCAGAGTAGGCTACCCAGTTTGTGGTTATACGAGGACTTGGAATATGATTTTCGAAAACATTTGAGTACATCTTACACATTCGTAGGGAACACACGTGATACGTTACACTAAATTGTAAGTTAAAAACAATTAACAATTTTTGCTATAAAATTAAAAATCAAAATTAAATAATGCAATTAAAAACTTTCATTATTGTTGATTTTAGATGGCGCCGTCTCGATGTCCCAAGCGACCAGTGAGTGCATATTTAATGTGGATGAACACTTTAGGACGTCGTCGCATCAAGATGCTACATCCCCAGTACAACTTCACCCAAACCGCCAAAAAGGGCAGTGATCTATGGGCGAAGATGTGCGCGTACGATAAATCCATGTGGCAAACATATGCGTCCGTGGCAATGCTTCAATACAAAGCAAGGCTGAGCGCTTGGAAGTCCCAACAAGCTCAGATGAAGTCGTGCGACAGTCTCAGGTTGTGTCCCGCCTAAAGAATGAAGCAACAGCTATGCAGTCACATTTCCATAGAAATTACAGACTACAGACTACACTTTCTTAAAGAATTTAAATGTTTCAGATGTCATAAAATGAGAATATATACGTACATACATAGACAATAATTCTATTCCAATTTTTAGCACTTCCTTCGGCCTGTTATTCAACTACGAGTACATCTAAGCGAATACAATGCACAAGCAACAGTGACCCACTGTTGAGGGTCCCTCAGAATGGGGCTTAACTGTACACCTGAATAATGCCTACAGGCTGCGTGGTTGTGTATGTGTGTATGTGTGAAAGCTCAGGGCTCGGGGCTCAGGGCTCAGGCTTTAATTGCCAACCGGCTGGGCGCTCTGTTTGTCTCGCCTTTCTGCTGCCAGTGTGCCTTCGCGTTCGCCTGTGCCTCCTTGGGCTCCCATGCCTCCTACTTCTGGGGATGTGGATGTGGCTGTGGCTGTGGTTTGGATTTATGCTTGTTCTACATGCATGTTGTACAAACAATTTAGCTGTAACTGTAGCCCACACAACACACAGCACTCACGCTCATACACCATCCCGTGGTAGGCCAGGCCTGACGATTCGTATGCGTGCTGGACGACCTCCATTTAACACCAAACGTGTCATTTGTGGCCATTTGATGGTTGCCATTCAGATATGTATTTGTGTGTGTGTGTGTGTGCTGTATAGTCTGCTGCTTTATGAGGCTTTGGCTGCATTTTGTGGTCTATTAAGTGGCTAGCAACTAAACCGAAAAAAATAAATAAATATATATGCCATCATCATCTTTATGCGACTTGTGCAACAAGGCGTATGATCGTTATGCCTCAAGTGAGCACTGAATGGCCCACTAAAAGGCCAAAGTGCACTGCGGAACTGCTTGACAGGAGGTTGGACCAGGGAACCAGGGGACCAGGCGACCAGGCGACCAGGCGACCGGGGGATATAAACTAAAGTTCATTAAAAGTAAAATCTTAGAAGCGCACAGGGGTTCCGGGGAAACGAATGTTGAATGCTCTTGAGAGGCTGCAGGAGTACCTGCTGGGAAAAAGTTATGATGTACGCACCGGAGGTTCGCTCAGTGAAAGTTCTGATGTATCGCTGTATAGCTGGTTGTGGCAGGACTTAGCTTGATGGTAAAACTTGATCCCCGCTCTAAGGGCACCAATTGATCCATTATGCACACATCGTCCCATCCCCGACGAATCGTCGCAGAACACCAGCCCAACAGTAAAGAGTATGTAATAAAACAAGTGGGGAGCAGAATGTGGCAGGCGAGTCCACAACCAAGATGTTTACGACGCTGCTGGCGGGGCATGCAACAGTGGCAGAGGCCACGGCAACCTCATGAATGTCGACGGCTTCGCCTGCGCCACAAGTAAAAGCGTCCAAGAAAACTGTTGCCCACCCTCCAAAGGAGACCCTGAACACTCGGCAGAAGCAACAGTAAGCCAAGGCGACAGACAGGCGCACACATGCACGGAGCTGTCTATCTAAGCCTAAGCCTCCTCCAGGTTATGTGAGTGTATTAAAAGAACATAAAAGAAGGAACACCACTGAGGGAAGAACATTTAAAAAGGAGAGATGGGAGTGGGAGTGGGAATGGGGAGCGAAGGTGAGCAGTGAGCTGTGAGCAGTGAGCAGTGGGTCGCACAGATACACAAATAAACAAATTAATAAAAGGCAAATGATGAAACACAACTGAAACACGAGCCATAAATTAAATAGAAACAGCGAAAATTACTTACCCAAAAGGCACCAGCCAGCGGGTGCCTCAAGCAGCAGCAGCACAGGAGCAGCACGGGAGCAGCAAACACAAAAAAAGTGTCCTCCTCCGTGGCTGCTGTCAATTTTTCGTAGCATACACACAGGCGGGAGCGTCTGTGTCAAAAAACTTTACCAAAAGAAATGAGTGAAGGATGAAGACGGGTGGTGGGCAATGGCGGGAACTGTGGCAGGAGCTAGTGGGTGCCAGCACGAATAATCTACTAGCGATTTATTTGTTGCCGTCGCCGTAGACAGAGACAAAGACAAAGTCGGAGTCGCAGTCGGAGCCAGAGCTGAAGCCATCCCCTTCCCGTCTGATGTAGCTGGCTGGTATTTTGGTTACTTCTTTTCCATATTTCTATTTCTGCTTGCTTTCAAGTAATGCCGATGGCGATGGCGATGCCGATGCCCGTGCCCATGCCGATGTCGATGCCAATGCCGAGCAGCTGTCGGCAGCGTACAACAAACATCGGTGGCATTATGGTCGGGAGTCGGTGCTCGGCTGTGGGTCGCAGTCGTGCGTTGTCCTTTGCTCCTGTCGGTTGTGTCCGCGCTCCGGAGCCTAACTGGCACCGCCTCGACATCTTCCGAGTCTCCGAATCATTCTGGCAACGGGCCGTGCACACACCTGTGCGCTATCACCCTCCACCGGAGAGTTAACGTAAGCAAATTTGCACCTAAATTGCGCTAAATTATCTACAGAACAACAAAAATTTACCATCGCGTGTGCCCTGCTCTGCCCTCCTCCATCCCGCCCTTCCAGAGCCAGTCCTCCTGGCCGTGTGCTTTGGAGTAAAGTAAAGTAGAGTGCACGCGGAAAGGCAGGCAAAACACGAAATAACCGCTAAGTGTTTTACAACTCGGAGGCGTTAAGTTGGCCATCCCGGGACCAAGTCTCTCCGGAGCCCCAGCCCAAGCAACAACATCAACAACGATGACGGCAAACAAGAATCTGTGCAAGCAGTTTTTGCCCGGGGGCCTTAAATGCCCGACAGGGCACTAGTTTGTCAACACTTTTTGCCCGAGTTTAAGTGCCATCTCCGCGTCTCTTCCATTTTCATGGCTGGCTTATTGAATTTAAAGCAGCGCAAAATACGTGTGAACTACACCCGATAACAGGGAAAGTTCTCCAGCAAGTGGAGTCCAAGACGGCTATCAAACTACGCATAGAACAGAAATGCAAAAAACAAAACAACTTTCATTTATGGCTCATAAAATTTAACGAACTATTCGACCTTTTTGTGGGGAAACAGTCTATAATTATGGCAGCATTTATGGCATTGCTTAATTGATTATGTTCTGGTGATATTTCCAAGTCCAGCTTAAAAAAGAAAATTCAACAATGTGCTTTCGCTTCAAGCACATCGCACAGGATTTTGCTGAGTTGGGCCCTTGAGTTTGCTGTGTGGGATTGGGCCTGCGGCAGTTCAGCGACTCCCACCAAGGTCGTGCCACTTGTCAGCAGGTGGCATTACTCCATGGCTGGCCACATTTTATTGTTTGTTAGCATTTACATTTAGCCCATTTACATTTAGCATTTACGCATAAATTGTAATAGTTTTGCTATGCCCTAAGTGGCTCTCGATGGCGATGCCGATGTCTGTCCGTTTGCTTTGTTGCGGCATCGAGCGTCTAAAAATAAAGTCCGGCCTAGGCTTATCCTTGCCTTGAGCTGTTCAAAATGGAATTATAAATATTTCACGTACCAAAATATAGACATGGCCGACGGAAAAGGTTTTTCCCACACACAAACACACACACGAGTAGATCTCTGGTTTTCCCCACACCCACCCACACGCACACCCACACCCACTCTGGCGCGTACTTCTCGTAAGCCCACTCCTATGTCTCGAAATGTCTCTCCCACTTTCTCTGCCTCCCAAACACAAATACGTGTGGGCAAGGAAGGCAGGCGGGTTATTTATTCGCGCATCAGGCACTCGTGGGCCTGTTTAATCATAACGAAATGTGGCTCACCTGAGGAGTGGTGCTGGTGGTGGTGCTGGTGGGGGTGCGTGTGTCGTGGGTGCTGAATTCTGGTTTGGATTTCCATTAGCGCATTTCATTTTAATTAAACTGGCAACTGTCACGTAGCCTGCCTGGCTCGCATCACATCGATTTGTTAGGCATTAGCCCAGTAATTTGCCTGCCTGCCTGCACCCTCTCCCACCCACCCTCTCTCTCGCTCTCTCTCTCGCTGTGTAAACCACCAACTTTTGCTGTCCTTGTCTGTGTTTTTTTTTCTGATTTGGTCTTACGGAACTATGAACAAGAAGTTGATAAAGTAAACTTTTCCAAAAAGTTCAAAAGTTTTCCGGCAAATTGCGGTCGGCCAGGGGAAATACTCTCTGCCACACAAGATGAAGGCAACCTTCGGGGACTGCTCGTACAAGTGGAATTTGTGGCCACAATTTCAATATTAATTTCAGCTGAGCCACCTCCCTTTCTAGTCCTCCCATCGGGTTTATTACGCCCACCTGGGCAGGCAGGTAAACAATCGAAATTTTAGAAAAATAACTTCCAGCCCCCAATAACCAAGACCCAGATCGCTTATCGCTTAACAATGTGTAAACTCTCCGAACGAATTATTTTCAATAATATTTTGCTGGAGTACGTACCTGGGGCAGCGATTGTTGGAATAGTTCGGGCCAAACTTTCGGGGCTTTCCCCCAGAAAAAGGGCAAACATACCTATGTAAATGTGCTTGACGTATTGTACATACGCACAGGCTACAGGGAGCCGCCTCGATGACTCTCAATTAAACGTATTTTGAGCGTTATGTGCTTCAGCACCAACTTACTCGAAAAGTTTTTGTGGGGGAGCACTTTTGGGTTGGGGTGCCAGGAGCCAGGCGCCAGCAGCCGGGGGGGATATTCCCAAAAACTTTTTCAATCGATGCCACAAAAGCAGCGCAAGGCAATTAATGCCACAAACGGGCCAAAAAAAGAACCAGAGGGCAACGAAGAAGGAATCGACAGTGGGCTACCTGGTACTCTCAGTGGTGCTAAGGGGTGCTACAGGGGTGGAACAAGGGTGCATCTATTAACAGGATTAGTGTCCTCAGATGGCAGCGCTTGATTACATTAATTATAATATAATTTATTATTATTTTATATTTATATTACATAAATAAAATATATATTAATTATAATATAATAGTGATCCAGGGATTTTGTTTCTTTGAGCAAATTTAAATGCGAGTCTTCCCCCTATAGACTTTTGCTAATGGGTGTATTGGGGGGGGTAGGGAAAGTGAGAACAAAACTGCGAGTGGAAATTGGCGTGTTTGTCTGCGATTGTTGTTCGTGTTCTTGTTGCGCCTCCGGCATGAGATGGGCACTGGGAGGGCCTGGGAAGGGTGGGTTGGGGGCATCGTCTGCTTTTGAAGTAGTTCATTAAGTGATTGTTTGATTGATGGTGCCCCGAATGAGTTGTCTGCATCTCCATCTTCATCTGATTTGATTTTCATTGGTCGGGACCGCAGTTGGCCTTTGGCTTCATTTGTTTGGTTTTTAATTGGCCAGAACAACGGGGCTAAATAAGCGGCTAACTAACTGCGCTGAGAGGAGGCTGATAATAGTTTGGACGGGTCTGGGCACGAATCGACCTTGCATGGACTTGCAGCTGAACGGACGAAGGGGGGGCGAAACGGCGGCAGAGTCGGGCGCCTGCCTGCTTTTGTTTTGATTGATGACCTAGCTGGAAATAAATTTGAGTGTGTGCTTGATAAGCTTATGCTGCATATATATAGCATAATGGTCCTTTGTCTGGCAGTTGATTGAACGGTGTTTCAATTAGGGGAAATTGGCATCGTTGCGCGCCCTGAAATCGAATCGACAGGTTGATGGAATAACTGCCCCAACGAGGCACTCCAAATAATTCACAATTAAATATTACTTTCCACCACGAAAGCCAATCAAACTGTGAGTGAAAGCCAATGCAATTAATAATTGAAATTAGTCAAATATTGATGGACAATCGATGGCATTTGCTGCAAAAGGAATATCCGCATCGATTCTGGCTTTTGTTTGTTAAATATTTGGGCCGGAGCATTCCATTAACACAGCAATCAGGCGACGTTTAGTCATTCATTCCATTTGCAGATTCAATTATATACATGATTAGGGAGGCCCGAAATACATCGAAAGTCATGCCACATTACGTATACGCACGCCAATGCGACTGGGACTGCGACTGCACAGGGACGGTGACAGTGTACGAGAATGTATGCGCAGCTAACTAGCTGCCAGCAAATAGACACATGTATGTTTGGGGCTGTGGAGAGGGATACAGAGGCATACGGGACAAAGGATACGAGGGCATTGTATGGATGAGTGCTGAGGGAAAGGAATCACCCATTCATAAACACATCTGTCGCCCCCCCTTTGCTCATCTGTCAGCTGGATGGAGTTTGGTTAGTCAAACGTTTCGTTACATTTCGCTGGCTAAAAATACAGCAGGCGGCAGGCGGGCAGGCAGGCGGGCAGGGCTCTGTGTTTCCGTAAGATACACACTGTGCAGGAGTGGTTAGGGATCCAGGTTGGTTGGCACTGCCACTGCCACTGCGCTCATCTAATTATAGCTTCATTACGGCGCTGCCTGATGGCGGGAATGGTCTCCGACCGGCCCAGCCCAGCCCAGCCCGGCCCGGCCGAAGGACAAACTGCTGTCCAAGTAGGCCATGTGCCACCTATTGGGCTTTGGCCTAGACATATTATTATCCAGCCAGCTGGGTAGTTTTCGCAGCTCCCAATGCGTCTGACAATACCTCACTGCCAACTGCCAGCAGAATCAACGTCATCATCGTCTGCATTAACCCGGGGGCGATGATAATGAAGAAAACAGCGCGAAATTGCAGCCATTAGTTGGCCCCAAAAAAGCCATTGAAGAGGCCCAAGAGTGTTTACCACTTGGGCGCTGACATTTTTCTGGGAAAAATGTGACACCCCTCCCACACACACACACACACACTGACACACACACATGGGCGGGGCAGCAGCGAGGAGACGCAGTGATTTGATTGTATTTGATTTGCCTTCACTTTTCGTGTGATTTTTCGATTCTTTTCTCTTGTTTTCGGAGCTCGTGTTGACGCTGATTGAATACAAATACAAACACAAACAAATGGTGCTCACCTGCATGTAAATAAAAGCTTTAATACATCAACAAATAAAGGCATGTCTAACAGTCAGCTTGCCGCCCAGCCGCCCACAGCCCACACTCTCGTTGCGCCCGCACATCCGTTTCCGTTTCCCTTGCTGTTCAATGTTGGGACCAAATTCGATTTTCAACATTTTACACTTTGATTTTCGGGGCTGTTTTGTTGTTTTTATACGGCGATGTCCTTGTCATTATGTGATTTTGTATTTTGCAACAATAGAATCAACTTTGGGGGTGGGGCAGGGTAGAAGGCAGAGTAGATCCTTAGCCCCACCTTTCGGATGGCGCTCTCTAACTGCCTCTGGCTTGTCGCCTTGAAAATTCCCCGTAGAGCATTTGACTTTAATGGCGTTCGGCAGTCAGAGTGTATTGACATGTTATGATGCGTGGCCAACAGCGGCACACATACTCCGACGTTTTATGTATATACACGAGCATATAACTGTATACTGATATAGCTTTATATCTGCTGCGTGCGCTGCCTGTCAACACCCACTGCCCGGTGCCGTGCCGTCTTTGTCTTCCCTCAGGAACCAGAGCCCAACCATTGCCGGACCCCGATTCGATCTCTTTTTTACTTCGAAGTTCGAACCCAAGCCAACCCGCCTCCCTGCTGCAATATGCCCCCGCCCACAAATATATTAATTCAATCACTTGCGCTGCATGCCCCGTTTTATGGGCAGTTGCCCGGCTCTGACCTTATTATATTCGGTTGAAGCACATTTATGAGTTTCGGTTTCGGTTTTTGGTTTCAAAGATGAAACTTTAAATTTCCTTCCTGGCGTTGGCTCAAGGAAGCGCTCCCCCCAAATCGTAAACCAGACAAAGGACAGGCGTCAAGACCGTCGGGATGTATCTATATCTACATCTCCTCCCTACTGGTGCGGCATTAGATGCTGCCTCTGGCTGTTGTTGTCCTGTCTGTATTGTTTCTTGTCAGCTTGAATTTTTCGTGATTTTTCATGTGCACACTGCCGCGCCGCTGTCTGTCCGCCGAAAGAAAAGCTGAGCTGAACATTGTTTCTGTTTTTCCTTCAGTTTTCCCACTCAATATCCTTGCCCCAGGCAATCTACTCGCTCCGCTCTAGCAGGGCTATGCTGGGGATAAACTATGGTTATGGCAGCGGTCTGAGGGGAATGTGAATGTGAATGGGGATGAATATGACCTTTGCTGACAATCGGTTTCCATTTCCAAATCGCATTATATATGCTGCATCAATAAAAGTTAAATTGTCCTCCGTCCCGGACTGCGGAACGGCGAGAGCATCAATATGGGATTTCATATTTGTCTGTTTAATATTTCAGCTTGGCCGTGAAAAGGATATCTGGGTTATATATCCCATATATATATATCCAACACACAAAAAAGGACGCTCCAATGCGATTGTGTGGCACAAATAAAAACGAAATTAGACTCTGTGGCAGCAGCAGCAGTGGAACCAGCAGCGGGCTGATTGAATCCCGAATTGAGTTGGCATTGTGCAGAAGTTGAACAATGATTCACTGCACTCGACGACTGCTGGGACTGCTGCGACTGCTCATGATAAATCATCTATTGAAAGCCGTTTGCAAACTATTTTTAGAGGAAAACTTTCGGTGTGAATTGAATAATTTATGGCTCTGTTGCTGTTGTTTTCTGTCAGCGAGTCAGGCAATTACATTTAAATATAATCAAATTAATCTATTTCCGATCCTATTCCCCACTGCTTTCTGGCTTATTAAAAGTATATTTGTGGGCCAATCGGACACGTTCCACTTGAAACTGTCTGGCAGGGGAGGTTCCCTCCCACACGCACACATACGAGTACTTCAGACAGGTCTATGACGCCTTCACAGCGCTGTCTGATATTTATTAAATGAAATGAGAGCACAGAAAGTTTAGACTTGTAAGTGATTTGCTGGCTCTTTAAATTAAATCTCAACTTTTGGCCAACTTTTAACTTTTCCATTGAAATGCCATCATGCCATCTTCCATGCGAATTCCTGGAAGAACTCCCCGACATCAAATTCAATCTGTGAAAAGTGCGTAATTGCAGGCTAATGGTTCGGGAAAGTTGGCCCCGAAAAAGACATCAGCCAATCCCAATCAAATGTGTGTTCTGTTTGTGTGTGTGTGATGTGGCTGGGGGTGGTAAATAAAATAGGTAGAAAATTGCTGGAATATTAGCCTGGAAAATGCCATAAAAATGTGCTCGCATTTATACAGTGGAGTGTGCTTGGGCGTCCCATAAAAAGCCAGGGACTCGAGAGCAGAACAAAGCCAGGAACAAGTCGATTCACTTGCGTGCCCCTACACATCGAAGCGTGGCATTCTTTTTCCTTTCCGTTTTTGTTTTTGTTTTGGGGGCCGGTCCCCTTAAGGGACAAAGGCTGTGGGACACACAGATACACACACACACAGAGATACATGCATGGGTATAAATGCAAATGGCAATTGACTTTCACTGCGGATTTCGGGTGGTGGCTCGTACTCGTACTCGCACCCGTAGCAGGTAGTGGGGTCCTTGGAGGGTGGGCCCAGGCACAATGTCAAATTCAATCGCCAGCGAAGGTCGCGCACTTGGCATGAAAAGGCCAAAGCCAAAGCCAAGCCAGAGGCAGAGTCAGAAGCAGCAGCAGAGCACAGGCACAGAGCCATCGACATTTACTATCGACTTAGGTGAGTGACTCGACTCCGAGACGGACTCGAGACGGACTCGGGCAGCCTGGGAGCCTGGCTGTGCCACGTACGTGATTGAATGCTAATTGTTTGGGCACTGCAGCAGCCACTTCTTGGGGCAAGTTGCCTTTGCCTTTGCCACCTTTCCTTTGCCTGTCCAAATACAGTTCGACAATTTTGCGCTTCGCTTGTCAATGTCGTCGTCGGGCGGAACTTTTGAATTGTCTCCGACTTCTTGGGGCCATACTATTAATTAACGCTAATGAAGCTGCTGCGCCTCCGCCGCCTGCTCCTCTGCTCTTCCGCCCACTGTTTGTCTGCCAAAGTTCTTGTTTGTGTTGAGTGGCACATCAGGCGAGGGCGCCGACAGGACAGGGCAGGGCAGGGTATCTGCACGCTCAAGGTCCTGGCTGCAGGTTGCAGGTTGCTCAGCTCGCAGCCAGCTTGCAGCTGCGGATAACAGACAAAACCAAAGCCAGGCACTTGTGCCAAGAGCAGAGCCTTGCCCCCACATGCCCGCTGAAACAATCAGCACAAAAAGTAACAGCAATTGTGCAAAATACTTTCCTGTGTTTTTAGTTTTTAGTTTTCCATTTTCATTTTTCTGCCATCACCAGAGAGAGCGTGCCTCCCTCTCCCCCTGTGATTGGGGCATGGTACTTTTTACACTACAATTGGTGGGGAACTTGAGCTACCAAGTATCACATAACACGCGAGAGTATTATTTAACTTTATTATATTTATTATTTATTTATTTTTTATTTTCAGTTTTATTTAAGGCCCAAACATTTTTCTGCACCAACGACTTAAATAGCATTATCCAAAACATTTAACGTGAATTAATTTGGGTGTGTTTGCCTTGAGCTGTGCGCCCAGCCCGTGAGCTTATTGAACATTGAACTGCGACCTAGAATTTTGATAGTGGACTGCGACTAATCCTCTGCCTAGCGACGCTATTGTGACTTCCAGTCCTCCAACTTCCTCTTATAGCTGAGCATTGCAAGAGCAGCTTTCGACTTCCAGTTGTCTCGCTGCTCCTCCCTCATCAGCCGCCAGATCTCGCCCGCACGTCTGGCCACCTGGGTGACGCTGTAGTGGGGATACCGCTGCTTGATATAGCGACGTCCCAGCGTGTTCAGCCACAACATATACGACGAAGCCGGACGCTTAGGACGAGGCGACATGCTGGTTAATTCCGTTTAATATTTTAAACCAAAATATTCGCTGGCTTTACACAAAACGAAACAAATATTATTAGTTTTTTAAGCAGAATTTGAATATTGCTGAGCTTACAGTTTTGCGTTTGTTGTGCTCCTTGCGGAAAGTTAACGATGAACAAACAATTTCCGACACTGATATTTCAAGACGTCCAAATTCCAGCCTACTAGAAAATCAGAAAAGGATTTAACCCAAAATATTTGTGAGTTTTGTAAAAAAAAAATTCGTTTTGTTGAGTCTACAATTTGCGAGTGTGATAGATATTTGATGTTTTCCGTCTGAAAGCTGACGATGTACTGAAATATTATTGAAAAAAATATACAAAGGGATCGGATAATTATTGACAGCCTACTTTGATTTGAAAAAACAAATCTTTTTGGCTGAAAATTTACACCGCACCTATTCCCCTTTGAAAGCAATTAAGTTGGAGCCTCGAACGGTGCCTGGAGATGTGGCAACCCAAGACATCAGCTATCATGGGAACAATGGCTCTGAAAGGGTATCTGAATATTCGTTGCGCGAAGAAAGGCTTTCCCTGCTGTATTTGTTGTGAGTGTGGCGTCCTTGATAAGGATGCTTCTTTTCTATTGTTAGCTTGGCATTTTAAAAAATGTTCTCAACGTGCAGCAGCGTTCTCTCTCCATCTGCCCGCCGCTCCCTCTCTTGCCTTGAACCAGCGAGCGGCTTTTGAAGTATGTTTGTGTGTTGCTGACTGCACGTGCTGCTACGCTCTGCCACCCATCCCGCCCTCACATTCTGCCACTCTGTCTTTGTCTTTGTCTTCCTTCTCTTCTCCTCTCACTCGCACTCGGAAATAATTTGAAATGCAAAATCATGCGAAAGGCAGGCACAAGGCGGCAGTGACTGCAGACACCTGCTCGCCATCGCCGTCGCCGGCGCAATCTGTGGGTCCAGCGGGTCCGTTGGGTGTTGTTCCTGTGCTGTTCGGTGGCGTGGCTCCTAAGCACACTCAAACATGCACAGACATGCATGGCAACATACTTGCAGGCAGGGCAGCCACAAGCTCGCTGCTACGAGTGCCAGTACAGCCGTGAATACCGTAAGAGTGAGTGAGTACACACGCACGCAGCAGCTGAACGGGCAGTCGTGCGTAGCTCTTGGCAATTTGCTACCCTGTAGCCGTGCACGAACAGGCATATGCGCGACAGCTCACGCTTTGGCTGGCTTCTAATATATTCCACGCAGCTCTCTGCGCCTGCACCCTGTATTTCAATTAAAGCGCAGGAGACACGTTTCAGCCGTTACATTTTTGTGTCTGTCATTGCAAAACCTCTCATCACGAGAGTCAGCAGCAAAGCTATGCGATGTAAATTTATTTTAATGTAGCCTGGCTGCTGCGTGTGTAAATTTGGTCAGCCCAACGCACCAGCAGGACCCGGAACGCCACTGGAAAGAGCCAAACAGGACACAGAACACGGGACATGTGGGGCAAACAATTTTCACACTTTTTGGCTTTAAGCAGGAGTTGCAGTGCAAGCGTAACCGTAACCGTAACCGTATAAATGTTATAAACTACTGCCGGAAGCGGGGTCACATGCATCATGGATCGCAGTGGGGTGCCCTGCCCCGCTGCCCTGTTGCCCTGTTGCTCGGCGTTCAAATATGCTCAAATATTCAACAGTTACGAGTATGAGCGATGGCAGCGATGGATGCCAGCGCCCCGAGATCTGCTGCCATGGAATGCAGTTACAATGCAAATGGCAAACTGCAGACACACAGGGAATACATATACAGAGAATACGTATGTATGGTATAGCATTTCCTGTGAATTATACTGCAGTTATGCTGCGAGATAAAACTCTGAACATGCTTGTGTCTGTGTGTGTGGGCGGAAAGCAGCATCAGCATCAGCAGAAGCGGCTGTGGCTGCGGCTGTGGCTGCGGCTGTGGCAGGCATCGAAATTAATTAAAAATTGCATAACCGCAACTTTTACGGAAAGGCAGAGGCTGGCTGGGCTTTAGTGTGTGCTTGCTCGTCTGCCCCTTTGCCGCGGCGCTTCTTAGTGTCTGACCCAATTTCCGCTAGACAAGAATGCAATCTAATTAGCGGAGGGAGTCCTGGCCTGGCAAACAGATCAAATTACTGCAAACATTATGAAATTTATTTGCCATACGATATGGCAAAGGATACCTCTGCTGCTCTGCAGCTCTCCAGCTCTGGCCATGCTGTTGTGGTTATTGTTTAAATATAATATGTGGCGAAGAGTCCGTGAAACAAACCGATATTTTAGGGCCTGCTTGTGGCTGCTTTTATTATTTACTCTATAATTAATATGTGCATTTATTGATGCGCGGCTAGTGGACTCTCCATTATTGCATATCAATGCCATTTGGCAGTCATGCATATTTGAAACTGTAATTCCTATTTTCTGCCTGCAGGGGGCGGGTTTTTGTCTGAAATTGCCAGTAAATTTGGCTCAAATTATGCAGTTCATTATTCAGACAGGGCTCGGAACGGGGCGGGCCATGCCGCCTCCACGGCTAGGCCGCAGGAACCGCAGCAGCAGCAGCAGCAGCAGCAGCTGACCAAGAGCTGGAGCAGCCGTCAACGCTGCTGTCTGCTGTCAAGCCTCAAAAATGCAAACCTGAAAAATGCCAACTAAAATGCTCATCTATTTTCGGGCCCCCAAACTTGTGTGTGTGTGTGTGTGTGTGTGCGTGTGGTCTGTGTGTAGTGTAAGCCAAATGTACAAAAGAATGCTGCTAGAGAAGGGGCAGCGCGCCGCAGAGGCCAGAAGCAGTGCAAATAGAGCTCCTAATGCTGCAATTTAAAATGTAAATGCGAACAAGGCCAAGAGACCAGACCGCTGATGGCCAGCATATGAATATGTATCTGTGTGTGTATCTGTGTGTGTGTGTACTGGTACTGGAAAGATGGCTGGCTGAATAATTGAACTTTCCCTTCCGCCCCGGCCGCCTGATTGCCTGATAGCCCCCAAAAGCCACCACAACTTGTGCCCATGTGGGGCGTGTGGGGGGGTGGTGGGTTCCGCTTCTCGCTTTTAATTTTTCTTATTTTTCGGTTCATTTTCGTTCAGTTCTCTTTGTTGTTTGATTTGGCAAATGGTCGAAACATAAGCGAAACAAAGTTAACTCTGCTTCTTGTTTTCCCTTCGGTGATCCCCCAGAACCCCCAGCACCCCCAGAACCCAGATGGAGTCCTTGTTTCTTTGCAGCGGCTGACCGCTGTCAATTTATCTTTGCATATTTCCAGGCGTCCAATTAGTTTCGTCTCGCTGCCATTCGATTCGTTTTCCCATTTCCCATTCCCGTTCCGATTTCCGCCTTCCGTTTTCCCTGTCGATTTATCCGGGGGGGTGGCGAGGTTGACAACAGTTTCAGAACCACCGATTACACTCCCTTCGATCGGCTTTTGTTCCGGGGGGCTTTGTCTTAAGGCTTTTAGCACTCAATTAAATCGCTTTGCGAAGGGTCGTATTTATGAGTTGCTTCCTTTGTGCTGTCTTATGGCTAATGCCGCCCGTGATAAATGACTTCATCTCCATGGGGTCACTCCATTAGGACGCAGTGCGTGTGCTTAAGTGGCATTTTGGGGCCACAAATCGATTAGCGGAAAGGATGAAAGGAAAAAAAAAACAGAAAAGAAACCTCTTGTTTCCTTGCATAAATTAAAAATTAATTAAATCCCAAGAAAAGCGGGCACCAACTGCCATTCGAAAAGTAATTAAAGCTGACCATCAATCTGTGGGCGAGACAAATCCCACGCCAAAGTCAAAGCCCAAGCCCGAATCCTAATCCAAATCCCAGCCAAACATAAACCGCAGAACAGCAACAAAAAATTCGACAAATTCTAAATAAATTTGTGCGGCTTTGTGTGGGGTTTGGGAGAGAGCAAACAGCATCGCTGGTGGCCGGGACTAATGCGCTCAGCTGTAAGCAAACAGGGCGAATTCAAATACGCAAAGAATAAGTTAGAATAAATAACTAACAAGCCAAAGACTCGCCGACTCGCTCCCAGCCCCCAAACAATGGGCCGCACAACTTACAAACGAGATGAATCACAGCCCACACAATGGGTGTAGAATTACGACCCATAGAAACCACACCACCACACACCGCTTGGATTATAGAGAGGGCATAGCCAGACCAGAGCAAAGTATACATTTCTTTTGATCGTTGATTCGCTTAAAGTTGGTTTCATACCATTTATGAATTAGATACCTTGAGGGGAGCGGCGGTCCTTGAGCTTATCCCTGAATTCACACATAAAACCATTTTTATCGCCTGCCCAGCATTTGCATCCACTGTACGCTCGGCTAACTTCGAAAGGTCGAACGAATGACTGAATCCCAAAGGCAAACAGGCGCTGCCAGGGCCCAGATATACTTTAACAAATAAAAGTCGTTCGGGGAAAAGGTAAAGATGCGGGCAAGATCTGGGCGGATTTACACTGCAAAAAGGAAAAACATTATAAAGAAATATCAGACAAAATGGAGTGCGGGGAAGCACGCCACACCTGCTGCATATGATGTATTGTGCCACGCTTTTTCCTTCCAGCAACCTCTGCTCTTCACTCAGACAAAGGCTGGAGCCGCAAAACTGGGCCCTGGATGTGCGCGCCCGGGCCCGTGTTCTCCGTGCTGGGGTCCTGGCGCGGCTGTTGTCGCTGTCTTGCTTTCGCTTGCTGTTATTTTTATGACGTATTGACAATGCGTTTGACAAAAGCACTCGGCTCCTAAGAGGAGGAGCAGTAGGAGGAGCAGGAGCCAGAGCCAGTGGCATGCGATAGTAAAAGAGGAGGCTCCAGGGAAAGTGGAAAAGCGCGACTGCCAGGCTTTCAATTTGTTGTTCTTTATTGATTTAAAGTTCACTTCAGTCGCGGTCGCTTTGTGAATGAGTGTCATACACACACTCCCGGACAGAAACCACATAAAACTCATTTCCCTGAAGGTACACAGAGGGAAACAGAGACAGGTGGTCCATCAGTCGAGGGACCAGCCCCCGCACACACAGCACGACACAACACTCAAATAAATAGAATCCCTTTGCCGCTGAAATTCCTATTTGTCTGCTGAAGTTTACTCAGTTTGTCTAACATGGGAATTACACGTGGAATGGATGGTTGCGGATGGTGGCTCCCAAGTGTTTGAGAACAGACAAAAATGAGGAGCAGCACGAATACCCTTCGGCTGTGAAGTATTTGCCCAGAACTCGTGTGGTGGCTGGAGGCTGGCATCGATTACGCGGCAAGCAAATTGCCAAATAAATGTACATAATTTGAAAATTGACATTTGCTAATGATAAGCCGCTGCCTGCTGATGCTGAAATATAGCCACGCAGCAGGCACGAGTGGCAGAAGCAGCAGCTGCTTCCGTCATACCAACGGAAGGAAGCAAATTTCAGGCCCAAAAGCGAGCGGCTCCTGTGAGCTTGGAAGCTGTTTATGGTAAATTAAACCAATTGAGTGGGATTACGTCTAAGGCACTACTCCAGCTCCACACCCCACACCACATACCCCTCGCCCCTGCGCCCTTGGGCACTCTTGGAAGTGTTTTCATTTTCTGTGTGGGTTTCAATTTCATTGTCTGCCCGGCTTTGTATTCACAGAGCCTGCGGCTAACGAAATTTATATACCCATGCAATGCCATCAAAGGCGCAAGGTGTTTATGGGCTTAACTCTGGCTCTGGCTCTGGCTCTCTGGCTGTGTGCCTGCCTGCCTCTGATATTTGCATGTTCTACAAATTGTTCCATGCCACTGAAGCTGCTGGCTTGGGCAGATGATGGGAGGGGGGTTCCCTGCCCTGTTCCCTGCCTGTTCGTCCTGAATGGCAGATAGAAGACAAATAGCCAGCACGTTGCGGTTCATTTAACTGCCACAACAAATGCCAAATTGATGCAAATGTAAATGCAAATCGAATTCAGAACGCGTCACTGGCATTCCAAAACAGGCATCAAATGTTTCCAACTAAGCCCCAAAGAACTGGCAATACTCTACACATCTACAATCTCGAGTGATATCGGAGCAAGAGCAGACCCCACAAATGGTCGCTTGAATTTCAGTGCAGAATCTAAAGCAGCGGCCAAGCCAAAACTGTTGTGAGCTGAATTTATATCCCCTGGTTTAGCTGCAGCCATCGCAAGGCAATAAATAAATTCCGATGCTCCTTTAACCTCAATAAAGCATAAAGCAGCGTGGAATATATTTGTTTTTATTTAAGTGCCGTGATTAATATCTATGCAGAATAAAACCCACTCATCGGGACCCGAGAGGCATTGCAGAAATCTGACTGAATCAATCATTTATCTTTTCAATTGCAGGACTTGGCACACGATTGGCCGTAATAACATTCATTGAATCCGAAAGAGCAAATGCCGGGCCTCATGTCGTTCCCAGTGAGTGGCCATAGCTGCATTGGCTGAACACTCGCACTTACTGGTACTTTGTGCCGTACTCGCACTCCGCCTCGTTCTCGTACATCTGCGCACGGATTGTGGATTGTGGTACTTACTATGACGCTCTTACAAAGACTTACAACCACGGCAGCCAGCACGGCCAGGACAATGCTGGAGGAGAGCTTCAGCACAAAGGAGTCACAGTTCCAGTTACAGTTGCAGCCCTTCAACGTGCCGATGCCACTGCTGGAGGCTTCGGCATCGCATGCTCGATATTTGAATTTCATTGCCGACGGGCTGGTGGACGAGGGTGCTGGGAGTGCAGGAAGCGGCGGCAGCGGCAGTGGCAGCGGCAGCGGCATCAGCAGCAGCTCGGTCACCATCGAAGACGTTGTGTCTGGCCGAGGACAGGACATGAATGGCAGTGCCGGTGCCGTCGCCGTCGCCGACGACGATGCCGAGGGCAGCGCACATCTGACATTCGTCTTCGTCAAGTGTTTCATTATTGGTTTCATCATACTGGCCGCCATCCTGGGCAACATGCTGGTGATTGTGTCCGTTATGCGCCACCGGAAATTGCGGTGAGTCCTGTCCGCATAGTGGTTTGTGTGTGTCTGTGTGTGTGTGTGCTCACATGTCTGACCGCTTGTTTGTCGCCTTCTCATTAATTTATTGGCCGAGTATCAAGTGGTGCATGTTAATCGACTGGGTTTCAATTTCATTAAATTCATTTGGATCGCTTGCTTTCGTTTGCGGAGTGGCAAGTCCTTAAAGCAGCTTGACTTTAAACGAATGAATGAATGATGAATTTATTGCATGTATGCAAGTGTGAGTGTAAGTGTAGGCGTTCCTCCGTTGCTGTCTTGATTCCTTCCCTTTTGTTGTTGAATTGCGTGGATGTGACATTGCCAGATATAGCTGTCAAGGACATGGCCTCTGGCCTTGGCTCGTATTTCGCACCTTCCCGCCTTGACCATGGTGGGGGGGCCTTTGTCGCCTTTGTCCAGCTCGTTTTTGTGTGTGGCCATTAATTTGTCATCATTTATCATATTTTTCCAGCCGTTTTTGCGTGCCAAGCGCACAGAACTCGTCTTGTACATTTGATTTGCGATGCATGGGGCGTGCCGGGTTGATTCCTTTACCCAAAGACAGAGTCGCATGCCTAGATACGCTCGTAATTACATTACAAATGTTAATAAAGGGCGAGCATAAAAATATGGTTGCCTACTTAGGGGAATGCCACTGCCTTTCGCTTTATGTGCGGCCATATAATTTGTCAAATTTATGAATTGAGCGACGCCTCCACGTGAGATATGCCTGTGGGGGGCTCTGCGCTCTGCCAGGTATCGCGCCTCGGGCCTCGTCATTCTGTACGTGTTTTAGCCGCAAATTCATAAGCCCAAGCTCGCTGGCATTTAAGCAACCAAACATAAAACACTCAGACAATAAGGATGCGCAGAGCAGAGCGGGGCGACAATGCTGTAACCTAACCCCCGGTACGTTCAATGTCAAGGCAGAAGACTATTAAAGCAACCTCAAAAAAAACGTTGCCATTGCCATTGCCTCTTGGCAGTGCCTTGGCGACATGCCACACCCACACACACACACACACCTGACATTTGTGTGTGTCTCTGTCGCTCTCTCTCTATGAGATCTCTGGGACCGAGACCCAAGACCGAGACAGAGGCTCATTTAGCCTGCCAGGGACAGGCAATTTGGGACCTGACCCTGACTGCGTCTACGAGTATTTCATGTTGCCATTTTTATCTCGACGACTTGGGCCTCTTCCTTGCCTTCGCTTTTGCTTCTTCTTCTGCTCCTCCATTATTGTGCTCATTGTCATGTGCGTTTTCCGCACCATTTTCACCTTTTATGCCTGGCTACACAGTTTAAATCATCGCGGCAAATTAGACTTAATTACGAAACAACATGTATTCCCACTTAGGCCTCCGCCATCCACTGTGTGTGGCCTCGCATGGGCATAGGACACACAGGTACAATATATCCCAGCAGATGGACAGTTACACCATAAACCTCTATAATAAAAGCCAACAGAGTTCCCCGACATTCACCAATCAATAAAAAAAGCGACAAATTAAAGGGAAACTTCCATCAGGGTCAAGGTTTCTTTTCCCTTTGCCATTAGCCGCCATCGAGTGACGGGAGTGAAACTGCCAACTCATAATTGTAATCAAACTTTACACCTATCCACCATCCCCAACCACTCTTCGCCTCTCCCGCCTGCTCCTGACATCCTCCGCTTTTATGTCCGCCCACTATATAATCGGCTTTCGAGCGACGCCTCAATAACGTTTCCATTCTCCTTTTGATGCGGCTGTTGTGCCCTTTGTACAGTATTTTGCGGTAGTTAAAGCTCGCCCGCCACCGGTCGGTGGACTCCCCTTTGTGGCTCGGCACTCTTAATTAGGTTTGTGGGCGGCGGTTCAATGTCCTGGTGAAACGTACAATTTTTAGCCAAAAGGAGACGAGACCCAGTGCTAGCCAGGCCAGATATACACAGACGATACAGGCCGCGACTCAGTTTCAGTTTCACTTCCACTTCCTCGTTTGCTGGAAAGTTTGCCCCCTCATTCATATTAAATCATTTCAGTTTGGTTTGCTTTATTTTCCTTCGTCAAAGTTTCATTGGAAAAGTATAATTTACTCGCTCACAGCTGTGTGAGCTGTGGGTGTGTGGGAAATCTCTTCTGATGGCCTCCGACGATAAACGTATTTGCCATCCGCCATGTTGCGTATACGCCGCGTGCACATAATTGACTTAACGTTTTGCGGTGCCACGCAATGCTGCTGATTGTCGGTGGAAGTTGTGGCGGCGTTAAGCTAATTATTAATTAACCCATTAAACAATGAAATCCACTCTGAGCAGCGTCAAGCCACCACATCCACTGGCGGCCACTGGCAGCCACACGCGGCGAATGCGCAATGGCAAAGTGCCACAAAGTTTTCAACTTTAGATCCAAGCCTGAGCTGGGGAGGCGATTAGCACTAAGAGCGTGCCACTGCGTGCCACTGCGAGCTGCCAGCTGAAAGCTTAATGCTTAAATTCAATTGGAGCGTAGTTTGAGAGCAGTCTCCTTCGAGAAGAGTGGCTTCCGTTTGGCTGTGTGTGTGCTGGCTTCCGCTTCCGCTCTCCTCCTTGTCTTGTGCCTCTCCATCTGGACGCTGGTTTTACGCTTTCGTTCATTCTTGCAGCATCATTACGAACTACTTTGTGGTTTCATTGGCCGTGGCCGACATGCTGGTGGCCCTCTGTGCGATGACATTTAATGCCTCCGTTATGATCTCGGGCAAATGGATGTTCGGCTCCGTCATGTGCGACATGTGGAACAGCTTTGATGTCTACTTCTCGACGGCCAGCATAATGCACCTCTGCTGCATATCGGTGGACAGGTGAGTAGTGTTCGCCCCATTAGAGGGCGAGGCAATTTACTTTACTTGAAGTTATTATCTTGCAGGTACTATGCCATCGTCCAGCCACTGGACTATCCGCTCATTATGACGCATCGGCGGGTCGGCTACATGCTGCTGATGGTCTGGCTCTCGCCGGCACTGCTCTCCTTTCTGCCCATCTGCTCGGGCTGGTACACAACGAGCGAGAACTGGAAATATCTCAAGTCGAATCCACATGTGAGTAGAGCACTCAAATTGCAATCTGCACTCTGCAGACTGTAAATGGCAGCAGCCAATTAAGCACAAGGCGAATCAATGTAGCAAAACCACTTTCCTTTTTCATTCAATTTGGTTTTGGTCAGCAAGATTTGTTTGAAGTTCCGTTTGCCCTGTCCTGCCTGGGACTGGACTCGACTGCTCTCTGCATTATTTATTCAATTTTCTAGCACATCAAACTAATAGAAAATTCGAATTCAGTTGATGTGTGTGTCGTGTCCGTGTGCGGTATCGACTTTGCATGCATTTTGCATCACATCAGCCTTCCGTGTGTCTTCCGTGTGTGTTCGCATCGATGTAGACGCCATAGACAGATCCTAGCCCGGGCCTGAGGCAGCCCAGCCCCGTATCAACGGAAATTGATTTATGTTTCTGTGTGAGGCCGCAGCAGTTTTACGCCTTTCAGGCGCTCAGCCGACAGGTAGCATATTTATTACTCCATTTTATTGGTTTCCTCCTGCCAGCTAGCTACCAGTCCAAATATTTGCCAACTTCTGAGGATGCCGACGCCCTCCTCCTCCTCCTCCAGTTATCATTGCGCAATAAAAATGCTGATGTAGAAATAAATGTACATAATTCTATTTGGGCTTTGCATTGGGGATGACTTTGGCACAGGCTGTGCATAATTTTCGCGTCCTGTGACTGCCTATTCCTGCTTGTTCCTGTCCGTGTTCCGTGCCTCACCTGCCTGTCTGCCCGCCTGACTGCCTGCCGAAGCTTCATTGAAAGGCCTTTGCATACATTAGCATTCGAGTTGGGCTTTAATTAGTTTTACTTGTTTATGCTAATAACAAGAAGCCAGGAACAGGCCCGTTCGTCCTTGCCATAAATCTGATTAGATGTCTTCTGGGCTGGCCTTTTGTCTTGCCAGCGCCGTGGTGCACGCTGTAATTGAGTTTTTATTGCCGCAGTTGGCATTGCAATAATCGCATTACGCATACGCAACGTTGCACCACATTCCATTACTGGTACGCGACCACAGGCCCCGGGGTACGCAACCACGACCCCAGCCCATTCACATCCATTTTGATTTATTGACAGCCGCAGCGGGGTCTAATTGAGTTGCCTATCTGACTTCCTCCTCTCCACTTCACTCCACTTCACTCCACTCTATTCTCTGCTCTGCTCTGCTCCATCAATTTGCCAGATATGCGAATTTAAAGTGAACAAGGCGTATGCCATTGTCAGTTCGTCGATGAGCTTCTGGATACCGGGAATCGTGATGCTGTCGATGTACTACCGCATTTACCAGGAGGCCGACCGGCAGGAGCGTCTCGTGTACAGGTAACCCCAACCCCCAACCCCAACCCCAACTCCAAACATCGGCCAAGTGGCCAATTCATTTGGCCAGCGGCAATTAACGCTAATTACTTGTGCGAGCCAGGTCCAAAGTGGCGGCACTCCTGCTGGAGAAGCATCTGCAGATTAGCCAGATACCGAAGCCCCGGCCGAGCATTCAGGTGGAGCAATCGACCATAACGACGATGCGGAGGGAGCGCAAGGCGGCCCGCACCCTGGGCATCATAATGAGCGCCTTCCTCCTCTGCTGGCTGCCCTTCTTCCTGTGGTGCGTATACAGCGGATATAACTTGATACCTGTACAGTTTCCAATCATCTAATCTAATCTCATTTGGCTCCGTTTCTCGCCAGGTACATCGTCTCCTCCCTCTGCGAGAGCTGCATTACGCCGCGTATCGTGGTGGGCATTCTGTTTTGGATCGGCTACTTCAACTCGGCACTGAACCCCATTATCTATGCCTATTTCAATCGCGA
The DNA here is from genome assembly GCA_018150905.1 of Drosophila ambigua. NCBI lineage: Eukaryota > Metazoa > Arthropoda > Insecta > Diptera > Drosophilidae > Drosophila > Drosophila ambigua. Next base: position 14,747,545 of record JAECWS010000086.1, on the reverse strand, counting down.
TTTCAGGGCTGCCTTCAAGAAGACGCTCAAGGTGAGTACCGCCTGGTTAGAGGTGGTGATGGGACTGGGGGTTGGGCGGGGATGTGTTACATCCATTGAGTAATTTTTACCTTTTTTCGACATTGAGTTCTATTCGATTCCGCTATTGATTCGGCCCCACCACTACCACTGAATTCTCTGCACACCCGTCCTAGACTTAGTTAAGAGTTCCGGCCACTGCTGCAACGACCAAGGACGGGGACAGCCGCCCGGCAGCGAGAACGCTGGCATTGAGGCCCACAACAGCCGCATCGAGAAGAGCCACCGCCATGGGGGCGCACATTTTGGTAGCTACGAGTACCCATTGTATCGTATCGTCTGCAGCCGCATTGGCACACACTCGTCCACACACAGCTCGTGCATTCCATAAGTAGTAAGCCAAGCAGCTCGACTTGGAAGCGTAGCAAGAGTAGAGCGTACTTACACACCCACCCACTAGATGATTGCTGGTAATGGCTGCTTGATAGAAATTCATCAAATATCAAATATCAAAATTCTATGCCATCTTTGCCTGAAGAACTGAATCTCTGCACGTGCCTCTGCCTCTGCCTCTCTGCTCTTTGCCTGCCTGTGACTTTCTCTCGCCTCGCTGCTTCATCTCCAGCGCCGAACTCTTCGCCTGGAAACAGGATGTGCTGCCTGCAGTCAGTCCAACGCTTTAGCTCTCTAATCGCTCAACATCTTGCCTACCTCATCATCTCTCTCTCTCTCTCTCTCTCTCTCTCACGCTCTGTTTCTCTCTGTCTCTTTCTCTGTATTTCTTCCATGCACAGCTGGGGCTTTCTTGGCTGATTCGTTGCCTCATGCCCGACAAAAGCTAAACGCGCCCGAGTCTGCCATAGAAAGCATAAAATGTAATATTTAAATTAAAAGCAAAAACTCTGCTCCACTTGTTTATGTATGAGTATGCCACACTCACACACTAACACTTGCCCGCTAGCTGAAACAACAACAACAACACCTTCCTTCCACACACCACACACACACCACACACACACAAAAATGTTTGAAACACAAATGTCTGATGATAAAATGTTATTTTTCCGGGCTCTTTTTTTATTCCTTTCTCACAAAAAAAAAAAAAATGTTCCCCTTTGACACAAACACACGCACATGCACCCACACAGTTACCCAAATGGTCGGACACACACACACACAGGACTAAGGTCCTGGGATCCCTTTTTTCTACGAATATCCGCCCTTTCATTTCATTTTGTTTAGCATTTTTATACCCCTCAAAACACGGGTATCTGTGTTCTTTGTTTTTTATTATCATATATGTATATCTAATAGTCCTGTCCCTGTCCGTCTGTATGCTCTATGATCTGTCCTCTTTCTGCACTGACTTTTGACTTTTAAAGAAATTCCAAAACAAAACCACAGAATATTCCATATAAAAAGAGAAACTGCCTGTCCATTGTGGCGTTGCAAGGGTATCAACTGTTTCGACCCCCCGAATGTGGACATTCATGTTGAGTTTAGCATTTTTTGTGTATATTTTTTTGTGTGCCATTTTTGGGTTTTTTCCTTTGTTTTTGTGTAAAACCAAATTGTCACGGACATGAGCCGCCGCCACCACTCGCTCGCAAAGTCTTCATCTATCCGCTTGCTCTCTGCCCTGCCTGCTCACTCGTGCCTCGTCGTGTCCCGTCCCGTCCCGTCCCCAACGTCGTTTGCCTATGCTTAGCCTTTAAGTACTGTTATACTACATATACTACTACTCCCCTACTCCTACTCGTGCTCGTACTCGTATTCGTCCAACGTAGTGGGCCACGTCTCTGTGGCAGCTCTATTGAGTTATAACACATCTAATGCATACATATATCTGCGACCAGAGTTGCGGGCCCTTCTCCTCAACCAAACTCTGCTTTTCTCTTCCCCGCAGAGCTGCTGCTCGTATGCGTTCATCGATTGTCGCCCCAGCCACCGGAGGGGCGGCAGGGATCTCGACTTTGGCGGCCCCAGCAGGCGGGGAACCAACGGCGCCAGAGTGGGATCGGGATCGGCCGAAATGCCCAACTGCATGAACTCAACGGCCTCCTCGGAGATACACATGGGTGTCATGCGAGCCCGCCAGTACGCCGTCAATGTGACACCCACCACGGATGCCCAGCAGCAGTTGCATCCTCTCTACACCAACTAATCCCCCCCCCGGGATGCGCTCCAGGTGCACAACTACGGCCAGATTGAAAAATTAATCACAAATTCCCCGCACTGCAGCAGCAGGAATTTCCAGAATTTACACAAAAGCTACAACAAGAACAAAACGACAATCCCACAGATAAAGAGAGCCGTCAAAGGGTGCAGCGGCAACACAAAATGCACCAGGAAGATGGCTGCAAATACGCATAGAAATATTTGGACAGGAACGCAGGAGCAGGGAATTCCATAGAAAACATTCAGTTGACATTTAGAGAGCGGTTTTTAGCCGAGAACACACAAGTTAATATAGATGTATGTAAATTATGAATATTGTATGTTTGATATACGTATACGTAGAGCTAGCTGTTAACCCATAGATAACGAACAAGAAGGTACGGAAAAGGAATGCAATTACAGTGAGAAAACAAAGCAGAAAGTTATCTTTAGAACTTGAATTTAATTTGATATTTCTGAGAGAAATGGTTTTACTTTTGAACCGTTTGGAAGTCCTTTTGGTTACACCTTGTTGGTAAATAGTTGAATGATCTTGTTCATAGAACTAGAACCAGAGAAACCTGCATACTACACATATATAGATGAGTGTCATAAACTCCTGCATATATAACCATATACTATAATCATACTTAATACATATACGCGTGTAGGGAGCGTAGAGCGTAGAGCAAAAACACACATAATCATATCCATTGGGTCTATTAGCCACTCAGCTCTGTCGTTGTCGTTAGTAGTAGCTGCCGGACTTCAAGTCTCTCACAATTGTTGTATGTAGTGCAAAGCCACGTAGATAACGAATATGTATGAACTATAGCTACCTTTACCTGCTGATCCAACTGTCGATACGATTACCTAGCTATACCTACAAAGATATTGTATTTAGAGGAAATTCATAGACATTCATAGAACTGTTTTGTAGAGCCCCTAACCCTAACCCCAAGCTGTTGTTCTGTTGCCTAGACAATCTTACCGAAATCAAATGAAAGCACACAACAAAATCCTCCACAACTTTCGCTGTCATTCTTGGCCAGGTTTACTCTCGCTTTTGGCCCCAAAACCAAACAACTCACAATCGCATTCGCATTCGCAATTGTAACTGCCAAGCCCCCCGCCCCGTGCCGTGTTGTTCTGCCACCCCCGCCCACAATTTGTCATCGCTGTTCGCCGTCGCCCCCATAAATCAAAGAGAGTTCAGCGGGGGTTCAGTTTCAGCGTAGAGCAAACAAGAAATTGGCTGGAATTGTTTGCCTAAAATATTAAATCGTTGCAAATACGAATACCAGCAGAGCGCTCACTTTTTTCCTGCGATTCATAGTCATTATTTAAAGCGCCGGCTTAAGAGCTCACCGCTGTCGACAAATTGGCAACCGTCACCGTCCGCCCTGCCCTCTCTCTCTTTGGGACTCCGAATGACTACGGGGTTTATTATACGTAGTATCATTCCCTCTCTCTGCCCCTCCGTGTCTGTCCTGTCCGTCTGTTCGTCCGCCAGACTTGTCAATATTTGCTTTATTTAACTTTCGGCGCTTTGTTTAAACTGAAGAACGCCTCGCCACGGCATAAGTTTGCCGTCAGCAACGCTGATAACATTCGAAATGTAGACAAATATTGTTAGCTAAATTAATGTTAAATGAGCAAACGAAAGCGTGGGCAGGGGGCAGAACGAATGGGCGATACTCTCAGGCAAATGAAAATTCACTGTTTCAGTCTCTGCTTAATTATTTAATTGCCAACAATGCTACTGTGTGTTGACTCAAGTGCCTGATTGCGATACACGACGTAAATGCCAGCCGGAAAGGTGTACTTCCAGGTGCATTGTCCTGACAGAGGCAAGGCATCCCCGTTGATTACATAAATACGTGAGCCTTAAATAGGATGCAATCGGAGGGTATCACCAGATGTGCGGCACACGTGTCTGGCTGCTTCGAGCAGCAAAAAGCGCCATAAATAATATGTAGCTATACGATTTAGTTGAACAACAAATTGGCATGTCAACTGACGGTGGGGAGCATGTGACTTTCGGCTATTAATAAATAAAACAATCACAATCACTGGAAGCTTAAATAACTAAGCGCTGACAGTCGCTGGCAGCAGGCAGTACGCCGTCGAGTCATTCCATGATCCATTACCAGATAAGTTTGCACCCCCCAAACGAAGAGATATCATGAGTGGATGATTGCTGCAGCGCCTGTATCCTAATTTTAATGACTGAATCAGTTCGTTTCTAATTTCTATCTTTATGACAAGGAAGTACTATAACCCTATCTGTAATTGTATATTTTTACGAGCATGTAGATCGTTGGAATATATTTACGTACATACATATGTAGGTGTGTATGTTAATGAATGTCACACAAATTAATCCCCATACAAGAAGCCAAACAGAATTGCTATCAAACAAATAAATGTCCAGAGGAAACGTGCTGAGCTACAGCTTACAATGTTTTGTAATTAAATTACAAGTTGTGTGCAATAATAATAATACAATACGCTCATAATACATAATACATGAAACACAATAGTGAAGTATCTGTTGAACACACTCGTAGCCGTGTGGAGTGTATTATTCATGAGTACAATGTGTGGTGGGCAGGCAAAATCATTAAAAATAAAAACGGAGCACTTTGAAGCAGGCCACATTATTGTTTTAGGTAATTACCAATAAATGTGCAAAACTCGTAGAACTATACGTAACTGTGTGGCCCATTAACTATGAAATACAAATATTATTGTACGTGCAGGAAACCGGGAACGAGCGCCAGAATGTTAATTAATTTGTGAAAAATACCGGCAAATACATACATATATACAAATCTGTGGGGCGGCTGCGATTGTCGATTGTGGGTCAATTTTCGTAATCGGAGCTGAGATACCTTCCAAGTTTCACGAGCGAGAGAGCCGAGCGAACGGCGAGCGACACATCCCATCCGCTCGCGACTTGGGTAAATGTTAACAAGCGTTTTGTCAGTGGAAACTATATATTACTATATTATATTATATTATATTATATATATATTTATTATACAAAGGGATATGATATGCATGTATGTATTGAATTGTGTGCGAGTACGTTCAAGAAATGAAGCAATTACAATCGTATGGAATAAAGTAATATGTAATAATAAAAAGGTTCAAAACATCAAGTGTCTGCTTGCCGCTCTTTCATTTGATTTCATTTCTACTCGTAATACCCATCCCACACGATGATCCGTCTTCATTTCTGCTCAGGTAGAGATGCGACAGCTGGGGCGGAGGCTGGACGCCCCGCGTTATGAGTGATTGTTATTGCTATACGTATCTCTAAACTTTTTTTGTATCAACTGATATGCATTGTAGACTCTGAGATATTTACGGCCCATCAATTCGTGCGACGATAAGCCAAGCAGCAAAGCAGAAAAAAGAAACGGGAAAAGTTATGATTAGTCCAGGAAATTGATTCGAATTGAATGTTGCTCGCACTCATGTGGCATGGCCTCTTTCTCACCTTTCTTTCGCCGCCTTGAAGGATTTCTTGCGCTGCTTGAGGCAGACGTCCTGGGCAGCATCGGGATTGGGCAGATCGTTGGGCGATATCATGGTTATGTTGTCCGGATGACAGAAGAGGGCAATCGAGTGCCTGCCCCGGGACCGCACCGACTCCTGTTCAGGCACAACGACGCGGTGTTGCTGCAAAACAAAATAAAATCCTCATTAGCCGGGAACATAAATTAATTATTTCGGTTATGAAAAGCTCACCAGGGCGGGATAGCGATCCTGGGTCCAGGTGTTCAGGATTTGGCCACAGTTCACCAGAATGGAGCCGGGCAGATGGCCCACGCGATGCCACTTTTCGCTGCCGGGCAGCTTCACCTCCAGCCCCCCCTCCGAGTCCTGGGCGAGCAGAGTAAATGTGCCGTAGTCGACGTGCGGCGGGCAGGTGATGACGGCTCCGTTGCCGAGCTTGTGCTCGAAGAGCTGGCCATTGGGGCCGTCCAGCTCGTTGAGCTCGGCCTCGTCGCGGGGATTGTTCTCGGGCCGGAAGTCCGGCTGGTTGGACAGACAGCGCTGGTAGCTGTAGAGGCAGCGCCCCTTGATCGTGTCGTTCTGGCCGGGCTCGTCGTCCACGATGGGGGGTAGTAGAGCATGCGCAGGGAGGTCATGTTGTCGTGGTCGCCGGACAGCATGTGTGAGTGCTTTTCGAGGAAGAAGGTGGTGGGAATGTCCAGGGATACGGCCAGCGACTGCAGAATGAAGCTGGCCAGCGCCTTGAAGTCCGTCGCCAAGGTGCTTATGTGGTCCGCGAAGCCCGGCAGCGGCTCCTCCGGCAGATTCTGGGCATTCAGTGTGCAAATGTTGAATGCATGCCTCAGGTCGGGGGCGCCGGGCTTCCCGGCGTACCGCTCCTGGCCGCGACTCACATAGCCATGCTTGTCGCCATCTGTGCGGATGTAGTGCTGCCTGACGTCCGGCGGTAGGTCCACGAAATCATCCAGATGATCCCAGGCAGTCTTAAGCTGAAAGCGGACAACAATTAGAGCTTGATGTTTGGTGGGGAACGGGCAATGGGGAGTGGGGTACCTTCTCGTCGGATATGCCATGGTTGACCAGCAGAGCCATGCCCTTCTCGGACAGGGCCTTCTTCAGCTGGTGGCCCACGCGATTCACCACTGACTTGACGGGCACCTCCTCAATGCCTGCAAAATACAATAAAGAGAAAACAAAAAGACACGATTAGTCGGCGTGGGAATAGCCAGCGGAGCCCCCCACTTAATCGGCAATTGTTTTACGAGTTCTTGGAACACACAGCACAGAGCACAGAGCACATCGAGTACGAGTACGAGTACGAGTACGAGTATCACCCCTGGCTGGCAATCTTTAAGTACGGGTAATGGCCGGGTGTTTATGGCACCCCTACACATATGGAACACCTGCCATAAATAACCGACTCTCGGGCACTCGAATGCTTCGAATGATTTGAATGTCACGGCTTGCCCACTGAGAAGCGTGGCTGAGCAGTTTAAGGTAATCCACGTGCCGCTTAGCAGAGCAATCAACCCCCCACCAACCCCAGCCACAATCCCAAACGAAGCCAGTGGGCGGCAAACTTTCAATGCCACACACAAAGAGGCATTGAAGGGAAAGCAATAAAGGTAGTAAATGCAATCAATTTCAATGCGAGCGGAGCGGATGGCGTTGCCGATAATGGCCACGACACTGGCCTGCCCGCAGTGTGCGCAGCGGAAAATTAAATAGAAAATGCAAGGAGAACCGCAGCGGAAGTCCATTCCGTCATTTAGCACGCGACCCTGCCGTGCCAGTGTCGTCCGCCCCAGATATGTTCCCACTCGTCGCTTTTTATCTGGAAGTGTCTGCTCTTCAAGATATCAACTGGGGGTTTTCCCATGAGGTGGGCCTTCGACTGCTGCCCCACTGCCGCCCCGGTGCTTTCTTCTGTTTTGATCGCCATGAATGGGAATGCACGGTGAATGCAAAATAATTATGTACATCCCAGCCACTGGGCAGGGCGCACGGGGCATCTATTTTTAGTTTCCTACGCTAGAGCTCCAGCCTAGCCCGTGACGCACTCTTTCGCATACCCGCCAGCTGATAAGCATTTTCAGAATCCGAATTTCACAGTTAATAACAATTACGTTGCGTTCTTGTGTTGTTGTGCTGCGTTGCGCTGCGTTCCAGTTCTTATCACTGAGAGCGCTGTCGCCAGGCGGCAATTGCTGGGAAGTGCCTCCTCCACTTCACGCTCATGGGAGGAGGATGGGAGGCGTAGAAAGCCCCAGAGTCAGAGCCCAGATGATGTGCGGAATAATAATGATGATGATGAGGAACAGAGCTCGGCGAGAGGTCAGTCGGGCGATGAATTGAATGAATTGAATTGACAACAAAACTCAACACAGCACAACATATCGCCTTTCGTTTTCAGTAGAAGTCGGTCCAGTTTTATTTGTGGGGTTTTATATGTTTTTTTTTGTATTATTTTTTGTGTACGGTTTCTGTTTGCATGCAATTCAATTAGGCGCCAATTGGGATGCGAGTCGCTTTTCAATTTGCCATTTTCAATTCCAGCCACACATGCCACATACTCGTATGCGAATGCGTACTTGTAGTACGAGTTGTTAGTGCTAACTTGTTGCTAATTTAGCTAATTGAGTCAGTAGACTAGCAGCTGCAACTAGCAAACGCCCCGCCCCAGATGGGGAGGCCAATTTGTTTGAAGATCATCTCGATTCGCAGTCGTGGAACGCAGCCAAAGAGCTGCACTACAGATACAGCTACAGCTGCATAAAATTCTCGATTCGATTCTGTTTGATTTCTATTTGGTATTGGCATGGGTTTATTTCTACGTATTGTAAAATTTTATCGTTGAAAATTGATTGGCTTTTATGCATTTATGGCCAGCCATTAGCTGCGGTCGTGTTTGAGGCATTCCCTTTGTCTATAACTCAATTGCTTCTATGGTTCCAATGGTAAATAAATTCAACTTTAGTTGCATGCAGCCCCCCCTTCAAGGTACACATGTATCATTGGCCAGCACTCATCGGGAAGATTGGTTCTGCAAATAGATTGAACCACTGGCAAAAGTCAAATTCAAATTTCATTGGCCGGCGAATTTTTAATTCAATATTTATAGACCTATTTGCTTTCGACTGGTACCATATAGTATATGGCTACGAGTATTATGGCAGCAATTTAGTTGCGGAATTTTCGCAGAGGCATATGGCAGGGCCGTGCAGTGTGTATAATTTATTTATAGAGAACTGAAGTGCGGGCCAGGGAAAGTGGAATTCCCTGCATGGGGCAGAAGGCGAAATGGTTTGCAGATGGGCGACTAATGGAAAAATATAATTCCAATGGCATTGGGAACACAAAAGTCAACGGCATCGGAGGAGTGCCATCAGGCAGCAAACAGAATACAGAATACTCGTACGAGTAGTATTTGTACCTATCAATAAAGCTTAGCATCAATTTGGAGCCGACAAACGTGGTACATATTAGATATGATATGGTCTGAGTGTGCGAATTAACCGCGAACTGATGGTTGAAAATTTCCGTGTTGTCATGTCTCTGTCTGTGCACGAAGAGATCCGTTGAGAACTCAATTGATTCGGAATTTCGGATCACATTCACATAGGGTCAGGAGAAAACCCGCAGAAGTCTGCCCAGCCGCGCAGAGCAGAGCCAATACCATTTAATCAAGCGCCGGGCACGTCGACCACAGCCACAACAAGCGAGAATCAACAGGTTTAAGCTGGTTTCAATCGGTTGAAGAGCTACTTAATATGCTCTCAGTGTTGGGGTTTTTTTTTTTTTTTGTTGGTAGTGTTTTGATGGCATTTATTTGTGAAGTGGGAAGTGGCCCAAAGCGGTAGCCGAGGCGAGGCAAAGTCTGATGACGTGCCTGGGATTCACTTGACCAAATGCGTCAGTGTCCCCAAAACTGTTGACTGCGACTGAGAACTCCAGCCGGGAAATAATACCCAAGCAAACAGAAAACAGCTCCCCTTGTCGACTGGCCTCCAGTGCAGCGGGTCTCCCAAACAAAATCAGGTTTCGTAACACAAATAAATGTAAATACACGCACTCTGATGATGCGTTTTGTTTGAGTTTCCGCACTGCTCGGCTGTCGCTCCGTTTCGGGGACCTACAAAAAATTCCACGAATGCCACAAGCAATAACTATATAATCAGACGCACCCATACATATTATGTACGTGTGTTTATTGTAGTTCAAAAACCTTTCCACCTCGGTGCCAAGCAAAACAAAACTAACTAAAACAAGAAATATCCAATTGAAGTTCCGATGACATCAAAATGCCGCAAGACAAAGATTCAATTGTGTGTGTGTGTGTGTGTTGGGGTTCAATGGCTCTGATCTGTGATGTTTAGCAGCTTTCGGCTGAATAGGGGGAGAGAGAAGGTCAAGAGTGCTTGAAGCAAGGGTACTTATGGTCAGCTCTGACACAAGAAGTGACCGCGGCTAGAGACTGGCTATGAGCAGCTGGAAGCGGTGTCACAAGCCTTATATTTATATTCCCCCCAAGACGCTTAGGGTACAAAGTCTTCCGCCATAGCTAAATATTTAGATACATAAGTACGTATCTCGATAACTTGCAAATCGCATTTGCATTATTCATCTTTTCATCTGTTCGCGCAAGGGTCCCGGGTGCAGGTGTCAGTTGCACAAGTCAATAATTACTTCCAATTAACTGCGATGTAGCTTGAACTCCACCAAAGCACCACAAAACACGGCGCAATCCAATGACTGCAATTAAGGGAGAGCAGAGCCATGGACGCAACACGCACAGCGCACAGTCACCCGAAACAGTGGACAGATAGATGACTCAGCCATCAGCAGCAGAGAACAGCAGCAGCAGCAGCAGCAGCAGCAGCTGAGATTGCAGTCAATTACGAGAATTCTACGAAGGCTATGGAAGCTATGAAGCTGCTGAACTGCTGTGGGACAAGAGAAATGCCACAGTTTCATTAGCAGAACATTCGCTGATGTGAGTGGAATTCTTCTGGTATGTTACATTCGACGTTCACGTGTGACTGGCCATTTGGCATTCAGTGAGTCTATTCGATTATGGGAAATTCGTGCAGCCAGAGGTAGGGGAAAATGTAGAGCAGAAGTACTCACCACAGTGCGCCAGATCGATGATCGGCACTACGCTGCGCGACAGCAGCGTATCCAGTTTGTCGTCACTTGATTTTGTCTTCAGCATTTTGCTTGTGGTGCTGGATGCTGGATGCTGATGCTGTCGTTTCTGTATCTGTGTCTGTCAGATGTATGGCTTTCGTTGCTCCTTTACTTCTAGAGTTCTTTGGTTTCAGTTCTGGTGAACACTTTATCGGGGTGCCCCTGGAGACAGAGCCAATCCCCAACCCCAGCCGGAGAGGAGTGGTGCGGAGTGTGGAGAGCACAGCGCCGACGACTGACTAAATGGAACTGAATGACGAGGCGAAGAGAACTTGATTATTATTGTGGTTATTTGTTTGCTGGTTTTGCAGTATTCTGGCGAATTTGTTTATATAAAACAAACACTAAAATCGCGCATTCGAGAGGATTTATTGTTTTTGTTTTTGTTTAAAGTTTTCGTATGTGTGTTTATGTTTGAGTTTTTACTTGGGTATTTTTGCGTTTAATCGAACGCTTTAGTCACAGAATATTCTGGCGGTCGGTGAGGCAGAGGTGACGCCAAAAGAGGCGGCAACTGGTGGGAAACACCCACCGAAATCGTAACGGTCTGGGGGACTGGGAAGGGCGCGTGTCGGAACGATTCGATTCGATTCGATCTATTAAATTTTAGTTGCGATCGGGGCGCGCTTCTTGAACGGACTGACTTGACGCTCTCCTTCACGACTGCGCGCTGCCGTTTGCCGTATGCCGTATCTCACCTGACAGTTGAACGATTCTGCGTCAGTTTACGATTGTATTTTGCAAAAAAAAAAAACAAGCCAACAACTGATTGCAAAGAGCGAGCAAGTGTGTGGTGAGTGGTGTGTGGTGTGTGTTTGTGAGTACTCACACTCTAGTATATTTGTCTGCTTGTGCGTCGCAATTAGATAAAATTTAATCAAATCAAAAATTGTGATAACTAAATTAGCACTTGCACTCGTATGTGTGTGTTCATATACATTCGTATTCGTACTCGCACCCGTACTCGTCTGTACTTACGAATACGGTTGTCATATGGTAAGCATTGCCAACGAAAGGTGAGACCATCTCCACAGAGCCAAAGAGCTCGAACACAGGTAGGCAGACCCGTAGCCCCGTACCAGCCTGAGTCTCTGTCTGAGTTTCAGTTTGCTTTTGCAATATTTGCGATGGCCATTAACGTGAACGTGGCTCAGGTACGGCTGTATGCGCTGTCTCCTGTTGCGGTGTGTGGGTATACCCGCAAAAGGCTGCCAACTACTCGCACACACTCGCACACACTCATCCGCTGTGTATCTGGCAGATCTCGTTTAACGGACTCAGGTGTGAGCCTTCATGCATTTCACCCCTTGGCTTAGCTGGCCAGCTGTTTTTCTGGAGCGTCTGTCTGTGTCTTGTTGCCAGGCGGGCTGCTGGCTCTCGCCGTCTTGCCGTTCAGGAAATGCCAGATGAGCCACAAAGAGCACAGTCTGGGCAAAGTCTGAATCTGAATCTGCGCGTCTCTGAGTCGAACTGTGGGGGAAATACGAGCTTGTATGAAAGGCCCCGCCGATCATGAGTAAGCATTTGGTGGCAAACGGCATGAAATTTCGCCTTGCCTCTTGCCTTTCAATGCAACACAACGAAAACCAAACAAAATTAATTTTTTATTTTCTAGCCGCCTATTCAGCTGAAATTGTGATTTATATCGCAGTTTTGTATTTTGTTTTACTTTGTAGGGGGGCTTACAGTGAAAACTCGCTTTCTTTTTTCGCACAGGTTTCGCTTTTCATCGAACGAACCTCCCAGCACCAGCCACAGGCACAGCCACGGATTAGTTAGTCAATTTTTGTATCACTTTCTGGTGGTCTTTTTGCCCACTTTCCATCATTTTGTAACACACTCGCGAATTTAACCTAGATGCAGATGCACAGATACACCACCTGAGCGACGGGTGCGGTGAAAACCAGGCTGAAACCTTTGCGCTTTTTTTTCTGGCACGCTGTGCCAATTCGGAATTCAATATTCAGCTCAAACTGTGAAAGAATGTGTGTGTTTCAACGAGAAATATGTATTTTCGGAGCACACAACAAACAACTGAACGCGCGTCGGGGGAAAAAGTGGCACATCGAAAATGTTGGGGCGGTTTAGGTTAACATTCCCACGATCGCCGAACACTTAACAGGGTTTTGTCTATTCAACGCAACACTTTGCAGTGCATTGATTACAGTCTCGCCGAGGGACTTAATTATATTACTCAAATAACATAATTAAAAATTGTCCCTAACCTTTGGATAATTAACTTACAATTGTATTGAATTAACAAGCAAAATATAGGAAATATTTTCCTATTATATAGGGATTATCTGAAGCTATTAACTGGTAAGCATTTGTACCGTACCCCTCGAACGCTTATACCATGGGCTGATCGATCGCATTCGATAGAAAACATTCGGGGTGTATCGATAGATCGTCAGCAAAAGTTGGGTAGTGCTATAGCAGTCAGCTTTTTTCCAGGATACGTGGAAACATATGCACAAAAAATTCAAAATGATACTCTGTCGGTGTGCAGAATTAATTGTATTTTTATTTTTGTTTTATGTTGTATGAATATCAGAATGAAATGTTGCTCAAGATTCGTTGCTTTCCTGCGAACGCTGGCCGTAGGTGTCAGAGAACTTTTGCTGAATCAGCTCGTAGGCACTGTAGATTCTGGGGGTTAGAAAATCCAATTTCAGTTTATGGTTATTCAAAACTTAAGCCGTAGGACTCACTTCTCGTCTGTAGAGTCCTCTGCAGAGTCCGCTTGATTTGCGAGAATATCCCTGGGCGAAATCATCGTCGAGTTATCCGGATGACAGAAGTAGGCAATGGAGTGTCTGCCTCTGGTGCGTATTTGGACCCTCTCGGGTACAACGACGCGATGTGGCTGTGAAAGCGAAGAAGTGTATGAAGTATGGATATGTATGCTGGAGATGAAGGACCATACCACAGCGTGATAGCGTTGCTTCGTCCAGATTGATAGGAGCTCCCCGCCATTTATGAGAATGGCTCCGGGCAGATGACCCACCCGTTCCCATTTTTCTCCGCCAGGCAGTTGCACTTCCAGACCGCCCTCAGAGTCCTGAGCCAGCAGGGTAAAGGTGCCATAGTCCACGTGAGCACCACAGCGAACCGCCCCCTCGCTCTGTCCAGGCTCATCGTCCACTATCGCCGGATAGTAGATCATTCGCAGGGTGGTCATATTGACATCATCCCCGGAAAGCATCTCCGAGTGCTTGTCGAGAAAGCACTTGGGAGGGATCTCCAGGGCGACCTCCATGGCTTTCAGTATGAAGGTGGACAAAGCCGTGAAATCGTTGGCCAGCGTCGTGATCTCCTCTGCAAACTTGGGCAGTGTCTCAGCCTCCATGGGAATGTTCTTGTCGTCCAGTTTGCAAATGTTGTAGGTGTGTCGTAGCTCTGGCGTCTTTCCGTCGAAGCGTTCCATTCCGGGACTCACGTAGCCGTAGTTTGTGCCGTCCTTTCGGGTGTAGCGGTCCCGCACCTCAGGCGGCAGGTCCAGAAAGTTATCGAATTGATCCCAGGCAGCCTTGATCTGAGCGGGGTAGAACAGTGATCAAGCCAAAGTGTTTTGAAATGGGTGATAAGAACCCACCTTCTCATCGGGAATGCCATGATTCACCAGCAGGGCGATCCCCTTTTCGGAAAGAGCCTTGTCCAGCTGTTGCCCAACGCGACTGATCACAGACTTTCCTGTAAGCAGAGCGATTGTAAACACGAGGATGGGGCAAGAACACGAACACAAACACTCACCACAATGTGCGAGATCGATGATCGGCACTGCGTAGCGTGAGACAAGCGTATCAAGCTTGTCCTCCACTATCTTGCTCTTTATCATTCTCAGTAAATAAATGCAAATGTGCACGGAGATAAGCTACACTCTCCCACAGGGAGTGCGATTAGTCGAGCTGTTACCGGAACGAACGACTGCGATGTGATCAGCGCGATGTTCTCTGGCAGACTGGCACTGCAGGGCTCTGGCATTTGCGTTCTTACCTTTCTCCGTTGTGGACTCTCGCAGCTCTGTAGACCGGCCACCCGCAGAGTTTTACTGATAGTCTATCTGCTGATTAGCCTTGTCTTGCCGCACTCCTTCTGTGCCCCCAGTAACCATAAAGAGGAAAACATATCAGCATTTATACATATAAATCGTTGTGTGGTTTTTTTTATTGTTTGCAAATAAAATATACAAAATAACATTTCATTATAAAATGTGCAGGCCAAAGAGCGAGAGAGACAGACCATCAAATGTCAGGCAAAAGTTCAGAAAGAAGTTCTGCCATTTGCCTGTTGCCTGTTGCCAGTTGTTGTCTCTGTCCTGGTCTTTGGCTAACAATGCATGCCATAAAAGTCCATAAAGTAATAGCTAAACTACTAAACTATAATATTTGGTTCTATAGAAACACTCACTACATACAAAAATACTCGTACTCGTGCACTGCCCTTGTGCCGCCGGGCCTCATGCTTCGATCGAATATTAAATGTGCCGTTTTCCTCAAACTAACGAAATACTACGAAACAAGCTACAAACTAAAGACTACAGAGACTGTATAATATCCATCTTGACCTATGTATAACTAGGAGGGAGCATCGATTCGAAAGTGGAAAGTGGGAGGAGGATAAGGTAGGACAGGGTAGGATAGCGGAGAGGACCATAAATGATAAATGTAAATATACAGATTGGACGAAGCTTCGTGCCATCTACTCCTTTTTCGCCGTCAGCTTGGCCTGGGCAGCCGCCTCCTTCTTGTAGTTGTGCACATAGAACGAGCTGAACATGTAGGTGAAGAGCCCAGCGTTGAATGTCAAGAGGGCGGCAATCGACTTGGGGAAGTTGCAGTTGGGCTGGAACTGGATCTGCAGCGTGTGCACAAAGATGATCAAGAATTGAACCTGCAAAAGATGTGTCGAGATTTAGCCAGCACGTTCGACTGCTCCCATTTGGGGCACACTCACAATCTGCAGGATGGTGATGTACTTCTTCCACCAGAGATACTTCTGCACCTTGGGTCCCATCGCCGAGAGCAGGTAGTAGGCGTACATGATGATGTGGATGAAGGAGTTGATGAAGCCCAGCAGAGTGCCGTGGCCGCCGGCAAAGTACTTCACGCCAATGAAGGCGCACACGGGCATCAGCGAGTGATGGTAGAGATGCAGGAATGAGATCTGGCGCTGCTTCTTTCTCAGCACAAAGAACACGGTGTCCAGCAGCTCGGTGATCTTGGCAATGTAGTACAGCCACACAGCTCCGGCCATCTGAAATGACAAATCGGTGTTAGATGGCAGAAAACTTTCTCTCTCTTAGAGGTAATTTACCCGCATGGAGATGGGGTCTGTGGAGTAGGGCACGGGCTGGCACTTGTAGCTGTAGTGTCCGCCCCAGCCGCCCTTGTAGCCCTCGTAGAACAGCAGCACACTCAACAGAACCTGCACGGCGTTGTAGATCAGCAGCGTGTTCTTCAGCTCGAAGGGCTTGCGATCGCGCATATACCGGGGACCGGCATACAGGCAGAAGTACAAATAGGCGGCCAGGATCGTGAACAGCGGTCCGGGGGCATTCGAAAGGAACCAGCTCTGCAAAAATAGCCAACAAATTAATTTAAATATTTGCTTTGGTTCCCCGTCTGACTATCGAACCCACCTTTGTGCGCAGATCCTCGTGCTCCACAAAAAAGTTGACCATCCGGTCCACAATAGTGTTCGTCTCGTTCAGTCTGACCGACATCTTGCCAACTGTAGGTGAAGAATAAGTCACGAGATTATATTATAGTCATCCAGCCAATGCCCAGGGGGCTGGGATGGTAAGTCAAGTGGGTCATGCAGTATAATTAGCACCTCAAGCGACCTTGGGCAGAGCCAATAGAAGATGCCACTAGCCGTAGTTCCTGTTAATCAGCGGTGCACACATTAAGCCAAACTAAAATGCCACCCAAGGCAAGGCCTCGCCCACGCTCCAGCAGATCCGAATGTACACACGATCCTACCTATGTGCACACAAATGTCTGATGTATTTGCACGCTCATGGAGTGTCTGTGCGAAATGATATAATCATGTAATCATCGGGCAACGCGACGCAAAAGTTCTGTTCTGGAAGCCAATAACCCGTCGAATGTGGCACTTCTGTTGAACCAGCAGAAAGAAACTGGAGATCCAACAAACCAAGAGCATGTACACTTGTATGGAATTTCTTTCGAGCTGGAACTGTCGCATCATCAATTAATTTGGCTTTTTTTTGGCCGCTCAACATTATGATTTACATTTATTGTTAAGGGGCATTTAACGGCAGGCCCCCGGCCAAGGGACCCAATGTGGTTTACGTGCACAGAACTGGTTTTGCGGCTGCTACGCTTTAGTTTCGTTTACTTGGCCAAATTGTTGTTCTCCCTCCCCGGCTAGTTTTTGTCCAGGCTGGGGAAATACCCAGCCCCAGCCTCAGACCCATACCCATGCACACACCCATTAACAACTGCAGCGGCAGGACAGTGCCCAAGGACGGGCCCAGTCAGGCACGTATGAATCATTAATTTTATGGCATTGTCTTCAAGGAAGGGAAACCAGTTCTCCGACCTGCGGGATGCATTGGCTGCTGCTGCAATCTCTCTGTGTGTTAATTGTTATGGCTAGTCCCCATGGGTATCCACATGCTCAGCACCGTCCCACCCAAAGCCAGAACAAGTTCTTCTGGCACTTGATATCAATCATTATTTGGCCATAATTGCATGGACCCTCAGCTGCATGGTTTCTGGTGGCTCAATCTCTGATCGTAGCCGGTGACGGCTGCCTCAGTTAGGCTCTACCCCTGTAGGCCTGTAGGCCTTCTAAATGGAACTAAACTAAGCATTCCGTTTGATTCTTGGCTGCATTAATTATGCACCACCTGCCGCCATCTCCGACTCCGATTCGCACTCAAAGCGAACGCCATTATCGCATTACCGAGCTTCAGTTTTCTGTTCAGTCATCGCTCTTTGCCAAAATGCATTCATTCAGTTGGATATTTGAGCAACGAGAATTTCGTGCAAGTTGTTTGCATTATTTGGAGGGCCTCTTGTCGAGTGTTGTGGCAAGGCCGAAGGCCACATTTCTCAGATATTTTGGCAAATACTTTTCTCAACAATTAGGCAGAAACTCTATTGAGGATCTACAATATTAAACTCGACTAAAAAAACGGAATAATCTGTAACACAGACTCCGGTCTGTTATCTGATGCTACATTTAAATGCAAAGTGTAAACTGGTTTCATTTGCCTCACAGGAATTATTATTTAATAAATATTATACACAGATACTGATTAGAAACATGAATCTATGGGGAGACTGCTCCACTAACCTGTTAAGGAAGCTTCAACTGCAGACACACAGCTCGAAGCTCGAATTAAGTATTATGTAATCAAAATATTATAATAAATGTTTAATCATTGCTAAAAAGTTCTACCGGTTTCCGTAAAATTCCGTGATTTATCTGCTGCGAAGAGGCATGAACTTGGGCTATGACTTTGACTTTGGGGACTTTCATCTGCGAAGATCTTTTATGGCCACTTAGCAGTAATAAATATCTAGATAGTAGAATTCAAGTTTTATTTCGAGAGGAGAGGCCATCCACATGTGCTACTTCCTGCCCCTCCAGCACTCCTTTCGCTTCCCCCAAAAATAAAATGGGGAAAAATGGGAATTAAAATTGCTGTAAAATTTTGCATATTGATTTGCCTATTAATTTTTAAGCCGTCCTATCCCGTCCTATCAATGTCCGATGTCCACATGCAAATGAGATTGGACTTTGTTGCCGAAAACCCGAAAATCAAAAGTCAGAACTGTTCGGTCATCATTATCGGGCAGATTAGTTTTTAGAATTTTAGAAAATCGCAACCCATTGGGTTTCCGATGCACTTTGTCTGATGTCCACTCGTCCATGCTCTCATTTCGAATATTCTTGGGCACAATGTGCGAGTATTTCGCGCATTATGGCGTCTCTGGCGATGTTGGATGCCATTTGCCTTCCAATTAGCGATTGTCAGGGAGCGAGAGTGCGTGGCAACGACAGTGTAAATATGAAATGAAATAATGGAAGGCAAATAAATAGAATTCGACTCCCAAATGAGCTCCACAGGCCCTGACGTCACATTCCAGTTTATTATGCGATAATCAGCCCGGCTATATGTCGGCCGATAAATTCTAGACACGCGTCGCACTCGCGGCTGTATAAAGAGATTTGCACGTTTTTTTTTTTTCTGTCGTCAAGTTGGCCTACCATTTTTGGTCCGCGGAGCACATGTGGCGTATGCGCAGTTTGCGCCTGAATATGCTTTCAATCCCAATCCCCCCCCACCATCCCCATCCCCCAATCTGGTTCTATTTACAGCCTCTAGAATACTTTGTTCTGGATGGTCGAGAGGTCTCATGGCAAGGCCCGAACAGCAACTGAAATGGCTAGGAATGCTGAGGAGACACGGAGGAAAAGACAATACAAAAAGTTGACAATCGGAACCTGTAGCTGTAGCGGCAAGCAGTCTCTGATCAATACAATCGATGGAATAAAGTTAACACAGCACAACAACAAAGCCAATGGCAACGGCAACGGCAGCGCATTATTGTAAAATCTCTATCAAGGTCGTACGTATTGAGGAAACAAAACGAAGCGGAGCCCCCGAACCCAAAAGAGTTGATCTCTTGCATTGAAGAGCAGCTCAGTATAGAGGCAGCAGCAGCAGTACCTTCTCACTGTGGGGCGTGGCTCTGCGATACGATCAAACAGAATACTCGGCGACCGAGAGAGTGGAGTATTGACTGACCGCCAAAGAGATTTCCACCTGTATTTGATTTTATGCAGATTCGTTTGCTATTACCTCGACTGTTTTGCATTAGCCTCAGTCGCTGGTCTGGTCTGCTCTGACCTTGAACTAGTGTTAGTGGACTGGGTGAGTGTTGGCCGCTGCAGGCACATACTCGTAAATTAGTTAATATAGCCACACAACACCAACTTGGCGGACTAATCGCGACTAACTTCCGCGTGGTGGCTGGCGGGCAGTTCAGACATTCCACCAGGAATGTGACTCGCTCTGGACATTCCTGCAGCCAATTAAACGGCATCTGTAAACTTTCCACTGCAATGTATTTCATACAAATGTAATTGAGTCAATTAATGCAAGTTGAAGTATGAGCCTAATCAGTCGGTCAGTCTGTAGACTAGACATAGGTGCTTATGAGCCAGTATGCATGTAGGTTGTCTAGGTCTGGGATCCATGTGCTCTACAAAGTACGAGTATACCCGCACATCAATCCGATTGGCAGTCTGTGCAGGGCGTGAAAAAGTGACTGCCACAGCCACAGCCCATAGGAACACGACGGGAATGTTTGTTTTCTGAGTGCTTCATTCAGTTATTGGATTATTTAAATCTTGGCAATTTGTCTAACTTTATAAATATGCAATTAGTTGCAAATATTGTGTGCGCTCCGCTCCAGGCTTCTTACACGAAAAACAGGTTCAAAGTTCGTCCGCTGAGTCTTTCCCTGACGCATATTGCAGTTTGAATAAATTACAAGTGAAGCAAACACTCATCGATTAAGGCGTTCGATTGGCAGTCACATCATATCACTTGCACTCCTATTCCACTCCAATAAATAGCATTCGATTGCCAATCACTTTCAGCTATGATCCATTAGGGAGTGTAGAGAAATGCCGTGTGTGTGGGGAAAACTACTGCCTTAATTAACAAACATCTTGTGACAATCAACGTTTCCATTTTCTCTGGCATCATTAGAACTATTAATAATAAGTATTAATATTTTTGTTTGTTTATTTGCGACTGTAATGTCGTTGCACTTGCATTTTGCTAAGAAAAAAAAACGCATTTGTTCCCTGCCAAGGGTGCACAGATTGACCCAGTCATGCATATTCAATATACGAGTACAGAATACTCGTATTCAAATCTACAGATGTACGACCTGATGTCTGACCTCCAATATTTGCAATTGTCATCACCTCAACCAAACATCATCATCGTCCAGCTAGCCATCGCCTTGTTCTGCCTCACGTTTTGTTTACCTTGCCATTATTATTAAGTCTTTTTCTCTGGCCAAACTTTGAGGGTGATGCTGCTCGCTGATGGCTGATAGCTGCTGGCTGCTTGGGCAAATAAGTCACTCGAAAACTCACTCGGCCGGAGGAAGAATTGAGAAACGCCGAAAGCAGCTGGGAATTAGATGGGTTTCTGCTTTAATTGTTGGTGTGACCGACGACGCATGTGACCCCAATTGGATTCATAATATTAAAATGTAATTTGCCATGTCAAAAAAAAAAACAACAACAAAAATGTCACCCAAGAGACAATAAACATCGGCCGCGTTTTTCTTTTACCGTCGCCGCCGCCGCCGTCGATGTGCGAACGGATGTGCAGCAGTAACCATTTGTGGACGCAGATCTTCCAGCTCGGAGCTCGCAGCTCGCAGCTCACAGATCGCAGCTCAGGGCTGGGTGTGATATGAAGATAATTTTGCTTGACTAACTATCCCTCAGAGTCACCGTTGGCTTGGCTGTGTGTGCCATGAAAACAACAATAAAAACGTAAATCAACAAATTGTGCGCATGCGTGAACGTCAGCGGCTCTGACGAAGGGCAAATCCAACCAAATCATAAATATTTCTCTAACAAATTGTTAACTTGATAAGTGTCGCGTCTATGGCAAGTGTGATATGTGTATCAGTGTGCCAATGCTATGCGCTAATGCCAACTTCCGCTCTATTCTTATCATGTCACAACTTCTCCGCTCCTCTAAGTGTAAGCGCAAACGAACGACCCAAGTTTCTGGGGGATTTTGGTGGCTTTTACGAGTTTTGTTTGTGTCTCTCTGCGTTTAGCACATCTTCTGATGGCGTTTTGTGCCGCAATTGCCACGAAAGTGTAACGCAAAATTCAGGGCTAAGGGAGCCCAGCGATGACATAACACATAATGCCCCGTGAAATTGGTCAGTTTTCTTTAACGCGTATGCGTATGCTGCTGCGTGTGGTATGCGGTAATGCAACAGCATCCGCAGTGGCAGTGACACACACACACACACAGACACGCAACCAGTCGCGAGATTCGCCTGCCGCTGCATTTTGTCTTCATCTGCTTTATCCGCGGTACGGGACTACAATAACATACAGAATTGATCAATCGCTGTGCGATTTACATATGAGCCACACATTTGTGATGTGATGGACCTGGCTGGCTGGGGCACCAGCTTCGTGGCGCATCAGAGTATTACAGCTGGTTTTGTAAGCCCGTTTTTTACTCCGTCTCTCATTTTGTTCCGTGAGGGCTGGCTGTGGCTGCTATTGCCTGTTGGCCATCGTCATGTTATTTATTTATACAATATTTAGTTTGTGTTTTTCTTTTGAATTCGTCCGTTCCCGGGTGGCTTCGGTTCGCTTTTCGTTTCGCAATGACCCCAAAAATGTCTCAAATTGTTAACAGGTTGCTGGTCAAAAAGGTGGCCAGGCCAGGCCAGGCCAGGCCAGGCCAGGAATTTGTTTATATACTAGTAGTAAGCCAAACGTGTGTGCATTATTTAGCATAAAATCTAGACACAATTCTCCATTGTTCGAGATGAGTATTCGGTACTGTAGCACTTGCCTTTCGGTTACGTTACGAATTATTGAATGCAACGAACTTCAATCACTTCCCACCAAAGCCCGCAAAAAGAACAAACACTGAACGGGGGAACTCTTTCTGTTATCCTTCGAGACAAATATTTCACACTCGATTCAAGGCGATCAGCGCGACGTTTTTGGTGCACAGAACACAGAGAATGGAGCACAGAACAGAGCACAACACGAGGCGGCAGATCTCGGCCAGCTTTACGATTTCCTAGCGATCACTTGGCTGTTGAGGGTTGAGGCGCCAACTTCAGACTAAGCGATATCCGGGCCCTACAAGCCGTCTTCTATGCGCCGCAGACACAGATACACGGACACGAAACCGACCAAAAGCCAACACCAACACCAACAACACCAACAACACCGACGACACAGACGACAGCGATTCGGATTCAGACTTCGATTCCGATTCGGATGGGACCCGATCTCTGCCGATCCGATCCGCTCCGATCCGAGCTTGCCAGCGCTATGTTCCATCAGATTTCAGTCGCTTTCGACGCGGAGCGGGGTCTGGCACTGATTCTCAGCCGTTGCATGTTTTTGAGGGCCTGTTCTAGGATCTGCGATAAGAACATCAAGCGTCATGTTTATTGGCGCTTAAATCCATGCACACAATGCATTCCAAATCAATAATAATTATCATAATTAACAAGCGCCTCTTCCTATAATAAAACTATTTTTAAATCCAATGTGGATTGCCGCCTGGAGAATGCTGTGCAGTGGGCCAAACCAAATCATAAAAATGTATCCAGCAAATTTATCATCTGTGGGCCGGGCTGGGGCTGCTGCTGAAGCTGGCAGTGGGAATGTGCTTTATGATTGTGCAATTAAATGGCTCCAAACTGCCCGAAGCCAACGTTTGCTGGGTGGGGGGGCTGACGAGAAAAGAGCAGTGGCAGCCAGGTCTCCACTGGCCACTTGATGCACATTTTAGCCGCGTCATTCCTCACACTCGTAGCAGTCGCAGTAGTAGCAGTCACTAGTGGAAACTGCATTGTCTGCTGTGGTACCGTACCTACACATGGAAACCCTTACAGCTGCTTGGCAGACCTGGCTGACACTTGCTACCAGGCCTCCCCACTTGGGACCACTGCTAATTGCTCAATCGGAACAAACAACACAAAGGAATGAAAATCTCAGCGATTCAGGCTTCATTTGGCTGTCATGTTCCACGCCCACGCCCCTCTGGAAGTGCAGCTCATGAAAGCATACAATTTTATCAATTCATTCACAGATTTTGGGTTTCAGATATGTTTTTGGTGGATTCGCTCGTACTCAAGTCAGCGTCAGCTTCTGCCTGAGCTTCGTTTAAGCTTCCGCCATTCCGAAGGCCAGTGCCGTTGGCATGCCCGACGCGTGCCTGAATCTTATTTGGGTGGTGTTGTTGGGGCGGCTCATTTCAATTGCTAAATATTTTTTGGCAATTTGAGGAAGATTCTACGCAGCTTTTGTTACGTTAACGAGCCGCGGATTGAACCCATTTCAAGGCGTGCCAAAACGTTATCAGAGCCCGTCATCGCCAAGAATCCAAAAATCACCTGTGTCTGTATGTCTGTCTGTCTGTATGTATGTATTTCCATACGCATTTTCGGGCCCTGTCAGTTTATCAATCAGTCTATTGTTTCTGCGTCGATTTCCGTACACGTTCAATACGAATTTTCACTTTGTATCGAATTCAATCGCTTTCAAAGTCAATGTCGCCCGCCGCTGGCCCATGGCGGAAACAAAAGACTTCGGACACAAACTCGCCGCAATGCCCCCCAGCATCGGGTTATATTATAGATACACAGATGCGGCTATTTAACGACTTATTCGATTAGAGTTGATTTGATTTATTTTTGTTTTCAAAGCATCTTTACATGGAAAACTACAGATCAACGAAATGCAAATAGAAAAAAAAAACACACTGGCCGCCACTTCTTGGCTATGATTTGGGGGGGTGGGGTGGTGAATAGGAATAAATATCGTTGTTGGGTATGTGGCATCATTATACGCTTTTAATGTTTTTGAACTTGACAAGATATACAAAAATTTGCATGATAATGATTCGATGTTCGATGTTCGACTCTGAAAGAATAAATGCTGCCTGCTGCCTGTTGCCTGCTGTCCCATTAGAGTATTGAGCAAAAACATTCTTTGGGCTCTTTTTTTCTGCACTCCACTCTTGATTATGTAAGTTTGGTTGGACTTTTTGTGGCAGTCGCCAGCGTACATTAAAACTCAATTAGTGCGTAACAGTTGGAGAACATTGGGGAAAAACGCAGCCAGCCAGCAATTGTTGGCTAGTTGGTAAGCAAACATACATACGTATGAGAGTATGAGTCCGAGGTGAACTGAGGCTGATTGGAAATCAATGAACCAACGAGCTGGACACACAGCGGATGCTGGCAACGGCCTTGACCATAACACTTAAACGCCAAAAACCTTCAAATACAAGTTGCTGCTTGTTAGTCTCAGTCGCAGTCGCAGTCTATGCCTCAGTCTGAGTCTCTTGGTTCCGACTCAGACTCAAACTCGAACTCCGAGTCAGAGTTTATTGAATTTAACGCATAAAGGCAACTACTGCACAAGACCATTAATAAAGAGCCGAAAGCCCAAACTGGGTGGCGGCCTGAACTCAGCAGACGCATTCGAGTTTTGCCGACATTGAACTGCACAAAGCACAAATCACAGATCACACACATCGCACAGCTCCTTAATGACGATGACAGCCCAATCGCGATTGTGAATCCAGCACACATGTCTTCTCTTCCGGCGCTTCCGGATTGATTGGCCTGGCCCAGAGCGCAGTGGAGCAGTGGTCCCGCACCTGACCCGAGCAAATTGTCAAATTATGTTTAATGAGAAGTAATTCGAGCACAGCTACAACATGTGGCGTGGCGTGCATTGGGTAGTCGTAAGAGTACAAGTGTATCGTGTAATTGAAAGTGAAAGCACAGCAGACGCTACAATAGCGTTAGGGTTATAAAAATCACCCACAAACCGCATCGGACTGAGGCGACGTTTCGGCCAAAACCAGTTCGTTGTCACATGTAAAACAGAGCTGAAACACAAACTGAGGGAGGCATGGACACATATTTCCCCATCTGGCAACGATTTGTAGGCAGTTGATTTGCATTTATTCAGAACGGGTAAACAAAACACTCTTTAGGGAGTTTTATGGGACCTGGGCCCTCCATGGATCACAGCCAACCATCAACAGAGCTGCGTTTATCGTAATACGCGTCGCCGTTTTAGTAATCTTTAATGGTAAATGGTTAAAATGGGGAAGATAAGTCAAACTAAGGTGGGGCCTTACTTTATTGAAAATGTATAATTTTAAAACCAATTTGGTGACTTAACTTTTAACTTAACGAAGCCTCACTGTAGCCTTTATGTATGCAAATGATTGCTGCTCATTAAGGCATATTTGAAACATTTCTATCGGAACAGATTTTGGCCAACTTTGAATCACCTCAACAGGCAATTTTGAGTCTATTTTTGTTGCCGTTGAACTTGAATTTTTGCAAAGCCTCCTTCTTGCGTTTACTTAAAAGACACGTGCGCGGTTCTCTCAAGTACTTGTACGAATGTTCGATTATTTGCGCAAAGAGGCTGAACATTTTTAATACGATAATGGAAACTGGCACACAAATTCGCACACACGAGTAGAACACAAGGCAGCGGTGGGAGGCAGACTCAAGACTAGACCACGACTCGGGGGGCTGCTCACTCCATCAAGGGGGTCAAAGTCAACACTCACATTCGCCCAGTCATCAGCAACAAAATGCTTTGCTTTGTCCTCGCCAGCCAAATTCGCGCCGCCAGTCTGAACTAAACTAATAACCCCGGCGCGTATTTCTAATTCTCTATGACGATATTTATGGCAAGGCATTAGGGTGATGGCAATCGTTGCCAAATCGGACATACATAAATATCAGCAAGTTTCGCAGTTGGCATATCTTTAATGATGAAAAATTATGATTAGCAAATGTTCCTTTGGCGGAGAAGTCGTTGGAATTAAGCTGTTTGAAATCAGTTTTCAATACAAATACAAATTAGAAGTCTTTTCTTTATTTATTGGTTGCACTTTGGCTTATGTTGGTAATAGATCGGCCATGCATATGCTAAAATATGTGTATGGGATGGTTGCTGCTGTGAAAACAAGCACTGATACGAGTATGTGTAACTGAATTTCGAATTGAACGCATATTTAGACCTCTTATAACGTTGTTATTGTTTTGTAATCCTACCGATTCTAAGATCATCTAATTGTATAACTTAAAAAAGGAATTCGCTTGCCTTCTGGTTTGCCTTTTCAAAAGGTTCTAGTAACCCCGAGCGAATGTCATGTGGCAATGACTGCCTCGCCCGCCTGGCCAAGCAGCAATCCCTTTGATCAACTAAAGTTAGCATTAAGTAAACGAAATTGGAATTTTATAAATAGTTGTACATATATATTAATTACTCTACTGCAAATTTCATTCGATAATCAATTTTTGCTAGATTTTCCATTTGTATAATGAACGATTTTGAATTGGATGATGAATGTGCGTAAATTATGCGTGGAATATGGATCGGTTTTTTATCTATCGTATAACAAGGTACAGATGCTCACCAAACGCTAAAAATGGTTGCATTGTAAAATTGCGCTAAGTCGCAGTAATGTGTATGTGAATATACTCGTATGTGTGGGATTCTATGTATATATGATTGTATGATTGTATCCTCAGTATCGACATCAGCTTCTAGAAGGTAATAGGCTCAATCGGCACGGTGCATTCGCTGTACATGACACGGTACATGGCCATCTCGGAGATGCCATGGTAGTGCACAAACGCGGCAGCAATCACAAGGATGTGGAATATCTGGTGCGATTGTCCCTGCAAATTAAAATCGAGCATTGAGTCAAGCATTTCCCTTATCTCAAGAGATAACCCAAAAGCGTACCCAGATGTCGAACTTTCCCGGGAACCAACGCTCGGGCACACGCAGGGCATACAGCAGGGCACCGGCTATGTAGAGAAGGCCTAATAGAGAGAGAGACACAAAATTAGATTTCGCCTTAAAAAAGTCCTCTGTATAGGCAACTTACCCATGAGGATAAGCCATCCCAGACTGGCACGGCTCATCTGGCTGAACCAGCCCTCCATGATGCTGTAGTGAATGGCTGGAATGACGCCGGACAGGCCAAAGCTCATGAAAACGCCAGCGCGCAGTGGACGAAATGCTGGCTCCGAGAACTTATCCCACAGCGAGACAACGATAGAGAGCACGCCCAGTACACAGACCACCGAGAGATAGATCACCTTTGGCTGGTAATGACAGTAGAAGCCATAGTACAGCCAAGGTACAAAAGATCCCATAATAAGCAGCGCAATTCCACAGTAGTCCAGCCTGTGGGTAATTCCACATAATTAGCAAACAAAAAATACATTTTCGATAATGTTCGGGACTTACTTTGAGAATAACCTCCCCATCTCTACAGAGTGACAGCTTAGTGTGTGGAAAGCAAATGAGAATCCTAAGCAAACGATGGCCCCAATAAAGAAGGCGCCAAAAACGATCTTCTCCTGTGTCTGGATCTCCACCGAGGGACGCGTAATGAAGTAAACTGCCACGCCAATGAAGGCAATGAAGCCCAGCAGATGTGTCCAAATGTTGCCCGTCTCCGTGTGAATGCGGAAAATCGATTTGAAGCACGCCCGGAACGAGGGCAACGGCGGGCGATGACCGCGGTGCAGAAAATCGTTATCCTGCAGCCATTTTGGTAGGTTTTTGTAGTGGCACACCTTCCAGCTGGCCTCCCAGACCTACATACGTCAGGGAAAGTTAAATATAAACGGTTAGTGAACTTGTGAATAAAAGGCTAAGGGTGGGTTTGAGTTTGGGCTTGGGCTTGGGTTAAGAGCCTCAAGTCAGTGGCTAAAAGGGCATAGTTTCAACACAGAGTATGAAAAAAAAACAAAGTACAAATTATTTATATATTTATTCAAAGGAAAATAGAATGCAACAATGAAAAGGGGGTGTTCCGCATGAGCCATAGTTCATCCATTATTCAAAGTACTTACCTTGCGTACAAATTCCTCGGCCTGCTCAGCGGCATTGTGGGCCAATGCACCCAAATCGATCTCGTCGGACAGCACACCGGCCTTCAGTACTTCCGTCATCTAAGGGAAGGAAATGATACGGGAATTACACATGCTTCGAACCGGATTTGAACAACAAAAGCTTAAACTACACAAATTGAAAACGTTACAACTAAAAGCAAATGGGACTGACGTCTTTATCGATCGCTTGACACGCAATTGCATCTTCGTTCTGGTTCTTCTTTGCGTCGTCCTCGATCAAAGCTTCGCTCTTCGGCTCCAGATCCGGGTCCAGCACACTCAAGACAACCTCCAGCTGGGACTGCTGCTTGTCTGGCATTTTGAGCGGTAAACAGAGATTCGTTTGAAAACTAAATCCGAGTGTGCGGCACAACGAGCGTTTCTACTTTGAAGCATCTGACTGTCGCATACTTAGTCGAAACGGTTTGTATAAACTTTCGTTGGCGGAACAAGACAACAGCAACAACAACGAGAACGACAAATGCGCCTGGCGATAAGATAGCGCGCCCGAAGCTGCCTCTCTCCGACCCGTCCCATTATCAGCACATCCACATCTGACGTCGTTTGGTTATTTTTCCCACAGTGTACGGGCTAAGCCGCCCCTCGTTCCCTCTAATCCGGAACCGATTGAAAGTACTATGGTCGATATTCCATGGAAAGGTCGATTGGTAAATGCTCTAAGCGTTCTTTAAAGCATTTCCAGTGTAGTATACATATGTATGTATCGAATGTTCTATATCTTTTGCAATTGCCACCTGCGGCACCAAGGCACTGGCCACATTGTGGGCCTTTGCAATAGTTCCACCGATAAGAGCAGTCGTCGAACACGACATTCAAAAGACTGCAGATACCTGGAGTGCGACCAACAAAAAGGCGATAAGGAAAGAAGCCGCCGGGTCAGCGATAAGGGAGCACAGCTCTTGACTGCGCAAAATGATTTGTGCACAGCTGTTTAGCGTAAACGACACCAACGGACGCAAACGGCAAATCAACATCGACTCACCTCAGCCTCGATGAGCTGTGTGTCCTCCGGTGTGGAGGGCAGTGGGCATCCGGCATCGTCCTCCTCGCCCAGCTCATCGTCGTACTCCAGCAAATGTAGATCATTGGTGCTGATAGAGTCATCCGGTCCCCAGCCGCGTCGCTTGCGAAGAATCATTTGTACCTGCTCGAAGATGTCTTCCTCGGCCTCATCGCTGCCGTGCTGTGTGGCCGTTGTGTTTGCGGTGGTCGACGAGTCCAGGCCAGTGGTCGCAGTGGAGGTCTCCTCCACCTCGGCAGACATATCGCTGACCGATTTCTTGCGCTCCATCAGATTCGTAGCAGATTCCATGTTAGTGCAGTCCCTTTAGCCTCCCACACAAAAAGTTCTGAAATTTACGAGTTCTAATTAAACAAGAAACAGAAACAAAAGTGTTCCAAGTGAAAAGGGATCGCCTATTGTTGCTTTCTACGATATCACATTCTCAAAAGCATGGCCGGCTTGCTTTATGGGAATTTGATAGGAGAATTGCTTTTATTAGTGCGACAATACCAATATTTTATATGGATACACATGTGGCTGCCAGCAACAGTCCAAGTGACCTTTGTATCCCAGCCGGTTCTGTAGGGTACATGCCTGGCACGAGTATGGGTGTGCACATATATGCCAGTTATCGAGTTAGCTGCCAATTGAAGCTTTACATAAGATGGGCCAGAGCCAGAGCGTTGCCAACCACAGCAGGGTCAGTGGGGGCAGGTGTCACGAGGACTCCAGGGACACTCATTGATAACAGCCACATGACAACCACTGAGAACTTTGGCCACAAGGCCACGTGTGACAGCCACCAAACGACACTTAAGATGCACTTTTTTCACTTCACCTGCGCAGTGCACACAATTCAGTTTTCCCAGACCATTGGGGCCAGCACAGCCACAACAATTAAGAAGTGGAAAAGGTTTCACTCGCTATGCGTCGAGTCACTTACATTTCTCTACGCGTTTTCTGAAGCTTGAGCTGCTGCGGGTGTAACTCCAAAGGACCTTCGAAGTAACCACTTGCCCCAGTAAACAATTAAAAATATTTAATTAATTTTTTGCAGAACCTATTTTTTTTTGATGCCAGTGTGACCGCGGACCTTTGATCAAATATACCAAACAACCATCAGAAATATACTGAAATATACCAAAATATATCGAAATACACCTTGTAATTATCAAAATATACCGAAAATGTACTGACGGCCACGACACGATATTCGTTGATATTCCTCGATTTTGATATTCGGTTTAATATTATTGGCAAGCTAAGTCTCCCAGCGCTGAAAATATATTTTTCTCCGATTATTTAATTAATACAGTGGAATGAGGGGAAAACGCTCTCTTCACCACTGAAAAGAGAGCAAATTTTAAAAACCCACCCCGAATTGAGGTCGAAAAATGTCAGTATTTTTTGGGTGCTAAATTGAGTTTGGCGGTCTTTTCGAAAAGTACTTTAATATATCTTAAAAATATATTGGAACTTGATTAAATATACTTTTACATACCGATATACCGGAAATATACTTCAAAATCAATTTCGACGTCAAAATATCCCGTAAAGTATATAAAATAGGTAAACCTGGCGACCGCATCGGGAACAAGTAGAGCTGCCAACTGTATTTTTTATGTTGTCTCTCTTTTTTGGTGCGATAACGATTAACGAAACCAGCTGCCAGACAGCTGCGATGTAGCTGCTGTTAAGATAACATTAAGTGGCCATGTTGATTATATGTTAAAGATGCCGCGGATATTTCAAAATACAAAATGTTCAGCAGCGCTTTTGGCGCCAATCTTGAAATCCCTGCCTAGTGCTGGCTGGCAATGTAGAGTCTATTTGTGATGCATATAATTTGTAGCGCTTACAAAATTTTACATTCCTAATTGCCTAATAACTTACTTCCAGCTAATGGCGAACAATACAATGTACTTATATTAGAAAGATTTTTAAATACACCTTGTAATTCCAGCCGCTGGTACTAAAAACTGTAAACCAGTCTAACCTTTGCCAGCGGGTACTTCCCCAACAAAGACCAAGAATAAACTTGAACTCTTTCGGTTCACCTCAAAAACTAGGCCATTAACGTTAGATAAGCGATGGAGTGTGTGCTCGCGACTCGTCGTTCTGATAAGCGCTGTCAGAAAGTTGGCCAAGGATCGGACGGAGATTTGGCATAAGCTCTAGCTAGCGGTACAAAATCGATTATATTAATTTATTGAAGTTCAGGGTCTTTATCACAATATCACAAAAGAGAAACGCCGATAATATGCACGCCGCTCGAATGACAAACGAGCGATAAAAAATGCAAAACGGCTATTTTGTTGCCATTTTCAGTGTGTGTTTTTGTTATTTTTTCATGAAAATGCTAAAGACCCGGAAGATTGTTCCGCTGCGTTGCCGGCCAGACGGAAAGTGCACGGACTTGGGCAAACATTAACATTTGCACGGACACTTAGCACGTGGGTGTGGCCCCGGCCCCTGACCGACATTTGTGGAAAGTGAGTTGAAATTTCCCATCCCATCCCAGCCCATTCCATCGCATCACATCCCATCAATGGAGGGGCAAAGTGCTTCCCAAAATACTTGCGGATGGATGTGCTAAGTGGATGGATTTGCGTAAGTAAATAGACCGTAATAAAGACGGAATCAGTGTCCGCGTCAGGTCTGGCTGCGGCTGCGGCTGCGACTGGGGCTGTGACGAGCGTCATATAAGCTTACGATTGAGTCAGACCAGGCCCAATGTGTAGACTGTATTGACGTGACAACGATAATAAATCAATTGTCTAGCGGTTAATTTAAAGCCAAACATTATTTCGGTTTATTTTCGTATTCGTCCATCCCCCTTTTCTCCTCGCCTCCATCTTCGTTTTCGGTTTCTCTTTTGGGGCGGGTTGGCCTTTTTTATTTATTTTTTTCTTTGCGATAGGATCTGCATGTTTTGTTGGCCAATTCGGGGGATAGGGTTAATAAACTTGTTCAAAATAAAGCACAGAAGTGGCAGAAATGCGGAGCCAGCAGTTTTGCTTTCTTTTTGGCCAACACATTCGCTTTAATGGCTTCAAACTTGACCTTACCACCGGAGATCTGAAAAACCGAGCAACAAAACTGAAAACTAAAATTGGCCATTAACGCGGCTTCGACTTGCATTGGCATCGGGTCGAAAGACAGACAGAGAATATACTATATCTATGTGTACACTGTACATACATACATATGGGTATCTGTATGTATAGCGAACGGCGCAGCTGAAGTCGACGCCAGCAGCAGACCAGAGCAGAGCAGAGCAGCAAGCAGCGACGTCAGCGGCAAAAACATGGCCAGCCCGGGCCCGGAGCCCGCGAAGCTCGTACATTTTGTTTATTTATACAGCCGAGCGTGTAGAACTCCATATTAGTGTCTTCTTGGCGTTGGCCCCAGTCGAGTCCGAATCTCTTCCAGCGTGCGGCGTGTGTGAGTGAGTGAGCTGATTCCTCGGAGGGAACCCCAAGCGCGTACGTGCAGCAAACAGGCAGAACCCATCCACAGAGCGGCCAGAACAGGTACGGAAGTGATTGAATTTTTGTGCGGGGACTTGTGAGGTGTGAAAGTGTTGCATAAATTAGAGAGCAAGTTTTCGGCATGGAACACAAATCCCTAACCCAAATCGGTCGAAACTCAACTGAATCCCAGCCAACAAAAGTGGCGCCTGACCAAAAGTTCGCCTCGACTTGACCAACTTTTGCTGTTGCTGCTCTTTGGACAGTGTTCAGTGTACTCCTCTGATGGCAGTGGCAGTGGCGCTGCTGGGGGACTGGGGGACCGCTGTCTGTCTGAGATTTTTCTAGTCGGCCTTAACCCAATGCATTGCACATAGATTAAATGCTGAAAACTGGCTTGAGGAGCTGCAATTTTGCCAGTCAGCCAAGGCCAAGACACTGGCAGCATTGAGGCGGCCAAAACTAAACGTTTTGAACTTGTAATCGATTGCAATTCAATTTGCAGCTGCATCAGGTGCCTGGCCTCCATCTGCACCCCATCATTCCATTGCGCACACCCGCCCCCGCCAGCCAACGTTAAGTCATGGCTAAGCAAACAAATTAGATGACCATTCGCGCCTGTTCCCCTTGCCAGCCATCCCACCCATCCGTTACAGTTCCCAAAAAACAGAGAAGAAAAACACACCGACTTTAAAGCGCCGAAATGTTGAAAATGGCCAGAAAGACAAAAAAAAAACCCAATTAACGCTGCAAATATTTACCCAGTAATTAAAGATTGTCAGAAGAGCGTCTGCCCAAAGAGTCTCTGACCGAACCGAACCGAACCGAACCTGACTCTGACTGTGTTAGCTATGGATTCGGATTTGGATGTGTGGCTATGTGGATGTGTGGTTGCCAAGTGCTCGGCTGACTCGACGGAATGGGTTGACTGGCTGGTTGGCCTGCCTCCGCTGTAAATGGCTCGGCTGGCAGAAAAAAACAAAATTAATTTACTGCGCTAAGCAAGCATGAAACCATAAAACATATGCACTTGACACAGCCAGAGCTAAATGATTAACCTGTTGCACTCCCTCCTCTCGAGACCCCAAAACGAAACGAAACGAAACGAGTCAGAACGTTGCCCGACCCGACCCTTGGGTGTACCCTCTACTCTAAGAATTAGTTACATTACTGAGTTCATCTGCCTGAGACACAGTGCTGATACCCATCGCGATGGGGGCTAATGTATTCGGGAACTTCACATGGCTCGCTGATTGTTTTCATTTACACAACACAAATGCGTGTGAAAATCGTGTTGCGATGACTATAATCCATAGGAAAACATCCGCTCATATCCGAGCCCAAGAGGCGCGCGCTCGTCAAACACCAACCACTTGACGACAAAATATTAAGATCTTTTTTCGTGGCATGCATTTGGCAAATGCAATTATGCAAACGACACAAACGATGCAAAAGCTGCAACCTGGCGGCTCATTAATAGCAAATGAATCACAGATGGTTTGGTTTGTTGCTTGGTTGCTTGGATTAGACCATGCACAGAAGACTAATGCTAATGCCCCCCGACGGCCTTCATTAGATCCTAAATTAGTGGCAAATTAAGTTGTTTTTATTTCTTGTGTGTTTCTTTGTCTCATGTTGAAAATTCATATAAATTAACGCCTTTTGCGGGGCTTTTCCGCACTGTCCAGACAGCTTTTGGGTGTTTAGATACTCGTACTTTTCGCATTAGTCACACACACAGAGAGCCCAAAAACTGAGAACCAGAAACAGAAACTGAAACAGAAGCTGAAGCTGAACGATTGTTAAACATTTGAAAAATGTTCGGTAGAGCCATGTTCGAGTGTACAGCACGCGGCGCGGAGAGCTGGGAGGGGACTGGGTAAACCCACTTCGCAGTCGCAGTCGCGATTCTGATAATGCTGACAAGGCGTTCGACAAGCACCTCTGAAAGGGTATGAAATTGGCAAAAACCAGAATCAATTATGCATACAAAACACATATTTTATGCGTGCGTGGCAGACTGCCGCTGCTGCCAGCTCTCCTTGTTCGTTTCTTAATTTATTTGTTCCTATTTGTCGAGCTGTTTGGTGTCGAGTGGCCAAGGCGGGGCAGCCGGAAGACAGAGTCCGTCCCAGCCTGCACCAGCAATGGTCGGGCGGCCTCTGGGCTTACAAAAGTGTACCAAAACCCCGAGACGAGTCTCACTGCAAGGCTAACACTAGGCGGTGGGGTGCGGTGTGCGGGGTGCCCCTAAATTTGGTGACATGACAGGAGGACAGGCGGTGCTGACAGCTTCAGCGTCAGCACCCAGTGGAAAGGGTGACTGCGACTGACTCAGACGACGCGCCGTGTCGATTGGCGTCACATTTTTGGTCGTGATGATGCTCAAAGCTCACTTTTCCTGTCTCCAGTGTCAATCTATGGATGCCAAGTGCCTTGCATACGAATGGGTCTAGGAATTGCCATCGGAATGGGCTACAGAATGGGAATAGGAATGGTAATGGGAATGGGAATGGGTACACACGGGTACACGGGCATGAGTATGGGGCTGTAACCCTGACAGAGACCCAGTCTCAGTCGCTGTTGGCAGTCGCACGGTTGCAGTCCGCAAAATATCAATCACACGCCGTGTATAACCAATTAGTGGCACTGGCACTGGCACTCGCAGTGGCAGGTGGCAGCAAATGGCGACTCTCCGAATTCAATTACCCGCCATGTGATCCATGAAAATTGCTGACATTAGAGCACTGACACGGTGCACTTTTCAACTCGTCATTTGACAGTCGTTAAAAATCGAACTCCAAGCAGGCCTTGATTTCAAAGTTCCTTTTTCGACAAAAACTACAAGTAAAAAAAAGACACACAATGTTCTAGACGAGTGCAGGAAAATAATTATAAATATATCAAAGTTAAAAGAGAGCACCCAAGCCACTTCAACTCCCCGCCGATGCCACAAACTGGATATGTGGCGACCAGCTAATTATAGACGCTAATAGTATTCCAGAAGATTCTGCCTCAAGTTCCGGTTCGAGTTGCCTAGGTCAGTGGTTAACGTACAGACTCCATAACTATATAAACTATATAAACCATAAAACCAGCAAACAAAAATTAATGTTACATAAGAACAAGTTCTGAAACAGATTTGTAATTGAATACATTTCGGTGGAGCATATCCACATTTATTCGATCCAAGCAACGATGTTCCGTGTGCAATTTAAATAACAATACAAAACTAACAATCGCCCGAAAATGAAGACAGAACAGAACCCACAACCAATCGAGGCTGCTATGTAAATGCTTAGAACATAAACGATGTGAGTGTGCCGTGTGCTGGCTTCTTGGAGATATAAACAGAGAGATACGAGATACGGCACACATGCACAGCTACAGATACTCGTACAAGATGAATGCCAAAGTTAGACCGACTTTAGTGCCAAGGCGAGAAATTCAAATGAAGCCTTGAGTTTGGCTCTGTTCAGGTTTCCAAGCCATTGACTTGCGGTCGTGGTCAGCCAAGAATCTTAAATACCCAGCCAGCAGACAGCCAAGAGCTAGCATCATCTTTGTAATGCGAATCTCTTGCCATTATTGATTTTGAGATGGCAATTTTCAAGTTGCAATTGGGATTGGGGTGCACTAGCAGCAGCCTCGGATTGCAGCTCATTTATATCTGGATTCGTTTGGCTGTCGTCATTCATCATTCGATTTGGATGTCGCCTTGTCTCTGGGCCTCGTCTCGGGCTCTCCCTGCTGGTGGCTGCTCGCTGCCTCGTTCCTTGTCCCGTTTTGCATATGGGGATAACTAAATAAGACTTCTCTTACATTTCATTAATAACGCGTTTGCGTAGTTGGCTTCTGGCATTCCCATGCGGATCACGCTCCTCTCGCTAGCATAATCAACAGCCCGCGACTCTCGGGCCGCGGCTCTCGAACGTGCTAAGCCTCTCTAAGCACTCGCGCTTTTAGAATATCTTTTCATTCAATATTTTGGCAACGCGGCGTGCGGACGTCGAGCTCTGAATTTTCGATTTCGATTTTCGGGCGAAAATTTCTAAAGTCTCTTTCCCCCCTCTTCCATCCCTCCTGCAGTTACCAATTGCAGAATCCGAATCGGAACCAAACCAAAACCAAAACCCGCAACCAGCCACAATGACTACGTACATGAAGATATTCGAGGAGCGCATCTCCGGCCTGGCCAAGGGCGTGGGTGAGTAAAATATAAAAAATACGGCGGAAAACTCTTGTGGAATCATCGAACTAACCATTCAAATCCCTTTCGTGCAGATGAGACTGTGGACAGCTGGTTCCTGATGAGTTCGCCAGCGCCTGTGGTTGGTGTTGTGTTGCTCTACCTGGCATTTGTTCTGAAGATCGGACCCGAGTTCATGAAGAACCGCAAGCCCATGGACCTGAAGCGTATCATGGTGTTCTACAACGCCTTCCAGGTGTGCTACTCCATTTGGATGTGTCGCACGGTGAGTCCATAAAACCCGTCATAATTATTCAGATCATAAAGGCTGAGGCTGCTGACGCTTTTGATGTATTATTCAGCTATCATAAGCACCCTATAAACGTGCTCGTGCAACATATTAAACGGGGGCAGCTGTTCATTAAGTATTCAAATATAAGCTAATCATTTCGTGTTTGTCTCCTTCGTTTACAGTCGATCCAGGAGAGCAATGTGATATCCTCGATCTTCTCGAAGAAGTGCGAAATCAATCGCACGCGTGAGCAGAATCTGACTTTGTACTCGGGCGCCTGGTTCTACTTCTTCTCGAAGATCATCGACCTGCTGGACACGACGTTCTTTGTGCTGCGCAAGAAGAACAACCAGGTGTCGTTCCTGCATGTCTACCACCACACCATCACCGTCCTCTTCTCGTGGGGCTATCTGAAGTACGCGCCCGGCGAGCAGGGCGTCATCATTGGCATCCTCAACTCGGGCGTGCACATCATGATGTACTTCTACTACATGGTGGCGGCCATGGGACCCCAGTACCAGAAGTATCTCTGGTGGAAGAAGTACATGACAAGCATCCAGCTGATCCAGTTCGTCCTGATCCTCGGCTACATGCTGGCCGTCGGCGCCAAGGGCTGCAACATGCCCAAGACACTCACCTTCTTCTTCGTGGGCAACACCGTCATCTTCCTATATCTGTTCGGCAACTTCTACCGCAAGACCTACAAGAAGAACAAGGCCATCGATGGCAGCTCTCGGACCGGCAGCAGTCTGGCCCAATCGGCACTCCGAGCCGCCGGCGGCATGGGCTGCATGCCCAGGCAGAGCCTCAACCCGAGCCAGAGCCAGAGCCAGAGCAAGAGCGAGGGACAGCCGGCCAAGCCATACATCGATCTGAACAACAACAGCGTGAAGCCGCAGAAGCTGGAATGAGCGCGAGCCCTGGTTTGGTTGGGTTTCAGTGTAGCAATAATTGTTTTGTAGAGCGGGGCTTTAGTCTAGTTTGTAGTGTATCTCTTAATCTCTATGTCTACGCATCTGTAGCAGGTATCAGGCACAACGCACCATCTATGATGTATGATGTATGTATAATGTTTATGCCGAGCAGCCGAAGATTACAACCCAAAAATATAGCTAGGATCGTAAGAGTGTGCCTGATTGTGGTCTGACAGTCTGACTGAGTATGTGTTAATGTTTTCCCCGAGTTCGAATTTGAGTTTGCGCTTCAGTTTGAGTTTGAGTTTCAGTGTGCGAGTGTGCGAGTGTGTGATAGAGTTTTTATTAATGAAATGCAGCCGTTAATCGTTTCTCGAATTGTCATCTCGGAAACCACAAACAAGAAAAATTGAATAAAACTTTGATTTTTTATCTTTAATAAAACCAGGTCTTTGTGTCTGTTCTTTGCCGGTTCGGTTCGGGACGGGTTTCGCATTAGATAAAAACAAACGCCAATAACCTGTTGTATCCCATTATTTATGACAACGCCAGCACCCCATCGATGCCCAAATCGTTTCCGAACTCTTGTGTCGGGCCACGCGCTTCATCCCTCCACCCCAAATAAAATTATGCAGATCTGCCATCGGCCATCTGCCATCGGCCATCTTCCAGATATTCTTCTGCGGCACATTACACATGATTAATGCCTCGCGATTAATCTCGGAATCTCCCAGTCCCCGAATCTCTTTATCTCTGAATATCCCAGTCCCCGATGGTAGGAACCAGCTCTGTGCTGGCCATCGTGTGCTCCTAGCCATGAACTTGGAACCTGGCACGCGTGCTGCTGTTCTGGTTATGCAATGGCCGCCAACCAGTTTTCGGGTCCGGCTCAGACACCCTGGCGACGCGGAGAGTGCGGTCATTGCTAAATTAGAAATTCTAATTACTTTTTTTAGACCTCTTTCGAATTAATTCCCACACACACACACACACACAACCCGCACAACGTTTGCAGAATACACAACTCGTATTTATGCTGATTAGGGGGCCAAAAACTGTAAGTTTCGCTCAAGTCAAAGTTCAAGGGCCACTTAAAGAATTCCGATATTCAGCCAAGTATTTGTTTAAGTTGTGCTGTACGCAGGGTGAAGCATTTTTAGAAAATTTCGTCACCCAATTGGGGGAAATTTTAGCTTCGGCAAACATTAAGCATTTTGAATTTTTCAGCTAAAAAGTGTGCACTGTTTTTTTAGTTGTAGAATTCGTGTAAAATGCATGTCGAATTTCCATTTCAAGCTATGCCCCTCACCCGCCATGTAACCTTATATGATAATGCTCAGCATCAGCCTCAAAATGTAGATCGCTTAAAGCAAAAATAAAAAAATTATTATATATGGAACATATTGAACGACCAACTGACAGGTGTCGCCACGCAGATATGTAGTTGAGGTGTAGATAAATCGTGGCCAATATATGCCAGAAAATGGACACGGAAAAGCTTCAGCCATTCAGAGCTCAATACTAAATCTGATTTCTTGTACATGTTCAATCAGCCCGATCAGATCAATGATGATCATGCCATAAAACACGTATGAAACTGGCTCCGATTGGGCCAGTCCTCGGGCTGGCACAAGAAAGAGGTTTTGCTTTGGGCTTTCGGCGATTGGCTTTTGTGTGCCTGTGCCTGTTTTTGTGTTTGTGTTTGTGGTCAAGATCAAGGTCAATTGCCCACAGCAAACCGGCTTTATTGAATACTGTATCCGCAGAGCGACTGGCACCACTTGAAGATGCGTTTCCACTTCCGCTTTGGGTTCCGTTTTGACTGATTGATCAATAAAAGGTTGTGGAATTTATCAGATCTTCGTCTCAACAGCTTAGCTTGTGTTTTCTGCGCGTATGCTCAAGGTGCCTTTTAAATGAGCTTCTAATGAGCGGATCCGAACCGAGGCAAGACGTTCAGCGATGGCAAGTGGACCAATCTGCTAACACCGCTCGACCGTGTTCTCAGAGCCCCGCAAGAACTCGTAACTGGATATGATCAGCCGCAGCAGCAGCAGCATCACACCACCTTCGGACCTGTTCGGGGGCCACGCCTAATCAAATTCAAATACCGCTGCGATTACGTATCTGTTGGCTTCCGCAGATGAATGAATGAATGGCTTGATCTGACCATTGTGTATTGTGTACTCCTTGAGAATGGATTTCCTTAAGCGTCCGTCAGGTGCTGCCCATATAATTATCAATGAGAACACTTTGCCCGCGAAAAGGTGTGGCTGGGTGACCTAAACAAATACTGTTTGCCTTTGCGTACAAGAGCAAATAGTTCCTTAAGCAAATGCTTTTATGATTGCGTCAAAGGTTTCTCCATAGGAAGTGGGTCCAAGTGAAAAGGAGAAGACCTCTTCCCACACTCCGATCCATTCGTATGTTATCCAATGGCCATATCGTGTTACTCGTAGAAGATTTGAAAACACTTTTAGGCCGATCAATTGTGCAAAAACATTTCCTGAACACATCTTGCAGATGAATCAAAGATGAACACAATCTATGGAAGATTCAAGAGCCCACCCCAGCCAACAATCCATTCATTGAACAAACAAAGAAACATTCTTATTGTTTTTATAAAATTTTGTAGAAAAAATTCTAGTTTATTTGTAAGATTTGTTTGTTTTGTTTTGTTTTGTTGTTTTAGCTATACGTAAATATCTTTTTGTGTTGGTTTATAACTACTTTACATACCGATGCGTATATAAAACCTTAAGAAAACATATTCATATGCGTACCTACATTTATTTACACAACTAACACTTCTCCTCCAACATCTTCTGTGTGTGTGGGGCTGGCGTTTACCTAACTTACTTGTAGCTTAGTTCAGTTTTGGACCGAAAGACATACAAGCACTTCTTTCATCTGGTGTCCGCCCGAGCGGACATCAAACGAGGCGAGCGATGATGGCGACGGCTGCAAAAAGCAATTTTAACTGTTTGAACATTTACATATACTCGTGCGAGTAGCATCTGTATCTGTATCTGCATATGGAAAACCTCATTTGTTCCAATAGACGAGTGTATGGTGTTTTTGGCGGCGGATTACTTAAGAAATTAGTCAACAAAGTTGCACATAGAACATGGGATCTCAGCTCAGCTCTTAGCTCTTAGCTCTCAGCTCTCAGTGTGTGTGCCCCGCTTTGTATGAGTATTGAAAGGGGGAGGGATGGGATTGGTATAACATCTGCGCTGGGCCTACAAGGCCTTCTGCTTTTGCTTCAGCTCCAGGTCCTTAGCGGCCACCTTATTCAGATCCTTGGCACAGCTCTCGTTATTGTTGTCCGCCTGCAGGGCCTTGGCCTTGGCAGCCGCCTGCTTCTTCTTGTAGGACTTCTGGTAGAAGTCGTTGAACAGGAAGTAGAAGAAGACGGCATTGGGCAGGGTGAAGCAGACAGACCACCGCGGATAGCCGCAGTCCGTGTACAGCAGCTGGGTCTGATGGATGAAGGCGCAGCAGAACTGGATCTGAAATGCTCAAAGTTATAGCACACCATCCGAGATGTTATATATGTTGATGTTGATGGCTCACCATTTGCAGGTTGGTGATGTACTTCTTCCACCAGAGATACTTCTGCATCTGGGGCCCGAAGGCGGACAGGAAGTAGTACGAGTACATGATGATGTGCACGAACGAGTTGATCATGCCGATGAAGGTGCCGTGGCCGCCGGGGTAGTATTTGCTGGTGCCCCAGCTGATCATCGGCATCACGGTGTGGTGGTAGACGTGCAGGAAGGTCACCTGGCGATCGTTTTTGCGCAGCACAAAGAAGATCGTGTCCAGCAGCTCGGTGATCTTGGCCAGATAGTAGACATAGACAACGCGCGCCTCCCTGTAGGCCTTCGGTGTGCGCGACCAGTCGACGGGCTGGCAGCGCCAGCTGTAGGTCTGCCAGATGACCACGCCCTCGTACACCATCCACACGCTGAGCGCCACTTGGAAGAAGTTGTACACCAGGAGGGTGCGCTCCAGCTTGAAGGGCTTCCGGTCGCGCATGAAGCGCGGGCCCCAGCCCAGCACGAAGAACAAGTACAGGCCCAGGATGACCAGCAGCGGCAGCGGGGACTTGATCAGGAACCAGTCATTGGTGCGGGGATCTACAGGAGCAGAGCACGGACAGTGGGATTGAGCAAGGCGTTCCTCTTCCCACATAACTCGACTCACCTGCCAACTCGATGAACAGAAAGTTCCAATAATCCGTTTGCGTTGCGTTGACGGCAGCCATTTTTAAATGTGTCTCTTTTGTCCCTCAACCTCAAGAAACGTACGTAGTATAGGGGGTTGGGTTGGGTTGGGTTCTGGTGTGGATCTTCGCTGTGAAACTTAAGAATCTGCTAAGCTCGCGTCGCAACGTTCCTCAAATGCTCAATGTTCGAACGAACGAGTTTTGCCAAATCTAAATATCGGGGAAAGGGGTGGGGGAAGGGGAGAAGCATGGCTGTTAAGTCTGGACGATCTTTCGCTCGTTTGTATTTTAAGTTATGTTAATGGCAGCCACTACCAGCTAGTAATTGATTGTCATGGCGGGGCACTGTTGCCGGGAGACGGAGCTGCAGATCCGAAAGCTGAATAAATATAATAATAATAATCAGAGCCGAAACAGAATAACAATTGGCAGCCGAGTGACCGAAACTTTTGTCTTCACTTCGTCTGGTCTGGTCTGGTTGTGGCGTGGCGTGGCGCGGAGTCTTGCACTCCATACGGAAAGCTGTCGCCGTTCGCTTGCGGAGGTGAAATGTCATGAAATTATCATGTAACAGTAACAGTAAATTATATTCATT
Source organism: Drosophila ambigua (assembly GCA_018150905.1). Lineage (NCBI taxonomy): Eukaryota > Metazoa > Arthropoda > Insecta > Diptera > Drosophilidae > Drosophila > Drosophila ambigua. The sequence goes on along the minus strand of JAECWS010000086.1, from coordinate 14,704,223 downwards.
ATTATGAATTAAACAACAAACAAAACACACACAACAAATTGGTGGTCACCACATGGCGATGGTTGCCACACGGCCTGCCAGCCAGCCAGCAAATTTGGCTCCGTGGCGCCGCGGCGTCTCACGTGTGGAACGACAGATACAGCAGATGCGGGTTATAGTAATACCCACACACACACACACACATTCACCCCGAAACTCGAAACAAATTAATTTTGTGTTGAGCTTTTTGTTTTGGCTCCTCTTTGAGCTAAGATCCACAAACAACAGCAAAATCAGGTTGAAGTCATCTGCATCGAAGACGCAATGCTCTTGCCATAGGGAACAACTGTTTGGAGGAGCAAATTCATCTATGATTAAGTTGCAGCCCAAGTTCTCTTCCCTTTGATATCCTTTGATAGCTAAACTCCTCTCTGAATATCAATCAACTCCAACTAAATTATGAAATGACGTTCATTGACTTCCAGTTTCACACTTGAACTTGGCACGGACCGATTAAGAGCCGCAGAAATACCGAAAACAACTTCTTGAGCTACTACCAACAATCGCAAGCATTTCGTTTTCGATTTCTTTGCTCGTTTTCGAGGCTATTGTGATCAACTTCTGGGGCTTTTCATCTCGAGAGAGATCTCAAGAGATCTGAAGTGTGCAAAGTGAGGAACAAATTGAGATAATAAATGAAGCATAAATATTTTGAAGGGCAAGTTGGTCAACAGCCAACGGGTCTATCAACGGGTTTTGGCCATTGTGGTTTTCGGCCAGCCATTTCCTGCACTTGCTCTCATGAATATTAGCTGCAGCCATCAACACAGAATGGGGCTGAAAATGGGGCGATAAAGCACCGCAGCACGACATCCAAGGTGCTAAACACTTTTGTGGTGTGGTCCCACAATTATTATCCAGCAAATCCAGTTTATCAATTGGTACAAATCGTTGCATGACCTTGCCGCAGTCTGGCTCTCAGCTCTGAGCTCTGATCTCTGGTCTATGGTAAATTCTGGTGCCAATCGCCGGAAAACCCGGCAGCCTGACGCTCCGTCGTGTCTGGCTGATCATTGTCAACAAATTTAATGGGGCATTTCCACTTGGTTAGTCACTTGTCAAATAGTCGGCGGCTCTCACTTGAAGATCTTTGGACTTCTTCTTTCTTTGGTTTTGGTTATGGGCCTTGACCACGCCTAAAGCCAACGCACACAATATTGTGTCAACTGTTGCCCAATTCCAGACCGCACCAAATATTGCCAATTTGTGTGAGTGTGATGCAACACCTGACAGCTGACCTTGGCAGGGAAATGTGGGAAAAACCAAAGGGTATTGTGGGAGAAGTTTTGGGACTCTAAGGTTCTGGTCTCCCACTGATTCTGATTCTCCTTCTTACAAATATAAATATATGTACAAATATTTGATTGATCTGATTGTTCACACACACGCACACACACACACACACACACACAATTTCGAGAGCTTTTGGGGCACCTGTTGCAATCGCTTCGATTGCCGTGCACTTAATTTACGACAACTCTTAATGTTAGCACCATGACAACTGTTTTTTTGGTTTCTGCTAGTTTTGCTCTGCTCGCTTCATCTGCTTCTTATGACTGATATGCTTAGGCTGTGGTATCGTAGATATGAGGAGGGGAGAGAGACCTTTGCTGGCATCCGCTACCCACGAGACTTGTACGCGCACTGAACTGCTACGTCGAGCTGCACGGCGCTATGTATAAAAATTTCGTCTAAAGGTTCGATTCGGTTTCGCTGCTTCTTTGGCTCTGTTTTTTGGGCTCTATTGGTTTTGTTTTTGTTTCTGTTTCTGTTTCGATTTTGGTTTCAGTTTTTTAGTTGTTGTTTTTTGCTTTTTGGTTGTTTTTGGGGCCCTCTGGCGTCTGCTGCTCATCTTCGTCTGCGGACCGAAATGTTCTTTTGTGGCCGCTCCGCTCCGCTCCGTTTGATTGGAGGCTGCGATCGGAACGATTGCCTGATCTCGTTTCTCTACTCAGAATTATGATGACAGCAACTCCTCATAGGGTTTTGGGTATGCTCGTAATTGTGCATGTGTTTGTTTATGATTCTAAATGAATATGCGTCCGTGTTGCCGGTGTTGCTGCCAGTCGCTGCTGGCTTATTTTGCCAGAATATTAATTTGTTTTCTATTGTTTTTGGATGTACAGATAGGTTCATAAATAATTCTGGAATAGTTTGCAATAATAATGGATAGAGCGTTGCAGCAATTTTTGGCTAACCTAAAGGATGAGGAAATAGTTTCTTATGACTTTAATATTTTTAGAAATAAAAAACAGGAACCTCCTAAATAAATAACCTGCTAATTAAATTTTCATTTGGTGTCGCTTTTATTTTCTCCCAATTCTTGCATTTTCCTCGCTTCGGCTTGCGATTTATTCCACTTTTGATTGATCAGCCTTGACCCACATTAAATATTCTTCAGATTTCTTTCCGCATCTCTAGAACGATATGTTTCTCTAGAACAATGGGGGGCTGGGGTTCATGCGTAGCTTGTTAAAAATTCTGTTTACCTTTTTGGGCCATTACGGAAAACTGCCCAGTCGACAAAATTCTCCAGCTCCCCAGTGTACGTACAAGTTGTAAAATGCCCGAACTGATTTAAACAAGCATAAAGCGTTAATAGCACCGAATAACTTACGGATTTGCTGGCACCATTCTGAATCGCTTCAGCTGTAAGTTCCGTTAAAAGCGAGTTAATTCAAGGAGACACGCGCTCTGGCCAATAATTTACATACAAACTGTTTGTTGGGGCGCCCCGGGCTCTCCTCTCCTTCGATTCTAACGATCCACAATGATCAGAGCGCAGCGATTAATGCCACTTCCGGGTCAAGACTATCATTCGGTATTGGCTGGTTAATGAGACCACACAAATACCGAGACGAAGGCAAAGGCTGGGGTCACTCGCAGTTCAACTTTTGGCTCGACTTAACTGTGTCACCGGCGAATTGAACTTGAACTTGCGACGGCAATGTCGATTTGGCTGTCGATTCGCTTATGCGAATCTATAACCAGCACAGTGGCAAGCGGCGAATACGATTAAGCTGCATAAGATGTGGGTGAATGTCGGTCGGTTGGTGGGTGAATCCCTAGCAGCAGGTTTCCTTTGCGGCCAGAATCAATCATACGCCGCGTATGCCGTTGCCTTTTCTTCCGGTCTGGGCATTTGCATTTGTCTTTTGACACATATCATATCATAATGATATGCAAAAGATTGGTTGGTTTATTATCTCTGGCCGCTGCTGCTGCTGCTGCTACAAGCACACTGCCGAATCGATTCAATCGCGATCAGAGGGGCTTCAGCTTCAGCCGCGAGCCACTGCCACTGCATGGTATGCAAATGCCTTCCGCAAACATTTACATAGACACAAAAAACCAAGCAGGCGAACAACCGTTAAACAATTATCATTGAATTTGTTTGTACCCCGCACCGCCTGCCCAGCCTAGAAACAACAAAAATTGCGTAGACAAAAGCCGTCGCACGAACAACAATTAATTGTGCAAAAAAATTCTCTTTTGGCTGATTTCGCTTGTCCGACGTTCTGTAGAATTCTTAATGGCAGATGGGACAATTTTTTTCATATAAATTAATTATAAATATTGCTTTACGAATTTCTGTGCGTGTATGCATGTAGATGGGGGTGTATTAGTGTGTGTGTGTGTGTGTCCCAAGGCCGGCGGCTGAGCCGCCAAAATCGATTTCCGATGCCCAACCATTGAGTGCTCTGTGAGCCCTGTGCCACAAGATTTGCAACGTGAGAGCATTAAAGCCGGCTTTATTGCTCTGCCCATCGTATTGCTCTTAGCACTGTAAACAAAAATTGCAAATTAGGGTTTTAAACCTATAATTGTAGTGTTAAAGCGACTCTGCGTGGCTGCTTCGTAGCGATGACAGCGTGCTGGCTGTTGTAGGCACGGAACGACACGACCGATAAATGATACCAAAGCACTTCCAACTTGTCCGATTATGGGCCATATATAACCATTAAGAACCAGAAACCGTCCTAGTACTGGAGCACAACTTTTCAGGAGAGTTTCGCAGATTTCCACTCACTTTGCATGGAGCTCTTGGCCATCTCCATTAAGATACCTAGACTTTTGGATAAAATTATAATACCCATTACAGGAAAATGGACAGGGCTAAACTACAGCGACACTGCTACGTGTGCTGAATAAATGAATGCATTAAGAGTGCATATATGTAATATTAGGGGTCGGAAATGCTTCTTTCTTTTAGCTGTAAGCCGGGAAAGAGCTTAAAACGCAATGCGAAGGCTGACAGCCTTTTAGTTGTATTTACGTCTTGAACGGAAAGAGAAGATATGGGGGTTAGCTCGCGATTTGGATGCTGGTGAGGCTTGCTCGGGCAGGCACGAACCACCCACCCACCCACCACAAAATGGAGTAGTACAACGGTGAATCATGTGCGCTGCCGCGAAGTGAATCGAAGATAAAGCCGCTCAATGCTGGCGACCTCTGGTGTTGGTTTATTTAAGCTCGGCTCAAAGCTTCGCCTCGAGTTGCCAGATCGCTGCATAAAGTTTGACGCGAGTGCTTAGCGTTTGTGTTTTAAATTTTGAATAAATTAAATAGAAACAATAACTGTCGAAGCACTCGAAGCTATAATTCTTGCCAAACTTGATTCTCGAGAGAATCCCACTCGAATTATTGGAAGCTTATCAATCAGCTTTGTGTGTGTGTGTGCGTGACTTAATTATTAGTGTACATTAAAGTACAGGGACAACATGTCGTATGAAAATTAGTCAACTTTGGACTGGCCTGCACGTCATTTTTATATCAAAACTTTTACATTAATTTACTTGAACCATAAAATGAAACTTAAAATGAATATTAAAATAATTCAAAGTTCTGCCAAAAGAGTGTTGAAGATTTACAACTTCAGCTGCAGCATTTACATGCATTTCCGTATTGCATTAGCTGCACATGCCAGTAGTTACGCTTCTTCTGAGAACTATCCAATGCTATTGGTTAAAATATGTAATTAAGAATGCGGGCAAGGATATTTAACAACTGTGTTATTTCCTTGGGAACATTTTCAAGTGGAGCAATCAATAGCACACATCTGTGGAATTAAGAGGAAACCTATCATTAGATATAGCTACGTAGCACGTACAAATTAGCCGATTAAATGACAATGTAACACTGACCCGGCCACTAACTAACTCCAGTGCCGTAACAGGGTCGTTGCCTCTACTCTGCTAAGGGTTCTAATCATCCCAAGCATCTTGTTATCAAGCCAGGCACTGGCTTGTCTTTAATTGCGCAAATCGAACTCGTTTGCCAGCACAGCGCGGAAATGCCGATACGATTTTGAACAGTCAAAGAGATACAGTTCGCGGCTCGGCTCTCGCTCTCCCCTCTATGTCGATCAATCGAATTTGGTCGAGTCGCAGCGGCTGGCGCACAACTACCGTTGGCTCGCCCTTGAGGGGAACTCGTTTCAGGCGCTAAAAACGAGAGAAAAAACAAAAAGATTAATATGTAGAGAAAAAGAAATCGTTACTTCCGTTTCCTGATCGATCGGCTAGCAGCAGCAGCAGCAGAAGAATATGGCTAAAAAGCTTAATAGATTCGATGGCGCAGAGCGGTTTTCATTTGGTCGAAGCAACTTTAAATGCATAATTATCCATTCTAGTCTTGATATTTATTTTTTCTTTGCCAATTTTCAATAAATTGCTGAAACAATTTTTATATATTTTAATTTATCTAGTTTCTGCTGCTTGTTTTAATTTTTTGCGCGCTCCAGCAACTGTGTCAAGTTCAAAGTTGAAACTTAATTGCTAATGGGCTGACGCGCGATCTATTCTGGGCGCTAGCTGCCCGCTCCTAATTAATATTCAGCGCAAAAGTATCAAAGTGATTTCAAGTTCAGCCTCATGTGATGCCAAGAACATTCCCATTCGGCCGCCGCCGTCTTGCCTCATAAACCCAAGACATTAAGTCTGAAGAGCGAGACCAAGTGTCGGACTACATAGTATTTTCAGCGGTACCCTCTCTCAGAGCTGCCTCTCTCCGATCGCTTGCTGGGGAGCAGTTTGGCCAATTGATTAGCAGGCCCAGCATTTGGCCTCTAAATCAATGAGCATGACAACCGGGGGAACGTGCCACCTTCTGCTGGAGCCACCGATTCTGCCACAACTGCCCAACGAAAGTCCCTCACTTCTGGCTTTGCCCATTCAATTAGGGCCCAATGCGTTGTGTGCTTAGCCATGCCGCTGCGAGTGTATATTGGGCTTGAAATACGAGAGACAAATTCATCTGCACATGTGATTTAAATATGTTTAAATTGAAGTCTTGTCTCTGCGGCGCTCAGGGTCAGGGCGTGCTCGGCTTTCTGCACCAAATTGCAACGCCATTAAGACTAAATATGGCCCGATCTTCGGATAAGCAGCCAGCAGTTGACATGAAACATTTCGTAATCCAATAGCAGATATTACGAAATTTCTGGAACATGTTGTTGCTTCAATGACGGCGTCGGAGCTAATGGAAAGCGTTAACAAGCCGCTGTAACAATGTAATTACTGTTTACAAATCCGTTACGGCCTGGCCTCTAATCGGGGGGGCCGGCCAGGGGGCAGCCTTTCGAAAAGATTCCGTTATCAATTAAATAAAACGCCACTGGGCAAGGGTCAATCGGTGTGCGGGCTCTGGTAACATTCTCTGGCGACGCCCCTCGGGTGTGAGCGCTGGAAGTGTGGACACCACCCACACCTCCAGCAATCTGTGCTAATTAATTGATTAACTTTAATTATATTCCATGTGTTAAATATGTATTAGCCGAGCAATCATGCAGCGGCAGCCTGAAATGGAGCTCGCACTAAGCGAATCTTCGACTCAGAGACCACCAGCCGCATGGGACTCTGGCAGAACGCTATCAAATATTCTTTAGAGACACTTCCATCCACCAACTGCGATAAATTGTGAGCAAAATAAGCGTGTGCTATTTTTAAACATGCTAAGGAACGACTGATTGGGCCATAAATGTATAAGAGACTTCTCTGCACCGCTTTTGGTGGACTGTTGCCTCCTCTTGCTAAAATCCATTGCTCACTCGTACAGGTGGACCCAAAATGACAGCATGCGACAGCAATTTGTTTTAAGTAAAAGTAAGGTATTAATACAAAATGTCAACATTGGCAAATGACTCAATAATAGTGTTGCCTAAAAATTGCCAATCGAAATGCGCAGACCCTTGTCAGCGCCAGGGCCATTAATCAGGCAAATAATAAGCGACAAACATTTAGCATTGCCCATAGTCAACATAGTCAACATATTCAAAAATGTATTATTGATTGTGTGGAAGTCAAAGCTGTTTCGCCAATGGCATATTGATGAAACAGAAATTCACAAAATGCAGAGAAAAAATCACAGCAAAAACTGGAGCTATCAAAGCATACATTTATCATCGAAGTCCGAGTCAGTTGGCCGCTGCCTTCTTTGACTTCCGACTAACCTAGACCTAGACCGTGAAATGCCATGGGACTTGGAGCAGTGTAGAGTGGAGTAGAGTAGAGAAGCCGCCTGCCTGTGCTGGAGTCAAGCTTGGCTAATCGCATTCAACCGTTAGCAGAGGCAGAGGCAGTAGGCAGTAGCAGTAGAAACTGAAACTGAAACAGCAGGGGCCGTCGTCATCCTTGCCACTTTCGGCTTCGGCCCCAACATGGCCAAAATAATCAAGCCAAAGGTCGGCCGGGGCTCGGACTGAACTTCAAAGAACAATTTGCAGCGTTGATGTGGCGTTAATTTGTGACAAAATGAAAATGGTTCTGTATGGAGTATGGAGTCGTCTCGTGTCGCTCATGTGGCATTCAGTCGCATAATTAAGATACTCGCATAAATGTCTGCCGCTCGAGACCCGGACCTCGATGAAGACTTCACTGCACGTCCGATAGCTTGTACAATTTAATGACACTTGGCCCAGTGCCTGCTGCCTGCTGACTGCTGCCTTCTGCCTTGATCACGATAGGTTTCTGCACGTCGCCACAGAACACAGATCGATTATGGATCTGAGGTCATCTGGTTCTCCTTTCAGATTGTGTAGATGTAGTCGTAGATGTAGATGCCACCTTGACACGTTTAGCGAGCACACGTTCTGGATGCTGGCCGAGAATTTGTTTAGAATATTACCAAACCAAACCCCGAGTCAACACCTACAGGGCCGGTTGCCCGAGAACAGGTTATGCTAACTGAATGCTCTGCGGGCCTGTAAGCATCAATGGGACTTACACACATGTATATGTAAATAGACAAAACCATCTGAGGTCACTCAAAGACAAGGCGGAAGTCCAGGAATATGGCATGCCCAGACCAGCCCCAAAATATTTAGCTACAGCTTGTCACAATGTAAGCCACCATAAAAGATGTTTACGAACGTGTTTTAACTACTTATGTGTACTTATGTACGAGTACTTTGTGGTAACATTACTGCCTGTCAAGTTTTAATACACAAAAACTTGTTTAACTCCTTGGAGTAATGCAAATTTTTGGAATTTTCAATTTATTTAAAGTGTTTCTGGGAGAGTGGAGATTACATAATTTCTCTTTTAATGCGGAGATCCTTTAAAGGGAAATGTTGATAGATAGAAGGAATATTAAGGGGAGGAAAGAAGACTTTGAGTTATATAAGTTCTAGACAATTTCCGACTTGTCAGCATTTATTTATAGCTGAAAACGTTTCTATAAGCCACTTTAATCCTCTTTTCTGATTAGCACCCGTGCCGTTAGGTTAAATCTTTTCTAATGGATAGAATATCAGCATTTACTATATCAGAAAAAAATCTGTATGGGGATCCAACACTTGTTTTAGCAATAAATCTCTCAAGAAATCCATTGCCGTAGCTCAGTTTATATTTAGACAAATGTATGCCAAAGCACTTATCATTTCTACACTCCAAAAACTCAATTCAATTCTCAGTGCATTGACCCATTAAAGAGCAGATCCACCAACTAATAGACGAGTATTACCAAGCAGCAGCACGACAGCGGCAGCGGCAGCAACTTCAAAGTTGAATGCCATACGGAACATGCTAAAAATCAAGCGAATAACTAAACGAAAAACGAACCCACTGGGCCACACGGACAGGCACAGACACGCACAGACACGCACACACAGCTGCAGGTACAGTCACAGACAATTGCATGCAGTGCGGCGCTGAGCTTCGCGTTGAGTCGCGTTGCGAACTCAACGAAACTTCCGTTGTTCTGTGCGTTTTCGAAGTCGAAGTCGGAGAGGTGCCAGTGTATGGGTTTTGGTGTGGGATGGTATGCGTTTTGGTGTTGCTGTAGTTGCTAAGTATTTTGCACAAGCTCAGGCCAGGCGTCGTGATCGGCAACTGCTGCCTGCTGTCTGCTGCTGTCTGCTGCTGCTTCTCTTACTATTGCTGCTGCTGCTGCCTACTGTTGTTGCTGCTGCTGCTGCTGCTGCTCGGTCGCCAGCGACGCGAAAAAGTTACTTTATCTTGTGATTGCCGAGAAGTTTTAGATTCAGTTGAGCATAAACATTCCTACGGTGTGGTGGTAGAATTAACCAAGTCTGCGCGTCGAACGACTAAGCCATTTAGTTATATTTTCTATGAACAATTTGTGAACCGATCATCGTTGAAAAGTGTCTTTGGAGAGTGCCACAAGCTGCAGCTTCTACTCGATCGAAGCTGAAAGCCAACGAACCAAGCTCCAACCACGAGAACTTCAAAGCAAAGATCGAAAGTGTTTTTTATTCGGCTTGAGCGCAGCATGAGAAATCCTGCGGCAAGTCTTTGACAGAGAGCCTAACGAAACTATAGTCCCATCTATAAGGAACGAAGCTGAAAGTGTTTGCAGCTTAAGTAGCTCATTGAGAAGAGATTGCTTAACAGGGAGACAACAACAACAGCAACAGAGGAGAAACATGACGATGAACTACAACTACTACAATGGCAGCTCGCGCTTCGATATGGCCGTGGAGATAGCCAATATCGCGTTGGATGAGTTCAAGACCCATCATATCTCACGCAACTACACGGGCCTGGTGCAGCGCTACTACCAATTGGTGGAGGAGGATTATGGCGGTAGGTGGAATTGATACAAATTGCATTTTAATTTGAGGCCCAGGCCCTACAACCGGACACATTAAAGCGACAGACAGCTCATCTGCCTTAAACAGCACGGAATCAGTCAGTTCAGTCGAAATTTAGCCATATTAAAAACCCATAAAAACGATGAATGGCCATTTTTTTGTGGCCAGCAAATCATAACAAAATAATGTACATAAAAACGAACAAAGCGGCAAAACAAAAAGGTCTAAAAGAAAAAGAAAGAGCTTCAAAACAAATTTAAAACCAAAAGCTCAACCAACAAAACTTCTAGGACAATTAAAAAAGGTTTTTTTTGCGTGTTGTGTGTGTGTGTGTGTGCATGAGTGTGTTAAATGGCGACCCTGGCAATGTCAATTGTATTTTTGACAATTATTAACGTAATTAAAATGTATTTACATTGCTTATCTTAGCCATTTTTATGAAGCGACCGTCGAGATCGACGACTCAGCTCAGCTCAGGCTTTGCTGCTGTTTCTGTTTCTGCTTCTGCCTATGGATTTGCTTCTGCCTCTGCTTCTACCTTTGGCTTTGGCTCTGCCTTTGCCGCTGGCTCTTTCCGTGTGCAGCTGAGCATGTAGCAAAAAATAAATAGCTAAAAAATACAGCACTTTTGGCCCGAAGATGATGCATCAGCATTGATCGTACAACATGGGGATTGCCCCTGTCTCTAAGGGCATTTGCCCCGACGTTCCGTTGCCCGCCTTTGCGCACATGTGCCCCATATTGACACTCTCGTCTGTGGCTGGCAGCGGCAGTGTGGAAGTCAGAAGCCGCGCAACGGCGCGCCGGTCGATGTTGCCGGTGAGAGGTCAATGGCAGGTCGGGCAGATGCGATTAAAATAAAAACAGTGCAAATAGTGTATCTCACTCAATCCGTGTGTGAGTGTAGCCAGCCAGCTGAGATTGAAACACGCCAAAATCATGCAAATAAACCGAACAAACTTCAAGTGCGGGGCCATAAACGAAAGACTTAGGAAACGAACTTGAAACGATGACAAGGCGAAATTTCTAGAAATTTGTCAAGGGTGAAAAACAATGGCTAAAAGAAGAATAGTTTTAAAGGAAAATTTTGAGTTAAGGCAGCTCAAAGGTTGGGACAGTAATTGGCGGGAAACTTTTGAGGGAAAAGCCAAACAAAAATAAAAATTACATGTCAAAGAAATTCAAAGAAAGAAGTCAAAGAAAATGTTTACATACTTAAATCTTTGAATTTACAGGCAACAAAATCGTAAAAAACATTTAAGCATGGAAAACAAAATTTTAAAATGATAAAAATAATAATTAAGAATTAGAAATACATTAAGATAGGTCGTAGTTCAGTGCTTAGGGCCCCAATAAATATACGTTTATTGGGAGGCTGTATAAATGGTTCCAATATTGCCACTTTAATCGACTGAATGGGCTTGATCTGCCATAACCAGATCAAAAGGTGCCGAGCCATAAGAAAACAATTTCTAGATGCCACACAGACGTCACAATATCCAAATTGAATAATTGCCATAAAAACATCCAAGCCAGCATTTAGTGGGGAATAATTGCCGGCCCATAAATAGATCCCTAGAATGTCTTTAATCAATTGCTGTCAATAAACAGCCAGAGGCAATGGAATGGAAATGTTTGGCCGATGGAAAAATTCTAAGCAGCTTGTTATTAGCTGCATTACATTTGCAGTAGGGCTGGGGGGTTTCTCGACACTGACTTCTCTATGACGACATTAGCCAGACGGAGCTCTTTGCCAGTGAGCCAGTGGAAATATTCTATTTACTGCTGGGATTCCGGTTCAAGTGTTTATCAATTATTGTTTACTCGAAAGCCAATTGTGTCGACATGTAACGCCATTCAGTGACAAAGAAATGTGCCGGCAAATAGTTTTCAAATATTGCTGTTCGAATGGATACACGATTTCATTCAGCTCGGATGAATTGAATGGCTAACCAAACGCGAAGTGCTATGAGCTAATGAAATGCAAATCGGAACCCGCTCTGGGACCAGCGCGTCTCGGGGGATTTGCATAGATAAAAAAAACGAAAGAAAGAAACGAAATCAAATAAAATCAAATAAAATAAATTGTGAACAGATTGCGGCAATTAATTTGATGATTTCATTGGCTGAATTTCCAGATCCGCGCGCGGAACGCTTCCACCTGATGGACCATCCGATGTTCACCTTCGGCCTGGTGGCCATCTACCTGTCTTGGGTGCTCGTGCTGGGGCCCCTCTTCATGCGCGACCGCAAGCCCTTCCAGCTGCGGCGCACTCTGGTCATCTACAATGCCTTCCAGGTGGCCCTCAGCGGGTATATGTTCTATGAGGTGAGTCCGCACTTTGGAGTCCACCCCCCAGTGTACATCCCCCTAATGCCATTCCCCATTCCCCAATCCCCGTTCCTATTTCAGCACTTAATGGCCGGCTGGCTGAACTACTATAATCTGAAGTGCCAACCGGTTGACTACTCGGATGGTCCCATGTCCAAGCGGGTAAGTCGAAGCAACCGCACGAAATCGAAACTGGCTCATCCTCATCCCCGATCGCATCCGAGTTCTATTTTAAGACACACGCGTGGACCTGTCGATTTTATAGATTTGATTATGTCATTTGGCATCATTCCTTTGTCCCCCTTTGTCTCACCTTGCGGCGGTCAGGCTTCCGCTCTGTAGTCCGCAAGTTCGTTGCCTCTATGCCTGATGAATCACCGCCTCGCCTCCGACAGCCGCCTCAAGAGCAATCAAGCCTCAAGAGTGCGTCTAGGGTTCAGCTCAAAGCCAGTCAGTTGGTTTTTTTTTTTATGCTTCGTTTCGACCAGTCATAGACGGCCAAGACGCAAGAAACAACAACAAACAACAGCTACAGCCAAAGTGTTTTAATTATGCCTCCATCATGGCACAAAGTTCACATTCAAATGGCCAGCAGATCTTGGGAGTCGCGTCCAATTAGCTGCCGAAGTGCTTTTTTAATCCAAATTCTAAAGATAATTGTGGGCTTCCAGGCTTTTGTTACGCCCCCTCCACAATCGATTGTATTGCCCATTTCTCAGCCACTCAAATGGCTGGCTGAGCACTCTCGCAACTGGAAAACAATTAAAGAAATAGTTGGATAATGAGGGTTTAAAGCTAAATGCAACATTTAATGCCAATTTGACTGTGGACCACAAAATGGGGCACTTAAATGTTCGTCAAACTGTAGCACTGCGTAAAACCTGACGGGTAAATGAAAGCCGTTGGATGAATGCTCTTTCCACAGGGATTTCTACCGAATGAAAGTTGTCTATTAAATGTTTAAAAGGGAACTTGAGAGTAGTAAAAAGATTCCCTCATCCGTACTCATTTTGGTACTCTTTTGATTTTACAATGAACACTTTCCTCTTAGTATGAGAACCCCATACAGAGAGCACTTCATCTGACATTCACTGCGAGCCACTTGAGAGTGCCCCCACTCCCCACGAGGGGAAGGCCCTTGCCTAATGCCTGCGCGTATGTTACAATCAAATTAGCAACATTTACAAGCGCCTCCAACCACTTCATTCGCTGTTTGCTGCCAATTGTGGCTTTGGGTTGGCTTTTGTTTAAGCTTTAAATCAATAGAGCATAAACCATGTGTGAACCGGCGGAAGATCTACCCCATTGATCGATTTCACATCCGCAGTAACTCCCAGAAAAGCGAGAATGCCGAAAATGCCGAAAGCGAACCGTCCACAAGTCAATAAACTCTGGGGGACAAAGGCCAGTCACAGGGCTCTGGGCATTAGCATAATTAGCATCCGTCAGGCATTATCGTAGCCATTTCCGAGCGACCCATAAGAGTCAATATTGTTTACATTGCGCATACGCCATGTGCGCCGGTTTCACTTTTCGACCGAAAATTCTTGCATGAAACAGGAAAAGCGTAGAAACCACAAAGAAAATGAAAACGAAAACGAAAAAGAAAAGGAAAACGAATATGAAAAGAAGCCAAACGAGACGCGAAACGATGCGATGCGATGCGCTGCGACGCTGTCAATGTCGTTGCGCAAGTTCTTCTGCTTTTGTGGTTGCTACGTTAATTGGTCACGTCGCTCGATGGGCGTTGAGAATTGCGGAATGACCTTGCTAGGTCACCCCACATACCCCACTTACCCCAATCTCTCTCTCTCTCTCTCTCCATCCATCTCTTTGGCAGATGCTGAACTTGTGCTACATTTACTACCTGTCCAAACTGACGGAATTCGCCGACACCGTGTTCTTTGTGCTGCGCAAGAAATCCTCGCAGATCACCTGGCTGCACGTGTACCATCACTCGGTGACGCCCCTGGAGACCTGGGTGCTGGTCAAGTTCCTTGCAGGTGGGTTCAGCCTTATATTCTGAATATTTTCGGTGCTGTAACCTTTGATTTTGCAGGTGGAAATGCCACATTCCCCAATCTGCTGAACAACTTTGTGCATGTGTGCATGTACTTCTATTACATGATGTCCGCCATGGGACCCGAGTACGCCAAGTTCTTGTGGTGGAAGAAATACATGACCGAGCTGCAGATCGTAAGTATATATATATATAGAGTATGGGTGAATGGGGCGTGGCGGAGGCGGGGGTAACATTAAAACAGATCTGTTCCAGCACAGAAACCGCCCGAAAAATTAAACGAAACTTGTTTAGAAGTTTGGCGGCATGCCAGAAATGTGATTCTCGGACATAGATTCGAAGTTAGTGACTGCTGCTAGATGCTAGCTGCTGGCTGCTGGCTGCTAGAGCTGTTGGCAATTGGCCAAAAATGCAAACCAGTTAGACCGGCAATCCCAGCCGTGCCTCTGCCTCGGCCCCCAGTCTACTACCGTAAGCCCCGTGCCACATAAAATGGTATTCATTTAGCCCAAAAGTCACACACACCATCACTATAATATTGGCAATCACGTTCCTAGATGCCAGCCCCGTCCAGCGTCTGTGTGCATATTGCCAAAAAAAATCCATTGGCCAATGCTTCTAGCTGTAGCTGAGCATATTGCATGTGGCATTTCTCGCACTGAGATTCTGCGACCCCTGCAAGTGGTTGCCGTTTCTCTTTCTGTTTGTTTTCTGTTTGTTTCGATGACTGCCCGGGCGGGCCAAAGGCCAAAGCTTCTAGCCATCGATCGGTCATGCATTCTGGCCAGTTGCACAAGCTCTGATTAGCGATTTGCTGCAAAAGCAAAAGCAAAAGTGAAACCAAACCGAAGCACACAGAGACACAGAAATAAAACAAGAGATTGCTGCTGATCTTGTCTTATTTCTGGTTTTTCCCATCCGTTTTGTTGTTGTTGTTGTTGCATGGGATTGTCTGCGGCTACACATGATCGGTTCTCGCCGTCCAGTCCAGTCCTCATAATATGGCTACGCATAATTCAAAGACTCGCAGACCAGATACCACTTGGGCACATAGAATGCATGTACTCGCATATAGTAGAAGGGGACAGCTTTGCTGGGTATATGTACATACATATGTATGTATGTATGTATGTATGCATGTTTCATTGCATTTCAGCTTGTGTGTTTCTGCTGCTCGTATCTATCGCTCTTTTTGTTCCAAGTTTCGAAATTCTTGAAACGCATGGAGATATGGCAGGTTTAGTTTGTTCTGCTGTAGCTGGCCTCCTTCCACCATGCTATATGCTATATGCTGTCGTTGTATTTGTTAGTGAATTGCCTTGAAGCCTCTCTGCTCCACAGTTGAGTTGTCAAACGTTCGGAGACTAAGCTAAGTACATACTAAGCACTGGCTTTATATGGACATGCAGGAGGCAAACAGGGGGAACTCTATAGGAGAGAAAACGATCGCATGAGCAGTGGAAGAATTTTGTAATAGAAATGGAAAGGATAGTTCGGACTGTACTTCCTGGAGAGCTGCGCCTGTAAGCCCCTTGCGCAAAACCGGTAGTGATTAGGTAAATTTCGTGAACCCCCTTGGGGAATGCCCACAGAAACCTGAACGTTCACAAATAAACTAATCGCATAAGGCATTCATATTCTGTTGATATTTTGCAACTAAACTGGGGTGCTATAATCACACTTAGGCAGCTCGCACTGTACCTGTTTTATGCGATGCGCCTATGATACTTTGCTCATATGTCGCCAGTCGAGTGCTCATTTATATCGTTTCTGTTGTTTTCGCAGTCGTTTCCGAGCTGTTTTCTTGATGTTTTCCAATTGCTTGTCGCTCGATTCTGTGCGATTCCCCACTCCCCACCAGCCGCCGCCTCCACGACATTTATAATGAGGCGGAGTCGCAATCAAATGTTGAGTGGGCTAACGCATCTTATAGATAATTTATCTGTCATGCTGTTGTTGCTGCTGCTGCTGCTGTAACCGTTAAAGCGGTTATACTAAGTAGTAGTTGCTGTTCTAGTTACTGCTGCTGTTTAGCGGCAGGGGCGAGGCGAGAGTACTGGATCTCATGCGCAATAGCTGCGCCTCCATAGATTCTTGACGTTGCCGTTCCCGCCGGCCATTGCCAATTAGCCACAAAAGCCAAAACCATATATCGCATGCTCTAAATTGTGGCCAGAAAGAAGTCAGTTCCGATTGTTAGCTAGCCGCGGTGGCTACGTACATTTATTGCCACATGCTCCAGCCAAGCCAAGCCAGACCAGACCAGAACCAAGCGCAGCAGACCTGGCTAATTCCAATTCCTATTCCGAAGTTTCCACATTTGGCGCACACCGCCGCCGACTTCAAATTCGACTTCGACTTCCACTCCGATCCGATCCGACCAGTTTCGATTACATTATCATTTCGTGTTTTGTGTTCCGTTTTGCGGCAATGAATGTTGCCCGCCACCGATCCAAGCCGATCCGAAACGCTCCGAGCTGATTCCGAGTCGATTCAAGTGGAGTCGAGAGTGGAGTCGAGAGTGGAGTGGAGCGTTCACTTTTATCCAGCACCGCGACGAACTTGCCACACCAACCGGGTGAGTGTCTATGTCGGCGATTGCGTTTTCTGCGGCTATTGTCGATGGCAATCACTGGGCAGACTGCACTCATGCACTCATGCAATTTTTCACTGCCTGTGTCTGCGTTTCTGTCTGTGTCTGGGTAAAAGTCAACAAGCGATCTGCCACTTTCAATTGCCAGCCAATGATCCGAGACTGCTCTTGGGGGGGGGAGAGACTGAGACTGAGACTGAGTCTGGCACTGGGACTGGAAATGGAAATGGAGTCCCGCGTCTGGTCAAGTCATGTTGCAAGTGCAACTGCATTTTTCTGGCTATTTGCCGGCACGGACACGGAGACGGAGACATGCCACACACGCAATCGCAGGCAGTGGCAGAGCGTACAATGCCTCTAAAGATGGATTATGCAATCGATTGACAATAATAGACCCGGCACGGCACAGTGGAACAAGCGAGTCAAATCAATTGAAGAGAATAAATATACAAATATATTTATTTTAGATGCTAGATTAAATCTCACAAATCCCCTGACCTGTAACCCATGAAGTATTCCTTGGGAACTCCCGCTAAGATTGCCCCATTTCCATTGATCTGGTGCCAGTGGCAGCAATGAAGCGTTTAAGCGTTGGCGCTGGCTTTCAACGCTCCGGCCACAAGCAATGCGCAAACTTGGCCAACAGCAGTGGCTGCTGCTGCAGTGGCACAGTTGTCCGCTTGGCCAACCGACGCTTGCCCCAAGCGACGCAGTTCGTTGGCTCAGTGACTTTGCCACGACTTGCAGTGCAGTGTTAATGGAAACTTGCAGCGCTTGGCTGACCAACGTAATATTTTGTAGGTCATCAAAAACTGCACACTCGGTGGCACACAGCAAGCCAGTGGCAAGCAGGTTTTTGGGTCTTGCAGCAGCGAGAGGCGGCTAAGAGGCGGCTCCGTGGGGTGGAGCGCCATGCGATTCGTTAGACTGCCGCAAAATCAAAACATCATGAGTTTTACGATCAATCAGTGATCAATAAACTAAAGCTAAATACGGGTTGTATAACACTTACAAGCACAAGCACGAGGGGGTCGTATTGGGGTCGCCAAAGGTCAATGGAAGCAGCCATCGAGTGGCATCGGCCAGGCCAGCGACACGAGCCCCATTCATGGATATCTAATAACTACATAATACATAGCGTAGCAGCAGTAATTACAACGAATCCAAATCACATCCCAGCACTCACTCAGACTCTCAGCCATAGTCAAGTGCATAGCTGAGTACTTTTTGATTGCCTTCGCTGGGTGCTCAAGGGTGCCACAGCCCGTCCCCGTACCCCAGGTTATTAGCCGTTTTATTAGCCGCATTCAAAAGAGCTGTAAGTCAAGAGAATTGACAGAAACATTATGGCCGCACACGGGCTAATTGGATGACGTTACAACTTCCGTAACGAGACAAGCTCTGAGCCCTTCAATGCCACGACAATGACCAGAAAGAGGAGGGCAGCTGTCAATTCGAGTCAAGTATTTTCCGAGCTGAACCAGAGGGAGGCGTGTCCCCAGGCAAGTTTCCCAGTAATCAGGCTTCACATCACTCTATGCTAGAACGTTCCCAGATTATTTATTATTATTATTATTATTTACTCTTTACCCACAGGCTCAGTTCGTGCTGTGCATTTTCCATACGATACGCGCCCTCTTCAGCAACCAGTGCCAGTTCTCCAAGTTCATCTCGGCCCTCCTTCTGCTGAATGCCTCCATATTCTTCTGCCTCTTCATGAACTTCTACATGCAGAGCTACAAGAAGTCCAAGGCGCTACAGCAGCAGCAGCAGGAGAAGCTCACGGCAGCCAAGGCAGACAGCAACAACAACAACAATAACCACATGGAAACGCTGACACAGAAGCTGAAGGCCCACTAGACTAGAAGAGGAAGTACTTCCAAGGATTGCTCGAAAAGGGAACAAATTTTTTGCATACTCGTAAACTGGACAAATTGGTGTTGGCAACAGAACAAACGTTGGAAGTAGTTTTGGTACAAAGGTTTTAACTTACGCTAAGCTTAAGCTTAAGAGCCATAAAATGCACAGATAGACAGACAGACAGACGCACACGGATAGAAGGAAGTCCAGCCAGACAGCCACCAGAGAGAAGACAGCAGAGCCCACCTGTTTGCGGTGCGGTGCGGGGCACAATGCGCAATGGGCAATTCAATTATCTAATTCAATTCAATTCAACCAGACCCCCAAC